>CM053594.1:74878736-74892250 GCA_028646575.1 Pseudocheirus occidentalis | reverse complement strand
GGTGGGGGGCGGGGGGGGGGGGAGCCGCTGCCATTTCCAGCAGTTCCCTTCCCCCACTGCTTCCTTGCCCCAGGGACAGATTGGCCTAACTGCTTTACCACTCCCAAAGTAATTTTCAAAGTTTCACTTTCACTAACCATCTCTGAGGATTTTAAGATTCCCTTAGGCAAGTGCTTTAGATTTTCTTTGAAGCAGACTCAAAGCTTGGGAGGCTTTGCTCCCTACCGTGGGGCCCGGCCTGTGTGTGGCTGCGGTTTTGGGCTGGCTGGATCTCTGCTCCGCTAAGGTGTGAGCTGCCCCTCTCCCGTCCCTGTTCCTCACGCCTTGGCAGATATGAAGGTGCTGGAGGCTGTAGAACCTCTGAAGACTGGCTGTGGTGCCTGCTTGGCTCAGCTCAGCCAGGCTAATTCCCACTGGCCTATGCCGCAGTCTTGGCTTCAGGCTATTTCAGCCTCCGTTCTGGCTGCACGATGAGCCCCTGCAGCCGAGCTGCCTTCAGTGAGAGATGTGTTCTCTGTATTTTTGTGAGTCTGAGAGTCCTATACTTTATCTGGGCTCATAATTATATGGGTGTTCAGGGTGGCAGTGTGGGAGCTGCGGGACTTTGCTGCTTCTACGCCACCATCTTGGCTCCGCCCCCCCAACAAATGTGTTTTTAACAAGGTGTCACTAAGTATCTACATCTCTTGCCAATACTCAGTCATTGTTCTGTTTTAAACTTGAAATCCTAATCCATTCTCAAAATCCCCAAGTCTGAGAGTTGGAATGGACCTCAGTACATGAAGTCTCAGTCATACATGAAAGAAACCCCTACTATAACATATCCTTAGCCAGATCTTTAGTTCCAAATTTGATCCTTCTTCTTCTCTTTAACTTTAATTCAAAGCTATAATGAAAATTCTACCTCTATACCTAAGTTATCTAGGTTCTTCCTAATCTTTAGCAAATGCTTTCTATGTAATGATACAAATGTTTTAGTATTAATATCCCTCTTAAACACTTGAAATCCTAGAAGTGGGTAGTGGTGATTAAATAAGACCAGTTCTGGGGAGGGCCCCATTATGTACCCTGTGAAGATATCAACCTTTTCTTTTTAATATTCAGCCGCCAAAATGTCTTGTCTCCTGAAGCCTTGGAAAGAGTAATCAACCACTACCATCTTCCTGTTCCAACCATAACTTCATAATCTCTCTGCTAACATCACTGGTAGCGCCATATAATCATTCCTTTAATTAAAAAAAAAAGAAAGGGGGCTTCTACAGAACTCCCTCTGCTGACAGAACCTTATGTCTGTTTCAGGTATTCAAATGTTCATAGCTTCCTCTTCTCTCACATTCTGTCAAGTTCCTGACAGAGGTCCGGATTCCTTTCTGCCCATCCCAATCCTGACCTTTCCTACTTTCTCCATCTTCTTGGTCTTTATTCTTTAAAGACCTGACTGAAAACCCACTTTCTACAGGGGGCCTTCCCAGAATCCCACAGTTGCAAATACCTTCCCTTTTCAGGTTACCTTCTATGTGTATATCTTATATAACATGTTATATCCCTGTTTAGAATTAATGAATGAATAAGTATCTATTAAACATTTATTACATACAAAGCACTATGAAGTACTGGGAATACAAGTAGGAAACTAAGTAGTTCGTCATCTCAAAGAATGCCCATTCTAACAGGGGAGACAACATAGGTGGAAGGTTCTAACTACAAGTCAAGTAATCCTTAGGGTGCAACAGAAAATCATATCTTTTTCATATGTTGGCATTTATTATTTAAGTTGAAGAACAGATTATGAGTATATGTGGGGGGGCAGGGCTAGAGGTCATGGGAGGAAACAGGGAAATTATAGCCTCTCATCTATGTCTGCTTTAGACGGGGCTGATCCTGATTCCTGAGCCTTGGTCCAGGGCAGACAACGAAGCACATGATAAGATGAGGTTCCATGGGTACAGGTTTAGGAAAACACCAGGGGTGGCCAGTTACACATCCAGCCAGAGGTAGGGTCTGGGATTCTCCTTGGATCAGCAGCACAGCTTCCTTTTAGGAACTGAAGCGCAGCAATAAGTTCCATCCCACATGTATCAGCTCTTCTAAAAACATTCTTGTAGTTAAAGTCTTTGTGCTAAAGAATTCTTTCATCACCTTTCTAACTTATTGTACTTTGCTTCTAGTTTCTTGGAAATGGATCCAACTTGTAAGCTACCTGCTTGAGAGCTGCTACTTACTCCTCAGTTAAAGTGAGCTGATCCAGACAAGGCTGAACGGCTGCATATTTCCAGTTTAAGTCCTTTAGGTTTCTACCTAGGTTTGCTGCAGTATCTTTCATTTCTAGATACTTAAAGCTAGTCAGTTTGTTCATATTTTCCAGAAGTTTACAGTCTTCACTGATGACTGTCAGCTTCCCTGTCAGGTACGGGGTCATTATGAAGAATGTGTCCTGGTACAACCCCAGGATGTCCTCAGTGGGCTCCACGGCCTCCTCAGCCATCTCCACTGGGCATGGTCTAGGCTGGGGAAGGGAGGAAGGACAAAGGACAAATGGAAGGAAGAATGGGGATGGGGAAGGAGGGAGGGAAAGGGGAAGGGAACAAGGAAGGGAAGGAAAGGGGAAGGACTAGAAGTCTGAGAGGAAGATAAGAGTGAAAAATCATCTTAATGTAGCCTCTTTCATGTTTTTTACAGACAAAAGTTTAAAATGTCAAACTATTTTGTGTAATCAGTGCCAAGGACTATGGTGGCAAGGATCTTGTTTTGTGAATCCCTTGAGGGCAAGGAACATGGACATGTTTGTTGTATCTTCCCCACTTAGCACACTGCCTGCAAGATAATTTGTAATAGATGCTTCTTACATGACTCTTTAGTAATGATAATTATGTCATCATTTTTAAAAACATGTTTAATTTCTGCTTTTTATGTATTTGAGAATTTCTGTGCCCTAGCACATGGTCATTTTCTTTTTCTTTTTTTTTTTTATTAGCCACAGGGATCTTGAATAACACAAAAGCACATGGGCCTGAGATTTAGCAAGGGGTTAAACAAAGGCAACGATATAGAACAAGGACCAGACTCATATAGCCAGAAAGCTAATCAGCTGGTAGGATGGGGATATAAGTGTTAGGGTTTCTAAAGGGGTTGGAGATTTAGGGACAAGATAATTCCTGCAAGATAAGGACAGAGGATGAGGACAAAGAATGATACAAGATAAGGGAGACAAGGGAATTTTTATGACCCAGGATGGGAGGAGACAAAGAATTTTAGGATAAAGGTAAGTTTTGTGGTATTTTAAGAGGAGACACCAGGGAATGAGCAACTCTACCCTTAGGGCACCTCTGTATTTTAGGGTGCCTTTAGAGGATAAACCAGGGAAAGGGCCACTCAACCTTTAAGGCACCTTTGTATCCACATCATTTTCCCACTCAACAACTAGGCAGGAGAATTCTTTTGGGAAAAAGGGATATGAAGGTCATACTTAGTCTTCAGTAGCTGCTTCTTCCTGCACAGAGGCAAAGAATCCATTTCAGGGACCCAGAATAGGTGGAGTAGGGGTGGTCAGAATGTGGTGCCAGCTGTGTCCAGGGTGCAGAGAGACAGACCACTCAGGAACACCAAGGCCAGGGATTGGTATCCTAAGAGCTGAAAGCAAAATTTCTGTTATCCTAGTAACAAGGAGAAGATCATCAAAGTGCAATTAATATTTGGATTCCCGGGTTTCAGCACCAAACTGTTGGGGTTCAGAGTGGAGAGAAATAGAAAAGTCACTTCCTTCATCTTTCAGTTTGACCCTCTAGACCAGGGATGAGGAAGCTGCTGCTGCTGCCCCTAAAGAACAGGATTTCCACATGGTCATTTTCTAAAGGATTCCATGCACAGTTGAGAAATATAGACACTCCTTTTTTATTCCCACTATCATAACTGTCTTTCCTAAAATTCTGCTCATGCTCCTAATTATCTCATCAATCATTTTGTTAGATTTGTCTAAGCCTATAAGTTCGCTAAAGTCCCCAAACAATCATGCTTCTGTTTATTTCTCCCCTTATGCTCTTAGCTTTTCCTTTAAGTACTCAGATGTAAAGACATTCAGTACATATATAAATATTGATGTTTCATTACCTATCATAGTTTTAAGAATAATGTAGTTCTGCTTATTTCTTTTAAACATGTCTCTTTGTACTATCTTATCTGAGATCATGATAACAACTCTTTTTTAAAAAAATCACCTGATACATAATAAATTCTGCTCCAACCTTTCATTTTTACTATGTGTAAATTACTTTCAAATGTATGTCTTATAAACAACAGATTGTTGGATTCAGCTTTCTAATCCATTCTGCTACCTATATCCATTTAGGAGTGATTCATCCCATTCATCATGATAATTATGGTTAATTCAACATTTCCCTTCATCACATCCTTTTTCTTTTATCAGCCATTGTTCCCTCTTCACTTCAGAAAGAAATATTCCCTTGTGAAAATGGAAAACAATTAAGCCAAATATACAGTGAATTAGGACTATGTAATATTATTTTCATTCATATAGTCACCACTCTAATTCACACCCTCATCACCTCTTGCCTGGACTATTGCAAGAGTCTCCTATTTGAACTCTCTGTCTCAAGACTTTCCCTATTCCCAGCTTTCATTCAACTAAAAAAGTGATTTTTTTTCCCCTAAAATGTAGATCTGACCATTTCACCACCACTACCGCCACCCCAAATCAATGGACTTCAATAACTTCCCTATTACTTCCAGCATCAAATATAAAATCTCAAATCTCTTTGAAATTTGAAGTCTTTCACACACAATCTGGCCACTTCCTACCATCCCAATGTTCTTACACTTTAACCCCTTTCCTTCCACAATCTAGCTACACTGACTTACTTGCTGTTTCTTTGAGCCAAGTCCTGAAAGAAGCCAGAGAAGTTATGGGGCAGAGGTGAAGGGAAACCTGTTCAAAGTTGACTTTCTAAAGAAGGCCTTTACTGATTCCCCCAACAGCTAATACCTTATCCTCTGACTGCCTTCCTTTATGTATTTTGTATGTATCTAGTCATTTACCTGCTGTCTCCTCAATTAAAATGTATTCTATTTGAAAAGAGGGAATACATTTTTCTTTTTCTAAAATTTTCCCGCAAAATTTGCCTGCAAACATCGTCTCCACTTCAAGTGATCCACCAGTGTCAACCTCTTCTAGTTTCAGGAATTACAGGCATATGCCACCAAGAACCTTCTCCTTTTTTGCTGATCCCTTTCCATGTTACCTAGAAACATACTCAAATCTACGACATCCTTCAAAATATCCTCACTTGATCTTATGACCAAATCTACGACATCCTTCAAAATATCCTCACTTGATCTTATGACCCTTTCTGTTCTCTTCTAAATCCTTTGAAATCTGATTTCTGATTCATCACTCAACTGAAACTGCCTTCTGTTCTGCTGTGGGATAAAAAGTTCCTGCTTAACTCACCATGGAAGCCTTATTCTCCAATGTACACACTGCCTCTTACTTCAGATTAAATTGAGTAAATTTTTGAGGGAGCAAATCAACACTTGGGACTGGTGACATTCATGTTCCTATTTGTCCATATGCTATCACTCAGCCTTTGCCAAAATGGTAAAGTACAGGAGTTGTACCTGCCCTGGTGTTAACAGGTTACAAACTGGTCAGATCCAGGATAGCACTGGTCAGCTTTGGCCTATCACCTTCATGGGTTCTAATTGTTCTTCTGTTCACTGGCTCCTCAAAGACCAGCCATAAGTAATATGCAATGCACTTTTCTTTTCTTCACTAATAATAAAAATTACTGAGTAAATGGCTACATTTTTCAATGTAGCAGTTTTCAAATCTAGGGCCTGGCTTTGTAGTCTTCTGGTCTAAGAAGATGTGACCCCTCCTTGATATTATTATAACGATGATAGCAAACATGTATATGGGCTCCCACTGTATTTCTGGCCCCCACCATAGTACTAAATGCTGTTATAAATATCTCATTTGATACACTGGGAGGGAGATATTATTATCCACATTTTACCAATGAGGAAATTAAAGCAGACAAAGGTTAAGTGACTTATCTGGGGTCACACAGTTTGTAAGTGTCTGAAGCTGTATTTGAACTTGTGTCTTCCTGACTCCAGTACGGTTTCTCTGTTCACTGTGTTACCTAGCTGTCCCAATATTTCCCTTTTCTTTCACAGCTCAAAAAAGTTGTCTCCCCGAGAGGTATTCTAGAAAGCTATGCTTGCCATAATCTCTTTTATCATTATCTTTGTCATGTCTTGATCATATACCCTAAGGGATTAGTTAAAAAGAAAGTAGATCAAGTCTGTAATAAAAATGACTTTTATTCAGGAAGCCATATAGGTCCTGTTCATACTCACATGGTTTGATTCCACATATAACTGATTCTTGGCAAAAGGATTTACAGACCCCTCTGTTCCTTCATCCATAGGTCACCAGGCACCATTGCAAGAAAAAAAAACACATTTTCTGCTGAACATAACACTGGGCAAGTTACTATAATTGGGTGGCTAACTCTATTTGCATGTTATGTCTGAGACTGACTCAGATGTGCATAGGTTGAACTGGATAATTGAGATCCCGTTCCCCTCTCAATTTCTATGATTGCTTTACTTTAACTTCCTGTGGTATCCCATCAAAATTAAGTAGCATGTCCTAAGACAGAAGATACAGTCAGATAGCTACGCATGTTTCCTCATGCTAAGCAGTAGCTCTAGACCTACCTTTGTCCTTCTTTGTTATAAGATCAGAAGTGGCCAGGTTTCTGAATGCAGAGCACTGAGGAAAATGGCTGGACTCAACCTGTTGAAGATGACTTTTAAAGACTCCCCCAAAATAATGGGACTGAGCATTGCCAATGCCAGACTGCCAGCTCTGTGCGAGGATAAATGAGGCTGATGTCAGAGTGCAGGCTAATTTGAGTGGATAGATAGTGCTTAGTCTGGTACCAGAAGAAGGGAAAACAAGAATAAAGTCTTCATAGAAGTGCTTTGGATTTGACCAAATATTAATATGTGGAGTAGAGTTCATCAGCAGAGAACAGGCATAAGCAAGAAATATTAAATACTTTCTATGTGCCAGACAGCATAGTCTCTGACCTCAGGGAAGCTTAGACTCCAATACACAGAAATGTAAATAAATTGGTATGTGGCATAAATAGTAGATGGAAGGTGTTTACCACTGGATGAACCAGGAGAGCCTCCTGACTTAAAGTGAATATTAAAGAAAGCTAGGAATTCTAGGAAATCATTCCAGGCATAGAAAAAAATCAGTGCAAATAAATAGAGATGAGAGAGAGTTCAATACACTGATTTTCTTGCTGTTTCTCATATAAGATTCTCTCTGAGCCCATAAAGAAGAGTAATATTGTAAGAAGGCTAGAAAAGGGAGAAAGGGACCAGATTGCAAAGAGCTTTAAATGCTAAACCAAAGGAGTGTTTAAATCACCAGTTAACACACCCAGAGCTAGGATGACAGTGTACAGAATGGGGATATGATGGCACCCTTCTTCAAGGCCAAATGATCCCCTTGGCATGATAGGATGCACTCCTTTGTTTCCCGGAGGTGATCTTGGGTTCTATAAGCTAGAATGATAGAATGGTAATGGTTAGGGCAGGCCAGAGCTGAATTGACTGAGCTGAGCTTCTAGACTTAACTACAATAATCCACTTTTCAGCTTATCCTCAGAAATCAGATAAGATAGATTGAAGAGGAGTTTCTAAGTCCACTATGCCCCTAAGCAACAGCCACTGTTCTTACCTTCTCTCTGCCTTTGACCAGTATGAAATTACCTGGCAGGAGATCTCTATCCTATCCACCTCTGGAAGTTCTTTATTCATCTGCAGTCCTAAAGAGTGAGGGACTTGGTCCCTGTATTTGCTTCAGAACCACAGGTCTTCAGTTTAATCACCAGGCGTTGTGAATCCCAGGGAATAAAGTCACAATGACCAATTATTGGACTCAGGTATTCTCTCCAAATCAGGCCATTATCAGAGGAGGAAGCCTGGGTTCAGCAAACAAGGTGGCTACTCAAATGAGTGAATCCATGTTTTAGGAGACACGAACCTGTTGTCATCATGTCAAAGCAGAGGCTTTCTGGTTTCCTTCTGCAGTATTTTTCCCAATCTGAATTATAAAATTCATATTCATTGGTTTTGACAAATATTTGTTTTACTTCCGATCCTAAATACTGTTCTTCACGTCCAGCACACAAATCATTCTCTCCTTAACTCCCCTGGGGGAATCACTAGCCACTATCCTTTTCTTTCTCACTCTTACAGGATAACCTCTTTAAATGCTACCTGTAGACCTCCTTCATCATTATTTATTAAGTACCTTCTATGTGTCAGGCCCTGTGCCAGGTGCTATGAATACAAATATAAAAAAGATGATTATCCCTACCTTTGAGGAGCTTATGCTTGAATGGAGAAGGCAAAACAAGTACCTATATAAGAGTATGTATAATATAATGAGAATAAAGGCAATAAATACATGACAAGGCAGCAGCTGTTGAAATCAGTAGAGATTTTGGTAGAAGTGACTGCATCTTCAAGCAAGGTATTCTAATAGATGCAGGTGGGGATGGAGGATGGAGGGTTGGTTATTCCAGGCATGGAGGACAATCAGTGTAGACCTCTTCAAATGAAAAAAGCTTCTAGTCCTGCTCTTTACTGTACATGGAGAACATTATCTGTTTTAGTTCCAAGTATTCAGGTGTCCTTACTTTCCTTCATTCATATTCTTCCAATCATCTGACAGGTCAGGATTCTTTTCCACCTCTTTGCTACCTTTCTCTCTCTTCTGCTTTTACCTCAAAGCCTTTTTGATTTGGGCAAGGAAGCCTTTATTGTCTCTGACCTAAATGATAAAGGCATTTATTCTCCTCCTGGCTTTGTGAACTCCTAGAAAGAATGAGTTTTTGGAGGTCCCCAAAGCCCATTTCACAGGTCCCTGAGGAGCCGCATTCTAGAATGTTTGAATAAGGCAGCAGCTATAAAGAGCAGAGCAGATGTTAATGTTTGTATTTGCTTCTCAGTCAACAACTTTGTTGGTCTTGGAGGCCAAGATTAGTTTTATCTTAAGTGCCTTCCTTCAGCCCTCTTGACTGCTTTGTTTCATTTCCTTGAAAAATAACTCTTGGTCCTTTCCCTACAGCCCCTTCTCCTAGATTCAACTCAAAGAACCTTTACTGAAAGGACTTCAGTGACATTTTTTATACATCCTGTTTAGTAGGGTTGGGTTCTATCTGAAAAGGCCTAATATGCAAGCAGAGAGAGGTGCAAGAAATGTTTATCTAACACATGGCTGTCTAAGCTTTTAGCATGGGGTCTAGCTCCCAGACTTGATATACAGCTGCCACCTCTTCGAGTTGTACTCCTTGATGGTGCTGGCTTTCCTTCTAAATCTTCACCTACTCTTGCCTTCCCACCTATCCCAGCTGTCCTAGTGGCCCTTGCCCAACTGTGATGTCAGTGACTATAGTTTATGTAAAAACAGCCTGCTGTTAGGCACTGCAATTCATGTATTCCTAGGGCCTTCTACCCCAAAGAACCTCAACAAAATGGGAGTGGACAATAGGCTGTTCATGGGCCACAACACACTATTGGCACTATTATGGCACTATGATCCATAAGGCTTTCCCCACCCCCACCCCAACTATAGGACATCACAAGAGATCTGCAATGACTACACAATTCAAGAGAGACACATTTCTGGATTCCTAATGACCCATTCTGTCTACATAAGCAAAAATCACCTGCGGAGTCCATTTCAGAAGATTTACCTATATCAAACCTGGTTTAGATGTTCCAGATTCCTCTACTTCCTTCGCTATAGCATAATAGAGCTGTCCTAAAGGTTATAAAAATGGGTCTGAGCTATTTCCTCTTCATGGGAATAAAATTGTCAGTATCATGCATGATACCTGAAGAGGCTGACCTAATCACCAGCCTCATGAAGGCCAGCCATCAAAGGAGTTCTTTACCTGGTTTGTTTGCGTGCTTTGGGTTGCATCTAGAACCTATCAAGCCCTTGAAAAATGAGGCAGGAAACTCACTGGAATTTTCTTCTTTTAAGATCCTCATGGAAGGAAAAAAACGATCTCCATAATAAGGATTTCATTCAGTTCCGTGGAGAACCACCTTCCTAGAAAAAGTGTCTATCGTAGTGTATTGGAGAAATGACAGCATAAGATGAGTCTTTTCTTGATCATTGCACAGAAAGGGGTTTGTCCTCCTGTGGGAGAATTTAGTTGACTTTCACCCTTATATTGCTTGTAGACTAATCCATTATAATATAAATTACCTATCATACAATGTTTTGGTGAAACTCCTGGGGTTACTATGTTAGAAAACCTTATGGAAAGATGTCTTGGAACATGTTTACACAGAATGTGGCAATTATGTAGTGAAGGCTTTTGTAGTCCAATTAGTGTCAAAGGCACGTGCTTTGATCAGTTTCTTCACCCTCTTCTTCCTAATTAAGAGGAACTTCTAACCAATGGAAGCAAAGACCAAATTGGACTAATCATAAAGAATGTTTGTAAAATTGTGGTTCAAGTCAACTTGCAGTTAGGTGGTACAGTAGATAGAGCAAAAGATTTAAAGTTTTGAATCCTGAGTCACACTGGGCAAGTCATTTGATCTCTCTAATGTTTATTTAGTGCCTGGTCTAAGTGCTACAGATAAAAGGTGAAAAATGGCTCTTGCCCTGGAGAGTGATGCTTACACTCTAATGGAGGGAGGGAAGAGACAACAAATTAAAAAATATGCGCAAACAAACTATATACAAGATTAATAGCAAACAACAGAGGGAAGACACTCAGTTTAGGTAGAATTAGCAAAGTCTTCCTGGAAAAGATAGAATTCTAGTTGGGACTTGAAGGAAGGCAGGGAGGTGAGTAGAGTTGAGAAGGGAGAGTTTTCCAGGCATGGGGGACAGCTATTAAAAAATGGTCAGAGGGGCAGCTAGGTGGCACAGTGAATAGAGCACAAGCCCTGGGTTCAGGAAGACCTGAGTTCAAATCATACCCTTCTTGTTTTTCTTGGATTACTCTTATTTTCTCTTTTAGTTTTTTCCATCTCTGTTATTTAATTTTTAAAGTCTTTTTAAGAATCTTCTATGAATTGTTTTTGGTCTTTTTGATCATTTGACACTACCCTTTGGAGGTTTCTTTACTTTAATATCCTCCTCTGATGATTCTTCCTCCTTTGCTTGTGCATTTTTGGTGGTAGTGGCTTAATTGGTGTAATCACCCCTAGCCTTGTGGTATGGAGCTTCTTGCTCCAGATTTTCAGTTCTCCCATCTAGCCTGGAACCAAAGCCAAACCTCCAGCCTCCTCTGAGTGACCATGGCCAGGGGCTTTCTGCCCCACTGCTTCTGCGCTCACCTGGCATATGCTGGTTCCTTTCTGCCCCCACTACTCTTTACACCACAGCTGGATCTGACATTTCTGGTCAACAGAGGTTCCCTTGAGCTTCTTGGGCTCAGATGCCCAAGTTCTCTCAATATCCCAGGGGTAAAAGTTTTGGTGACTGGGGCCAAGACACCCTCTCAAACCAACTAACCTCTTGTTATTTAAGTGCCTTTCCTCTTGTTTAAGCCTTGCCACTTGTTAAAAACAAAACCTAGCCTAGTGGTGTTTATTCTTCACAGTGGACAAGCCTGGTCCTGGGACTTTTCTTCTCATCTCAAATTGTCCCAGTAAGATCCTGTTTGTACCCCTATTCTTATTTATCTCTACCCACGCTTTGTTCACCCTAAGGTGATATTTTAACTCTCTTGTGGGGGAAAATCTAGAGACTTTGTAATTTTCTGACCTACTCTGCCATCTTTCCAGAGTCCTCTGACAGGGTTAGGGTGTTTGAAGGAAAGTCAATATACATGTTGAGGTCCTTCAGGCAGGAGAAAAATTGTGAGTCAAGTATTGGTCCTCCCTTGAAGTAAGGTCTATAAATAACAGTGGCAAGCACTTTGAATGGGTGGTAGATAACTGATTGCGTGAACCTCAAAGGAAGAGAGGCTAATGAGTGGAGGTAGAGAGAGAATGTGAAAGTAGTAAAAAGGTGTAAAGGGGTATTCCAACTCCCCACCTCAACCAGTGAGCTGAAGGGGATGAGTAAAGGTGCATCCAATGCCAGAAACAGTATAAAAATCAAATTACTTAAAATTTAAAGCAATATATTATCACTATTATCATCCAGTTTCGGGGAAAAGATTGAAGCCAAATACATTTTGTGGATTAGGGGGGAAAATATTGCAGGCATTATGGTCAAGAATTAAACATTTAATTTGAAATATGGTCAAGCTGAAACTTCTTTACTTTGCATCTTTCTCTTAAATTACTTTATATAACTCAGATTTTTATTAGTTTCCAGGTGCTGAACAAATGTTTGGTTTCTTTGTGTCCACTGATGGGGAACAGAAAAGGAAATGAAATTCTCTCATCTATATCCTGAAAGAGTCAGATTGATATGAAGAGTCATGTTGGAAATTTGGGATAAAAAGTAGGCACTGCATATATCTCTACAGAAATGATTTGAAATTTGCTCACACCTGGATACTAGAGTTCAAACCCAGAGAATAGGGACTGGGATGAGTCCTGTACTTTCATTGTCTTGCTTTGTGTTCCCTCACATGAACCAGACTAGCATCATGCCTGCAACTTGAATGAATCTGTAGCATGACTTGAACCTAGTTCTTCTGGTTTCAAAGCTGGCTCTTTATTTTACACCAGGATTCTTTCAATAACCAAGACAGGAAGCTGTAATCCTAGTCTTTACAACTAGGATACCTGATTTGGGGTTGGGGTTCATGGCAGAGTAAGTCAGATGAGTACAGTCTGGTGGGAAATAGAGATTGTTGGCCTGGGTGCCCTCTCCAAAATGGAGGTTCAGGAAGAAGTGCCTCACCATCTAATACTTCTGAGGTGTGCATTTCAGAACTAAAAGGATCTCAGGATAAAGAGATTCCTTAGGCATGATGGGGAAGTCCAGAGGAATACAACCTTTTGGGAAATGAGGAGATGGCTAGCCTCATCAACATCATTAAATGGAGGTTTTGGGAGGAGTCTTTGGTGTGCTTGTTGTTGAGTTATTCAGTCATGTCTGATTCTTCATGACCCCATGGGCATATATAGGGTTTTCTTAGTAAATATGTTGGAGTAATATGCTATTTCCCTCTCCAATGTATCCTGATTTTACAGATGAGGAACTGAGACAAATAGGGTTAAGTGACTTGTCCAGGGTCACACAGCAATTAAGTGTCCAAGTTGTGATTTGAATTCAGATCTATCAGATTCCTGACTCCAGAACTTCACATTTTGGGAACTTCTCTTTGCTCCTGGGTTGATTTTTCCCCTACAGAAAAACCTCAGGCTATGGATCCCACCTATTCATTCTCTAAGCCATTTGAAGTCTGTTCTGTCCAAATGTAATAGCAATGAGTTTAGCAGATTCTGAAAACTTAGTAACTTAGGGCTAAGTATAAGCTCTGGCCCTG
>CM053594.1:74863311-74878636 GCA_028646575.1 Pseudocheirus occidentalis | reverse complement strand
ACTTAGAACTGAGATGGAGTTTTCCTGAGACCAAAATCTGGTGAAGGCTACCCAGAAGGCTGATATTCCTTCTGGGTCCTAAGGCCAGCTGAACGGCTGGAAGATTGAAGAAGCATGACAAGGATAAGACATTTTTTTATTAATGGCCTGGCTGATCCTTGAGTTCCAGGCAAGAGAAGTGGTAAAGGGTTTGAGATGTGCTGGATCCTGTGCACTTCAGTGTGTGCCAGGGACTGCCCTAAAGACTGGACAAGGACCTGGGAGCTGTTTACTTCTGAGGACTGGACGAGGACTTGGCAACTGTCTGCTTCTGAATCCAGGCGACTGTTTGGTGGATTCAGGAGGGAGCTGGCACCATGGAAGGGGATCCAGGTAATCAGAGAGACCAGCCAGAGTCAAGATGAAGAAAAGGCCTCCCCTTGGACGAAACTGAGGTTTGCTGGACACCAAGGGGTGGAGGGTTTGTGTGGTTTTTCTAATTACTGTACTAGTGATTAATGATATTTAGTAATTGTGAATCTAGATTAGTGACTGATTAAGTTAATGGTTGCCCCATGAGTGGAAGATGTATATATTGTGAATTGATTGAATGATTAAGTAAGGAGGGTTTCCCCCTTAGGGAAACCAGATGATTATTCTTTTATTCCTTGTTCTAAATATTGTGGCCACTGTAGTGAAAACTGTGTGGCCATCTAATGTTAAGCTGTTATGAACACTATGTTGTGATTTTCTGTGATAAGATGTAATGTTGTGAATATTATGTTGTGATAGATTGTGAATGTTTGCCTTGATTTGTAATGAAATAAACAGAGTATTCACTATACTGTGTAATCCAAACCTTAAAAGCTGTCCACAGCATTCTTTTGGGAATCTGTTGGTGCATGGTGTTGCACCAAAATACAGGATATGTATCAATTCAAGAAAGAAATACCTGGCACAATCAAAGACAAGACTATTGACTTCACACATCTGGGTGCCCTCCTGTTGCCCTCTCTGAAAAGTCTAGCCTCTTCTAAAGAACTATTATCAGTGAAAGAACTATACTAGGAGTTAAAGACAAGTCTCATTCTGATGAGAGACATAGCTATTATAGAATTCTGGATCCTTTGTAACTTGTTCCTCCTCTCTAAACTTATTAAGGGACTCCAAGTGAGGGTCCCTACTAACCCAAGAGGGTCATCTTCCCAGTTCATTGCCAGGCTGACAGGTGTCAGTGCAGATTATTTGAAGGCCAGGCAAAACCCCACCAATTGACTAGGCAATGAGCTCTCAGGCCCCTTTTACCATAAAATAAAATAAAACTGGCTATACCCAGGGTTTTACTATAACTACCCCTGGCCACTTGTTCCTATTGGACCAGTGCATCAGCTGCTATGTAATCTTCTCATACACACAGTAAACTTGATTAATTGTCAGTTGAACAAGATAACACAAATTTCAGAGTCAGGAACACCTACTTTCCCAGGTAGAAGCCATTACTGCCTTGATGACTATTCCCAGGAAACTCTCCCAATTAGAAGCACTGTTCAGATGTTAGATATTTCTTCTCTTCCTCCCACACTTGTTTGTGACATCCAGGAATCTAAGGTTAGGACTTCTAGAAGAGGTGACTGGTTATAGGAGGAACCTGGATTGAGACCTAGTCTTCTTGATCTTAGTCAACAACCATCCTGTCCAAGGTTAAATTTGTGGAAAAGGTATGTGTGTGTATGTGTGTGTGTGTGTGTATGTGTATGAATACAAGCAGATAAAGCTGAAAGGTCCATGTTTTTCCAGTAGTCACTTCCTTAGAAAACATAAGGAGTTTTAGTCTTTATTCAGTGAATAGATACCTTGTTCAAGGCTTTCTACAATGGGGGAGACACTGCCTTCTAGCCTATTGGCCTAAAACAAGAATCCTGATCAGTTTCTTGATGTAAATAAAATTCTGTGGTCTGATAGTCAAGGGATGAATAATTGAGAAAAGACAACGAGTAAGAGAACCTTCTTCACAGATGGATATTATATTGCTCTTGTAACTTACTGTTGAAAGTTGGATAGGCAAGCTAAAAATTCTTGCCAAAGGCTGTTGTATTAAAAATGGGGGAATGTAATTCCAGAAAACCTTGAGAATGACAAAGTTGATCATGGAATTTGAATTTCCTGATTCTCAACCTTCCTTCTTGACCTAATTAGTAAGCCACTTCACAAGTACTGATTAAATGATTCTATATTAAGGGATGGGAGATGGGGGAAATATATAAGTTCAGACCAAATATAACTCTCAATCTTCCTGTGGATAGGTAAGGTTAGGCATCTTAATTTGAGCCCAAGAAAGAAAGAAATGCAAGAGTGACTCTACATCTTTAGGTCTACATTACTCTCCCAATTAAACTGTACAAAACTGAATTCACTCTTGACTGTAGTCTCCTTGTAAGATGAAATGAAAACTCCTAGTGTCAATCATGTCTGTCATATAGACCCTGGTGGTGACAGTGATGCTCAGTAATGCACAGGAAAAGTTAGAAACGGCTCCTCTAGTTTCATGTTTGAGACTACAAATGCCCTAAGAATGGGCAATAAGGAAGGTGATCTAGAGATCCTAGTGTAAAAAGTTGAATTTCATCTCATGAACAATTGCATGGTGGATACTTCTAAATGCATTGCTCCAAGAGTAATGGATACCTGAGTTGCTATTCTGTTGGGCTCACTCCACCTCAAGCATTTAAACTTTCAAAGTAAAGTAATAATTATGGTGTATATAGATAGATAGATTCTCCATTTCACCTTTTAAGTCTATTTAAATTTCCCTAACTTTTTTATAGTTCTTGTAATAGTTTTTTTTTGTAATAGTTCTACTCAAGCATTGCACAGTATTTGCAAGTCAATTTTCATAGGATACACCATAACGCACTAATCTTTTGCAAACTTTCCTAGATTTTCTATAAAATTTTGGATGGCATGTAACTGCTCTTAGATAATGGTCAACAGTCAGAGGCGCTTTCATATCTGATATTTGAAAAATTTCTTTCAGTATGTAGGCATTCTGTCCAACATCCTCTTTCTTGTATGGCCAGAAAGTGGTCATCATTTTAGATTTCTTACTTTCTCATCAAAGAATTCCTTGGTTAAGAATACAAGAGTAGTAGGGTTTCTTGTTGATTCAGCCATTTATGGTGATCACTATAATTTTCACTTCTCATGTTTAGATTTCACTGAACCTTTTTACCAAAGGCATTTTCTCCTGATTGATATTGATCAATAAATGACACCTCTCTGGGACTGAAATATTCAGCCAGATCCAAATCTATCCAGCTATACTATCCTCTAGCTGTTATTTCTTGAGCCTTCATTCTACAACATTCCTTTGACTTGTTGGGACAATAAATATGCCACCCTTGCCCCAAGAGAAGATTTCAGGTTTTTTTGTTGGTAATAATTAGGGTGTTGGACTTGGATTTAGAGGATGAGGGAAGGGGCCTTAGAGTTTATCTATGTGTGATCTCTATGAGTTGTTTTATATTACTATAAAGTCTAGTCTAATGAAATGGAACCTGTGTGTGTTGCACACCCCTAGCCATGCACACCCCTTATCAGAGGTATAAGCAACCAACAAGACTCTCCAGAAACTACTCATGAACTTGGAACTTTATTTTGCCAGTGTGAGTTTAAGTTCTATAAATCCAATTATCTCAGAATCTTGTGAGAGTCAGGGAGGTGCTGCCAAAGACATGAGAGCTAGACAGAACGGTGGTCATTGTAGAGCAGCTAGAAGTTAAAATTCATGGGTTGACTGATGGGTAACTGAGAAACTGGGGATTTCCTTGAAGAGTCACAGGTGCTGAAACTACTTGCATCTTCAACAGCTAGAGGGTATCTATTGCCTAGATCCAAATAACAATATTCCAACACATTCCTCCAATGAGATTTGGAATAGCTCAAGAACTCTTCCAGTTCACTAGGGTTCCCTTGTATTCTTCAATGGGTTGGGTTTTCTGCCCCCAGGGCTCAGGAGTGTCAACCTAAGGAAAGAGGACAATGTAGTCTTATACAAGAGGTAAACATTCAATTTTCAAGAAGAAAGTTCCTGTCACCAAAGATTTAGTCAATGACATTGATGTGCATACAGCATATAGTACCCTAGAAGTTAAGGGAAATACTAAGGGTTGCTTTTCCAGTATTTTATGAGACCCCTGGAAGAGAGTTATAGCTCTTCCTATAACTTGAAAACATCCTAAAATCACCTTCCCCTTATCTTGAAATACCATAAAATTTCTCCATATCTTGTACCATAAAATAACCAAAAGGATACCTTTTGTCTCCCTCATCCTGTGTCCTCTCTGCCTCCATCTTCCTTATCCTGTCCTCATCTCCCTCATCCTGTGTCCTCTCTGCCTCCATCTTCCTTATCCTGTCCTCATCTCCCTCATCCTGTGTCATAAAATTTCCCTTTATTTATCCTGTCCTTTTCTTTGACCACTATAAAACCCTAAAACGACCTCATCATCCTGAACATCTACAGGCTGTATGGCTTTCTGTCTATCTAAGCCTGATTTCCCCAATTGTAGTCTTATAGCTACAATATGGGTCCATGTGCTTTCATGTTTATAAAGCTCCTGATGGCTAAAATAGAATATCTAAGTGAATTCTTTCACAGCTGAGCCGTTCTCCCGAATCTGACCTCAATAATATAACATGGTCCAACACTGCATGGACCCACTGTGAACTAGAAAAGTCAAAATATTGAGATGGAAATTGCAATGCATACCCTACAAAGGCCTTCTTTTACTACTCCCTAATCCAACAGAAAGTTCCTGTATGAAGCCTGAGAAGGAAGGAGTTGCTAACTACCCTTTACAAAATAAAAACTCTTTCTTAGTGTCACCTTGGCATCATTTCAATGCACTTTGGAAAAAAATGTATTTTAACTCAAAGCATTCAATTGATCTTCGTTTCTTATTCAGCCAACCTCCTAACATGGGTTAGCATCCTTCAGATCCCTTCTCTACTCTGCTTTTACCTTAACATCCTCCTTTCAGAATTTCCAAAGAAAACTTTATTGTCCCTGATAACTTGGAAAGTAGGCATATTTTCATTTTCCTTGACTGCCAAATTTCAAGGAAGGAAAAACCAGTTTAAGCTTCTTTGTGATGGACCATTGACCTCATCTTTCTGATGAAGGCAAATAACTGTTGCTGATACACATAAAATTGCTCTTCCTAGGGTTAAATTGGGATAACAGCTCAGAGGAACTTCATTGCTACTGTAAGAGACTAATCACTGTAATTGTCTTAATCATCAATGGATTATCTTAAAGTTCTGTCCAATATGCAGGGAGGAAGACTTCAGAGCTTTTTTTAAAATGGTCTGTTAAGAAGCAACTAAGACAGTTTTTGAGTCTAAGCCTCCAAAGCATCTTCTGCCAGGGGAGAAGTCACAAGCCTGTGAATTGGCCTATCTTCGAGTGAACAAACATTTATAAAGCACCTACAATATGCCAGGCATTCTGCTAAGTGCTGGGCATACCAAGAAAAGCAAAAAACCATCTGTTCTGTCAAACCTCTCATAAGGGAGATGAATGGAGCATTTGCAAGGAGCTTAGAGGGCACAGCCTGTAGATTGGAGCAAGGTTGAAAGGGGTTATAGACCTGTAAATTCAAATTTGGTGCACACCCCAAAAACAATGGATTTCCAACGTGGTCAGGGTGAAAAACCAAGCCCTTGCTCAAGTGTAGATCACAGCAGAATAGCTTTTAAAGGTGGGTAAAGGAGATCACGATAAGTCCTAATTGTTGGGAGTGTAAAACCCATTCCTTCCTCTTCCATAATCCCTCTTCTTTGCAAAGACATCAAAAGGGAAATTTTCCTAATTTTTTGAGTTTAGTTAGATGCTCTGGACTTAGAAACTCGTACTTCTTTGAGAAACTTCATCTATCTCTCCCCTCCACAAGCAGACTTTGGTTAGTCAGACAGAGGACAAAGATGAGATTTTAGCTAAAATGTGAAGGAAGCCAGGAAATTTAGAGGGAGAGGGAAAGAACTGCAGGGATGGTGGGCTGATATGAAGTATCTTATATGAAGAGCAATAGGGAGGCCATTGTTGCTAGATACTACCTGGGTCCAGATACTTCTATCTTCTTGACAGCAACACAAGATAATAAGCTC
Source organism: Pseudocheirus occidentalis (assembly GCA_028646575.1). Taxonomy (NCBI): domain Eukaryota; kingdom Metazoa; phylum Chordata; class Mammalia; order Diprotodontia; family Pseudocheiridae; genus Pseudocheirus; species Pseudocheirus occidentalis. Next base: position 74,872,492 of record CM053594.1, on the reverse strand, counting down.
AAGGGAATGAAAGAATGGGAAAGGGGTGTGGGAGAACTGGAGATTTCCTACAGAGATGTAAGGTTGTAAATAAAGCTTTATCAGGCAGAACTCCATATGCCTTCTTTTCAGAAAGATAGCCAAATGAGGCACAAAGAGATGCTAGTCCAAGAGCATAGAGAGAATACACCTGCATCAATTTCTGCAGTTTCCTAAATGGTCTGATGACAATGACTCTGACAGTCCCTATTCAGTTAGAAGAGAGGGGGGCTAGGGTTAGTGAGTTAAAGCACAGAGCAAGTGAGCAAAGGGCTGGAATGGGGAATTCAAATGGTTAAGTCTTTGGCCTGGTGCCTCAAGCAGTTTCTATGAGGCTTCCCTCCCCAGATTCTGCCAGGAAGCAAAAGCTCTGTGATCTGGGACACTTTTCTCAAACTGAAAGATACCCTAAGACTTTAAGAGATTTTTGGGAGCCTAGATTTTGTGTATAGAATGAGAGCCAACTCTGGCTCTTGGATTCTTTTTGCTAACCTTAGGGGGAACTGTAATCAATACATAGCCTTGTCAGGTTTCCCTGGGACACCTAGCTTTCTCCTAACTTTCAATGGAGACAGGCTTCAGAACATCATTTGAGAGGAAAGATAAAGTTAACAAGCCAGACATAAAAGCTTCCTTTTATTTCCAAAGGATCCTAGACCTGCCAAATAGGGTAAGGGGGGAGGAGGGGAGAAAAACACTCTTCTTCCCCTAGAGTATTAATAAAAAAAAACCACTTGAGGGTTAGAGTTATTGACCTTGGGTTTCTGTGAGCTTTAAGGATTCTTGGAGATAAGTTATGATATTCCATTAAAAAAAAGCTTCCTCTCAATTAAAGAATTGGGGAGTACTTGTTAAATAAATGTGGCTGGACTTTGCATCACAAGTTCAAGTCAAATGTGTGCTCTCCTGATTAGAAGATTTTTACTATTAATAATCTGATAAGGAAAAAACATTCCCCCCACTCTAGGTTTCTGGCTTTAGATCTTATAAACATTCAGATTTTACATGATGCATGGGCCTACTGATAGGATATATAAACCATATGTCAAAATTAGTGATCTGTCCCTATGCACGTATAGATGGAGGACCTAAATGGACAATGACAATCCAGTGTGATAGTGGTTCCTTTTGTGTAATGGATGATTCACATAACCTTAACTGCTTGCAACACAGGCAATAATTTGTATTTTTCAGGGTCCCTCAGGGTTTAGGGTATTCAAATAGCACCCTATTGGTAGTTATACTATAGCAGCAACCACACTGGCATACCCAGGATGGCTGCTAGCGCAGGTTCTTAGATCTACTTTACTAGGAAAGATAGCTGTTTAAGGGGTCAACAATCTTTTTTTTTAATTACATTCACTAGTTCAGGGAGAAAGCACCCTGAGCTTCAGAGAAAATACAAGCAGAGAAATAAAGACCAACAGACAGAATTCTGACTGCCTAAAGCAGCTATGCTTTATGTATATTGCTATATCAAGAGAGACTTTACATCTGAGCAGTTGGAGAACTCTGAATATATGGTCATTCAGAGTCTCAACCAGGGAATCACAAGATTTTCTCATAAGTGAGCACCTAAAGCAAAATAACAACTCATAGTATATATACATTTCCTAGAGCCAGAAGGCATCACAACCTTCCAGACTCAGTAACTAATTAGAAATTAGCAAAAGGTGTGAAAGCTTTCCTACAAACAAGCCTCCCCTAAATAAGCTTCCCTTAATGGGCTCTTCCTTGAGGCCTATTAACAGGTGGGAAAGATCTTAAATCCTATTAACATTACATTTAGTTAGACTGAAAACTTCTGAGTTCTTGAGTAAGAATCCTTCAAGTGGTCACCTTGTCTTTACTCGAAGGCTTGCAGTGAGATAAACTGTCAATTCTTGCAGTCAGTATACTGCTCTTTTGAATTATTCTAATTGTGTGACTTTTTCCTTACATCAAGCTCCATTCTTCTTGAATCTTCTACACAGTTTTACTCTCTTTGATCAGAAATAAATCTAATCATCCTGCCATGCGACAGCCATTCAAATTATTGAAGTGTTTCCATGTTGTTGTCTTTTTTATTTAGACTAAAATACATCTCGTGTAACTTTAAACAGCTGCTGAATGACAGGATCTCAAGACCTTCTACTATATTTGTTGCTTTTCTTTGGGTATTCTTCCATTTCAAATCCCTTTCCTAAAATGTGGAAACTACAAATGAACACAGTGTTTTAGATGTGATCTGAGTAAGGTAGAGTGTATGTAGTAGGACCTCCATAACCTAGGATGCTATGTGCTTCTTAATTTAACCCAGAATGTTATCTGATTTCTTTACTAAAATATCACACTGATTCTTATTGAACCTGAAATCCATGAGTCTTGAGATCTCTTTCATGAAGATCCAGCCTATACTTGGTTGATTTTTTTAACTCAAATATGACTTTACATTTATCCCTGTTGAATTGATGTTAAATGAAATCCAATATTCTAGCCTGTCATTTTCATCCAGTTTTAATTATTCCTCTAATAATTGAGTAATCTGAAAACTTAATAAGAATTCCATGTCTTCCAGATCATTAAAAAAAATAAACCTTCTCAAATATCAAGTATTTTTTTCTTCCCTGCTACCTCTTTCCCCTATGGGAAAAGCAACAAAACCCTCATAAAAATACACATAGTTGAGCAAAAAAATTTCCCCTATTGACTATATCTCAATTTTTCATTCTGCACCTTTAGCCTACCACCTCTTCCAGGAGGGGTATAGCATTCTTTATGGGACCTCAAGAATTCAGTGATTATTATGGTGATGAGAGTTACAATTTTCAAGACTGTTTTTACAGTGTTACAGTATAAACCATGTTCTGGTATGTTCACTTCCTTCTGGGTCAGTATATAGAAATCTCCCCAAGTTTCTGTGACACAATTTTTCATCATCTCTGACCTTACATTCATATGTCATGATTCATTCAATCATTCCCCCGATTGATGGGAACTCCCTTTATTTCCAGTTCTTTTGATCAGAACCCAATTTAAAAAGTTGAAACAGACATGGGAACAAGTGTACGCACACACACACACACACACAAATAGATCTTTATAGAAAGAGTAAATATATCATATATATTTTAACATATATAGAACATTTTCCGATTTCTTTGATTTCTTTAGGGTATCATTCTGATAGTGGTATTACTGAGTCAACGGATATGCCATTTATTGACTGTGGGAACATAGTTCCAAATTACTTTCTAGAATGTCTGGACCACTTTTATTGGAAGAGAAAATGTTAAATAGCACAGAATCATTCACAAATTCCTGGATTATGCCACTAGAGGACTTCTAAACTGTCATCAAACTTTTAAAGACTGTTCTTTGATTCTTCTGGGCAATTAGTTGCATCTCGTATTGTCTAGTTCACATTATTCCATCTTTTGCAGACACACACACAGACATGATAGACTTGGTCAAGTACTTTGCTGATGTTTAAGTAAATGAGATCATATAGTTTTCTCTTAACCCAACAATCTAGTGACACTGTGAAAGTACATGACTTCTTCTCAAAGCAATGCTGACTCTGTCCAAAAAATGATGAATGTTTAAAAATAAAAGTGATAAAGTAAAAAATAACAATCCATAGAAAAATAAGCTTGATTGATTCCTAGCAAAATTTTTATTCTCTTCCTTGTGTCTGTGGGGAATGGAAGAGTTATAGTAGGACTTTAGCAGGGCAGGTGCCAGTAATTTCCAAATCTTTCAAAAATCGCTCATAATGGTTCAATAATTCTATCTGCCAGTATTTTTAGTACCATAAAAGGAGATCACCTGGGCCAGGTGACTAAAATAATTTACTTTGGTTATCAACTCCCTGTGGGGTCATTTTTTATTCTAACCTTTCCAGTTGAAAGATTAGTTTCCTTGGCAGAGAAGATAGAAGCAAAATTAAATTTGTGCAACTCTGCGTTCTCTCCACCATTTACCTTATTCACCAGCTGTAATGGTAGGTGGAGGGGAAGGTTGAGTATCTCTTTGTCAAACAAGTGAAAGTTGAAAAATATGGAGATTACTCTTAGTGGTGTTAATTTCAACAGCTGCCTTATAGAGGTAAATGCTCTCAGTTCACAAAGCACTTTGTGTAGCACTTGTGACTAGGGTTAGGTTAAGGTCAAGGTGAAGGGAGGATATCTTTTGTTCTCGCAACATTTGTTGACATTCTGAGTTCTTCCAATATGAACGAGAAGAATCTAGTATATAATTCTCACTGTTCTGTTCCACAGATTGGGAAAATTTGGTTTTCCTTTTCTAGAACCTGAAATGTCTATCCTAGGGAGTAACATTAGTGGTTAAGGTATCCAACTTTTATTTCTCTTGGTCAAATAACATCTCTTTCACATGTCCCTGAGAGTGAACTAGTCACCAATCTCAAGAGGATATTCATCATGAAACTCCAAAAGTATCTTCCATAGTCACCATGAAACATGCACGGAAAGAAAAAAAAAAAAGATCTGTTTTTCCAGCACCAAATGTTCAGGTCAACAATGGTAAAAGAGAAAATACTGTCATATATAATGAGGTTTCCCTCACCCCTCAAATCACTATAGAAAGGAAGCCTATGAAAGGGTACAGGTGTTTTTAACTCTTGAATCATTTCTAGGATTTGTCCAGTACTGTGCAGCTGCTTTTTATAATTTATATTGGAAAAACCCTAAGGAAAGATAAAGGCCTTAAAATGACAGGAATGAAACCTGTATGAAAGGGGTAGCTGTGGAAAGACTTTTGGTGCTGAACTGACATCAAAAGATGGAGATGTAGTTAGATTCTTTACACTTGATTAATCATGTAGGATAGAATATAATAATCTGCAGATTAGATTTCATTGCCATCTTCATTGTAATGGCTAGGTGTGGCCATGTACAACTGGGTCTTAATTATTGAAAATAATGAATCTGGTGAAATGGTCACATTATTAACTTTCACACTATTTGAAATTATAATTACGAATTAAAATATGGTCATTGATTCCAGCCCAAAGAAAATATGCAATGAAAAAAATTGTTACCTGCTAATTAACATAACAGGAAAAATAGCTATATTGCCGACTCAAGCTTACTGTGAATTGATAGAGCAAAATTTTTGGAATTAAAAATGCAAATTATTGTTCCAAATTACATAAAGATAAAATTATACTGACACGATAAAATGTCATTTTAAGCTATTTTAGCAGTATAGGCTGGATGGACTTTTCTTCCTTGAATTCTTCATACTTATCCTGGTAAGTATAGAGAATTTTATCTATATCCCAGGGTATTTGCTAGACTAACACTGCGCTTGGAACCAGAAAGACTCATTTTCATGAGTTTAAATCCATCCTCAGACACTTACTAGCTGTGAGAGCCCTGGGCAAGTCACTTAACGCTGTTTGACTCAGTTATCTTATCTTTAAAGTGAGCTAGAAAAGGCAACAGCTAACCACTCCAGTATCTTTGCCCAGAAAATCCCAAATGGGGTCATGAAGAGAACTACAATAATACAACAGTCTCACATGATTAATCAAGTGTAGCTACGTGATCTGAGGCATTATTTTAAATCAGTAATACTTTTTAATGTGATATGGATAACTTTCCACAGCTGGGCTAAAATAATTGTAAAACAAGTCTTCAAAAATAGCAGTAGTCACCTACGCAAACAAGTATTGGCTTTCATTTAAAACCCTCTTCTGCATTACATCCTAGTAAAAGTTAGTCCATATTAAAACACTTTAAGTTCAGATTTTTTCTTTTTTTAAATGTCATTTGTTTTTCAGAATTAGCCAGTTTTGTCTGCATTAAAAATGTTAATCAGTACATGAATTCTTTTTCTTCAGAACATTAGCAATGTGAGTTGCTGTGTCCTTGCATTCATCTCTCTGGTGATTTTAACATTTTACAATTGAATTCAAGATATTGAACAAACTAAAACTTCCAGTAAAAATGTTACTTCACCAACCACTTCATTGTCATTTTCTTTTTCTTTTAGTGCCCTAAATAGACTTGACATATTTGTCTGGCTGCTTAACTAGAAGGAATTTTTTTTATTGCAACTTCCAATCCATACAGTGAAAAGATATTCCATTTCTTTGGTATTACTATTCTATTCCAACCAAAATAGTCTTCCTCTTATCCATTTTGTTAGGGGCTCTTTAGAAAAAAAACCACATAAGTTTTTTGTAACATGGCACATAGTAGCATATCACATATACATAACAATAGGCAAGTGCATACTGATGATATAGCAGCATATTAAAACCCTTGACTAGCTTGAATGCATCACATTCATTGAATATTTCAAAATTTGGTTTATTGGAAATCAGTGATAAAGATCACATTTAATGCAAGCCAAAATCCAGGCTTGGATTAATCATGACCTAGATGTATGTTGAGTATTCCAAAAGAGCTAATTGAGGCTGAAATTCTACCTCCACCACCACCATCACCACCAACACAGTTTGGTCTAAGATAGAGGTCAATAAAATGGGGTCAATATGGGATGGGGTCAATAAAATAACATCCAGTCTCAAAGTACAAGGTAATAAAGAATGGAGTAAAATTGTATAAGCCCATGATTGCAGAACTGGGCAAACTCCAAATAGTCACTTCTTCCTAGTTATTCTAGCTTCCTTTAAGAGGAGACTTGTGATGACCCACATTTTTAGAAGTAATGCAGGCAAGAAGAAGCTTGATGACTTAGTAATGTTTCAGGATCTCTCTCTGGGGAGTGGTTTCACAAGGCATGCTACTTTTTGAAGATACCTTCCCCTTAAACTGTTATTTTTATTTTTTGTTTTTCCTGAACCTATGACTCAAGCTGCATCTTCATCTAAAGAAACTGTTTTGGTTCCACCCTTTCTTTTTTATTTTTTGAATGTGTGCTGATAGACTGAACAAACTTCATAAAGCATATGATTTCTTCTATCTACTTGTAAAAGGAACTAGAATATTCCTGTTTGGCTTATCACTAGTCCTTATTCTTGAACAGCTAGGATAAGCATCCCATTTCTACCCCAATTTTCTTTTTCCTTCATCCTAAAGTCCGACAGAACTTAGGGCAAACAATGTCTTTAGATATTAGCTTTCCTTAAGACTTCTGTGTACTATTACCTTTTAAAATATATGATTGTTGAGTTCCTTGTGGAATTCATATTGGTTTGGTTTCTATATGCAACTGCTCCTTTTCCTTCAGAGGAAACCAGGTCATTTTTTCTCTCAATCCTTTCAAATTGTTTCTCAGACTAAGGGACACTAACTCACTACACTTGTTTTCTGCTGTCCTGTCAACAATTCTAATGTTGAAATGGTGAACACCTTGGCAGTCTTCTTGCTATTTTTCACATGACTTTTCATCTCACACGTCAATACATTTGCAGTGACTGTCACCCAAGACTAGTATGCACTGCCTTCTAATCTTCATCTCTTAAAATATTTAATTTTGAAGGAAGTTCTGCTGAAATGTCACATCCTACATGATGTCTTTATCTCCTTTTCCCCAATCCAAATTCCTAATGACTCCATACTCCAAATGTTTCTGTATTCATTTGATTATATAAATATATCTACAACAACTTGTTCAGTAGAAAGCACAGCCCTTAAAAACTGATGCTTTGCTTGGATTTTATATCCACAGTATCCACCACAATACCTGACACAGAGTAGTATCTCTGTAGTTAAACTTAATACAGCATGTGATATTATAAAACCCAAGCTTGTACAAATCATTCTGTTAGTGATTCCTTCCAGAATTTTGCTAGAAATTGATATCAAGTTCATTTTCCTAGCATCAGTCTTGCATATCCTTTCTTTTTATGAAAACTTATTCAAAGTTGGGTCACCTTCAATCTCATAGAACCTCTGTCTGGAAAAATTGACAAGATCACCAATGGTCCCTGTATAATCACATCTGCATATGCTTTCAGTAACCAGGTGTATCATTCATCATACCAGGAGAACTTCTCCTTAATGAGGACATGGAGGTGTTCTGTGTTAATCTCCTTGTTTACCTTTTAGTTCCAACTCCAAAATAATCTCTTTGGGTTCTACTCTTGCTCTTCTCCAGACCATTATTCAAGATGAACCTAAAACTTGAGAACTTGATTTATGGATGTCAAAAATCCTTTATATTCCTACCCCCCACATCCCCCTCCATGTTTTACCTCTTGGAATGGAAGATTGTCAAAAAAGAATAATGATGCTCTGTCTCCTTGGAATACCCTCAGGAAATAGTGAAAAAAAACCAAATTTTAAAAAACCTTTTCCTATCCTTGTGATTCACAAACTTTAGACCATCAGTGATCAATACTGATGGAGTGGACACAAGAGTTTGTCACTTGGTAATCCTAGTAGATAAGATGTCCTGTTATTATACCAATAGGGTTGAGCTATTTTTAACTCTTGGGTCACTTGTAGGACATGTTCACAACAGGGTACCTGATTGTCATAATTTCTGCTGGAAAAGATTTGAGAATTTCCAGTAAGAAAACCTAAGGAAAGTTGCATGTCTAGATTAGGGGTTCTCAACCTCTTGGGTTCATGAATTCTTAAAAAATTCTTTTGATAACTATTTTCAAATATAATGGTTTTTCTCTATAATAAGGTGAAGAATATTTGATTTTGAATATAACTTCTACCTAAGATGAAAACCCTTGCAAATGTAATACTTTTGTAAAGCTTTATTGCACTGAAGGTTTCTTCTCTGATAGGTTTGAACAATGCTCATTTTCTCCTTTCCCACAATGGAAAAAGCATTGCTTCTGGAGTCAGAGAATCTGGACTAAAATCTCACCTCTGCTTAATGACAGTAACCTTGGGCAAGTCACAGTTTCCTCATTTATAAATGAGGAATTGGATTTAATTACCTCTCAATACAAGATCAATGATCTTATGAACTTTCATATTATCAAGTCATAACTGAAAGTCAAAACAGGATACTTGACTAACAGTGATGTGTTTCTGGCATGGTCAAGAATGACCTGGATAAGGAAAAATTTATACACAGTTACAGATACATCATATGTGTGACGACCAACCTTGATAAACTGGACTCTTCTCAGCAATGCACAGTTAAAAGACAACTCTACAAGTCTCAGAATGGAAGGAGATATCTACACTCAGAGAAAGATCTAGAAAGACCAGGGTTTAAATGGAGACTG
>CM053594.1:74842793-74862811 GCA_028646575.1 Pseudocheirus occidentalis | reverse complement strand
CTACCAGGGAAATTGTTCTTTTGCTATATTATTCTTGTGCCTGTTTTGGTCTTTGTTTGCTTAACCTCTTTGCCAGGTTTGTCTTCTCCAGGGTTTAAGCCCCAAGTTCTCCAGCCCACTGGACCTGGCATCAGGCGTATTCCAGAGTCTGACCTCTTGGATGTGAAGGCTGACCCCCTCGAACAGGACCCAGAGAGGCAGGAACAGCTCTACGCCCCTTGCCAGCAGGAAGCACTTTTAGAAGCTGAGACCTTCACCCTTTACTCCAAATGAATATGGGTCCCATTTGTTTGAGGGGGGAAATGATGAGGTGTAGGCTTTGGGACCCTCCCCCCCCCTTTGAGCTCTCCTTGAATCTTTGAGGTATGTACTCTGGAAAACCTCTTGAAGTCTGATTGAATCTTCAGGAGGCATTTGCAGTCCATAAGTATTTCATTGTGGCTGGGCCCAAAGCTATTACTCGCCTGGCCCTCCATTGTCCATCTGCTTCCCACCCTTGAGCTATCAAAATATCAGTCTACTCTTGCATTGACCTCGTTAACTCCACCTGAAGACCCTCCCCAAACTCATTACTGGAATCTGAACATTGACCTCATACTGGAGTCTGAACTCATTGGCTCCTCCTCTGAACAACCCCTGGATTCCTCTGTATATAAGACCCTATCTTCCCTCCATGGGTGTGAAAGCACCTTGAAATAGCTTAGCACAGACTTACTCTGTGAGAGCGCCATGGGATAGATTAGCACAAACTTGCTCTGTGAGAGCACCATAGAATAGCTTAGCAGAGACTTACTCTGTAAGAGTCTACCCAATAAACTTTACTGTTTACTTGGCTGAGAAGACTTGAGTGGAATTCTTTCCGCAGGACCCGGCATGTTGGTATTTTGGGATCTCAGGTAGCCCTAACCCTCTTTGGGCACCCTCTTCATTTTCTCCATTTCATCTGTTTCTTTTTTCACAACTGTGATTAACATAGAATTATTTTTACATGAGAGCACATGTATAAATTATACCAACGTACCTAACATTTTCAGAAGAGGGGAGGTGAGGAAGAAAGAAGTGGAACTCAAAATCTCATAAAGTTGAATACAAAAAATTTTCTTGACCTGTAATTGGGGAAAAAATAAAATAATATTAAAAAATTCATTGGAAACTAAATAATCTAATCCTAAAGAATGACTTGGTTAAAGAACAAATCATAGAAATAATGATAATAATAATAATAAAAGTCATAGAAAAAATGATAATAATGAGCCAATATACCAGAATTTGTGAGATGTAACTGAATTGGTACTTAGAGGAAAATTCATATCTCTAAAAACTTACACCAATAAAATAAAGAAAGAGCAGATCCATGAATTGGGCATGTAATTAAAAAAAACTAGAAAAGAACATTAAAAATCCCTAATTAAACACCAAATTGGAAATCCTGAAAATCAAAGGAGAGATTAGTAAAATTGAAAGTAAGAAAACCATTGAACTAGTAAATAAAACTAGGGGCTGGTTTTATGGGAGGGAACAATAAAAATTTTAAAACCTTGTATTAATTTTATTTTAAAAAGAAAAATCAAATAGTATTAATAATATTAATAATAGTATTAATAGTATTAACCACCAAAGAAGAGGACATTAAAGCAATAATTAGTAGCTGTTTTGACTCACTGCATGCTAAGCAGTCTGACATCTAAGTGAAATGGCTGAATATTTTTAAATATATAAATTGTCCAGATTAGTGAAAGAAGAAACACCAATTTAAAAAAAAAAAGAAATTGAACAATCCATCAAGAAACTCCCTAGGGAAAATAATCTCCAGAGCTAGATGGATTTACAACTGAATTCTAACAAACATTTAAATAACAATTAATTTGAATACTCACAAAAATAGGCAAAGGAGTTGGTCCAAATTCCTTTTATGACTCAAATATGGTGCTGATAATTAAATAAGGATTAGCCAAAACAGAAGAAAGAAAACTATGGACCAATTTCTCTAATGAATATTGAGGCAAAATTTTAAAATAAAATATTACTAAGGATATTATGACAATATATCACCAAGATCATATACTATGATCAAGTAGGATTTATACTAGGAAACCAAGACCTGTTCAATATAACGAAAACTATCAGCATAATTGATCATATCAATAAAAAAACAACAGATATTTTATGATTATCTAAATAGATGCATAAAAAAGTTTTTGAAAAAATGCAGTACCCATTCCAAATAAAAAATAGAGGAGAGTATAGGAATTAGGGAGTTTGCTTTTACATGATAAATTTTATTTCAAACCATTAGCAAACATTAACTGTAATAGGGATAAACCAGAAGCCTTCCCAATAAAATTAGAGGTGAAACAAGTATGTCCATTATCACCAGTATTCTTTAACATTGTATTAGAAATGTTGTCTTTAGCATCAAAAAAAGAAAAAGAAATTGAAGAAATTAGAATAGGTGATGAGGAAACAAAACTGTCACTCTGCACAGATGATATGTTATACTTAGAGAATCATAGAGGATCAATTAAAACACTACTTGAAATAACTTTAGCATAGTTGCAGGATTAAAATAAATTCACATAAATTATCAACATTTCTGTATATTAAAAAGAAGAGATTGAACGAGCCATTCCATTTAAAGTAACTGTAAGCAATGTAAAATACTTGGGAGTCTATCCACCAAGTCAAACCTAGGAACTATAGGAATACAACTGGAAAAAAAAATTTTTTCACACAAATAAAGTCTGACCTCAAAATTGGGGGGGGGGGATCAACTTCTCATGGGTAGGCAAAGTCAAAATAATAAAAATAACGATTCTACCTAAATTAATTTACTTATGCAGTGCCATTCCAATCAAACTGCCAAAAATTATTTTATAGAGCTAGAAAAATACTAACAAAATTAATCTGAAAGAACAAAATATCAAGAATATCTAAGGAATTGATGAAAATCTATGGAAAGGAAGGTGACCTAGCCATGCCAAATCTCAAACAATATTATGAAGTGGCAATCATCAAAGCTATTTGGTATTGTCTAAGAAAAGAGTAGTGGATCAGTGGACTAGATTAGGTTCACAAGATATTACGGTAAATGACCATAGTGATCTAGTGTGTGATAAACTCAAAGACCCAAACTTCTGGGATAAAAACTCATTATTTTATAAAAACTGCTTAGAAAACTGGAAAATAATATGGAAGAAACTAGGTATAGACCAACATCTTACACTATATACCAAGATAAGGTCAAAATGGCTACAGGATTTCGACATCAAGGGTAATTCCATAAGCAAATTAGGAGATCAAAGAATAGTTTACCTGCCAGATCTATGGAGAAGGAAGAATTTATGACTAAAGAAGGGACAGAGAACATCACAATATGTAAAATGGATAATTTTGATTATATTAAATTAAAAAGATTTTACACAGGGGGTAGAGTCAAGATGGCAGCATAGAAGCAGGAAAACTCCATGAGCTCCCCCCATAAGCACCTCAAATACCTACAAAATATGGCTCTGAACAAATTTTAGAGCTACAGAACCCACAAAATGACAGAGAAACAAACCTCCCTCTGAAGGTGGCCTGGGAGGTAGATGGGAAGGGTTCATTACAGCATGCTGGGAACTGAGCCCAGCCCAGCCTGTAAACGGCTTTAGCCCCAGGGTGGCCAGGAGAAGCCATGATTGGAGCACTGAGGAGAGTGGATTACCAGTAGCTGTGGATGTTTCCAGAATTATCAATTGCTTTTTTTTGTCTTTTTTGGAGGGGGGATTGAGGTTGTGACTTGTCCAAGGTCACACAGCTAGCAAGTGTTGTGTCTGAGGCTGGATCTGAACTCAGATCCTCCTGACTTTGGGCCAGTGCTCTATTCACTGCACCACCTAGCCATCCCCTGTTTCCAGAATTATAAACCCATAAGAGCCAAGGACAAAGTGAAAGGTCAGTGGAACTCAGCTAAATTTGGGGGAGAGGAATGGGTCCAGCAATCTGCCCCAGGAGTGAGACACAATGGAAGTGGTGGCCCTGCAGCAACCTCTATGTGGCTGCTTCAGAGCTCCTGGCCTGCAAACTGCAGTGGGGCCAAGTGATCATTCAGAGCCTAAGTGCTCCTGTCTTAACCTTCCTGGATTGGGATTGTGGTCTTGGGTGGTGGTCCTGAGGTGCATGGTTAGTGAGCCAAAGGTGTTGGGGGCTGCAGAGATTATGGCCTCCTAATAGCTCTGGCATCTGCGAAAGCCCCAGCAATTTGGGGCAAAGATCTCTCCTCTGAAAGCAGAGTTCTGGTGAGCCCAAAAGTCAAGTAATTGAATGGCAACACAAGCAGGCAAAAGAAGCAAAGCAAGAACAGCAATTCAACTTTAGATTTCTTTTTCAGGGACAAAAAGGATCAAAGCATGGAAACAGGAAGAGGATAACACAGTCAGAACTCCCTCACCAAAAGCTTCCAAGAAAAATGTAAACTTATTAATGGCCATAGAGGAGCTTAAGAAGGATTTTGAAAACCAAATAAATGAAGTAGAAGAAAAATGGGGAAGAGAAAGAAGAATGATGCAAGAAAATCATGAAAAGAGTGTCAACAACCTAACTGAAGAAAATAATAACTTGAAAAATAGATTAACTCAAATGGTAAAAGAGGCCCAAAAGCCTATAAGGAGAATGCCTTAAAAAGCTGAATTTGCCAGATGGAAAAAAATCTCAAAAGCTCACTGAAGAGAATATTTCATTCAGAATTAGACTGGAGCAAATGGAAGCAAATGACTTTATGAGAAATCAAGATACTATTAAACAGATCCAAACAAATGAAAAAATAGAAGCAATGTGAAATACATCATTGGAAAAATCATTGACCTAGAAAATAGATCCAGGAGAGATAATTTTAAAATTATTGGACTACTTGAAAGCCATGATCAAAAAAAGAACCTGGAAATCATCCTCCAAGAAATTCTCAAGGAAAATTGCCCTGATATTTTAGAACCAGAGGGCAAAATAGAACTTGAAAGAATTCACCAATCACCTCTTTAAAAAGATCCCCAAAAGAAAACCTCTAGGAATGTTATAACCAGATTCCAGAATTCCCAGATCAAAGAGAAAATATTACAAGCTGCCAAGAAGAAACAATTTGAATACTGTGGAAATGCAATCAGGATAATACAGTATCTAGCAGCTTCTACATTAAGGTATTGAAGGGCCTGGAATATAATGTTCCTGAGATCAAGGGAGCTAGGATTAAAACCAAGAATCACCTACCCAGCAAAATTGAGTATACAGTTCCAGGTGAAAATATGGTCATTGAATGAGGTGGAGGACTTTCAAGCATTCTTAATGAAAAAACCAGAGTTGAATAGAAAATTTGACAGTCAAATACAAGAAGTGTGAGAAGGTAAACATTAAAAGAATTCATAAAGAACTTATAAAAGTTAAATTGTTTACATGCCAACATGGAAAAATGATAACTGTAACTTGACACTTTTCTCAGTATGAGGATAGGTGAAGGGAATATAAATGTACATATATATGCGTGTGTGTACATATGTATGTATACATACACATATGTCTATATAGGAGGGTATACATGTGTATGAATACATATATAAGTATATACACACACACACATATGTACATAGTGGGCAGAGGATCAATTGAATAGGAAGGGATGATATTTTAAAAGGTAAAATTGAGAGGTGGGAGAGAAATAGAATGAGAGGAGACAGGGAGAGACAGAATGGGGTTAATCATCTCATATAGAAGAGGCAAGGGAAAATTGTTACAATGGAGGAGAAGAACAGGAAGGCAAAGGGAATGGGTCAACCTTTCATTGAATTTAGCTTAGGGAAGGAATGACATAAACTCTAAATTAGGTATCTTGCCATATAGCAGAGTAGGGGGGAATGGGATAAAGGGGGAATGATGGAGGGGAGGGCAGGTTGGGAGGCTAGGGTTGTTAGATGCACACTCTTCTGTAAAGGAACAGGGAAAAAGTAGAGACTAGAACAAGTAGGGGGGTGGGATAGGAAGGAGGGAAATATAGTCAGTCTTTCACAACATGTCCGTTGTAGAGATGTTCTGCATAACTACAAATGTGCTGCCTATATTGAATTGCTTGTCTTTCTAGTGGGAGTGGATCACAAGGGAGAAGGGAAAGAATCTAGAATTTAAAGTACTAAAATAAAATGTTAAAAAATTTATATATACATGTATATGATGATGATGATGATGATGATGATGATGATGATGATGATGATGATGATGCAACTGGGAAATAAGATATATGTGTACTAGGGTGTAGAGATCCATCTTGCCTTACCCGAAAGTTAGAGGGGTGATGAGGGAGGATATAGGAGAGAGCAGATTGGGGGAGGGCATATATATATATATATTGGGATCACTGTTTTGGGGTGGTGGGTAGGGGAAAGACAGGAAGAAAATTTGTAACTCAAAATATCATGGAAATGAATGATGTAAACTAAAAATAAATAAATGTTAATTTTTAAAAAATAAATAAAATAAAATTTTAAATGTTTATAAAAAGATTTTGCACAAACTAAAATGATGCAACCAAGATTAGAAGGAAAGCAGAACAGTATAAAACAATTTTTATAGCAAGTGTCTCTAATAAAGGCCTCATTTCTCAAATACATGGAAAAACTAAGCCAAATTTATAAGAATGAATTGATAGTCAAAACATCCAATTGATAAATGGTCAAAGAATATGAGCAAACATACCTCAGATGAAGAAATCAAAGCTACCTGTAGTCATGAAAAATGTTCAAATCATTATTGATTAGAGATATATAAATTAAAACAATTCTGAGGTATACCCTCAGATGTATCAGACTGAATAATATGACAGAAAAGGAAAATGATAAATGTTGGAGAACATGTGGGAAAATTGAGATACTATTGTACTGCTGGTGCAGTTGTGAGTGGATAGAATCATTCTGGACAACAACCTGGAACTATACCCAAAGGGCAATTAAACTTTGTGTATCCTTTGATGCAGCAATACTACTTCTAGGTCTGTATCCCAAAGAAATTATATGTGAAGTCTGTATTAGACAGTTAAAGCTCACAGTTTCTGATTGGATAATTCTAATTGACTGCAGGTGTCTCTTAAGTGATTTCCCTCTTATTCCTTTAGATACTCAACTCAGATAGTCTCCCTTCTGGTCCCAATAAATAAATTCCTCATACCTGAGCCTCATCCAAACGTGGTACTGATAAGTGAATCTGAGAACTTTTCCACCACATCTTGGTTTAATAGGAATGTCACTCCCATATTTAACACCAATTACCTATTCTCCACCAAGTCCATTTTTAGGATATGTGACTTTGCCACCTGAATCACAACTTCAATCATGTTTTCTCACTAATGCCTTTCTTTTGCATTGATGATTGCTTTTCCCCCCCCAACAATGAGGACAAATGTGCCTGTCTATATTGCCATGTAGTATAGGTATTTATGATTTTTTCCCCACATGCTTGCTGAGCTACATGATAGTAAACTTCTTGTTTATACTAGTTTCCTGAGTATTTATTTCCTGTAAATTCTAGAACCCAGTTCTTTGTTTTAACTCAAGAAGGGAAACCAAATAAATCATCCATCTTCATTTTGTAGTTTTATCCCCGAACCTTAACACACTGTCTGGGACAATCTAAAGAAATTCCATTTTATTCATTCTTTCTTACTTGAAATTTCACAGTAGCATTCAGAGATTCATGGTCTCAGCACTGGTAGGGACCTTGGGGTTATCTTGCCCTTCTTATAACTAAACTGCAATCCCTTCTACAGCATCTTTAATAATTGAGATGCAGACCTAAATTGAAGGCTTCTAGTGATGGGAAACATACAAGTCCCTGGGGCATCTAATTTTCCTTTTTTTTTTTTGGACACTACAGTTTTTAAGAATCCTTCAAATATTTGAAAGCTATTAGCACATGTCCTCACTAAACAAATTCACTCACCCCTAAGCTAAAAATCTCCATTTCGTTCAGCTGATTTTTGTATGATACTGTTTCAGATTTCTTCATCATTCTATGTGCTCTCTTCTAGAAATACTCAGGTTTGTTGATGTCCCTTATAAAATACTGTGTCCATAAATGTACATAATTCAGGGATGGTCTGCCCAGGGCACATAGCCCCTTGTTCCATCCAGTTACTACACTTCTGTTAATGGAGCCTAAGATGAGATACGTCTTTTTACATGGTTATGTAACACTATTGACTTATGTACTTTATTCTAATAAAAATAAGATCCTCCATACAAAGTGTGTTGACTTGATGTTTTTTTGAATTGGTAGTTCTCAAAGAGTGGTCCATAGACCCCTTATGTTCCCCCAAGGTCCTTTCAGTGAATCCATGAAATCAAAGCTACTTTCAAAATATTCGGATATTATTTGTCTTCTTAATTACTCTTCCTTTTCCCTACTACTTAGCTATAAAAGGCTGTATTTTTTTCATATAGCTCAACAAAAATAATATATTTCAATAAATTGTTCTCAGAAGCAGGTGTGAGAATATTTATTTTCTATCAAGCAATAGAGTTGCAAAAATATGTAAAATAATGACTTTTATCACTATTTTTATTTTGGAAAAGTTATTGTTTGTAAAAAAAATATTTTTTGGGGGGAGAGGGCAATTGGGATTAAGTGACTTGCCCAAGGTCACATGGCTACTAAGTATTAAGTGTCTGAGGCTGGATTTGAACTCGGATCCTCCTGATTCCAGGGTCAGTGCTCTATTCACTGTGCCAACTAGCCACCCCAAAACATTTCTTAATGGAAACATGTAATGGGTTTATTATTGTTGTTTTAAATTAATTAATATTTTTAAATGTCATTTTTAATTCCTAGCATGATAAAAGATTGGTGGAATTGACCTATATAAACAAAATCTCTTTATGGTACTCAATATATATTAAGAGTGGAAAAGGATACTGAGGCTAAAAAGTTTGATAACCACTGTTTTTAAACCAAGTGTATGACTTTACATTCATCCCTATTAAATTTTGTTTTTTTCAGTCAATTGTCTTTTCCATATTCAGTCATAATATACCAGTTTGGTGTTATGTGCAAATCTGCTAAGCATTTTATTTATACTTTCCTCTGAATCATTGATTCAAAGAATCCTGAAATGTAGATCCTCCTTCTCACTGTCTTATCTGCTTTCAAGGATCCAGTCCAGTCATGCCTCTCCAATGAAATATTCACTAGTTTCCTCCATCCCCCAAGTTACTAGTACTCTCTCTCCTTCCACAAATAGCCTTGGATTATACTTACCTGTATACATAAGATCACACACTTAGCAGTTCAATGTCATCTATTCCAACCCACTCATTTTGCAAATAAATAGAGACTAAGAGCATGAAATGATTTACCCAGAGCCACCCAGGTGACAAAGTCAGGATTCAAATCCCAAACTTGGACTTTAAATTAAGAACTTTTCTCATCATATCACTCTGCCTCCAATATTGGATGCCCCCGGTAGAATGTAAGATTCTTGACAACCACAACTATTTTATTTTTCTTTCCTTGATGCACAATGCAATACTTGCACAAGGGATTTTAAAATATTTGTTGAATTGAAAAAAATATTGAAGAGAACAGACCAAAGATAAAGATATTTCATATATATGTATATATATATATATATACATACATATATATATATATATATATACATACATATGGATGGATGGATGTGTGTATACATATATATGTATACATATAATAGTTGAAATCAATTTATTGATTATTCATCTTTGGACCTGGTAATTCTACTAGTTCCAAGCCCCTGCAAACTTACTATGATCTAGTCAAAATTTCTCCATCTTGTCCCCAGGGATTTCATGGGAGACCTCTGCCTCTTAAAATCCCTTACTACCTTAAAGATTCAGCTCAATTTCTACTTTATAAGGGATTCTTTTTTGATACTCCCAAATTCCAGTGCCCTCCATTCCCAAACTACTTTTTATTTAATTATATATGTGTGTGTGTACCCACGCATGTTATATATAATATACATATGTTCCATATACATTCAATATGTATGTGTGTGTGTGTGTGTGTGTGTGTGTGTGTGTGTGTGTAGAGGGGAATGAATGGAACACTGGATAGAGAATAGTGAGCAGAGAACTGATCTGAGAGTCAAGAAATCCTGAGTTCATCATAAGATTTTTCTCAGTGTGAGGACAGTTGAAGAGGATATATATGTATGTATGTGTGTGTGTAGGTATATGCATGCATGCGGACATACATACATATGTATGCATAGGAGGGTATATGTGTATATAAATATATGTGATGGTGCGCATATGTATGTACATGTACACAGAAAGGGCACAGGATGAGTTGAATATGAAGCGATGATATCTAAAAAAAATAAGAGGTAAGAGAGGGATTTATTGGGAGAAGGAGAAAGGGAGAGATAGATTAGGGTAAATTATCTCATATAATAGAGGCAAGAGAACACTGTTACAGTGGAGGGGAAGAGCAGGAAGGTGAAAGGGAATGAGTCAACCTTACTGTCATTGGATTTGGCTTAAGGAGGGAATAATGTATACACTCAATTGGGTATCTTCCCTACAAGAAAATATAGGGAAGGGAATAAGAGGGGGGATGATAGAAGAGAGGGCAGATTGGGGGAGAGGGTAGTTAGGAGGAAACACTTTTGAAAAGGGACAGGGTCAAAAGAGAAAGTAGAACAAGTGAAGGGTGTGATAGGATGGAGGGAAATACAGTTAGTCTTTCACAATATACCTACAATGGAAATGTTTTGAGCAACCAACCACACATGTACAACATAATTGAACTGCTTATCTTCCAAGTGGGGTGGGTGAGAAGGGAAGAAGGGAAATCTGAAACTCAGTTTTAAAAACAAAGGTGTATAATTTTTTTACATGCAACTGGGAAATAAGATATACAGGCACCAGGGTAAAGAAATCCATCTTGCCCTGCTTGAAAGTTGGGGGGGGAATGGGTGAGGATATAAGAGAGAACAGATTGGGGAAAGGAGTATTCAGTAGGCTTGCTATTATGGGGAGGTAGGAGGGTAAAGACGGGAAGAAAAATTTGTAACTCAAAATCTTGTGAAAACGAATGCTCAAAACTAAAAACAAATAAATGAAATAGGGGAAAAAATTAATCCTGAGTTCAAGATCTGTCTGTGGCAAATACTGGTTAATTGACCCTGGACAATTGTCTTTATCTTTCAGTACGCTTGGCATCTCTTGAAGACTACAAATTGCACAGAAGGTGGGGATCTGCCTTAGTAAATGAAATTTGTCACCAGGAGCTCACTGAAACAATGAAATGATACCAGTCTCCTTATCTTATATACTACATATGTATGTATTGTGTCATTTACAGAATATAAGCTCTTTGAGGCCAGAAACTGCTTCATTTTTGTCTGTATGTTCCCAGCACCTTGTACAATGTCAGGCACAAAGTTGATGACAAACATTTACTGATTGATTGATGTAATGTTTACCTAAGGAGAAAGGATGTAAGGGGCTATGATATAAGTGGTGAGAAAAATAGGAACCAGGTGCAGAGTTGGTAATGCCTTTGGTGTGTGTGTGGAGGTGAGAAGGAGTCTGGTCTTGTTCTATGGAAATAAAGATTTCAGAATCATCATCAGTGGGAAAGAAGGTTAGAAAAAGAGTGGGAAGTCAGATTATGGAGGGCTTTGGATGCCAAATAGAAGAATTAAGACTTGATCCATTAATCAGAAGGATCCTTTTATAGTCTTACCAAGAGAAGTGATGTGTAAATGCTGAAGAAGACCTAGAATTAAACATTAAAAATTTCCAGGAGACTGGAAAGACCTCAACATTATCCCAGAAATGAAGACCATCTTTTCAATGCCAATATATGACTGGTATTATGTAGGTGGGAGACATGGAACCTCACAGTTTCCAAAGAACTGAGAATAAATATCGCACAATGAAGAGTAAGGAGTCTGCAACTTACAACGAATGAGAAGCTTCAAAGAGCAGAAGCAAAGGCTTTCATCAGGAAGATGTACATTTGGAAGAGAAATTGTGCTGGTCAGGTGGAAAGGGTGAAGAATAACATGGATAGACTAGCTGTCATCCTTACCACATCAGAAGAAAGTAAGGAAGGTCCCTCACATATTGGCTAGGTCCCTTGACATGAATTCATGGTAGGATGTGATTGAGTCATATAGGATAGATAGGCATGGATGGGTCACAATTTGCATTGTTGGAAGGAAAGTTTAAATGGCTGGGATCACAGATTCATTTGAGGATTTGAAGCTGGCCTTGTAAGCAGGATGAATTCCATGTGGAGAGAACAGAAGAATAAGAGAATTTCTCTTCTCCCTGAGGATACCGTGAATGTGCCTGTTCAACACACAAAGTTTGGCTGACACATCCAAGCAGGAATATCAGTTCTGATATTTTAAAACAATTGCATCCATAGCAACACAGGTTCTCTTTGGGGTTTTCAATTTAATCCCCTCAGGGGCTTATGTAATACAGATTTCTGTGCTCTTGATCATGATCTAAAAAAAAAAAAATATTCACAGAAATGTCTGAAATCCTGACTTCCTTAGAATACTTAAGAAAAACTTCAGTCCAAGCATGGGAAATGTCTCTGCACATATTCATTTATTATATACATGAGTTAAGACGCTTAGGAAAACAAATGCATATGAATGTATGTCTGAGCACAAACATATTAGTAAATGTTTATCTGTTTTTTCCTAATAGGTATTTTGTCCATTGTTTACCTACTGTCTTCCCCATAATGCTGTAAGTTTTTGAGAGCAGGAACCAACTTCTACCTTTGCTCATCTCTCTCAAGCCAAGTGCAGTGTTTCCACATAGTATATGCTTAAAACATGCTTATTGATGATCAGCTTGTGTACTTACAGGATGCCTGGGCACCTTATACATGAATATTTATTTAAGTATATATACATGAAAGTATATATATGTATGTGAGTTACACATGTGTGTATGAACATATATGTGTACATACAAAGTATTTTCATATACCTGAGTGGATGTTGTCAATAATGATGATGATGATGATGATAATTAACATTTATATTCCACTTAATTACATGGCAAGCTTTACAATTATTTTCTCATTTCCACCTCATGGCCGAACTAAGAGGGAGTTGCTATTATTATTCCCACTTTTACAGGTGAGATTTAGTTTAGTCCTTTTCAGTTGTGTCTGACTCTTTGTGACCCCTTTTGGGGTTTTCTTGGCAGAGATACTGGAGTGGTTTGCCATTTCCTTCTGCAGCTCATTTTACAGTTGAAGAAACTGAGGCAAACAGGATTAAGTGACTTGCTCAGGGTCACAAAGCTAGTAAGTATCTGAAGCCAGATTTGAACTCTGGTCTTTCTGACTCCAGATGCTGTGCTCTATCCACTGTAGCACCTACTTGCGTCTAGGACATGTTAGTGAGTATACGTCCATGTAAAAATTTAGGGGAGTATGTATATGACTTGGCATATGGATACACATGTAAATGAATTTGCGCAAATATGTTTAAATATAAATGTGTATGTTGTGTGAGGTGTGTGTGTGTGTGTGTGTGTGTGTGTGTGTGTAAAGAGTGTGCAGGAGGGAAAGTTGAGAGAGAGCAAAAGAAAGAGGAAAGTGTCTCAGAACCCTCTCAGTACCCAGGGGCACATTGGCTCCATTGCCAAGTTCAGTCCACTCACTCCTGACCAGGTTGTTTATGGAACAAAGCACTTATTTCTCCAAATAATATTTGGTGACAGGAGCCTGAAGAACATTAGAGAATGTTGGGAAAAATGCCAGCTTGGTCTGCACTCCTGCCGCAGGGAGGGCACAACTGAGAAACTTGCCTAGGAAGGACATAAACAAACAAAAAATCTTGCCCATTTAGGCAGAGGGGATAAAAATACAGCCTCCTCTTGCCTTTTTCTTTGAAAAACACATTCCTGAATCATTGTGCAGCTTTTGAAAACAACATGTTGTCACTTGTCAAAAGCAGTTTGCTGCCTCTTCTGACAAAAGGGGCCCTCCAGATGGAATTCTCCTCTAGCTAAAGAATACTTCCGACCTCCTTGTGATGGCTGGACACCCTAGACATACTGTCTCCTTTGTCTAGATGAGCTTGACAAGAGTTCCCTTGCCAGGTGAGAAATTGCTTGACCTTAAAAGTCCCCAGTGCCTCAGCTGTGTTGCCAGTGGTTCATGACCTCTTTCTTTCTGAACCTGTCCATAGATTATGGGTGTGATGAGGAATGAAATTCTGCAGTTCCCCAAAACTCTTGGTAGAACCCATTATAACATGTTAT
The DNA here is from genome assembly GCA_028646575.1 of Pseudocheirus occidentalis. Taxonomy (NCBI): domain Eukaryota; kingdom Metazoa; phylum Chordata; class Mammalia; order Diprotodontia; family Pseudocheiridae; genus Pseudocheirus; species Pseudocheirus occidentalis. The sequence goes on along the minus strand of CM053594.1, from coordinate 74,848,517 downwards.
CCCCATTATAACATTAACTCATTAAGGGGAGGGAACTTTCCCCACTGCACTCTTCAAACACATACACATACACAGAGACACACATACACCACATACACATTCCTATATAAACATATGCCCATACAACCATTTACATGCACATGCAAATACCAAGTCATACACCTGTTCCCCCAAATTTGCACATGAACATATACTCACTAACACGTACTCAAGGCTCTAGAGGGCTTTTGTCTATGCACTTATAAGTTTATACTTTATGTACAAAACCACTCTGTCTTCTCTCTTTCTCCACATGCATACTTATGTGTGTGTATACATCAACACACACACAGAGACACACACATAAACAGGATAAATCCAATGCAGTCTCAGAGGGAAGGCACCAGCAGTGTGGGAGAGAGTGGGGAGAAATGACATGGTTAACAAATACTTCATCCCCTGGAAATATTGCTCTTATGGTGCCAGATGGTAGAGAGGGCAAAGGGAGTCAAGAGTATCATGTAAATATCATGGTCTAAATACTTTCCCAATAGAGTGTTCCCTGATCCCTCTGTGTCTTTCAGAATCACAGAATGATGAAGTCAAGGAATAACAGAATATTTGAAGAAGAAAGCATATGTAAAAGGTCATCTAAAAGGTCAGTTCAACATGACCTTGAACAGAAATTCCTACTATACCATACCTTTACCAAATACCTCTAGGGAAGGTGAACTCATCATCTAGGAAACAGCTCATCTCAGTTTTGAACAGTTCTAATTGGAAAGATTGCCCCCCTCTATCTTTGATCCTAAATCTTCTTTGCTTGTTCTTTTCAGTCATATCCAACTCTTCATGAACCCATTTGGGATTTTCTTGGCAAAGTTTCTGCAGTGGTTTGCCATCTCCTTTTCCATATCATTTTAGAGATGATAAAAGTGACGTAAACCAGATTAAATGACTTGCCACACAGCTAGTGACTGTTTGAGGGCCGGATTTGAACTCTGGAAGATGGATCTTCCTGACTCCAGGCCTGGTACTCCACTTAGCTGCCCCCCAAATCTTTTTTGCTACTTCCACTAACTGATTCTTGTTCTTCCGCATTTAGTGAAATGAAATATCTAACTCATCTCCCACAAAACAACCTATAAAATACTTGAAGGCAATGTTTCTCCCTGTAATGCCAATAGCAGCTGCTACGATTATGCATACATTTGTTCACGAAATATAATAAACCATCCTGCTCCAAGACAAAACCAAAGAATTTATTGGGGACATTGCTATTAGGATACCAAAAAGCAAGGTTTAGTAAGGTACTCATCACCAATCCAGGGAGCACTGACATCACAACCGCTCTCTCTGTCAAGCTCCTATTAATGGGCAGGGAAGATCTTATATCCCATTAACCTTACATTCCCCTAAGTCAGCTGTTCTCAACCTGTGGGTTGCAACCCTTTTGGGGGTCAAAGGACACTTTCACAGGGGTCACAGGGGTTGCATAAGACCATCAGAAAATACATATTTCCAATCGTCTTAGGAATCAAGATACTGCTCCTCTAACCATATCCAGGCGGGTTCACCCACATGCAGATATGCCCACATACAATTATTAAAGGGTCAGAGCATTAGGAAGGTTGAGAACCACTGCCCTAAGTCTTCTCATTTCTTGAGTTCTTTTTCTAAGCCCCATTGGGCAGCTAGATGGTACAGTGGATAAAGTGTTTAACCTTAGTTTGAATTCCTTCACTTCAACACTAAGCAGTTGTGTGATGTTGAGGATATAATATAACCTTTCAGCCTCAGTTTCCTCATCAATAAAATAGAGGAAAAAATAGCCCCTTCTTGATAATATGTATATAACAATTAAGTTAGGTAATATATTAAACACAGATAACATAATGAATATTCACACGTACATGTTAATATGCATGCATGTATATACATGTAGTTCATGTATGAATAATATGCTTGCAAACCTTACAGAAGTGTGCAGATATCATAGCCATGATTTTCCCTTATAATCATGTTCATTACACTCCTTTGTATGTCTTCAAATTATCAATGTTCTCCCTAATCAATCAATAGACAAGCATGCATTAAGCACCTACTCTATACTAGGCATTATGGAGTGAAAAAGAGTGAAATATGTCTCTTTGATCTCCTCTTTGTCATTGGACAAAGATCTCAAATGAAGATAAACAGCTGCCAAATTAATATTCATAGAGACCCTTGACTCTTGACCTCCTACCCTTTCATATCACTTTATCACATTCATTGTGGAAATGAAAAAGGATAGTTCATAACTTGGATGGTTTTCTATTTTTTATGATGTTCATGTGTCACCATGGCGAAAAAACCCATCACCTATTAGCCAGTCTCCTTGTGATGAGATTTTCCATAATTAGCTAAGTTGTTATTTGGACAGCAGAACGAGTCTGTTGCTAGGTTCCTATTAAGAAGCTTCTGTTCTACTGGCATATTTTTTGAGAGCCCAGCATCACTTCCAAGTCAGGTCAGTAAAGTCAATAAACATTATAAAGAGGCAACTATGTACTAAGCTCTATGATAAGTGCTGGGGATACGAAGAGAGGCAAAAGACAGCCCCTGCCCTTAGAGAACTCATAGGCTGAGGGAGGCAGCATGCAAACAACTATATTGAAACACACTGACCTGAGTTTGTGTATATTTGGTATAATTGGCAATAAAGTAGAAAGATGGTACTAGAATTAAGGATTGGGAAAGGCTTCCTGTAGAAGGTGAGACTTTAGCTGGCATTTTAAGGAAGCCAGGGAAGTCAGCTGCCAGGGGGCAGGTGAGTAGCACAGTGGATATAGTATCTAGCCTGGACTCATCTTCCTGTGTTGAAATCCAGTCTCAGACACTTACTAACTGTGTGGCCCTGGTCAAGTCATTTAACCAAGTTTGCTTCAGTTTCCTCCTCTGTCAAATGACCTGGAGAAAGAAATGGCAAACCACTTTAGTATTTTTACCAAGAAAACCCCAAATGGGGTCCTGACAAGTCAGACACAGCTGAAATGACTGAACAATTAGACACAACTGAAATGACTGAGCAATAATAACAGGAAAGCTGGGGTGGGAGGTGGAACTAAGCAGAGAGAGCATTCCATCAAAGGGAGACAGCGTGTGTAAATGGTAGAACTACTAGCCTGTTATTTTGCTACGGCTCTCTCTACCAGGAAGTGCTATTTCCCTTTCATTATTTTTTTAAAAATTTTTCCCTTGATATTCTAGACCTTTTGTTCCTCAAAATGAGTTTTGTTATTATTTTTCCTAGCTCTGTGAAGCATTCCCTTGATAGTTTGATCAGTATAACATTAAATCTATAAATTAATTTCAGTATTATTATAATTTTGTTATAACTGGCACAGCCCAGTCATTTGCAATTACTTCAATTATTTAGCTGTTCTTTCTTCTTCAGTATTTTGTAATTGTATCTGTAGAGTTTCATAAGGTATCTTGGTAAATCATTACCCCCCCCCTACAATAATTTATGGATTTTCAGTTATTTTGAATGGGATATCTTTTCTTTTATTCCCTATTGAATTTTGCTATTTCAAGTCCTGTGATTGGACTACAGACCTCCATCTTTTCATCACCCTCTCCTGAATAACCTTCACTCTTCTCTGAAATGAAACTTACTTCAATTATTTAACTCCTTAGCTCAAAACCATTCGAAGACTCTATTTTGTCTATCTAGGAAATTCCAAAAGAGCCTTGCATTCAAGACTCTCCATAGTTCCTATTGTCTTTCTTCTAGCTTAGCTCATACCATTTTGAAGGCAGTGTAGCTCAGTAAGAATGATGAATTTGAAGTCATAGGATTTGGCCTCAAATCCTAGCTCTACTGTTTTAGTACCTGTGAGACCTTGGACCAGTCACTTAATTTTTCTACATTTGGGTGGTCATCTATGAAATAAATGGGTTGTCCTACAGTTCATTGTAGGTCCTTTCCAGGTTTAATCTATAATACAATACTTCTTGCCATCTGTACCATACTCTAGACCAGGAGGTTTTAACCTTAGATCTGGAAACTTGATTTAAAAAAAAATTGATGGCCGTATTTCAGTATAAATGATTTCATTTACAATACTATGTATTTTATTTAATGCATTTTAAAATATTATTCCAAGATTAAGTCTATAAGCATCATCAATCCACCAATAAGATCCATAATACCAAAAAAAATTAAGAACCCTGCCTTGTCTCAACAAACTGGCATGTCAGCAGTATAGTAGATGGATTGATGATGGACTTAGATTCAGGAAGACCTAAGTTTAAATTCTGCCCTAGAGAATTACTTAGTTTCATGACTCTAGGCAAGTCATAACCTCTTTCAGTCTCAGCTTTCTTATTTATAAAGTGGGGATAATAGCACCCACTTCCCAGGGGTGTTGTGAACATCAAATGATTGAACATTTGTAAAATGCTTCACAGCCCTTCCAGTGCTACACGAACGTTCACTGTTCACTTTCTCCATGCACACTGTAATACTTCCTCATCCCTGTCTCCTTGTTCATTCTACTCTCTATGGTTAAAATTCCATCTTCTCTTTGTTTCTTTCAGTTCCAAAATATCCTTTAAAGTCCACTTTAAATTCTTTCTCTTAGTGAAGCCTTCCCTGCTCTCCTAATCAGTAATGATGTCCTCCACTCAGAGCTACCATAGTCTTTTGAATGAACATCTATTATTCAGTTATCAAACAATATTGTATTTACCAGTGGAGTGTACATTCCTTCAGTACAGGAATTGTCCTGTTTTTTGTCTTTCTATTCCCAATACCTAGTACAGTGCCTTGCACACAATAGATCTTATTCACCCTATTAGAATGTAAATTCTGTGAAGGCAGGACTCTCTCTCTTTGTGTGTGTGTGTGTGTGTGTGTGTCTGTCTGTCTGTCTCTGTCTCCCCTCCCTCACCGCACAGTATTCAATTAGTTATTTCATTTTTTATAATGCTTGTTGAGTTGAATTGAATCAAAGCTAATCAATGGGGAGGTTGAAAGGAAAGCATTACATATTTGTGTATACGTATGTGTGTATGAGTGTATATGTATAAATGTGTGTACACACATCTCTATATATTTTCCCCAATTACATGTTAAAAACTGTTTTAACATCTGTTTTTTCAAAGTTTTCAGTTCCAAATTCTATCCCTCCCCTCCCACCTCCCTGAGACAGTAAACAGTTAGATATGTTATACATGTGCAATCATTTAAAAGACAGGAAAGCATTTTATAAGAAAATGTGTATTTTCATAGCATTTCAGAGCTTTAAAAGGAAACATGTGATATGTTAGTACCAGGAGTGTGCAGATAAATGCTTAACACCTGGCTTTCCAAAAAGAAAAAGAGATAAGAATACATATTTACATAGCTGTAATGGTACTCAATTTGTTTGATATTTAGGGCTAAGTGGATAGGATACTTGGGACTGAGTAGATCGGATATTTAGGGCTAAGTAGATCAGATATTTAGGACTAAGTATAAAACTCTGTCCATTGGTGAGAAGGTGTGAACTCCCCTATTGGCTTGGGGGAAGGCCAGTGCTTATAAGCAGGAGAATTTTGGAGAGACAGACAGATTCTGGATTTGGCTCCTCCATGAAGCTGACTGAAGACATGAACAGGATGGGATTTTGTTTGTTGGTGGCGTGGCTGATCCTTGAGTTCCAGGCAAGAGAAGTCCTGAAGGGTTTGAGGTGTGCTGAACCTTGTGAACTTCAATGTGTG
>CM053594.1:74810410-74842293 GCA_028646575.1 Pseudocheirus occidentalis | reverse complement strand
TTTAATGTAATCAAGGTTATCTATTTTACATTTTATAATGCTCTCTAACTCTTCTTGGGTCATAAAGAAATCCCTACAGATTCCCATATATCTGACAGGTAAACTATTCCTTGATTCCCCAGATTACTTACAGCAGTGGTTCTCAACCTTCCTGATACTGCAACCCTTTAATAATTGTATGTAGATGGATCTGCATATGGGTTAACCCACCTGGAGATGGATAGGGGAGCAGTGACTTGGTTCCTAAGACCATCAGAAATATGCGTTTTCCAATGGTTTTAGGCAACCCCTGTGAAAGGGTTGTTTGACCCCCCCAAAGTGGTCACAACCCACAAGTTGAGAACCGGTGACTTACATTATCGCCCTTTATACCTAGGTCATGCACCCATTTGGACTTGATTTTGGTGTACGGTATTAGATGATTGTCTATGCCCAGTTTCTGCCATACTATATTCCAGTTTTCCCAGCAGTTTTTGTCAAATAGTGAGTTCTTATGCCAAAAACTGTGGTCTTTGGGCTTATCAAACAGTATATTACTATAACCATTGACTACTGAGTCATTTGTACCCAATTTATTCCATTGATCCACTACTCTATTCCTCAGCCAGTACCAAGTAGTTATGATGACTGCTGCTTTATAATAGAGATTAAAATCTAATATGGCCAGGCCACCTTCCCTAGCATTTATTTTCATTAATTGTCCTGACATTCTGGACCTTTTATTCTTCCAAATGAATTTTGTCACTATTTTTTCTAGCTCAATAAAGTAATTTTTGGTAGAATGATTAGTATGGTGCTAAATATGTAATTTAATTTAGGTAAAATTGTTATTTTTATTATTACCTCAACCCAGCCATGAGCAATTGATGTTTTTCCAATGAGTTACATCTGATTTTATTTGTGTGAAAAATGTTTTGTAGTTGTGTTCATATAGGTACTGGGTTTCTTTTGGCAGGTAGATTTCCAAATGTTTTATAATGCTGGATAGTATTTTTCAAGAAATTATCAAGGAAAACTGCCTTGATGTCCTGGAACCAGAGGGAAGAATAGACACTGAAAGAATCCATCAATTACCTCAGGAAAGAGATCCCAAAATAAAAAAAAAACCCAGCAACATTATAGCCAAATTCCAAAACTATCAGGTCACTACAAGTGACCAGAAAGAAACAATTCAGTTATCTGGGATTCAGAATCAGCATCACACAGGACCTGGTAGCTGCAACTTTTAAGAATCGGAAATATCAGAATATAATATTCTGTAGGACAAGGAACTAGGACTGCACAACCAAGAATCACTTAACCCAGCAAAATGAAGCATAACATATTGAGGGGAAAATAATCATTCAATGAAATAGGATTTCAAGCCTTCATAAGAAGACCAGAACTAAACCAAAACTTTGATCTTCTAGCTAGAAGCCAAGAGAAACATAAACAGGTAAAAAGAGAAAAGAAAACAGAAGGGATTCAATTGAGCTAAAGTGTTTACATCCTTATATGGGAAGATGATATATGTAACTCTTAAAAATATGTATCACTAACAATACAGATAGAAGGAATAAAAATGGATAGGATATGAATATAAGATATGTTTGAGGGAATGATAAAAAATAAGGAATAAGAGAGGAGTAAAATGGGTACAGTAGGAAGGCAGAAACAGAATGGGGTAAATTATCTCACATTAAGAGGTGAAAAAGATCTATTACAGTGGAGGTGGAATATGGGGGGGTGGGGTGATGGGCAATGCTTGGACCTTACTCTCATCAGTATTGGTTCAAAGAGGGAATAATATACAAAATCAGATGAATATAGGAAACCATCTTAAGCAACAGGGAAGTAGGAAGGGAGGAAATTAGATAAGGGGTATAGGATGGAGATTGACAGAAGGGAGGGCAGATCAGGGGAGTTGATAGAAGCAAAATATTGGTGATGTAAGAAAGAGTTAGGACAGACAGGAGTAAGAATGAGATGGAGGGAAATACACAGGTAATAATCAAAATGGTGGATGTGAATGGGATGAAGTCTGCCATAAAACGGAAGTGAATACAGTCAATCTAAAATGAGTATTCTACAATATGTCATTTACAAGAAGCACCCCTGAAGGAGAGACACACAGTAAAAGAACACCTGGAAAGACTTGTATGAACTGATCGATGCAAAGTGAAATGAGCAGAAGCAGGAAAACCCTGGATGCAGCATTAGCAACATTGTGGGACGATCAACTATGAATGGCTAAGCTTTTCTCCACAACACAATGATCCAAGACAAATACGACAAAGGACTCAGGAAGGAAAATGCTATCCATATCCAGATTGGTCGGTTGGTTGGGTTTTGTCCTTCCTTCTTGAAGAGGATAGAAATGACATCACTATACTAGAGTCAAGTTTTCAGTGTGTCTTATTCGTGGTTGATCACACCAATATGAGTTTGGAAAATGCTACTACAGGTTGGGGACAATTAGTCCATGTGAACATTGGGGTAGATTCTCTAAATTTGTATATCCTGTGTTTCCTTTGAGCTATTTCAATTCTGCTTTGCTCATAGAGCACAGCACCTTCTCTGATGTGGGCATGCCATGCTTGAGCAGTCTGTGCCAGTATCTCTCATGTCACACAATCAATTCCAAAATTCTTGAGAGACCTTGAGTGTATCCTTGTGTTGCTTCTAACCGCCATGTGAAGCTTGCCCTGTATGAGTTCTTCATAAAATAGTCTTTTTGGCAAGCAAAAAAAATAGTCCTTTTAGCAAGTTTTGCCTTCAAACAGTGTGGTCAACCAATTAGAGTTGTGCTCTCTGAAGCAGAGTTTGAATGCTTGGCAGTTTAGTTCAAGAAAGGATCTCAGTGTCTGGTATGTGATCCTGCCAGGTGATCTTTGGAATCTTCCTAAGACAATTCAGATTCTGACACTGCCAGAGCTAGCTCAGTGTTTGGGAGGCTCTGAAGGAAAGTGTTGGAGAGAAGAGATTTTAGACTGACTACCAAACTGAAGGTCTACAGAGCCACTGTGCTGACCTCATTGTATGATTGCAAAACCTGGACAAGTATACCAGTACCATGCCAAGAAAGTGAATTGCTTATATTTGAATTATTTTAGGAAGGTTCTGAAGATCACCTGGCAAGATAAAATAAGAAAACCAGATAAAGAACTGATAGACTCTGAATGAAGATTGAAGTATATGTATTTTTTCAGTTTATTCTTTCTCTTTTTTCTTTTACTTTTGATCTGTTTCTTCTTCCACAACTATCATGAATGTGAAAATGTTTTCCATGATAGAATATATATATATATATAAACTATATGAAACTGCCTAACCATTTTCAGAAGAGAGGAGGGAGGGGAGGGGCAGCTAAGTGGTGCAGTGAATAGAACACTGGTCCTTGGAGTCAGGAGGACCTGAGTTCAAATCCAGCCTCAGACACTGAACACTTACTAGCTATGTGACCTTGGGCAAATCACTTAACCCCAACTGACCTCCCTCCCCCCCTCAAAAAACAGAGAGAGAGAGAGAGAGAGAGAGAGAGAGAAGAGGGAGGAGAAAAAATATGGAACTCAAAATCTTGTAAAAATGAATGACAAAAATTATCTTGGTTTGTAATTGTGGGATAAAATAAAATACTATTTCAAGTAAAAAAATGATTTAGGTTTCTGTTAAGAACATCACTGTGGTGATTTATGTAGATATGCTTGAGTCATTTATACCACCTTTCCTCAGACTTCTTCTCTTTCATTCTACAAAATTTAACTTGTGTTATCCTTTACTTATTTTCATGTTAGGGTTCTTTTTTCTCCTATTGGGTTGATGATGAAAAGGAAGAAAAGAAGATTTTAAAATCCCAGACTATAAGCACTAACATGAGGGACCAAGGGCAAAGAATAAGAAAGTTTAGTTCAATTTCTTACCTTAACTAAAATGGTCAAAGTCAGCACAAGAGCTTGGGAGTCACTGGTTAGACCAGAATTAAGCCAAAATAATATAGAAGGACAGGTCAGGAGATGGAAAAGACTTTGTTGTTCTCTAGCTGTAATATAAGTCTAAAAGAATAAAACTCCAGATGCATGATTGATTTTATAAATATAGACTGACTCATTCACATACTTTATCTTCACCACTCTTGAGCATGATTTTTATTGGGGTTCAGCTAGCTAAGCATGCTACTGCTCAGTACCCAGAAGGCCTTAACAATACTGAGCAGAAGGTGACAGGACTTCCTGCTCTTCTTTATGGCTGTTCCCAAGAGACTATGGACTAACTACCTGCCAACTTCAGTTATTACTATTGAGAGACGTGATTATTAATCATTAATGGGTTTGGTAGATCCAGTTCCCCCTTTTTTTCCCCTAAAGTTCTGATTTTAAAAGTTCAGTCTTTTGGAGGACATTACTGACAATGAAATTAGACTCATTTTCTTGCTCAGACCCTACCCAGGTAGTCTAGCTCTGTGTTCCGCTCAGGCTTTGGTGGGGCATAAATTCCTCAAATAGATCACCCAGGGCTAGGGTTATTGTTGGCTGTCCCTCATTCTCAAAGAGGTCATGACATATAAGTGGACTGGATTTAAGTGGGGGAGGGCTGTGCAAGGTCAAGAGCCTCACTTTCTCATCCAGAGACATCTGAGTCCAGTGGTTAGATATAGATCAGGACAATTGGAGATGGCCCAGAACAAACTCGGGGACTTTGATTTTTTTTCAAGCTAAGGTCTTTGACAGGTCTCAGTTTGAGTCAATGACCATTCAGCAAGTAAGGCTTAATAAGAAATGAGCAGAGAATGGCCTCTTTACCTAATTTAAAAAACAATCTCATTGCCTAAGACTGTGGTTAACTTAAAAACTAAAAGATTTAATCAAAGTTCAGGTCCAACCCCTTATTGTAATATTCATTCTCTCATTAATTGTTGACCAATGAGAGTTGATTCTAACCCTGGGGAACATGTCTTATTCAAAGTGTATATAAACTATGGGCCTGCTGCTATAATGGTATTTGATCTAAGAAAGAGATGGGAAAATGACCATCTTTTTATTAAAATTCTGGCATTATTAATACAATGATCAAATTACCCAGAAATTATGTTTCTTAAACCTTTTTAAATGCCATGAAGGTTTGTTCTTCATCATCTCTGACCCTCTGCCTTTCTGCACTGCCAGGACCTGTCTAAATGGTACCTTACTCAACTGTGATTACTGAGTAATTGCATTTCTTCCTTTACTTGTAGTTACCTTCATTCTCTCAACCTGCCTAGATTAGAGTTTATTTAAAGTCAAGTCTCACCTCTGTGGGAATTAACTCAATGAGTGGTGATTCTCTAAATTGATTCCCATTAATCCATCCAGATATTTCTGTGCTTAGGAAAATATTTCCACCACTTCTTTAGTTTGAAGGAGGTCCACAGTTAACCTCAAGTGCTAAAAATTGTTTTTACATGTAATTGGGGGAGGATAAAATATTAAATTAAAAACAAAAGAAAACTTAAAAAGTCATCCAAGCATTTCCCATGCTTTTTGAGGTATCTTTCCTTATATTTAAAGCTTTGATCAGAAAGTTTTTCCCAGTCTAGGCTCTCTGCCCAGCATTCTCTTCTTTGCCTCTCAGAAATTTAAGATGATGTGTCCACTCTCTAAGGATATTTAAATTTCCATAACAAATAATTCATCTTAGGTTAAAAAAAATCCAAAGTAGTAAATTCCCTTGTTTATACCCGTGAGGTCAATGGTTTTTGTTCTTTATCATATCCAGTTTTTATAAGGTTCAGTCTCTACTGTGGCTCTCTGCTAGAGGCCTCTTGACTTTTATTTGATCCATTTTATGCCTCCTTTTGGGACCAGGTACTCAAGTCAGCACAGTTCCACCTTAACAGTCTATCCTTTGAACCTCAAGGATGCCAGGTATTACAAGAGAATAACCCTTTTTCACATGGGTATTATGAAATACAATAGAATTGAATTTCAGCAAGGCATTTACCCATGTCTATTGGATTCACCTAATCTGACAGGCCTGTAAACTATAGAGAAAGAAAGGAAGTAAAATACGGCATGAATCATTCATTCTTTTTTTTCCCCTTTGGAGTCAATCAGGGTAAAGTGACTTATCCAGGGTCACACAGCTAGTAAGTATCTGAGGCCAGATTTGAACTCAGGTCGTCCTGACTCCAGGACTGGTGCACTATTTACTGAGCTTCCTGACTTTCCCAGTCATTCATTCTTAATGACCTGAAATTTAAGAAAACCGATTTTTTTTAACTTTTTGAAAAGTATATCCTTCCAATGATAAACCTATGAGGTCTATGGAAACTTGTCACAAATTTCTAAAATGAGTATTTTGTTTTGACTATCTTCTGATCTATACTTTTATTTCTCAGAGAATTTTTTTAGACAGTAGCTCTGAAACTTCCTCTAAAAATGCTTTCAGCAAAACCTGGGCTCGTTATTCATCAGATTCAGATAATTTGTCCTTACTGAAGGAGTAGCATGATACTCTTACCACCTTCTTAACTAGCATTCCAATTCTGTTTATATTTTTGTGCTTATCATATTCTGCAAACAATTATACTTACATAAGAAAGTAGAAATGAAAATAAGCTTCTCAAAGACTCTGGAACATCATGTTCTATGCATAGATATCGCTTTTATTTAAGGATAGCCGTGTCCATGTGGAACAAGGAAATGGTTTTTACACTTGGTTCACGACTGACCATTTGCTGACCTTAGCATCACTTACTAAAGAGGGCAGTGTTTCAAACTACAATATGCATACTGTGAAGAAGCTAGTGTGTAGTTATGATAGGATTATCCTCCCCTTGCACAGGTATGATCATTCAAGCTGTCAAACCAGGAACTCAAACTCTTCCCAATACTGAGGATCTCCTTGAAATTCCAGTGGTTTTAGGATTTTGTTGACTTTCCCTCTTTTGTCTTCTTAACTTTCTGGGACAAAAGTCTAGACAGAAGGCGTAAGTCTGAGTCAAAATCGGGTTTAGCATTCTCCTTCAACTAGCTCTGCCCTCCTTTATTGGATCTTGAGCTAATGGCCATAAGTCATGAGACTGGCTGCTAGTAATAAAGTCTACAAACAAACATGTAGAGATAAAAACTCACCATGCATCATCTTGAATGTACTTATAATGATCTAGCATCATAAATCCTAAATTATTCGAGATAATGTAATCTGTCCTTCCAAGATAGAGAGAAGGGAATTATATCTGTGCTCAAGAGCAAGGAGATTCCAGAGGAGTCTACACTGAGAGATGCTGATTAGCCTTCCTGCCCTAGAACTTGGTATATCCAAACACCATTGTTGTGTCCCTATAATAAAGGCATGATCTATTTTCTTTGATGTCAGACTTGTGGTGTCTGGAACATGCTTGAAGAAATTCTAAGTAAACTGAGTCAATGATAATTATCATCCTCACTAAGAAATAGAAGAAGGACCTCTGAACTGAAGAATAAGGTCTTGGTAAAAGGAATAATAGCAAATCCTTACCTCATCTTTTCTGGAGCATCATCTGGAGCTGAAGGCTGTCATGAAACTCTGAAAGAAAAGTCATATGTTCTTCTCTAGGAACACCCTGGAAAGGGAAAGCTTCCCATCCATACAATTCATATGCATGCCGGTCACCATTTGATGATACCTTCATGATATGCTACCTAGAAATCCCAATAGATAACAAAATGAGAATTTTCTCTTTAACAGTACATATAGGGTCAATCCAATGTGAAGGTTCAGACTACTGGATCACATTTGTGAATTGTCCAAGTTGTCATTGGTTGTTATAACTTACCTAGGGGGATTTGAGTGTTCCATATTCATGAATCCAGAAGAAAAAAACACATAAGCATTGGAATGAGACTTCTTTTTTGGGGGGGGTAGGGGAGATGAGTTGCCATTTATTTATCTTTTGCATATAGAAAATTGGGAAGAAACAGGAATGAAGTGAACCCAACATTACCCCTCAGATCTCGTTAGGGCAAGCTGCTTTTAGGATACATAGGAGACAGGGTAAAATCCCATACCTTTAAACTTAGATCTCCTGACAGTGATCCAGCAAAATAACATCCCCAAGCTAAGCAGTTTTAAGGCTACATTTGGAAGTAAGTGTCTGAATTTTTTTTTTCTGTAAGAGCAAAAAGATAGGCAAACATGCAGTGAGACAGCAATACAAACTGTTTGGCTGTGGCTAACACTAAGGGGTGTGAATTGATTCACAAAGAGAATGGGTAAATTCTGCATAGGCAAAAACAAAGAGGAGTTCACTGTCCTTGACCATGAACATAGGGCTTCATGCATAAGATGCAGTGGTCTGTTCCCTTTTCAGATTCTGATCTAATTCTTCCTTGGTGATTGAGCTTCCTCTTGAAGACCTCTAATGAAGGGAAACCTTTCACCTTCAATGCAGTCTATTCCACTATTTAAAAGATTTTATTCCATGTTAAAGTGCTCACCCTTTTTCCTTTCCCATGAATGATATCCAAGGAAGAATTATATATATGTGTGTGTGTATAATTATTATAAATTTTATATATATATTCTTCTGATGTAATTTTCCCTCAGAAATGAGGGCACAGAAAGCACTCTCAGTCTACTTCCTGGCTTTTATGTTTTCACTCTTTCAGCTAATTGTAAAATCCTTGTATTCTTGCAGTAATACAAGGCCATACCTGATTGGCTCCACAGTCTTGAGGACAGTTTCTCAGTCTGGTCCTCCTTCCACCATAGGCAAACCATTACTCCAGAGAATGCAAGCAAGATTTAAATTCTTTAATCAGCAAGACTTATTCTTGTCAAAATCGTTAAACATGCTTTCCAGCTGTACTCTTGTCATCAAATGATGGGTTAAGATTGAAAACCCCACCATAAAATCATCCAAGTTATTTTGGTGGATTTTCCAAAACACAGATTTCTATGCTCTGAGATCCTGTGAGGAAGCAGCCTTGGACCCAAACAGGACCTTGGCAACCCAAACACCATCTCCTCTTACTTATTTTATTACTCAGAATATGCAGTAATACATTATTTTGAAACAAATATTCTCATCTCAGTCTATTAGTCTGAACCTGGCTTTTTCAGTATTTTCTAAAAGTCACTGAGAAGGACCACAGAATTTGAGAACTGGAAATGACCTCATTGACTAATGGGTTCAACACCAACTAAAAAGAATCCACAAGTATAATATACCAGAAATGCAGTGATTGAGCTTCCTCTAATGAAGGGGAACCTTTAACCTTCAATGCAGTCCATTCCACTTTTTAAAAGATGTTATTCCATGTTAAAGTACTCACCCCTTTTCCTTTCCCATGAATGATCCAAGATGACTCTTCTCATCCTTGGGCTACTTTGCCCTATAGTACCAATTCTGAGCTTTTGAATGTTCATGTTCTATGAATTTTTTCTCTAGGGGTCTCTCCAGCTAGAGTTTTAGGCAGGACAATAGGCAACTCCTGCATTTGATCCATCTGAAGGCGCAAGCTAAGCCCCTCTGTAAGGAATAAGATTATACAAACCAAGGCCCTAACTCAATATGACCTTTCTATTATTACCTTGAGTTGTTTTGGACCAGAGAATCCTGACAACATAATGGCTGCTCTTCTCCCAGGACCCCAGTCAGGACCTTGAGAAGAGAGTCCAACTCCTGGAACTAGCCATTTCAAGGGAATTTTGCTCTTGGAGGGGACTTGGACAGATTAGCCTCCCTTCCCATCCTCACACAAGACACGATGCTTGCTAAAACAAACAAACAAAAAGCCACCTGGCAGTATGCCTTCTTTGTTCTCTCCACTACTTAAACGGTAAGATTCAGTCCTCCAATTGGAGTCTCACCCATGGAGGAGACATCTTGCTTGGGACTCCCAAGCTTGGTGTGGTCAGGTGTTGTTGCTTCCCTGCATCAGTGATGATTGTACGTGTGGGTGTGGGGGGGGTGGGGGGGTGTGGGGGGGGTGTGGGTGTGTGTGTACATAAGACCCCATCTTTCCTCCATGTGTGTGAGAGCGCCATAGAATGACTTAGCATAGACTTACTGTGTGAGAGCACCATAGAATAACCTAGCATAGACCTGCTCTGGCCTGCTTGCCCAATGCAAGTGTCACAGGTACCTAAACTCCTTAAGAGTCAACCCAATATGGCAAACTTTTAATGAACTTTCAATACACTGTTTTTCTTTGGCTGAGAAGACTTGAGTCGAATTCATTCAGCAGGACCCAGCATGTTGGTATTTGGTGTCTCCAGAGCAACCCTAACCCTCTTCATGAATAACCACATCAGTGAGCAAGAGGGTGCTCTCGAACAGGCTACAGGGACAGAAGTTGCACACAAATGAAAGCTGCTGAAGAGGGCTTTGAAAAGAAGTCCTATTTGAGTTTAAATTGAGTTTGGGGGGTACCAGCAGAGATTATTGATGTTTGCTATCTGGGAGGCTTGTATTCACTTTGGACCACATTTACTTAATTACAATAGGCTCAGATTCCAGAGTCTTGCAGGTAGAGCTCTGTTGATGGCCCTAAATTTCTGGCAGAAGGTATAGTTTTCTGCCAAAGAGAGCTTTGGGGGGTTCTGTTTAAGGGGGTTTGATATTGGAACTGAAATGATGGTAAGAGTACTCAGTGTTTTGTCTTTAGAATATGACCTGTTTTTGACAGTTGGGAATGGAAAAGCAGGGTAAAACTCCCCGAGGCTATAATGTTTAAAAAGAGTCGTTTTTAAATTTAAAGAGTTCTATTATGAATTTTGGAGGTGGCCTCAGGGCTGGGGTTTTCTCTTTGAACACTTCCTCCAAATAAGAGGCCCAATTTTTAGCTCAAGGCACAGAGTTATTGTCTGCTAGGGCTGGTGAGGGAAAACTATCTGATTATTTTTTTTAGTAGGCATGTAAAGTGAAATTCAGATTCACTAAAGTGGAAATTAAATAGCCACAAAAGGGATTTTTTTCTTCTGTGCTTGAAGAAGAAGACAAAAGGAAAAGTGCCAGTGTGAGGCATGTGAGTAATGACCTTGAATAAAACTTAATTTATAGAACTAAAGACTGTGCTGGTGAGAGGGCTTTCAAATATGTGTTGCCTTCATTAGTTAAGGGAAAAAGGCTCTTTACAGCCTTGAATTGGGATCATTTTGGGAGATTTAAGGGGTGAATTAACATTCTCAAGAATTTGTTTTAAGGGAGATTTACAAATACCTGTAAAAGACCTGAACAGAAATCAACCAGCCTCAATCACCCCCATCCCCAGTCCCAGTGGGTCCTAAACTTTGACTCCTCTGTAGGTAGAACTTAGAATGCTTCTTAAAAAAAATTTTTTTAATTAGTTTCTCTCCTCTCCCTTTCTGATTGTGGCTAAAGCTGGAGAGGCAGACAAGAGGATAACAAGAGAAACAGTGCAATAAGGAGTAGAATGTGATTGGTAAGAGAAATGTGATAACTGGGATGATTAAATAGTGACTATAATATGAAATGCTTGGAATAAATAGACTGGGTAACACATAATACTAATTTAAATTAAAAACTGAGGTTCTATATGATACTAATTGGAAAATAGATCTAAATGTAATTGAATCTATTCTTGTCTCATTTTAAGTGAAATTTATTACACCATATGGGTCAGGAAGTTTGTTAGTAAGCCAAGTTACCCCAATTATGTGGTTTTTAATGTGTTAAAGAAAGGTGCCTAATATTAATTTGATAATTCATTGTTTTAGAAATATTGTTAGAAAAGTTTGTTCTTCTTTACTTCTTTTGGGTTATAGATTTTATTGCTTAACTGAGAATTATTTAACTCCCTCTGAAAACTCGAAGGCTTCTCTGCTTGGGGAAAACTTGGCACACCTAGCTAGCCAAACACTCTGAGAAAAGAAAGCAGTCAGTTAATATCTTTAGGGTAAGAAATTCTAAAAGCAATAACTTAGGATGTTTTAGCCCAGCACAATTTAAGCTAACCTAACGAAAATAGATATGAATTCAAACTCTTTTGTAAAACTTTTTATGTACTTCCTAATATATGCAACTTGAAATTCTTAAGTGGTGGATGGGGAATTGGAAGCTGAATACTTGGGGCTGCTCCATATCTGATAAGTATAGAAAGCTGGAAATTTTCACTACATGTCTTTTAAACAATCGAAATATATGAATTTACGGATAATCTTTTTCTTTTGAAGTGCAAAGGGTACTGGGCCTTCTTGATTTAAGCCAAAATCTGTCCTGAAGGAAATAAGAACAGTGTCCTAGTGTATTCTTCTATCAGGATAATTATGATAAGTCAGAATCTAATATAAAAGACACTTGCCATTTGGCATTAAGAAATTTATTAATTGTATGATCCCAAGACAGTTACCTTTTGTCTGTTTACCTCAATTTACTGTTTTGTAAGGGGATAATGATAGTACCCACCTCCCAGGGTTATTGTAAGGATCTCATGATGGTAAAATGCTTAACACAGTGCCTGACATAGGGCAAACATTATCTAAAGGTTAACTGTTTTTATTATTTCTTTAGATGCAATTACTTCATACTCTAACTTTATGTGGGGTTTTAGATGTGATGTACTGATCACTGTCAATGGGGATGAGATGAATGATTTTTTGTATAATGTAATTTGGAAATGGATTCAACTGAATTAAGGTCACCCCAGCTGGCAAGTTTTGACTGGTAATGGGTTTTGTCTCAAGTTTCAAATATGTAATATTGTTTATGGCATTGTTATGTTTCTAAATTTTCTTATGTTGTGTAAAAAGCTATCAGCTATACTTTAAAAAGCAACTTCTTTTATAATCTAGATATTGTTAGAATAAGAATTATGCTGTTAAAAGGTTTAAAAAGCAGGTTGGAAAACTGAAGTCATTTTTTCAGCCCTGCTGACCACATACTATAATATTCTGAAATACTGTGATTGAGAATATAAACTTCCAGTTTTTCCTATAATTAAGAGGAAATTTCATCTAAAATTATTTGGCTATTGCTTATGAATAAATATTATGAGATTATTAACTAAGTTACTTGGAGTTATTTTTATGATGTCTACTTGTGGAGGGTCTATATATCTTCAGCCAACTTAGTCTTAACAAACTCCACTCTCAAGGATTTATTTTGCTTTAAGGTGTGAATATAAAATACATATACATATGCATGCATATGTATGTATGTGTATTTTGAGGTTTACAGCATTACAGCCTGTTTTTCTAGGAGTTTAAGTGAACTATCACATATTCACTGTCTATGTGGGATTCAGTTCCTGAAGTATAATTAGATGAACGTAAAAAAGCTTGTGAAACAAAGATGTGAATCTATTAAGTAGTGAGGCTAATGTCAGGAACCTCTTTTGTTTATATTTTAAGGAATATAATTTCAGTATAGTCAGTTACATTAGTGAAGAGTAGTAACTTAGTAGTAACTTAGTACCTAAGTTACTAAGTGTTACCTTAACGAAAATCTGATTTTGCTCATGTTTGTTATTTAATGTGGGATTAGAATCTGCTTGTAGAGCAGGCCCTGAAATGCATGCAAACTACTTATGAGTCACTTTAATGCTGTAGCCATTGTTTAAAGGGATTCTGAGAATAGTTGTCTTTGTTTATATCCATCTGAACGTGGTTAATAACTAAGTATGTTTTATTATAGACAGCTTTCTATTCTAAGCATACAGTTTGGGGTTATTATATTTATATATCCATTCCAAGTCTTTTCTGTTTGTTATTAAGAATCTTAAAGTAAAATCATTTGTGAACGTTGAACATAGGGAAGAAAAAGCACCTACTTATCAAGATGAGTTGTGATTTTTCTGTGATGAATTTCTTACTGTTAGCAATGTGAGATAATCAATACTTGTTATCTAGGATATGTGATCCTTGAGAACTGAATCTGCTTGAAGCTCTGATTATTATAACTTGCTGCTTAAGACCTTATGTGACTGTAACTGATACTGTTCTGAGTTTGACTCCAGGTGTGGTCATCAAGGAATGATACAAAGCCAATAAACTGATGATGCCAGCAACCCTATAGGATTTACATCCATTAACTACAGATGGAGTGCTCATGGAAAGTTTGGGAGAACAACTCTTGGCAGGGGCTGAGGTAAGATTCTCCTGACTCAATTTCCCTGACATTTGAATGGAAAATATCCCACCTGGCTGACTTTAAGCCTGGCTCAATGCAATTGGCTGTCTATATAACTTTTGCCTGGCATTTATATTAATTTAGGGAAATATTATTCCCTTGCTATGTAACAATGTCTCTAATACTTCTTTAATGACTAATTTCTATAATCACATTAGGTGATCAGTATAAACATAACTAAGTAGATTTTTTTAGGTTAATGCTGAATTACAACTGAGTTACTATTACTATAGTAAAATGTAGGTATAAGATTTGAGCTATTTGGTACAGAATTTTAAGTTTTTCAACTAAGTATTTAACCTTGTTATCCGTTCTTTTTATATATTCAGATATAAGATCTTTTAATCTGTCTTAATGGTATGGTGATAATTAAGCAAATAAAGCAAAGATTTATGAAACCAGGATATAATTCTGTTATTTAGTGAAATTTATGTCATAAGATACAAGCAGCACAATTAGTTATTTCAAGAGAAGAATAGCTTGTAGTCTATTTTAGAGGTTCTTCATTTAAACATGGCTGAAAGTAAAGATGTTTTATAATAAATAGCACATGTAATGGGTATTGTTCTTAAATTATGTTTTTATACATTCCATCTTAACATCTTTGTTACAATTGAAGTTGATCTGGCAACTTTAATGCAAAAATGAATTTATTTGACAATCCATTTTCTTATAAAAATATTCTGTTATTCCTTAGCAAAATCTCATGCTACTAATGGGAGAATGAACAATTTCCGGCATAAAAATTCTAATTTTTAGCTTGTATCTGAGTTTCTTAGGTATATCAGCATGACAATCGGTTAACCTAAAAATTGTAAATTCTTTAGTGTAAAGATTTCAAATTTGATTCTCTAATAGTAGAGACATAAATGTTGAGTTAGCTTTCATTATTTGATTTGGTTATTGGCAAAGTAAAATTCAAATTCTATTAAGACCAATTTTGTAGGAGGGTTTTTTTTGGGGGGGTGTTGTTTGGGAGCAATAGAAGAGGATCTCTACAAATGATCTGAATAAGAACCCAGTCAGCTGGATCTGTACTGAAGGCCACACCCAAATCTAAGGGTGGCATCAGATGGTGTCTCAATAGTTGTATCAGATGAGATTTCTGAACTTTAAATGAACAATTTTATTTTACTGTTTATTTTTTATCTTTTATCCATAATATCTACTTAATAAAGGGAACAGGCTCCTTTGATTTTGTTAACATGATCATCCTCTTCCCCTTCTTTCCATCACCTTATAGTTAACCTTTGATGAAGTGCTAGTGATATCAGTTAGTGTTTTCATTGAGGAGACTTTGTCTTTCAATATAATCATATGGGGAATGTAATAAATGATCATTTCTCTTTGTTATTAATAATTTATCATTGTATTATGACTAAGGTTTTTTCCCCTTTCCTACTTCCTCATCTGGAAATCAACTAGTGTGGGAAATCTCTCTTAAAGATTTACCTGGGTTGGGGGGTGGGAGAACCAAAATGATGGAGTAAAACCAGGGACTTGCTTGAGTTCTGCCCCAAACTTCTTCAAATACATGTTAAAATTAATCTAAACAAATTCTAGAGCAGTAGAACCCACAAAATGACAGAATGAAACAAATTTCCAGCCCAAGACAACCTGGAAGGTTGACAGGAAAGGTCTGTTGGACATGAGTGAGAGAAATGCACAGTCCGTCTCCAACCTGAGGATAGCGGTGGTGGCATCAGTTACAGTGGCTGTTTCCGGAGCTGTTGGTCCATAGATGGTGGGGGATCCAATGGCTGGTTAGAGGTGGATTAAAAGCTCTCTTTAGTGGTGCTGAGGCAAGATTTTCTTGCTTTTTCTTTGCTTGGATCTGGGTCACAGTTCCAGAGTCAGGAGCACTGGTGTGCTGGAGCTTGTGGCTGTAGTGCAGAGGGAATCCTCACTTCCAAGGCAGAAAAGACTGCTTGTGGTCACTCAGAGACAAGAGTACAGACCAGGAGAAAAGTAAACACCTCTCTTTTCATCATACAACCTTGAATTAACTGAAAATTTACAGGTCCATAGAAGTATCTCTGAAATCAGCTGCACAAAACCCCAGAAACTTGGGACAGTAAGAAAAGACACTGGAAGAAAAGAAAAGACCTACCTCAACAAAGAGCTAAAAAGTCAAGTAATTGGCTGGGAAAATGAGCAAACAGTAAGGAAAAATCAGACCATATAATCTCATTTTGGTGACAAGGGAAGATCAAAACATATAACCGAAAGACAAAAAAGTCAAAGCTTCTACATCCAAAGCCAAAAAAAAAAATGAATTGGTTGCAGGCCATGAAAGAGCTCAAAAAGCATTTTGAAAATCATGTAAGAGAAGTGGAAGAAAAATTGGGAAGAGAGGTGAGTGATGCAAGAAAATCATGAAAAATGAGTCAGTAGCTTGCTGGAGACAAAAAAAATGCTGAAGAAAGTAACACCTTAAAAAATAGACCAAAAGAGGTGCAAAAAGCCAATGAGGAGGCAATGCCTTAAAAAGTAGAATTGGTCAAATGAAAAAGGAGGTCCAAAAACTCACTGAAGAAAATAATTCCTTAAAAAATTAGAAGGAGCAAATGGAAGCTAATGACATTAGGAGAAATCAAGAAATTATAAAACATTGCATATAAAACATTATAAAACCATATTATAAATATAAATATATTATAAATATAAAACTATAAAAATACATTTTGGGGTGGGGAGAGGGGAAGGATGGAGAAAATTTGAAACTCAAAATCTTGTGAAGTGAATGTTGAAAACTAAAAATTAATTAATTTAAAAAATAATATTTACCCAGGCCAAGATCTAATCAAAGACAATAAAATAAATTATAAGTTTAAGCCCATAAGTGCATTCCTGCCCATTGTATTTACTCAGACAGTTCTGGGAAAATGTAGATCCTCCCTTTTGTCAGATAAGTGATATGGAAATTGCTAAGTCCCATTGACCAAGATTTGGGTAATGCAAGTCACATACCCCAAGACTCTCGTTGTAATATAGCCCATTCTCTCATTGTCATATTTATTTTCTCACTAATTGTTAGCCAGAGTTGACTGCCACCCTCAAGAACACCTGTTCTTCCAAGGGTATATAAACTGGGAGCCCACTGTCATTAGAAATCTTAGGTCTAAGAGATAGCCAAATAACCATCTTTTTTATGAATAATTATCTTGGTCTTATTAATAAAATGAGTCAATTACCCAGAAAGTATATCTCTTGGAACTTTTTTTTAAATGTCACAAGGGGAAATCAGTACTGCTGACAAACTTGAACATCATATCATTGTTGTTTCCTCTTGGGGTTTCTCCTCCCCCCTTATCCCCATTACTATCACTAGTAATTAGACCTTATTAGGCTGATCTCTCAGTTGAGAGAAGTACCAATTGTAAGTCTCTTTATTTTTCCATCTTCTGATAATCCAATTATGATAGTCACATTTTACTCTTACTAGATAACAGGAATAGGGAAAATTAACTTATGACAGCTTTCTGGTAGGATTGTACTCCTGTTTTAGAAATGTTCCATTTGCTTCCATTCACTGGTACAGACTTGAAATACTCAGGCTCTGAGCTTCCCAGAAAATGGTAAAATGATTCTGAACTTTATGATTTCTGCCACATGAATCTTTCTTGTTGTTTGTGCCCAATATTTCCCACTCCCTCCTGGATTTCATGATCTCCAGAAATTCATCGTTTCATAAGATGAAATCAACCATAAAACTTGCACCCTTCTTTCATTCTGCTTGGAGAGGATGGAGAGTAGACATTAGAGAACTCCTTCCAGATTCTCCACCACTTAAAGAAGATACCCAGGGCATTCCCTTCATTATTTATCACCCTACTGCTTTCCTGGACTTCATGATCTCCAGAAACTCATTATTCTGTAAGAACTCAGCTCTAGAATTTTCATCTCCTCAGATCATTTTTAACTCTAGCTTATAGGACTTCATGCTCTCACACCAGGCCGACTGCCCCCATTAGACTTATCTCCTTTAGGGAAAGGACCAGCTTATGCTTTTCTCTGTATCTCTAGCATTTATCACATTGCCTGGCACATAGTGTTTGTTTAATGATTGACTCATGATCTACTGTAACCAAGGTAGAGACCTCAAACAGGAACATCCACAGTAAGAAAAATTTCTCTCACAACTTAGCCAGTCTCCAAAAGCTTGCCTAGTATTTGAATTCTCCAAGTATATAGTAAGAGTTGATAACCCTTTCCTTTCAACCCATCAAGCACAAGTCTTTCACTTCTACAATATGACTAATATTTATCAATAGTTCCCCAAAACATGAGTTAGGTCTATTTTTCCTTCTTTACTCCTACAACATGGATTGGTTCTCCCTAAACGGTGATAATATGGTCTCAATCCTTATTTTTCTGATCATCCAGAAATATTAAAAAGCTCCCCTACCCCAAGCACTCAAGGCCTTTCTGACTCAGTATGTTTCTGAAGACTATACTAGTTACCCTGCCTATCTAGCCAGACATATCTTAACATAGAGAAGAAAATATCTAGAGAAATTGTTTTACCATCCTTTTCTGCTTTTCCTTGCTATGTTAGGGCAAAATAAACCTTTTCACTGTTCAATGCCTTGGAGAGTACCTAATTTCATCCCAACATCAAGCCTGAGCTCAGTGCTGCTTCTAACAAACTTTTAGAATCTAATGACCCAGAATGGCAGGAAATGTCTATTCTATTTTGGTGCCAGTGTTCTCTGACCATGATTCCAAAGTTGTCATGGTGAAATGCCGTGGGTAACATCAATTACTTCCTAGTACTACATACAATATCTGTTATAGTATGTGAAGTCAAGTAAAATACCAAAGCTCCATCTCCTGTCATTCTCTTAATGGTAGGGTTCACGTTTTATAATGAAGCTTCAGTCCCTTGAAATTCATGTTTTCGTTTCTTGGACTATTTCACCTCTCTTCGTTCTTCATCATGCATCTATTCCCAACACCAGTCATCCAAGATTGATGCAATGCAGCACAATTCACATCTACTGACAGCATTGCCACTGATAGAAATGACTGTGGTGTGGTTGTTGGTGAGGTCAAACTTGGAGTCTTTGAGGTACATATTGGCTTCTATCCCTCTCTGTCCTTCCTTTCCAAAACCCAGTCCACTGGACATCATCTACCTAAATCGCTGTGCATTTACCTCTCAAGTATATGCAGCATGTATATGCCACAATTCTAACCATGGTGGTTTCACATCAGGCTGTTATTTCTGGCCCTACAGTCCTTTGTCTTTCCAAGTGGAGCAATTCTGTCTGCTATTTTTCTCACTATACTTTTTATTAAAAACTTTAGCCTTGGAGTCCAGGTAAGCAGGGATAAATTCCAGCCCTAATTCCATAACCCAGGTAGAATAATTTCTGGGAGTAGGTTTTTTTTTCTGTTGCAAACCCCAAGTCTTATCTGAAATACCCTTTCTAACTCCTAATATCTAATCCAATTTACCTCTTTTGCAGTTTTCCTGTCATCTAGCAACCTGGAGCTTACTTAGGAAGTTGGTAATCAAGGGAACAGTAAAGGCAGAAGCAGATACTGCTAGACTATTCCAGGTGGCTGGTTCACACATAGCACAGCCTTAGAGACTTTCTCTCCATAATAGTGAAAGACATTAAAAAATTAGGCTTTAATGCAAAGGCTATAGAAACAATTTGGCAGTGTGGCAACCCTGAAATCCCAGCACCCTGATGTCATTATGTGATTCTTGCTAAAGATTGTGTGCAAAGTCAAATACTGGTCCCCTTAGGCTGTCAAATTAGTCTCTTCTGCTTCTCCACATGTCTGCCACTTCTGTAACATTTTGGTGACATGGACTATCCCAGAACTCAAATGGTTCCTCTCCACATGGGTTCAGATATTCCTCTCAGAAGTCTCATCTACCATGCAATCGTTATGTTGACTCATATCCAGCCTGTTCTGCTTCTCCATATTTCAACTGTTCCTTAGCCAATGCACGCCTCTGTCCCTGTTATCTAATTTGAATAGTATGTTCTGACAATTTACATGTAGCATAATTCTGTCATTTTATTATTTAGCAAGCATGTCTTCCACAGCATCACATAAGGCAATTTCAATGTCCTTATCCTTCGATTAACGAGGCAGTTCTTTAATAGTTCTTTCTGTGGCTAGACAACTAAATGGTAGAAAGGAAAGAGCATTGGCCCTGGAATCAGTAAAACCTGAGTTCAGATACCTGTGTGACTCTGGGCAAATCAGTTCACTTTTGTCTGCTTCAGTTTCCTCAACTGTAAAATGGGTATCATGAAGCACCTACCACACAGGGTTGTTGTGAGAATATTGTTAAAGTGCTTGGCACTATTCTCTACACATAGAAGGAACTTAATTGCCTGTTCTCTTCCTTTCCACTTGTAGCCCTAGGTATTGTTTTAAACCTCAGTGTACTAGAGATGCCAACAAAAGTTGCAAGATGAAAGGTCCTAGATCCTTTGAGAGCCACCCTTTTTGAAAAGTGCCAGAGCAGAGGATTAACAAATTCTAAATGAAACAACAGTGAGATTTCCCCTCTGCCCCTCAAAAAGCTGAGATAACCAAGAACCTTTCTATAAGCTCCAGATCTGAATATAGTCTTCTTGGAATTTTTGTTTGTTTGTTTGTTTGTCTTTTGGAGGGCTGTTGGGTTAAAGTGACTTGCCCAAGGTCACACGGCTAGTTTTTGTGTTAAGTGTCTGAGGCCGGATTTGAACTCAGGCACTCCTGACTCCAGGGCTGGTGCTCTATTCACTGCGCCACCTAGCCGCCCTCTTCTTGGAATTTTTGAGAGTATTAAAGAATTGGAAGTGAGTGCCTGGGAACCATGAAGAAAAAACCCAATCAGAACTTTCTGAACTTACCTAGAGGTAAGGTAGGGAGGGAACTAGGAGGAAAGAGGCTGACATAAATAATGCCAGAATTTAAGGTGTGTTTATGACAATAATAATAGTAATAATAATAATGTTTTAATAATTTTCTTCTGTTTTCTCATAACATGGTTTAAGAGAATTTCAAGATAAAATTCAAGAATAAAATCATTACCCTTTAATTTCCTTTGGTTCTATTTATAAAGAATGGGTTGTCCACAGAACACCAAAAATATTTTGGGGGAAAAATGAAGTAAATATATAAATTGAGATTGACTCTTGAGAAAAAAAGCAACAAACAACTTGGGCATGGTTTTTCTTCCTATATTCTAGGCCAGCTTTTTATACTGTGGATCATGACCCTATATAGGGTTGCAAAAAATATGGCAGCAATAAAAGGTTTCTGAATGTGCAATGACCAAAAATTAATTAAGAATCAAATGTGTAATAAATACAAGGTGTTTCTGATAGTGCTTGTCCATGTTGCATTGTACAGGTTCACTGCAGCTTTGGTTCTGAACACAAAGCATGTGCACTTTGCATACCCTGAGGCCACACAATGCCAACAATGCTGCTAAACTGAGAAAAGGGGTCGCCAGTGGAAAAAGTTTAAGAAGTCCTGTTTTAGGCTGAATAGTCTTCTATGTAATTGAAATCCTGGGAAAAGTAGAACAAAGAGTAGCTACCTCATGAATTTTAATTTTTAAAAACTCTTTTAGCATTTTACATCAGATTGAAGCTTTTGATTTTATCAAAAACAATGATGTGGAAAAGAGGTCAGAGAGAACTTTGAAAACTAGGAATCCCTGTAAACTATTATGAAACAACCTCACTACTATATTTCCAAAAATATCTAATAGAACAAGAGAGCAAATTACAAATAAAATCCAGAAGTCAAGACCAGGTGACCACAGGGTTTCACAAGGTTACACAGAAATAATGTGAAAGGAAAGGAAGCTTGCCCCAGGGATGAGGAACCTGCAACCTCGAGGTCACACGTGGTCCTCTAGGCTCTCCAGTATGTCCCTTTGAATACAAACTTCACAGAACAAATTCTTTTATTAAGGAGATTTGTTCTGTGAAATCTGGATTCAGTCAAAAGGCCATACTTGAGGGCCGGCCTAGAGGGCCACATGTGGCCTAGAGGCTGCAGATTCCCCACCCTTGCCCTATACCAAAAATAAAAATCTAAAACTAAGAGTAAAATTTCTTTTTTTTTTTTTTTTGGAGAGCAGGGCAATTGGGGTTAAGTGACTTGCCCAAGATCATACAGCTAGTAAGTGTTAAATGTCTGAGGCCAGATTTGAACTCAGGTCCTCCTGACTCCAGGGCCAGTGCTCTATTCACTGTGCCACCTAGCCACCCCCAAGAGTAAAATTTCGTGACAATATAAGAGGGGAAGAGCCAAGATGGTAGAGTAGAGGCAATAACCCAGCTAAATTCTCCAAACCAACCAACTTTAAAGTAAATATATCAAAATGAATTTTGGAGCATAGAAGTCAACAAAAGGTCAGAGTGAGACATTTTTCTGGCCTAGTGACATAGAACGTCAGGAGGTGAAGTCTATGACACCTGGGTGGGGGCTGGCCAGAGCACATGCTGCAGCAACACAGTCAGTGAGCCTTTGAAGCAGCCGTGATAACCGCATTGGGAACTTTAGAAGTCCTCAGTCAAGAGATGGTAAGAGGATTTGACAAGCGGTCATAAAGAGATTACTAGGGACCCAGAGTAGTACGGGGGTGCAGGAGCAGGTGCTGTTTGGTAACTCCATTGCAGTTTTCGGCCATAGTTCCAGGGTAGAGAGGAATGCTATCACTTGCAGCTGCAGGGGAGTAGGGTACCTTTACCCTTTCTGGGTAAAGGCCAGAGCAAAGAATAAATCCCTGGATCACACCTCCTCAGAAGCAGCAAAAACTTACAGGAATGTAGGATTAGCTCTGAAAAAAGCAGTACAAAAAAGCCTGAAGCTTGAGACAAGGCCTTCCCAACCACAGGCGAACAGAGGCCAACTTCAACATAAAGCTCAAAGTGAAGAAATAGTCTGGGGAAATGAACAAAGAAGAAAGGAAAAGAAAGGGGAAAGGGGGAAAGGGAAAGGAAAGAATCTGACCATAAAAAATCTACTATGGGGGCTACTAGATGGTGCAGTGAATAGAGCACCAGCCCTGGAGTCAGGAGGACCTGAGTTCAAATCTAGCCTCAGACACTTGTCATGCTTTCTAGCTGTGTGACCTTGAGCAAGTCATTTAACGCCAATTGTCTTGCCTTTCCCACTCAAAAAAAAAATTATTGGATTACCAGAAACCCATGATTTAAAAAAAAGGACCTAGACCTCATGTTTGAAGAAAGTATAAAGGGAAAAACTGCCCCAATATCATAGCAACAGAGGACAAAATAGAAGCTGAAAGAACCCACCAACCACCTCCTGAAAGAGATCCCAAAATGAAAACTCCTAGGAATATTATAGTCAAATTTCAGAGCTTCTAGGTCAAGGAGAAAATATTCAAGCAACCAGAAACCACTCAAATATCATGGAGCCACAGTCGGAAGCACACAAAATGAGGGCTTGGAATATGATATTCCAGCAGGTGAAGGAACCTGGGATTAACCCATCCAGTAAAACTAAATATTATCCTTCAGGGAGAAGAAATTAACATTAAAATAGATGACTTTCAAACATTACTGATAAAAGGACCAGAGCTGAATAGAAAAGTTGACATTCAAACACAAGACTCAGGAGAAGTACAAAAAGATAAACATGAAAGAGAAATCATTAGGGACTTAATAAGGTTAAACTGCTTATATTCCTATGTGGGAAGGTGATATACTCCTTGCCCTCTGTCTATGTAAATTTAGGAGTTATATGTGAGTTGATAATGTTGGGGTAATTGCTCATAAAAAAATGGAAGGGTAAGAAAGGAATACACTGGGAGAAAGGGAAAAGGAGAGGAAGAATGGAGAAATTTATCTCACATAAAACTGGCACCTAAGAAAGAATT
Source organism: Pseudocheirus occidentalis (assembly GCA_028646575.1). Classification (NCBI taxonomy): domain Eukaryota; kingdom Metazoa; phylum Chordata; class Mammalia; order Diprotodontia; family Pseudocheiridae; genus Pseudocheirus; species Pseudocheirus occidentalis. Next base: position 74,818,339 of record CM053594.1, on the reverse strand, counting down.
TTTACAATGAAGGGGAAAATGAGGTGGGGGGGTAAAGGCAGGGGCACAACAGCAATTTTTGTCAAATGGCAAGTTCTTACTGGAAAATCTTGAATCTTTGGGTTTATCAAACAGCATGTTTTTGGATTGTGATTTCTAATTCCATCTGCTTTCTGCTTCTGTTCTTTGGGCGAGTATATCCCCAATTATGATTTCTAACTGCATATTTTGCTTCATCCCATTTTTTGCTATTCATCTTTCTTTTTACCCAATCCCTCCTCAAAAATCTTTTTGCATCTAAACACAACTTCCCTTGATCCACCCTTCCTCTTATAACCCTTTCCTTATCCCCTTTCCCTTCTAGGTCTCTTTTGAATGAGATTTCTCAACCCAAGTTAGTGTACATATTCTTCCCATTTTGAACCATTTCTGATGAGTGAGATTCAAATGTTTTAATGTCTTATTGAAAAGAAATAAAGTTGAAAGTAATCTATTGAGATGAAAAATAACTGTTTAAGACTAACAATATGGAAGCCATTTCATAATTTGATTGTCACAAAATATAAAATGGAAATTAATAATAGATGAAGTAGTAATAAAGGAACTTGTTAAAAAGAAACAAAATGGGAAAAAAATGATAACTTTCTATAAAGCAAATAATCCAGATGATAGATAAAGATATATATATCACTTAAACAACCCAGTGTCAAAAATTGAAAATTGAACAAACTCTAAATGGCCACTGGGGAGGGAGAGTGGAAATGACTCAGATCTAAGGTACTTACAAGTGAATTGTACCAAATTGCTTTGAGATAAATATGGTCTTAATGAAACCTGAGTAGAAGAGAGAGAACTGATATATTCAGTTTGTTAATATTTCATTCAATAGCTTCTGCTTACATTGGCACATGTTCATAAAGTTATTTATTATGACTATCTTAACTTATACCACTAATGTTTCAATATTAGTACAATGATAATATAATAATCACAAATAATTCAAATTATATGACTATATTATTAGATGTGGTCTAAGCAAAACTCCATTAATCTTATATTTTAGAATTTTTAACATGAGTACTATATATACTTCTTTTATATAAAAAAACTTATCTTAAAAATGAGAGTTTTATTTGTGGGGAGGAAATACTAGAAGCTTTTCCAGTAAGTATGAGTAAAGCAAGGATGTCTCTCTTCTGTAAGACAAGAAAGGTAATTAATGGTCTCATTCTCTGTACTTATCTGTTGGTTCCTATTTGTAGGTGCTGATGATTTAGAGAATTCTAGAAATCTAAAGAAAATGAATTGAAGCAATTATCAATTTTAGTAAAGAAGCAGCAGAAAAAAGTAATGAAAATTAGCTTTTCTGTATATTACTAACAAAACTTAGATAGTAAATATATTAAAAAATCATGTAAAAAATTTGCTTTTTTTTATTTTGGAAGGTATCTTACCAAAACACATTCAAAACCTGAACAGATAATGCTACAAAATTCTTTAATGAAAGAGGAAGACAAATAATTGGAGAAACGTTAATTTCCATGGTCAACTCACATAGTATAATGAGAATACTACATGAATTCATATATTTCTTTCTAGAACAATCAAGCAAATATGGATTTAATTTTTTAAACTAAGAAATATGATAAAACTCATTTGGAACAATAAAAACTCAAGAATCCCAAGGGAAATAATGGACAGATGAAGCAACAAATATGGAAGGCTAGCATTTTCCTATCCCAAGCAATAATCATCAAAGCCTCTTAGGTAATCAAATACAGAAAGTAAGTGTTTCATAAACCCAAGGATATCAACTATTGGGTTACCCTCTTTGGGGAAAAAAATGCAGGGACAATTGGGAGGCAAGCAATCTGACAAAAAAAATTAGGCAGCTGATCAAAACAATTTCTTTTTTTAAATTTTCATATCTTTCATTTTTAATCACCTTGATTTACAAATATAATTTCCCTAAGTCTGAATAAGAACTATAAATTTTACATATTTTATGCAATATATTTTATAAAAATTCTATATTACCCTGAATAAAACATAAGATGACAGAGAGAGAGTAGTCTAGCAAAACTAGCATACATGTTAATGAAGTCTGATAGTAAATGCCGTACTCCATACATACTTTCCTTACCTATGCAAAGAAGGAAGTGTGAAAAATTTTCTCATCGTGATGATGTTTGTCCCAGGAGAGATAATTGTACATCATTCAGATTTTTATTGTTCTTTCCATTTACATATGTTGATATTGTGTATGCTGTTTTTGTTTCTTCACCTGTTTATATGTCTTCCTGTACTTCTGAAGTCTCTATTTTGTTACTTCTTATAGCAAAATAATAGTCCTTTGCATTGTTTTGGGACTTTTTGTTTGTTTGTTGTCTGATTGGTTAGTTGTTATTCTTGTTGTTTGCCATTCCCTACTTCATGAGTATCTACTTTATTTCTAGTTCTTTGCTACTAAAAAAAAAAAGCACAAAAAGTGCTACTATAAATGTTTCAATGTATATGGGACCTCCCTTCTTATCCATGATCTTCTTAGAGTATTTGCCTAGCAATGGAATCACTGGGTAATAGAATGTGGATGGTATAGTCATTTCTTAGCATAATTTCAAATCAGCATCACTGCAGTAAAGTAAACTGGATAAAAACAAATCTCTGTGGGCTACATAATTGACTTAGAACACCACAAGTAAACATTTGTCTTCTATATTCATTTCAGAAGCTTTGTGGACTGCTTGTGGCTCCCGGGGTGAGAGTTTGACGCCTCTTCTTTAAAGAACCATTGGAATAGTCCACCAATGGTATAAAAACATGCTCTAGCAATTGGCTTTGCCTTCCACAGGCCTTGGTATGGTATCTGGCAAATAACGCTTAATAAACGCTTGCTTTCATTCTGTTTGTTTCCAGTTTCTCCTCTATATAACTAGTTTGTACATAGTTGTTTGCATATTGCCTCCCTCGGTAAACCGAGCTCTTTGAGAGCAGGAGCTGTCTTTTGCCTTTTTTTGTATCCCCAGAGCTTAGCAGGCACTTGGCACATAGTAGGCACTGAAATGGTTATTGGCTGACAGAGGGGTTGTGGACGAGCAAGCATGCTAACAAATCAAGTCAACATCAAGTGTTTGTATTTTTTGTCACCTTATTTTCTGGGTGAAATAAAACCTCAGCTGTTGCATTCTTCTCATTAGTGATTTGTAGCAATATTTCATGTAAGCTGCTAACAGTTTACAGCTCTTCTTTTGACAGTTCTTCATTCATAGCCTTTGTTTATACATTGGGAATGTCTCTTGAAATATATACATGTACATATACATGCACATACATATATAAATACATATAGGCACATATAGACACACCTATGTGTGTGTGTACACACAGATATGCGTATACATACATATATTCCACATATATCTAGGACATCTATTTTCTTCTATATCATGGATATCAGTCTGTATCAGATTGGGTGTTTATTGTAAGTTCTAAGTCTATCTTGTAATATTATTGTATTATTGTAAGTTCTAAGCCTCTCTATCTCTGTCTTTCTTTCCACATAAACATATAAATACATAAACACATGCAAGTATGTATAGGCATATACACACATGTACATATATACACCCACACACATATATATGTGTATACACACACACACACACACACATATATATATAAAATGTAGATAAGTATTTTCTATCTTAGAATGAAGCTACTACCCTTAGGTATGTGATAATATAATAAGAGAATAGATAAGTGGTCAGGAAATATTAATGTAGGTTTTTGAAAATTTTATTAGTAGCTTTTTTTTTTACATTACCTTGATTTCCAGATAAATCCTGTCTCCTCCTTTATCTAGAGAACCATCTCTTGTAACAAATAAGAAAGCAGTTCAACAAAACCAGACAACATGTCAACCAAATCTGACAGTAGGTACTGTCAGAATAAACAGCCTTCAAAAGAAGAAATGCATGCTAGCAACCATAAAGAACGCTCTAAATCACTAATACGAGAAATTCAAATAAAGCAACTGTGATGTTCCTCTTGACAGCTCTAAAATTGGCAAGTATGGAAAATGGTAAATGTCAAAGAGACTACAAGAAGGCAGGCACTCAAATGCACTCTTGGAGCTGTAAACTACCCCAACTGTTCTAGGAAAGAACTTAGAATTTTACCAGATGGGAACTGTACATATTCCTCAACTTCCCTGAGGTATGTGCTTAATTGTAATATCACGGAGTTGAAGACACAGTTATAGACTCCAGATATATAAAAATATTTATAGCAGCACTTTTTGTAGTAGTAAAAAACTGGAAACAAAAATGGATGCCCATCAATCGTGGAATGGCTGAATGAGCTATGGTATATTAATGCAGTAAAATATTACTGTGCAATAAAAAGCAAGCTCTGACTATGAAAAAATGCAGAGAAAGTTGGGGAAAGGTGCCTAACAAAGTTAGGAGAATTAGAGCAATTTACCCAGTTACCACAATAATATAAAGAAAATCTTTGAAAGATTTTAGAATTCTGATCAATGACATGATTAATGATGACTTCAGAAGACTGGGAAAGCAAGCCCTCTGCCTCTGAGTAGAGACATAGTATATTAGATGTATGATAGGAGATTTACATTTTCAGAAATGGACAATGGATTAATTTTTTTTTTTTTGCTTGACTACAATTTTCTTACACCAGAGGATTATATGGAGGGCAAGATGTCAGGGAGCAACGACAGATATGTTTTAAACAGCTATCCAAAAAACTTAAAAAAAAAAAGTTTTGTTGTTGTCTTTGTGATTTTCTCCACCTTGCTCAATTACCATAACAATGAATACCAATTTTTAATCACATTTTAACAAACAATATTTAATGTTTTTTTTTCTTTTTTGCAGGGGGGAAGGCAGTGCTATTTGGGGTTAAGTGACTTGTTCAAGGTCACACAGCTAGTAAGTGTTAAGTTGCTGGGGCTGGATTTGAACTCAGGCCCTCCTGACTCCAGGGCCAGTGCTCTATTCTCTGCACCACCCAGCCACCCCCCAGTATATTAATTTAAATTCAATTTTCTGGCATGTTTGGAAGAACTTGCTGTCCAGTCAGAACTTAAAAACTTCTACAGGGGATCCCTATAATGTGGGAGCCTAGAAATGGAGATCCTAGAAAAGCTTCCACAATATAGTACCTGGGGTACTTGCACAGATTCTAAATGTCTTGTAGACATTCTCCAAATCATATTATGTGATTTTCCTACTGATGTATACTAATTTTACTAAGTGTTTACTATATGTGAGGCACTGTGCTGAACACTGGGAATACAGAAAAAGGCAAAAAGAAAGAAAGAATGAGAAAAGGCCCTGCTCTCATGGAGTTTGCAGAGGAAATGATCGATTCAAAACAAAGGCATTTAATGGAATAGTATAGAAATAAGAGTAACACTGGAATACACTTTCCTAAAACCTTGAACCCGCTTTTTCACAAATACTCCCATACTCTATGGAAATAGGGACTTAAGTTAACAAGGAATTACTTGCATAGGAATGAAGGGGGCATGAAGATAGTCCAGGGAATCTTAAACTATCAAAATCACAGAATTTAAGAAGTGTAAATGATCTCAGCAGTCACTTAAAACAAACCAATCACGAAAAGAAATTCCATTATAACATATTCAAGAAGTGGTTATCCAGCCTCTACCCAAAGACCTTTGAGGAAAATGAATCCTTCCATCCACATGCACACCTCTCTATGTGTCCCTCTTCTATTTGGGAACCAATGTAGTTGTTATAAAGCTTTTTCAAAATTCAAGCCCCAAATTAGCCTCTTTGCAATTTCCAACCAGAAAAATAATTAAGCATTTACACACAAGCAGCTAGGTGGAACAGTGGATAGAAATCTAGGCCTGAAGGCGGGAAGCCTAGTTCAAATCTGGCCTCAGACACTTACTGTGTGACCTTGGGCAAATCACTTAACCCTGTTTGCCTGTTTCATCATCTGTAAAGTAAGCTAGAGAAGGCAATGGCAAACCATTCCAGCAGCTTTGCCAAGAAAACCTCAAATAGAGGTCACAAAGGGCACAGCTGGAACAACTGAACAGCAATATGCATCTCTAGCATTTCACAAAGTCTCTTGCCCAAAGAAAGGTAGAAACAGTCCCACTCCTGTCCTCTGGGGCCAGAGAGATCAAATTGAATCTCTCCTCCACAAGGCAGCCCTTCTAGTGCTTCAACATAGAGATCATGTTCCCCTTTTGTGAAAAGCCTCCTCAGGGCTTCTTAACTTTTTCTTCTCATGATCCTTTTCCCTTTCTGGAGGCATTCTTTGGCATCGCATGGCCTGAGGGCATGTGCAATGCAAGGTGTATATGCTTTGTGTTCAGAAACCTAGGCTGTGTGAAGTTGTACAATGCAAGCACTGCCAAAAACACCTCTGATTTGTCACATGTTTGATTTTTTTTTATTAATTTGGGGTTTGTTATATGGTCACAAACCTTTTTTGCAACCCCAGATCAGTTGTGACCCACAGTTTAAGAAGCGCTGCAGATAATGGGATTTGAACTGAATCTTAAAGCCAGGAAAGCCAGTAGGTTGAGGCAAAGTAGAAGATCATTGTAGACATGGGATATAATAAGTGAAAAGGCCCAGAATTAGGGAAATGGAGTGTTGTGTATGAGTTGTAACAAAAAGGAAGCTCTTACTGGATGGTACAGTATGTGGAGGGGAGCAAAATGAAAGAAGACTGGAAATATAGGAAGGAGCATGTTTGTGAGGGGCTTTAAATGGCAAACAGGACTTTTTGTTTGATACTGGATGTAATAGGGAACTGCTGGGACTTACTGATTGGGGTGGGGTGACATAGACCTGTTACCTTAGGAAGAGCACTTTGACAACTACCCACCACCCCAAAACAGTGATCCCACTGTATAGCCTTTCCCCAAATAAGCTCTCTCCTATGTCCTTCCCCCATTGCCCCTCTGACTTTCTGATAGGGCAGGATGGGTCTCCCTACCCAGTGGCTGTATATCTTAATTCTCAGGTGCATGTAGTTAATAATAATAATTATATATGTATACATTTTTTTTAACATTTGATTATAGAACTTTAAATTCTAGGTTCTTTCCCTTCCTCCCTCATCATCCACTATCACTGGAAGGACAAGCAACTCAATATAGGCTGTACATGTGTAATTACGAAGAACATCTCCTCAGTGGACATATTGTGAGAGACTGATTATATGTCCCTCCTTCCTATCCTGCCCCACCTTGTTCTATTCTCTACCTTGTCCCTGTCCCTTTACAGAAGTGTGTGCTTCCAGCAACCTCCCACACACCCTGTCCTCTCCTCCATCATCCCATCTCTCATCCCCATCCCCCTTACTCTCCTGTGTGGCAAGATACCCAGTTTAGAGTTTATGTCATTCCTTCCCTAAGCCAAATTCAATGAGAGTAAGGTTGATGCTTTCCCTTATGCCTTCCTATTCTTCCCTTCCATTGTAACAATTATCTCTAGCCTCTTCTATATGAGATGATTAACTCCATTTTGTGTCTCCGTTTCTCCTCTCATTCAAGTCCTCTCCCACCTCAGAATTTCACCTTTTAAAGTATCGTCCCTTCCTATTCAATTGACCCTGTGCCCTCTATGTACACATATACACACATACTCAGATATGTGTTCATATGCATATATAACCTCTCCGACATAGACATATGTATACACACACACATTTGTATTCCCTTCACCTATCCTCATACTGAGAAAAGTTTCATAAGTTACAATTATTGTTTTTCCATGTTGGCATGTAAATAGTTCTACTTTGTTAAGTTCCTTATGAATTCTTTTCCATGTTTACCTTCTCATGATTCTTGTATTTGAGTGTCAAATTTTCTTTTCAGTTCTAGTTTTTTCAGCAAGAATGTTTGGAAGTCCTCCACCTCACTGACTGACCATATTTTCCCCT
>CM053594.1:74792221-74809910 GCA_028646575.1 Pseudocheirus occidentalis | reverse complement strand
TATCTTGATTTCACTTAAAGTCATTTGCTTCCATTTACTCCACTCTAATTCTGAAGGAATTATTCTCCTCAGCGAGCTTTTGAGATTCTTTTTCCATCTGGCAAATTTGATTTTTTAAGGTATTCTTCTCCTCATTGGCTTGTTGGGATTCTTTTGCCTTTTGAGTTCATCTATTTTGTAAGGTGTTATTTTCTTCAGTCAGGTTGTTGACTCTCTTTTCATGATTTTCTTGCATCATTCTCATTTTTCTTCCCAAATTTTCCTCCACTTCTCTTATTTGGTTTTCAAAAATCCTTCTTAAGCTCATCTATGGCTTATAGGCATTCTTCATGTTTTTGGATGGAAGCTTTTGGTGTGGGAGTTCCAACTGTGTTGTCTTCCTCCCATTCCATGCTTTCATCCTTTTTGTCCCCAAAAGTAGGATTCTAGAGTTCAGTTGCTATTCTTAATTTGCTTCCTTTGCCTGCTCATGTTGCCAGTGAATTACTTGATTTTTAGCTCTGTGGAACTCTGCTTCCAGGGGAGAAAGCTCTGTCCTGAACTGCTGGGGTTTTTGCAGCTGCCAGAGCTATTAGGAGGTTACTGCAGCCCCCACCAGCTTTGGCTCACTGAAAACGCACCCCAGGACCACCACCTAAGACCACAATCCAGATCTAGGCTGCTCAACACAAGAGCACTTAGCCTCTAAATGATCGCTTGGCCCCCCTGCAGTCTGCAGGCCGGGAGCTATGAAGCAGCCAGGTGGAAGAGGCTGTAGAGCCACCACTTCTGCTGCTTACTTGCCCTGGAGGCAGTTTGGCCAGACTGCTTTTCGCCCCCAAATTTAGCTGAATTCCAATGATCTTTCACTTAGTCCTTGTTTCTTATGGCTTGATAATTCTGGAAACTTCCACAGCTGCTGCTGATCCACTCTCCTGAAGGCTCCAGCTGCGGCTCATCCTGGCTGCCCCCAGGGCCAAGACATGGTTTCAGACTGAGCTGGTTTTGGCTCCTAGTATGCTTCAAAGACCCCTTTTTGCCTAGCTGCCTTCAGTGGGAGATGTGTTTTCTTTATTTTTGTGTGAGTTTTGGAGCCCTAAAATTTGTTTAGAGTCATATTGTATGGGTATTTGAGGGGGCTATGTGTGAGCTGCAAAGCCTTGCTGCTTCTATGCTGCCATCTTTGAAAATAATTTATGGTAAAAAGACTTCCTCCTCTTCCCCAATTTTTTGAAAGAAAAATAAAAATATCACACAATTGACTCATTTCACCATTGCCTTGTTCTGACCCAAAGCAGAAATAAAGGGACAACTGCCATACTATTACCTGTATCATCACCATTCCTGGACTGCAAAGTCATTACAACAATTTCAGAAACTACAAAACCAAGAGAAGCTAAGAAAGCAATGCAAGGGAAAGGTCTGTCCCAGGTATCTCTCATGGAAATACTGAAGAAATTAACATAAAAATCTGAATATAATGAGGCAATGAGGAGAACAACCCTGCAACAATTCTAACACACCAGAAAAGAAATCATGAGGATTCGATCTTGTCCCTTATTTGGTCTGATGATGGCAAAAACCCAAAGCCTAATAAGACTGCATCTTATTGAGGCTTTCCTAGTTTTTAGTCATGAGGACTTAATGCTGCATACATTAAGACCTGATACTTGGAAAATATTCTACTGTAGCCTTCAGAAATAATGAATCTTAGTGCTATCTCACTCTTGCTAGATGACATATACAGTATCGAATTAACTTCTAAACATGTTTTAGGAAGAACATTGATAAGCAAAGGGAGACCAAAAGAAGAAAACCATGAAGGTGAAGAGTTTTCAATTCTTACAACATGGAAAATGATTGAAGGAACTGGAATTATTTAGCCTGGGACAGATGAGTTGGAAGCTTTGAAGAACGTGATAGCTATGTTTAAGTTCTCAAAGGGTTGTCATTAGGAAGTGGACTTAGATTTCTTTTACTTGTCTTTAAGGCAGAATAAGGAACAATAGATAAAAGGTGGAAAGAGTGGAAAGAGTCCAATTTAGACTTGATATAAGGAAAAACTTCTTAATCCCTAAAACTACGCAAAAGTAAAGCTGTGGTCGCTATCAGAACTGGGTGGGTTACCTTTCATTGGAGACCTTCAAGCAGAATCTGGATGACCATTTGCTGGGAAGATTCTAGAAAGGATTCTTGGTTAAGTATAAGATGATCTAAACAGCCTCTGAAGTCTCGTCTAACTCTTTAAATTCTGTGATTCAGCAACTATTTGCCATGAACCCATTTATATACAGTCTGGTCCCAAGTTTTAGGATTACCAGTGCCCTCCTGATTACTCTCTTTCCAAGTGGAGAATGTAGGAAACAAAGAAATTTTGCTGTTCTAGAATGCTGATTACTACCCCATCCCCTCCTTGAGCTATCCACATGCATGGAAACCCTCTTCTATCTAATATACCCACTGGGTGTCTAAGCTACTTCATTCTGAAGGAGAATGATCACCAGAGGAGTGAAGTTTCCATGTTTCTAAAGAGTCTCTCTCTTTGTCTCTCTCTCCTTTCTTAGTCACAAATTTGTTCTTATTCTTGGTTAACCCAGGATATTTTCCTTTCAAAAGACTGAGGGTTGTCAAAGAGCAGCCCCAGCCCTCTCTGAGTCCTTTGTCTAACGTTCATATGTAAGGCCCTCTTTGCCCAGTCTTCAGGACTACTGGATGCTATACTACACTTTCCAGCCTTATCATATTGGAGAATTAACACTGTTGTTTGCGGTTTCAATATTCCCTCATCATTTGAACTCTGATTCTTCTTTGATAAGAATAAACATGGTAAAACTATCTAAATCTCTGGAAAGTTAACAACATGTGATTATGAAATCATCTGAACTGGAATCTGTCTTAACTCTTAGTATAGTTTTGTTTTTTCTTATTAAAATCTTTTTTTTAATTCTCCTGGATAACTTTGGAACATACTGGATTACAACAGTAAGAACTGATGCTTCAAAACTGATGCTTTAATGAATTCCAGATTTCATTAGCCTTTTGTGCACATCTTTAGAAAACATTAGAGAAATTTAATAATCAGATTCTTTACTGTAAGATGTCTCAACAGAGTGAAAACTATAAAGCTGTGTTTTCAAAGCCTTATAACCTCGTTGAAAATAAATATAGGCATCACATAGGTCTCTTAATTTTTAACTTTGTTCTATTGTACAGAAACCCAGCTCCCAGGCCACTGCACACCACCTGATTTGTGCCCCACCATTAAGCCCCCTTTATATTTCTGTCTTTGTCTCTATCCTATATCTTGTCATAGCTTGAAACAGATTTAAGGCATGTCTGGGCATTGCTCAGGGCAAAGTTCCCTGCTCCCTCCTCCCCCAAATTAGCATTCTATATATTTTCCTTGAATCAGTACAAGCGTACAAAGTGCAGCTCAGGGTTATGGTGTAATATAGAGACTACCCTGTCTTGTTCTGCTAACCAAGCAGGATTCCCACACCCTTCACCTGGAACATGACCCCGGCATGTTCTGGGATTTTCCAGTTCCCTGTTACCCCATGACCTGCCATCCTGTTCTGGAAAGTGTTGACTATGATCCTCCACCCTGCTCTTCCAAAGAACACCTGTGTCACAGGAAGATTGCACCCTTGCGCCGTATTCCAAAATTAGCCCTGAACTATAGATCTAACCAATGGCTGTTCTTTGCATCTGTAAGTCATGGCTTCTGCTAGCTCCCCTCCCTGATTGTGGTTTTTGTGGTTTTAGCCTTTATAATCAAAGTCTGTACCCCCAAAGATCACTACCAATTTGAGTGATGAACACTCTGGTAGTCACATGCTTGCTTATTAAATCCACACCTAAATTGATCGTGAACCCGCATCTCGGATCACTCTTATTTTCTGCACAACAGTTCCATGAGCATCAGCTGTCTCCAAACCAAATGATAATTCTCTCTTCAGGTGCTCTTTAACAATTTCAACAAAAATGGCTTTTTTTCCTAATGGTTTATTGCTGATAGTGCTGTTGTATCAACTAGTGGTTATTTATTTGAGGAAAAGATCACTTTTTCCTATATTTGGCAGCCATAAAAACTTCAACCTCTAGCTCTATTTTTTAAGTTGACTTTTGGGAGTTCAACTTTCTACATACAAAAAATTGCATTTTCGTTTTTCTTATACAAATCACTATGTCAATCAAAGATTCCTCTGCTGCTCCTTTGTTTATACGGAGATAGTAGCAATCTTCCAGCTCGGAAGTTGGATCTTTCCTCCCTGGTAACACCATATGGAATGATCTGGTTTACTGTTTCATCTGTTGCTCTTGTTCAGCTGTTTGTCGTGTCCGACTCTTCATGACTCCATTTGGGGCTTTCCTGGCAAAGACCCTGGAGTGGTTTGCCACATCCTTTTCTAGCTTATTTTACAGGAGAGGACTAAAGGCAAAGAGTGTTAAGTGACTAGCCCAAGATCCCACAGCTAGTAAGTGTCTGAGGTGAGGGAATTGAGGGAATTAAAAGAGGTACAGGGAATTGAATGCACCATACTGACTTTATCTTGTAAATCAATTCTGGAGCCTGCTCAGTTTACTTTTCATTTCATTCACTCAATTACGAGTCGAATCCAATTTCTGCATTATGAGAAAACATTGTAGGAATTGTGAGAGGATTTTGTTGCATTGTTTGAACCTAGCCCTGTATAGTTGGACAACTTCTACCTGCTGCTTAGAAACTCTTAATTAAGGTCCTAGGCTATCCTGACCAGAAACCCAGTCAAATCCAAAAATTGATGAAAGGAGTTTTCTCACAATTGTACATCTTAAGCAACCTTGTATGTTTCATCTAAAAACTGGCCCAAAAAAAAACCCTGAATGTAGTCACTTAGGGGAAGTGAAATACCTCTTTTTCTGACTTCATGAAATTGCACCTATTCATTCTCCCCCTCCCAATTTGGAAAATTCATCATTATCTTTCCTCCAATTACAAATAATATTGCCTAATTTTGTGTCCTAGTTCTTTTTTTTTTAACTGGTCTTATTTGATTCTTTTTATTGCATAAAAATCTGTCTTTCCCTGTATTCAAGGTGTACTTCCAAAGTTGAAGAGGCCTGATCCTGGTTCATTGAGCAACTGGTATGCATTGCTTAACAAATTGATATGCTTGGAAATTTAAAACTTTATTTCCTCAGAAATTTCATCTTTCATCCACCACAGTTTTTGGCAAGCCAGCCAGGTTGAGTCAGCTAAAATTCCTAGAGTACTCTGGTTAGTTTTCACTGAGGGACTTTTTCCACAAAAGATTGCCTTTGAAGGCCAGACTCCTGCTCTCAATCCCTATCTCTTACAAGTTAAATTAAGATTTAAATTTGCCCTGAGAAGAGAAATTTAGGATTAAGTTTAGGTTAAGAATTAGGTTTTCCCCTAAGGGTAGAGAAGAATTATAGGTTCCCATAGTAGTAAAATACTGAAGTATTTTCCCTTTGAAAAATGTCTTTTGATATGAGACCAGAGGAAGACTGATGGTAAACCAACCCTCTCTTATGAAAATTCTCATTGCTTGAAAACAGGTGTAGTTTGCCATACAGGAATGGAAGGGATGACTAAGATAGGGCTCCCAAATTATGCTAAAATATATGAAAATCAAAATGGGTCCCAAAATTGGGCCAAAAGTGGTACTTCAATTGCAAGTTTTGGAAAATTGTGCATGCTAATTTTTTCTGTCTTATTGTTTTGTCTGTGTTTTTATGTCTTTGTAAAATGCAAAAAAAATTAGTTTTGTGTTATTTGTAGATTCTGTTACCTTGAAAAATTTCTAAAGGAAAAATTAAGTCAGCTAGAAAAACTGCTAAAAGGCTGTAGCCAGAGTTTAGTAAGCTAGAGAAGATTAATGAAGTTTCATACTTGAAGCAGTTGTCCAAGTAAACAGGACTAAGTCCCAATTTAGCTTTTCAGCAGGAGATTAAGTTAAAAGGAAAAAGAAGAAAAAAATAACTGCAAGATATTATCTTTGTCATTTCAGCCCTGACCACACTGGAATTACAGGGATAAAGTCAGATTATCAAAGAAAGGAAAACATTTTCCTGATTTGTAGAATTGCTAAAAATATCTTAGTAAATGTTGGAGGTTTGGAGATTAAAGAGTTTGGAAATTAATCATTTTAAGATTATAGGGGAGAACTCTTGGGACTTGGGGGAATTTCAGGAACCCTCTTCTCTTTGTCCTGTCTGATAAGGCATTTGGCAGAAACTTATTATGTGCTGAAATATTTTAGTGCATTTTGAGATATCATTCGGTAGAATTTGCTGTGAGGAAAAATAAAGATTAAATTCTGTATAAGTTTCAGGGGTAACACTTAAGTCATTTTTTCCCTGAAGGTTATTAGGGTTATTGTTTTGCTGTAACAAAAGAAGGTAGCTAGTTTGAAAGAAATCCCAAAGTAATGGGGAAAGAGTTTAAATTTATCTGTTACTTAACCTTTCCTTGATCATGAAAAGCAAAAAGATTGTTTAAATCAAGGAGCAATTTTCAAATGAGTACAATTTAATTAAGGAATGAAAAGAGTGATTTAAACCAAAAAGAGGCCATGAGGAGGGACCCCCGTTGACCCCCATCTCAGCTCAGAATTTCCCCTTCTGCCACCTACCCTGCTCACACTCCATCAGTTCAGAGAATCTTTCCCTTCTGACTCATTACCCCTTTCATCTCCGTTCAGGTCCCCAAATAAAGGTTCTGGAAAACTTAATTAAAAAAAACGCTGGGAAAACGCAGGGAAATCTGAATTACCCTCAGGGCTCAGAAATTTATTAGTTGTGTAATCTTATGCAAGTTATTTTATCTCTGTTTGCCTTAATTTCCTTATCTATAAAGCAAAAAATAATAATGACCACTTCCTAGGATCAAAATGATACAATTACCAAGTGCTTAACGTAGTGATTGGCATATGGTAAGCACTATAAATGTTGACTGTTGTTATTATTTCTTTAATTGGGTGTAATTACTTTTAGATCTTATTAATATCAAATGCTGAGAGTAATAAGGCTCATGATTTCTATGTAAGATAATTTGGAAATGCATTCAGCTGAATTGACATCATCTGACATAAAAAGTTTTGTTTAATGTTTTAAGAATATTATATGTTATTAATGTACTTCTAAACTTTTCTTATATTGTGAAATTTGGGAAATCATGGTATCAGAAATGCTGTCAGAAAGATGACTTCCTTTTTAATTTGGATACTGTTAGATTATGAATTGAGCTTTGTAAAGAATGTGATTATAAAAATAGATATCTGAAAATTGTTAAATATTTAATGGGGTTTATTTTATTTTTAAACAAATAATAAGTTTACTATCAGTGAGTTATTTGAAAGAATGTTGGGTTATCACTTATGAAAATGTATAGCGTGGTTTAAAAATGTAACTTCAATACACTGATATGAGTCAGTATCAGTTATTTGTCATATGTCTGAAAATCCAGAATGTGATTACTTTTAATTTGTAAGGATAAATGAAATGTAACTGTTAGGGAAACATGAGGAAATTCATAATATTCAAAACCCAAGTTGTAATTAAGCAAATTTTGCCATTTATGGAAAAATTTCTTGTGACTATAATTTTGCGTTTTGATTATAAGGATGATTGTCTGAATTGTTATGAAGTTAATTACAATCTAAGAACTGCTACAAGTGGATGTCAGTTCCTGGGAAAAGTTGAGGGCATGACCTAGGCATGGCCTAAGGAGGAAACATCTTGTAATGGTAATGTAATTTGATCCCTTTATATTGGAAAAGGTAACAGGTACTTAGCACTTAGTAATTAATCAAGTCTCTGTTAAAGAAAGAGAAAGTATGAATCCCTATTCCTGATGTAACAGGAAGGGGCTGGTTGAAACAGGAAGCTAATGCTGTGTGTATATAAGGAAAGACCCTGGCTGGGACAGTCAGATCTTCTTGGAGCAAGCTCTGTGGAGGCAGAAGCTCCTGCTGTTGGGGAGGCTGAAGAGGAAAGCACCTCCCAGGCTGGAGAGAATGAATTTTATTTTGGGAACCTGGGTGAGGTGACTTTGATTCTGGGAACCAGCTGAAACTTCTGCTGAGGCTGAGGGCCAGCCAGAGCTGCTGAGGAGGCTGCTGAGGATTTCCAAGGGCCAGCCAGAGCTGCCAAAGACTGAGGAAACATGATTGTGATGCTGGTACTTTGCAGGAACCTGTTGGTGGCTTTATGGAGCCTTGACTTCCCGGGAACAGAAACTGCACAGAGAGCTGGACAGGTACCTGGGAGCTGTCTGCGTTTGAACCCAGGTGACAATTTGGTGAATCCCAGTAGGAGCTGGGACCATGGAGGGGGATCCAGGGAATCTGAGAGACCACCCTTAGTTAAGCTGAAAATAGACTTTACTTGGATACTGTGTACTGACTAAGAAATTGTAATTTACTAGTGACCTAAGGATGGAGGGTTTGTGTATTGTCTGATTATTTGAATAGTGAATGATGAAGGATGATTGAATGATTGAGTTGATTGAATGATTGATTGACTAAATGATTGTACTTAGTGATTGATAACTATATAAGTAACTAATTTGTAACTTAGTGTGCCCCATGAGTGGAGAACTTTGACTATTGTACTTTGTGTCCCTTGGGGAGGCAAACCTTAAGTGTGATTGAATGATTGAGTTACTGAATGATCTTTGTTGGAAACTTTGTGACCACTGTGGTGAGAACTGTGTGGCCATATTAGTCTTTAGGAATGCTGTATTTTGATTATCTGTGATAAGTTGTAACATCATGAATGTTGTACCTTGATTTTCTGTGAATGTTTTGCTCTGCTTTGTTATTGAATGGGTAGAGTGTTCACTATACTATGTAACCAGAACCTTAAAGCTGTTCACAGTAGCATTCTTCAGAAGAACTGCTTGAGATTGGCTTTACACATTTTGACTCAGTTTACCCATTGTTTTATTTCTTCTCTGAACAGAAAATTTCTTCATTTGGTTAATCCTGAGCCTGGCTTTTGATACACTATGACTTCATATTTGGCTAGCAGTTGTGACTCATGCCTGAAATCAAGTAGAGCTGAGGAAGGTTTTCTCCTCTTATGGTATATGTTAAGTTAGTCTATGCCCTTGAGGTGATGAGTCTTGTCATTGTCCTAGCTATGTCCCTCCTTTTCCTTCCACAGCAAATTTCTATAATCAGGGTGGGTGAGCAGTAGAAGCCTTAAAAGTACAGTACTAAATTTATTAATTAATAGATTGATACTGGAACATCTCTGAGTTATTATAATAGATTGAAAGTATTTTTTAAAAAGCCTTACATTTTTAATCTTTTTGTGTGGTTAAATTATAACATAGAGATGACATCTTCATAAAGGAGGAAGTAGATAAAAAAGACAAGGATGTAATGTAAGAGTTTTTTTAATTAAGTACAATATTAAATGTTGAAAAAACAACAAGATTAGACTGTTTTCTTTAAGAACTATACATTTATGTATATGATTGGCTTCCAAATATATCTAGCATGGAAATTCAGGTCTTGAGTATTTTTTAGTAAAAAAAAAATTTCAGAATTGATTTAAAGATTGTACATTGATAATTATAAAGAAAATAAAATTGTTTTCTCATTTTTAAGTATCTGTCTTATAATTTTAAAAGACAGGATTGGGGTGGCTAGATGGCACAGTGAATAGAGCACCTGCCGTGGACTCAGGAGCACCTGAGTTCAAATCTGGCCTCAGACACTTAACACTTACTAACCGTGTGACCTTAGGCAAATCACTTAACCCCAATTGCCCTACCCTCACTCTCCAAGAAAAAAAAAAGTTAAAAGAGAGGATTCAATTTACAAATTAAGCTTTCATTTTTTTAAAGATTCTTATATCAGGTACAGAGTTTAAGTAAAAAAAGAAACAGCAAGTGATACATAAAAACTGAAATTCTCTAGTTTCAGATTTGGAAAACCAAATTTAAAGGATTGTCCTAAATTATATTAAGTCTTCTAACTGGTAGATTTTAGAAGAATTATCTAGGAACCTCTACAAGTAATTTGGAACCCCTTCTGAACTGCCTTGAGAATGAGGCCTATTCCAAAACGTCCAAAAAAAGATATTCAGGCACCAGATAAATACGTGGAGCATCTGGGAGTCAAGATGAAATGTGCTGATTAAATGGACATTGGGATATGTTACCAGGATACAAGGAGACTTGAGGCTAGTTAATATTGACGATCATTATTGTATTGCTTTGGTCTTTTGTTTCATGGATTTTTTTATGTTTATGTTTAAGTTTTCTTGATTAACTTGGTGACATGTAAATCTCCCTTCTCAAAATTAGTCCATTTTGAACCTTCTAAATAGTTTGATCTGTAGCCTGACTTATGTAATTCTGATTATGAATATATGAAAAACCTTATAGATTTGGCTTATAGACAAGTGATTCATGGGAAGAATGAGCTGCCTTTCCCCCTTGAAACAAAATGAAGAATTGCGGGAATTGAGTGAACCACACTGATTTAATTCTAGAACTAACTCAGTTCTCTTTTGATTCATTTATGAGTATAGTCCAGTTTCTGTCTTATGAGAAAACTTTATTCAATTGTAGGAATTACAAAAGGACTCTGTTGCTTTGTTAGAAACTAGCTCTGTGTAACTGAGAAGTTGGACCTGCTGCTTAAAGACTCTTAACTAAGAACCTAGGTAATGCTGACCAAAAACCCAGTCAAATTCAAAGATTGATGAAAGGAGTTTTGTTACAATTGTACATCTCAAGCAACCCCATACGTCTTATCAGAAAACTGGCCCCGTACTGAGCAATCAATTATTGTTTCCATGTTCCTATAATTGAATACAGTTGCTTAGGGGAAGGGAGACACCTCATTTTTTCTGATTTCAGGGAAGTACACCTGTTTAATCTTCACCTCCCATTTTGGAAAATCCCTAATCTTTCCTCCATTTGGGAATCAGATTACCTAATTTTATATCCTAGTTAATTGTTTTCTTTTAATTAATTAATTTATCTTATTCAATCAATTGTTTTTGTTGTATAAAAATCTGCTCTCTTCTGTGTTCAGGGTCTACTTCCAGAGCTGAAGAGACCTGATCTTGGTTTAATGAGCAATTAGTATGCACTGATTAATAATTGGATATGCTTGGCAGCTTGAAGCTTTATTTCCTCAGTCAATTCTTTCTCTTGCCACTGAGGCCAGATTTGAACTCAGGAACATGAGTCTTCCTCACATCAGGCCCCTCTATTCCGTCTATTATCAGGATGTTAATAAGTTCCTTCTCTGACATCCAAAGAGGTCTCTTAAGTTTTGTGGATATTACAGAAATAGTATTGTCTGAAGTTTCATTGCATTCATATTAACTAGTTATTTCCAATGACCTATCCAAACTTGCAGTGTTCTTTTCTTGACCATGATCAACTGATATTCTTCCAGTCTTTGGATACATACTATCTGCCAATACATTTTCTCTGTTCTCCTTTCATCTACCTTAAATGGAATAGCTTCTCTCTCAGTCTTTGGTGGGATACTTTTGACAGGCATGTGCCAAGTTATTGCACAAATATGAAAGGTCATTTGAACAGAGCAACCCAGAAGACACCTGGAAAGAATGCTTGCAGAAAATAAAAAGAAAATGCAAAGTTGACTAATTTACATAAGCTATTTCCTTATATCTCTGTGATGTTATTTTACTTAGCATTTGTATAGCACTTCAAGTGCTATATAGAGTTATGAAACATTTGTGAAAAAATTAAGACTTGTTAATTTGTGAAAAGCTTTACAAATGACTTCATTTTGTCCTCCTAATCTACCCTGGGAGGTAAGAGATACTACCTCCATTTTGTAGGTGAAGAAAAACTGAGACAGAAGTTAAATGACTTGCCCAGGGTCATTCACCTAGAAAAGTGTCTGAGGCACAATTTGAACTCCAAGTCCATTGTTTGCTCCCATACCACACACCTACTTCTAAGTTATAAGAAACTAATTAGCCTTTCTAACTGTTCCTAGTATTTAAAATACTTTATTTCCAGTTCATTTGAATAATTTATATCCTTGTACTTCCTTCTTAATATCATTTTTAATTTTCTTAAGCATTGTATCACCTTTTCTTAAAAGGATTGGTAATCATTTTGTAAACAACTTGTCCTAATAAGAATTTTAGAACAGTCTCTATCCTTAAGTATCTTAAAGAAAATGAAGAAGTTATTGAAGGTAGTTTATTAAATGATTTTTAAGATGTAAGAAATGCGAAGCAAAAGGTATGTGAAGAAAAATAAAAATGTGTTTCTTAAGTCAGGTGGTATTCCCTTGACTAAAAGTTCTCTAACAATATGCATTGCTGATCACCAGTGCCCTAAATGGCATATCATTATTATTTCCATTTGCTTCAATATTTAACAGTAGGTACACTAAAGCAACAGTTTATTATTCATTAAATAGCCAAATGATCTAAATTATGACAGGAAAATCTTTGGTTTGTAAAAATAAAAACTTACACTAGGATATCCAAGAAATCCAGGTTCTCTAATACTCTGACCACCAAACACTAACTGCATTAACATTCATTCACCTCTGGTGGCCTTGGAACTGGCCTGTCATTATAAT
The DNA here is from genome assembly GCA_028646575.1 of Pseudocheirus occidentalis. Lineage (NCBI taxonomy): Eukaryota > Metazoa > Chordata > Mammalia > Diprotodontia > Pseudocheiridae > Pseudocheirus > Pseudocheirus occidentalis. The sequence continues at coordinate 74,797,335 of CM053594.1, read as the reverse complement.
AGAGAAGATATGGGTAGCATCTCTCCCCTAGACTGGGCTCAGAGTACTAGAACTAAATGTTTCCTATGATTCTACTACAGGATGGGTAGAGCTGACTACACTGAAGAGCTAAATGTATGGATTTTGTTTGCCCAATATGGCTGTACCCATGGAGATTTGAGTACTGTCTGACCCCTAGTGGCCATCTTGCCAAAACCTCTCTTTCTAGGCTCTGCCCTAGGTACACATGGCCCAATGCTCCATAGTAGAAATGTCAGTCCCTACACTCACAGCCTACCTGTGCCAAGCACCCCTTTGTGCTTGTCCTTTAGACTAACCTTCCTGTCCAGAGATATTAACTCTGCAATTCTCCTGAATCATCAAAGGCAAATCAATTGCTGGTCTCTAGCAGGGCATTAGAATGTGTAAAGTAGTCTATTCATTCTTCCCAGGACATGTTGCTCCATAAACTTTAAAATGAAATATAGCTATTTCTACTACAAATGTGTTCCTATCCTCACCAGTCCTCTCCACAGGTACAGACGGGGGAGGAAAGCACCAGATCCATGGCTTTCCTTCTATTTCCTTGTATTTAGGTACATCCTAAAGCCTGGCATTGCTTGTACTCCTACTCTTCCCCTAGCTCCCTCCCTACCCCACCTTCAGGTGGAGACAGTGAGCTCAGGAATGTGCTACTGAGATACAAAGAATCCAACTGGGTTTTCTTTTCTTGACTCCCAGGCACTCATTTTCAACTCTTGTATACCCTCAAAAATTCCAAGAACACCCTACTCAAATGAATTTGTGGTCTTTTCTGTTCAGGAATTTCCTCCAGAAATGCAGATCCCAACCTGTTCATACCTGCTTATCTTGTGTGACTATACGGAACATATGATTGGCAAAGAGGGAGTACTTATCTTTTTCAAACCTCTCTTAACCAAAAACCTCAGAAAAGGGACTTATGAAAGTAAATAAAGCTTTAATGGCCATCTTGCCAAAACCTCTCTTCCTAGGCTCTGCCCTAGGTACACATGGCCCAATGCTCCATAGCAGAAATGTCAGTCCCCACACTCACAGCCTACCTGTGGCAAGCACCGCTTTGTGCATGTCCTTTAGACTAACCTTCCTGTCCAGAGATATTAACTCTGCAATTCTCCTGAATCATCAAAGGCAAATCAACTGCTGGTCTCTAGCAGGGCATTAGAATGTCTAAAGTAGTCTATTCATTCTTCCCAGGACATGTTGCTCCATAAACTTTAAAATGAAATATAGCTATTTCTACTACAAATGTGTAGTAGAATGTGTACTTATCTTTCTCAAACCTCTCTTACCCAAAAACCTCAGAAAAGGGACTTATGAAAGTAAATAAAGCTTTAATCTTTAAGAAAAGACCACAGAAACAATATACAAGTTTAGAAAATCATTAAAAAACTATGGGGAACTTGAAAACTTAGAGGTCCCATCGAGTGTTTGCCCTTCCTCTCCAACTTCTTCCATGAACCAAACACAGTGAGTACAAGGGACCGTTCATATTTTTCCTTCAAGATTCAGCTGTAGAGGTCTCTACCTGGTTATCCCTTTAACCCACAAGAGGCTTCATAGCGTGATTCTGCTCAGGAACAGAAAGGAAATGACAAAGAATAACAGAAAGGGATGAATGGAAGACATAGGTATGGTAAAGCTGGCTATAGCAAAGAAGCGTTTTCCATTCCTGGGCAAAAAGAAACTAAAAATCCAACAGTCTCCTCCATTAAAAGTTTACTCTGGGCAAGGATGTAGGACAGGTTCACATATCTCCCCAACCCAGAGGGTAAGGAAGGAAAACTGAGATGAGTAAGTATCTGGAAATATGAGAGAAACTAGGAGATCAAAGGACCAAGGGAGAATAAAAATGTATCTAATAATAGAAAATCCAATGAAGAGGTTCATAAACAGAAAGAAAAATTAGTAACATTTTAGTCCAGAACATTATAAAGGGTTATACTGTTAAGACAAATCAGCCCAAACTCTTCAATTAAGAGGAGACTCTGGCAGACTCTCTAGAGAATATGAAACAGATTTGTTTAAAATATAGTCAAAATTAAATCTTGTTTTAAAATATAGTAGAAATTAAAATAGTCTGTAAATCAGCACTCTCAATGTATTTATAACAAAAATATGGTATTAAATTTTTGGCAGAAAAGTAGAAAAAAAAGATAACTCTACAAAAACACAGCTAAAGAGATTGTCCTTGAAGAAGGTATGTGTAGATGTAATTGATTTCAGGATTATGCATGTCCAAGAAGAATATGACTAATTAAAATGTAAAATCTGAATAGATTTTACAGAAAATAATACAAGAAATCTAACTAGAAATACATAGAAATTTAACATATAGATAACACTTAATCGATTGAATCCACAGAACTGCCAAAGAAAAGGCCCACACTGGAAACTGCAAGTAATGTAGTGGTTAAATATCTCAATTCCAATAACTAACAAATCAGTTTCAAGCAACTAGGAGAAAATCCTTCAAATATGAATGAAAGTCTATTTGAATAATTCAAGATAATGCTGCAGTCATGAGAAATCAAAGAAGAAAATTTAATGGATTTATACAATGATTATTCTTGAAGGTTTTTTTCTTATGAGGTGGGAATATCCTATCATTTCATGCTCAAATATATTATTTATAGGCTGTACCTCAACTCCTGTGCCTGACAGTCTGCAGCCAGAGGAAATGCTATGGTGCTAAATAGAGCCAGGAAGCACAGAGGTTAAAGATAACAGCCACTGCAAATGGATCTAAGCTATTGTCTAAACTATCTGTCATGCTCTTTCTGGTCTGAAATCTCCCAAGAATGATTCCTAACATCTAGGGACCTAAAGAGAGAGTGACATGACGTACCCATGACTTGGGAAATCAGGGAGGAAAGATGATCCAAGTGGGTACTGGGAAATGAGGAGGATTGTAATAGGTATAATAATAGGACACACAATAGACATCAATTTCCATATATAAAAGAACCAACAAAAGGACCTGCTGGTCCAGAATTTTCTTCTGACCAAAAAAAGGGGGAGCAATTTAAAGTGGAATCAAAAGTAACCTTATTATAAAGTGGCTACATTTCCATATCATTCTTCACAAACAATGAAAGGAATATTAAAAAGTCTAGAAAACTTCTCTTTAGATATTTGGAGTCTACTCTCTACCTAAAATCAGAGATTGGATTCCAGTGAAGAAAAATTTTTTTAAATACTAGTGAGACTGTGAAGGCAATTTTCTGAGATGATTTGAGAGGAAGAACTACAAGTAGGCGGATAAACTCAAAAAAGATCAGGACATGATGGCAGATATCTACTCCCCTGAAAAATAGTACCAGGAAGACTAAAGGACAAAAAAATTGCTAAAGATGCTTTTAAAAGTCAAGTGTAGGGGAGGAGCTTAAAGATGATTTGGAGACATGAAGAAAAGGGGAAGAAGTGTCCTCTACTTAAGGAGCTAATGTAGATCAGTACAGTGAGTTTGCATAAAAAATTAAACATCCCAATGATTTGAAAACAAAGAGAAAGAATTAAGGAATTCAAGGCACAGCAAATTTTTGAATGGAAAAGAAAGAAAACCCCTACTTTGGGCTGACCTAATTGTTAACAAGTTCTCTGTGATTTGCCCTTACTAAGCTGCTAGATACAATGAAGTGCAAGCAGTGTTATTATATAGAACTGGACTTATTCCATCCAGAATTTTTCTCCAGAATCTGGATGAATGACTCTGAGCTCTTAACAGAATAATTTCTTCCAAAGCTAATGGAGTCCTTCATGCCATCAGAGAACCTAGCATAGAATTGACACTAGCATGAGATTTCCAGTGGCCTAATCAATGGCCTTTTGCCTTAAGAGCTACAGCAGCAAGAAATGTCAGTGCCTCACGCAATCATTCCAGGATAAGGAATTGGATTATACAGTACTATATTTGGTAAATGCTTTTAAACTTAACTTGTTGACTTGCCTAGATTTCTGGGACCTTGAAACTTGCCCAGCCTGCCAGGCTAAAAAGAAGCTGTTTCTTGGGTCCCACCAGACTGCTAGAGTACCCCCTGTTCTTATATCTCTTCCTTACTGGAGGAAACTGACTGTTTGATTGGGGATCCGCTAAAGTTCTCTTCCACCATCACTTTTAAGAAGCCAGGGTAACCTTCATGAGATAAGGAACCACTCTAAGAAAACAGAATGCAGTGATTCCCCCCAAGCTAGAAAAGTTTCAAGGATGTTGCCATCAGGCCACAGTCCCTGGTGGGCAGATACCCATTCTAAGGGTGTAAAAAGTAGCAAATGAGATAATTTATATAAGGCACTTCACACATACACATCAACTATTGTTATTACTTGAAGACTTGGATTAAAACCTATTAAGACTTTACATTAAGGTATGGAAGATTTGTAGTCTCCTTCTGTAGAGTACCATAGATCAGGAGATTTTGAACTAAAAAGGAACTTAATTTATCACTCTGAACATGATTTTCCTCATTTTTAAAATAAGAAGGTAGAATTTTATTTTCTCAGAACTTCAAAGAAGGAAAATTTCTTGTATAGGTAACTCACTACTTGTGGGACCATGAACAGGATTTGACCCCAACTCCTTTGATTCCAAACGGCAATTGGTGGCACAGTGAATAGAGTTAAGAGCCTGGTATCAGTAAGACTCATTTTCCTGAATTCAAATCCGGCCTCAGATACTTACTAGCTGTGTGACCCTGGATAAATCACTTAACCCTGTTTGCCTCAGTTTTCTCATTTATAAAATTAACTGGAGAATGAAATGGCAAACCACTCCAGTATCTTTACCAAGAAAATCCCAAAAGGGGCCACAAAGAATGGGATGCAAGTGAAAACTGAAACAACAAGAATTTTATTTTTTATTGACAACTTAACAATCATCAACACACATTTCAAAATGCAAAAAACAGGAAAAAGGATGGAGACAGCTAATTGGTGCACTGGATAGAGTGCTGTAAAGCCAATCAGCAGTAGATTCCTGAGAGAAAGCTACTGTGAACAGCCTTTAAGATTCGAATTACACAGTATTAGTGAACACTCTGTTTATTCCATTACAAAATCAGATTCAGTACAATGTTCACAGTTTCAACAATTCACAA
>CM053594.1:74779797-74791721 GCA_028646575.1 Pseudocheirus occidentalis | reverse complement strand
CCAATGGACAGAGTTCTATACTTAGCCCTAAGTTACTGATCTATTTAGCCCTAAGTATCTGATTTACTTAGCCCTAAGTATCCTATCCACTTAGCCCTAAATATCAAACAAATTGATTACCATTACAAGTGCAAAATCTGCAATCAAATATGACTTTAGAAACTGTCTCAATCTCTTCATCTATAAAATGGGGATAACAATAGTATTTCTTTTACATAGTTATTTTTTTCAAATACAGTATTAGGCCTAACAAGATAGTGTCAAAATTGCTTACAGTTTGTGTCCCCTTAGTAATTCACCCCTCATGCACTTTAAAAGATGTTTTGTTGCTGCTCTTTATTTTATATCTACCACTACTCACTAACCTACTTCTCATCACCATCCTCTGTAACAGAGTCTATGTAGTCAAGACAGATCAACACATTGGCTTTGTCTAAGAGTTCTCATATTGATGGGTGGTTCTATACCACTAGTCTTTAAATTCTTAACCAGGAATCCATGAATTTGGTTTTAAAAAGTGACAACCATATTTTGCTATAATTGGCTTTTTTTAATCTATATATTTTATTTTAAGCATTTAAAAGCATTTTAAGAAGCATGTCATAGGCTTTGCCCACCTACCAAAGAGGTCTGTTACACCAAAGGGTAAGAACCCCTTTACTAGTCTATTTCATTCCCTCCCAGAAAGTGAGAGAGCATGTTTCACCAGTCTTTTGAAGTCATGATTGACTTTAAAGAACCTCAGAACTCTGACCAAAGTTACTTTCTCTCACATTATTTCAGTCATGGCATAAAAAATTCTTCTGGTTCTGCTTCTACTTTGTTCAGCCCTTCTCTGATTGAAGGCCATATATTGTGTTTCCGGCTATTAACAGCTAGCTTTTTGAGAACTAACACGTTTGTTTTTTTCACATGGCTCATTATTCTGCAGCACTCCTTCAGGACTCCTCTTACCTCTCTCATTGGGACTTGATGACTTCTCAGTTCTCTCTGCCTCAGACCACTGTCTTCATCTTCAATTAACTGGGTCATATCCATTCCCCTGTTCCATACAAGCCTGTAGAATGGTGCCTGAAATGAAGATCATAAACAACTGTTCATCAGAAGCAACATGATACAATGGAAACACCCCCAAACTGGGAGCCAGAGACCTGCTTTTGAATCTCTGCTCTTCCATCTACTAGCTGAATGACCTTGGGCAAATCATTAAACTTCTTTGGCCCTCTATGCCTATTCAACAATTTAAGAAAGCAATACTGCCCTGTTCTATTAACCTGATAAGGTTAATGTCTGGGTTGATGTCTGGGAATAAAGGTTGATGTCTAGATATGAAACAACATATATTTTGTTGGCATTGATTGATATGTTGATTACTTTGGTTAAATGCTTTTTCTTCTCTATCTTTTTTGCAAGGAATGGCTGAGAGTGAGGACAGAAGTGACATATTGATAAATGAAGGTGATGTAAAAAAAAAGATATCAATAAAAATATTTAAGAAGTCAAAAAATGCTGCTTAAAAAAAATGAGTGTGACAATCAAATGACATGATCTATGTAAAAGCACTCCGCAAACCTGAAATGACTATAGAAAGGTCAGTTATTTTGCACTGAAGGGTTGGGTTTTTTCTCTTTCACTATGTAGAGCATTGATTGTAGGCTACAATTTTGTGCAAGTTCAGTCTGTAGAAACTCACTACTGTGAGTGACTTGAACAAAATAAAGTACAAGCAGAGTTCACCCTGGGGTTGGGGGGGGTGAGCCTGCAGTTGGGGGCAGCCTCTGTTCAGCCCAGGGTAACAATGCTTTGCCCCGCCTTCTCGTTTGGAAGCCCTGCATTTCCCCTTTTCACCATTAGATAGTGCCCCGGGGCCATCAGTCAGGCTGTGCTGACTATAGTCCAAGAACTGCCAGAGATTGACAAATAAGCAGGTTACTGAGCTTGAAAATTCAAAGATGGGCTTTTTATTTTTCTTCTTGGCTGATCAGATTGAGCTGATCAGCAAAATTTAAAGCAGGGAAAGGAGAGGCTTCTATTCCAGGTCTTTTCAGCCCTAGTTGGCTCTATCAGTTGTCTGGAAAATGCCACCACGACTCAGTTATTGCTTCTATAAACCTTCTACGAAGTCAAAAAATGGGAATGAAGTACTGGAAAGGACCCCCAGAAGGCTAGTTGTTTCCACTGTTAAATCTTAGAATCTCACAACAAAGAAGTGATGTTCAAGCCCCACAGAAGAGCAGAGGAGTCTTTTTGGTAATTCAATCATAGACACAAAGTAGGTGGGCATCAAAATGATAAGATTAGTGCCAAAGAGTCAGTCAACAAGGATTTATCAAGTACCTCTTACTATCAAAGACTTTGCTAAACGTAGGCCTTAAGAAAAAGGCAAAAAACACAATCCCTGCCCTTGAAGAGTTAATATTCTAATGAAGAAGACATGGAAATAAGTAAATACAAGATATATACAGAGCAAATACAAGATAAGTAATCTCAGAGAGGAAAGTATTGTGGGTGTGGGCACATAGAAAGCCTCTTTCCACGTGAAGAAAGGTGAGAAGGTGGGCCTAGAGCTGTGCCAAGTAAGTCAAGGAAACTGAGGGAACAGTGAGGAGGCAGAGCATTCCAGGCCAGGAAGACAGACAGTACAAAGGCACACAGTGGAGCCTTGTGTTCAAGAAAGGGAGTGAAGGTGGGCCTGTGAAACTCAATTATAGAGTGCATTTAAGGCAGTAAAGGGTAAGAAGAATGGATAGCTAGGAAGGGGTCAGGTCAGAAAAGTTTTAAATCGCAGAAAAGTTTATATTCGCTGCTAGAGGTAATAGGGAGACACTGGAGTTCACTGAGTAAGGAGGCTCGGTCAGACCAATGCTTCAGTAAAATCAGCTTAGCAGCTAAATGAATGAAGAAATATTAAATACTATCAGAGATCATTTCACCTAACATCCACCCTTTTATCATTCTCATTTTATAGATGAGGAAACAGAGTTCCAGAGAGGAAAAGAAATTCCACAAAGTCCTGTAGCTAGCCTGTGGCAAAAGATAGGAATACACAAACCCAATCTCTTGATTTCTGGACCTGTATTCTGTCCACTCACAGAGAAAACCTAAAGGAATTTATAGCCCCCACTGTTCCCACTGTCCCCACTGTCCCCAACCACTTTGCTGAGTTGGCTGTCAGTTTCAGGAATTTAAAGCCTAGCTCAGCTAAATGGCTTTTATTTTTGGAGCCTGTGGACCCTTTCTGAAGAATAGAGCTAAGGCTATGCCAGAATTTATCCAGAATGAATGATGTCCAGCTTCTAAATGTAACAGGACTGGATCCATCCCCTTTGTGATATGAGCAATTTAATATCTACAAGTAGCCTTTACCTATACCTGAAACTCTTTCAGATAAAGACCATGTAAACCTTAGATCAAAAGGAAACATTACCTTTGAGAGAGCTATTCAATAGAACCATCATTAGCCACATGTGTGTGCGTGTATGTATATGTGTATAATAGACACACGTGTGTGCATACATGTGTGTACACATATACATACACGTGTGTGTGTGATGAAAAGGTTGTATTAGTTGACTTTGATCATCTTTTTTAGTTGTTAAAGACTACTCTAGGGCTCCAGCAAGGGAAATCACTTACCCAAGGTAATAGAACAATGAATGGTAGAATCTCAAGTACAACCCAAACCTCCTGGCTCCTGGTCCTGCTATACTTCCATTATTCTCACTCACTTTTTTGTGGTTGCCCCCTCCCTCTTTGGAGAACAAGGCATCCTGAATACAGCGATACCTTCCAGAATTTCTCTTTGTGTAATAGGAAAGGGTACATAACCAGTCAAACAGCAGGGCTTGAGGAGATATCACAAGCACCACCAAACCAGAATAATGACATTCGGACATACTCCATCATACAGAGCTCAAAGTCTGGCTTTTGACCAGATCAATCAACTGAAGCTGCTCTCCCCAAGGCTGCCATTGATCTCTCAATTGTCAAATCCAATGCCCTTTCCTCAATGCTCATCCTTCTTGACCGCTTGCAGCAGCCTTTGATAATGCTGACCACCCTCTTCTCCTACATTCCCTTTCCTCTCTAGCTTTCTACAATACTGCTCTCTCCTGGTATTTCTTTCTCTCTGATCCTTTCTTCTCTGTCTCCTTTGCAAGATCTTCTTCTAAGTCACACCAACTGTGGCTGCTCCAAAAACTATGTCCTAGGTCCTCTCATTACTCTGGGTTATCTTGCTTGATGATCTCATCAACCTCCATGAATTCATTTATCATGTCTTCCTTGATGATCTCATCAGTCCCCATGGGTTCATTTATCATGTCTAAGCAGATAATTCTCAGATCTCTTTATCCAGCCCTAACATCTCTCTCTTGACCTCCAGCCTCTTATCTCCAGCAGCCTCTTGGATATTTTAAGCTTGGAGTCTTGTAGCCATCTTAAACTTAACATGTCTCAAACTGATATTGTTTCCCCTCCCAAGCCTTCTCTTCTTACCAACTTCCCTATTGTCATCAAGGACAAAACTGTTCTTCCAGTCACCCAGGCTCACGACCTTACTGCATTCTCAGTTCCTTGCTTGTACACATAGCCCATATAGCCAAGCTGTTGCCAGTTATCTTGCCTCACAACATTTCTCTTATCTTCTAGGCCATCATCACCTCATGGGTGGACTATTGAAATAGCATTCCAGTTGGCCTTCCTGCCTTAGATCTCTCCCTACTGGAGTCCATTCTCCACTCAGCTATTGAAGTGATCTTCCCAAAATGCAGGTCTGACCATGTTACCATGACCTCACTCAATGAACTCCAATGGCTTCAATATAAACTCTGGCTCTTCCTGGCTTCTTCCTTCCTTTTTAGTATCCTTACACTTTTTCTAATTCCATGCCTTTTCATTGGTTATCTCCTATTGAGGTTTAGGGGTCCTGGGACCCCAAAATAATGATACATAGGTTCTGCCCAAATGGATTCAACCAAAGCCTTCTTTCAGTCAAAGACAAGGTTTATTAAAACATCTGTACAGGATGATTCTAAAAATCTGCCCTGTTGGCCAGACTCTTAAAGCATTTGTATCACTATTACAAGCAGGCCAAATTGAATCTGAACACTTTCATGGAGGCAAGACGAATCTTTTATACAAATGGACTGTGGAAAGGATCTAGGAGTGGCCAAGTAGTCTGAGGTGACTGGGATAAGGGGTCTAGGGAAGATTTTGATGGGAGTGGCCAATAGGCTGGGGTGACTGTGAGGTAACAGAGAGGGACCAGGAATTCCAAGGACCTGGACCACATGGCCAAGGGAGACTGGAGTCTAAATAGGATCAAGGTTGGGAAGTATCCCAAGCCATCTGGAGGTAACAGAGAGTGGAGGACTGGCAACAGAGAACTAAAATATTGGGTGTAGGCCACAATGAAAGGCCAGCTGAGAGTATTACAGTGATGGGTAGATGCATCAGGCAAAAGTCAGATTCTTGATTATGTGGTTCAAGGAAGTTGGGGAGGTAGGGTTCTAGAGCCTGTACTCTGTCATCCCTCATGCCTGGAATGCTCTCCCTCTTTTTCTTCACTTCCTGGATTCCCAGGTCTTCCATTTAGTCTCAGCATACTTTATTCAAGAGTTTTTTTTCCCCATCACCCCCACTCCAATTTCCTCTGATATTACCTCCTTTTTATAATGTATGTATCTTATATGTATTATTTTTGCATGTCATATGCTGTATTATAATATGTACTGTGTAAGGGCTGGGATGAGGTGTGTCCTTCTTTGTATCCTTAGTACGATTCTTGTACGTAGCAATCACTTAACAAATGCTTGATGACTTACTGGTTATGTACTCCATGTATCTGTCTCACTTCCCCAAGGATAATGAACCTTTGTGTTTCTCTCTAACCCTTAGCACTGGGCACATACCATAGTTCAAGTCAATCTAATGGAAGATTTATAAAAGAAATGGATGGGCTATCAAAGACATAGTTCCAACTTCATAATTTTGCTGAGAGTGATTATCATAGCTAAAGAATGGCCAAGTCTTGGGCAGTGACCAACAGTTTCATCTCTCCTCCTCCTCCTCATCTTGATACAAAACAGCTACATGATCCAAGTTTCAGAATCCAGATCAGAAAGACTGAACCTTCAAATGTGACTTTAACTAGATCAGGGGTCTGGGAGAGTAATTCTTATTATTGTCTAGGGTATTTTCAGGTATCCCTAAGATGGAAAGATGTCTGGTGACAGATAGTTGAAGGAAATATGGCTATAAGCTAGAAAAGAGGGCAAGAAGAATTATAGACTTAGAACTGGCAAGGACTTTATAGGTCATTAAACTCCTTTTATCAATGAAGAAACTGAAGTTGAAAGAGATTAATATGCCCAGGGTCACACAGCTAATAAGTATCTGATATGGAATTGAACCCATGCTTTCCTGATTACATGTCCAAGACTTTCTGCATTATGCCGCAGTGCCTTCCATTGGTGTGGGGATAAATATAATTATCTTTTCACTGCTGTTCCCCATGACATCCTTGCAGATATTTGATTTCTTTTTCCTTATATCAAGCCTCAAATCTTCCAAGGACATGCAGAACTTCCTAATAATCAGAGTTGTCTGAAAATTCAATCAATAAGCATTTAGTAAGTCCCTATTGTATGCCAGACAGTGTGCTAAGTACTAGGGATTTTTAAAAAGGTGGGGGAAAGGAATTAGTCATGACCCTGAAGGACTTTGTATTCCCTCAAGAGAGATGTATGTACAGATTAGTCCACACAAAACATATACAAAACCTATATGATTTAACATCCTTCCTAAACTCTGTATTGAACTGAACACAGGACTCTGGCTGGGGTCTAAACAAAGCAAAGTGCAGAGCAATGAATCCCTTTCTCATTCCTGGAAGTGATGTTTCTCTTGGCTCATCCCATGTTTACATCATCCTCCTTGGGTGCCTCACCACTCATAGAAAACGGGTACTGGTCCACTAAGACCCTCACATCCTCCATATTCTTAACTACCATCAAGCCTTTTCTCTGCTATCCTTTTACAGCTGGGTTCAAAAATGAGCTTCACAGGAAGACAATGTTGATACCTTTGGAACTGGATCTTCTCAGATCATCACACCAGTACTCTGTATCAAACTCAAATAGAAACCAGAAGACCCTAATCATGACAAGGATCCCTGCCAGTTGCACTTTGACTTAGAGAAACCACATATTAACATGTTTACATTCTGTTGTATTTTTATTTATTTTGTTACATGTTTACCAACTGATTTTTAATCCAGTTAATCCACAGGGAGCTAGGTAGCTCAGTGAATAGAGTGTTGACTTGGAGTCAGAAAGACCTGGGTTCAAATCCAAACACAGACCCTTACTAGCCAGATGACCCTAAGCAAGTCACTTGATCTCTGTTTACCTCAGTTTCCAAAAAGTGAGGATAATACTTATACATATTTCCTAGGGTTGTTGTGAGGATCAAATGAGATAGTCATTGTAAAGTGCTTAGTACAATGCCCAGCACATAGTCAGCACTATACAAATATGTTAGCTATCATTATCATCATCATCATCATCATCATCATCACCATCACCATCACTGTCATCATCAACATCATCATCATCATCATCATCACCATCATTGTCATCATCACCATCATCATCACCATCATCATCATCATCATCGTTACCACCATCAATCATCATCATCATCATCACCATCACCATCATCATCACCATCATCATCATCATCATCGTTACCACCATCAATCATCATCATCATCATCACCATCATCATCATCATCATCACCATCATCATCCTCATCACCATCACCATCATCATCACCATCATCATCCTCATCACCATCATCACGATCATCATCCTCATCACCATCATCATCACCATCATCATCACCATCATCATCCTCATCACCATCATCATCACCATCATCATCCTCATCACCATCACCATCATCACCATCATCATCATCACCATCGTCATCATCAACATCATTGTAGCATTTAAGAGTGTTACGTGCCACAATACAGCCCTGGGGCAGGCCGTGTGTTTGGCGCTTCTGCTTTAGCCTCTCATGATCTTTTTGAATTCTTAGATTACAAGATCCCAGCCTTCATGAAGCATATATTCTAATGCAATAAAATATATATGTCTCTTGCATTTATTGTTGTCTCCTTTTACACACACACACACACACGTGCACACATGCACACACACATAGCAGCTAGGTGGCACAGCAGATAGAGTGCCAGGTCTAGACTTAGGAAGACCTGAGTTCAAATCCAGCCTCAAACACTTACTAGCTGGGTGACCTGGGGCAAGTCATTTAACTCCATGCCTCAGTTTCCTCATCTGTAAAAGCAAACTAGAGAAGGAAATAGCAAACCCCTTCAGTATTTTTGCCAAAACTCCAGATGAAGAGTTGAACATGATTGAAATACTTGAGCAACATACATACATAATTTTATATATGTATATATTTTCTATAATACATATATAGTCTGTATATTGTGTATACACATATAATATACCCATTGTACATATATACTGCATAAAAGTAGCAAGACAACATAAGAAATATATATACATAATTATATTATATAATATTAATAATAAACAATATTTGAAAAGCAGAACCTATCCACACCTTTCTAAATGCTGCATTTTCCCCAGCACCAAACACTGTGCTTGGTGTCCAGAACATACGTGAAGAATGTTTGTCTAGTTCTTTGCATCACATATTAGGGAAGATGTTGATAGCAACAGTCCTGCTATTCTCCTCCCTAGTCTAACCATGTCAAGAGTATCTTTGCCTCCCTTGCTCTGACCCTGAAGGTTGCATAAATAGAGGAGCATACAATGTAATGAGAACAAAAACTTTTCCAAAGGGGGAGCTCTAGAAGTATTCTCTCATTCACTGGTTCCAGCAATGGTATAACTAATACCTTTCCAAATGAGCATTTATCTCGGAGTAAATTCAGTCATTCCCAAAATATTGACCCATTCCTCCCTAGGTGCAAGATCTGGCACCAAGTATATCAAAGCACACTTATAAGTTGGAGCTGATGGTTTCCAAGGCCTCTTTTACTTCCATTTACATTATCCCTGATAAGTAGTCATCCAGAATCTGCTTGAAGGCCTCTAGGACCAGGAAGATCCTGTACTCCTACTGAGGCAGTCCAGGCCACAGTTGGACAATCCCAATTGTTAACAAAGTTTTTTTTTAGACTAAATCAAAAGCCATCTCTCCACACCTTCCTTCACCATCCTGCATCATCACTGCTACTTGTCATGCCCTCTGAAGAAATTGTCTAAAAGGCTCTCCCCATGGCAGCAATCTAATTCCATTAAATACCTGAAGGGCTAGGTTTGTGCTAGCACCCGGCTCCCTTCCCTAGCCACCCTCTGCACTCTGGCAGACTCCCTACTGCTTCTTCCTTGTTCTACCCCCAGCCAGGGCTGCTGGAAGCCAGGAGCATCTCAGACCAGCTCCATTTTTAGAACAATTCACTCAGCCCTGTGTTGACATCATAAGGCTCTGCCTTTGCTAACACAGTTGAAGTCCTGCTGAGAGAGCTGAACTCTGCTATTTTCTCTCTCCCCCCAATTTTATCTTGGTCTTACTTACATGTTAGGAAAAGAACTGTGGCCCACAGGTCTATAGAAAGATCACAGAATCCACAAATGCTAAAATTATAAAAGTTTCCTTCCAGATTTATGTAGAACATTCCAACATGCAATGTAGACTGTTAGGACTGCAAAGAACCTTGAAGAACAAAATGTTAGAATCCAGAATGCCAAGACTGGAATCAATCAATCAACAAGAATTTACTAAACACCTACTCTGTGCCAGTACTGTGTTGAGTGTTGGAGGTACGGAGACAAAACCAAAGGTGTTCTTACCTTCAAGGGCGTTCTACTCAGTCAATAGAAAAAAAACCATGAACATAGAAATACATGTAGCAGATATACGCAAAATAACTATAAGTGAATTTTGTGAGAGAAGGTGCTAGTGACTAAATCTGACTTCTAGAAGAGGTCTTTTCCTCATTCTCCTCAGCCCAGTTTTGAAGGAACAAAAGGAATAGAGTCACCAAACCTCATATTTTACAAGAGAAGGAAATACCTGTGATATTAGGCTTACCCTGCCTCTGCCACTGACTGAGTGGGCAAATCACTTTACTTACCTGGGCCTCAGACCCCCAGTCTGATGCTTCTTCCATCACTTTCATGCTACCCTTCCTGAAAGACACTGAGAAAGATGACAGATTTAGTGCCTGAAGGACCTTGGAGGCCCCCCAGTCCTCTCCCACTAACTTAATTGCTCTGAGTTTCATTATCCTCATCTATGAAGTGACTTGTTAAGGGTCAAATGAGTTGTGACAGAGTTGGGGTTTGAAACCAGGCTCTTTGGCTTGAAATTCAGTGTCCTTTTCATTGTACTTCACAAACTCTGCCCCAAAGGGGAACTGGGCAGAGGACAGAAAAGTTATTTTTATTCATTTTCTTTTTATTTAGGGGGGAGAACAGGATGACTAAGAAAAGACATGAGTTTCAAGACCAACCCTCTCTCCACTCTCATCCCCATCAATAGCACTGTCATACAATAATGATATAATTGACATCAGACTTCCTCCTATCAGCAATAACCTGATGATCTCCAGGTATCATTGAAGATGATGAATATGTCCCACCCACAGTATTCTCCTCCCATAGCTAAATATTCCCAGTTCGTTTTCCCTGCCCTGTCATGCAGAAATCTCTACTTGGAGCATCCCTGACAAGTGGTCACACAGCACTGGACTCACTACTTCACAAGAGAATAGGCTATTCCACTTGGGACAGCTATTCTTAATATCAAGCTGAAATCTGCCATATGTAACTTTCTATCTATTTTGCCTTTTCCCCTCTGAGGAAAGCAGAATGAGTCATAATCTTCTTCCAAGTGATAATCCTTTAAATACTCAAAGGAAGAAGGTGATTTATCAGTGAGGCATCTTTTCTCCAGTCAATATAACACCAGTCCCCTCATCTCCCCACCTCAAGCAAAAATCCTTTCTGTAGCCTCCCTAAGAAATGGTGATCCAACTTCAGTATGAATTTGTGAAATTGGGCTCAGACTTACATACCAAAATCAAGCATGATGCTGTTGTTCAGAACTTTCTGTATTCCCTTTGGCCAATTAGCATAGGATATAGTTTGGAGTCCCCCTAGGATCCCATTCATATGTAATGGTAATTACATTATGAATTTGAAGACACCTTTTTTTTTGGAAAGTAAGCAGGTACTTAGCACCTTGATTAAAGTTAAGCAAAGGTAGCAGGTACTTAGCAGTTAGTAATTGATCAAGCCACTGTGGGGGAAGCAGAAGGTATGAACTCTTGTCTCCTGTTACTGATGTAACAGGAAGGGTTTGGCTGAAACAGGAAGCTAATGCTGTGTGTATATAAGAAAAGCCCCAGAGAAGCATGGTCAGAATTTCTTCTGACAAGAACCTGGTGGCAGAAGTTGTTCTGTTCTAAAATATACAGGGAATTAAGTAAAATTTATAAGAATACAAGTCATTCCCCAATTGATAAATGGGCAAAGACTATGAACAGGCAATTTTTAGAGGTATAAATTAAAGATATCTTTAAGCATATGGAAAAATGCTCTAAATCACTGTTGATTCAAGAAATGCAAATCAAAACAACTTTGAGGTACCACGTCTCACCTGACAGATTGGCTAAGATGACAAAACAGGAAAATGACAAGTGCTGGAGAAGATGTGGAAAAATTGGAATACTAATGCATTGTTGGTGGAGCTGTGAACTGATACAACCATTCTGGAGGGCAATCTGGAACTATGCCCAAACAGCTATAAATAATTGCATACCATTTGACCCAGTAATACCACTTTTGGGGTTGTATCCCAA
>CM053594.1:74759774-74779697 GCA_028646575.1 Pseudocheirus occidentalis | reverse complement strand
AGCTCTCTTTGTGGTGGCAAAAAAACTGGAAAATTGGGGGATGCCCATCAATTGGGGAATGGCTGAACAAATTATGGTATATGAATGTAATGGAATACTATTGTGCTATAAGAAATGGGAAGGAGATGGACTTCATAATTACCTGGAGAGGCTTATATGAATTGATGCTAAGTGAGAAGAACAGAACCAGGAAAAATTTGTACAGTCACAGATACATTATATGTGTGACGACCAACCTTGATAAACTGGTCTCCTCTCAGCAATGCACAGTTAAAAGACAGCTCTACAAGTCTCACAATAGAAGGAGATATCTACACTCAAAGATCTAGAAAGAGTTTAAATGGAGACTGAAGCAACACATGCTATTGTTCTTTTCCATGTTTGGTTTTGTTTCTTTTTTTCCCATTATTTGCTCCATTGGTTACAATGCTTCTACACAACCAGACTATTGTACAATGTGAAAGTGTTTGCAGATTCCATACATGATGGTATACCACCATGGGCGGGGGGGAGGGGAGAAAATCTGAAACTCAAGTGATTCTGTAACTGAATCTTGTAAACTAAAAGTAAATAAACAAGTACAAAAAGGAAGCTCTTCTGCTGGGGAGAGAGACAGTTTCTTTCAGCAGCATCTGAAGCCTGGGATGCTACTGCTGGACTGAGAACTGAGTCAGAATTTTCTTCAGACAAGAACCATGGAGACTGAAATTGCTGCTACTGGGAAGGCTGAAGAGGAAATCCTCCCTCCACCCCCACCCTCCAAGAAAACGATTTTGATTTTGAAAACCTGAGAGGAATGATTTTGATTCCAGGAGCCACCTGAGATTTCTTCTGGGTCCTAGGGCCAGCCTAACTGCTAAAAGGACTGAAGAAGCATGGTTATGGTGCTGGTATCCTGTCTGTCTGTTTTGATATTGTTTTGCCACATTTGTCTGCTGGTGAAGGACAGTGCTATTGTTGCAGAACTCCTGGAACCTTACTGTTGGCTCAGAACCCTGAAGAAGCATTTTCTTGTTGTACCTTTACAGAAATCCTGGAAGAGGGTCTTGCTGATGTTTTCAGGGGTCCTGAGACTGTACTGCAGGCAGAGAGTAAATTGATAAGGAAACTGGCAATGAATATTGTGGTTTCGCTAAGCTTTGTCTCCCCAGGAACAGAGATTGTTGAGAACTTGCCTTGGATCAAGATGAAGAAAAGACCTCTCCTTGGGTATTGAATGCTGTGATGATAACATGGTTTACCAGTGACCTAAGGGTGGAGGGCTTGTGTATTTTCTAATGATTGTACTTAGTGACTAATGATACTTAGTAATTGATTGATGAATAAGTGCTGATTGAGTTAACTTAGTTGCCACATGAGTGGAAGACTGACTTGTATTCTGAGATGACTGAATGACTGAGTAAGGAGGCAAACCTCCTCAGGGATACTAGATGATTGTTCTTTGTTCTAAATATTGTGACAACTTTGGTGAAAACTATGTGGCCATTTTAATGATAAGCTGTTGTGAATGCTATATTGTGATTTTCTGTAATAAGTTGTAATATTGTGAATGCTGTACCTTGATTTTTTGTGAATGTTTTGCTTTGATTTGTTATGGAATAGAGTGTCTGCTATACTGTGTAATCATAACTTTAAAAGCTGTTCACAGTAGCATTCTTTTGGAAAGCTGCTCATGCATGGCATTACATCATACTACTGCCCACCAAACCATTCCTTGATGTGATCTTCAATCCCCAACAGAATTTAAGGGAAGGAACTTTTCTCATATTTTTGTCTTTATGCAAGGCATTATGGTAAGTTATGGCAACTAGGTGGCATAGCAAATAGATTGCCAGGCCTGGAGTCATGAAGACTCATCTTTGTGAGTTCAAAATCTGGCCTCAGACATTTAGTGGCCATGTCATCTTGAATGAGTCACCTAATTCTGTTTGCCTCAGTTTCCTCATCTGTAAAATGAACTGGAGAAGGAAATGGCAAACCTTTGCCAAGGAAACCCCAAATGGAGTCATGAAGAGTCAGACATGACTGAAAAATTATTGAACAACAAATGTTAGGTTCTGGGGATCTATGGTTGTTTAGTAAGTGTTTGCTGAATTAATTGAATCATAGCAATTTAGAATTGGAAAGGAATATTCTGATCCTCTACTTTAACCCTTAATCAAAGCATGAATTTCATTTATAGAATCCTTGACAGGAGGCCTCTGGAATACATCCAGTGATGCTGAACTCATTACTAATTGTGCACCAATCAGATATGGTCTTTTAACTGAATAAGACAGAGAAGGTAAGTGTCCCCTCTCACTTCCATCCACTTTTAGGGAATGAGGGAGGAAGCAGTCCCTGCCGAGTGCCTACTGTAAGCCAAGCACTGTGCATTTCACTAATAGCTCATTCGATCCTCACAACATTCTTATATTTATTTAACAGACAAAGAAACTGAAGCTGACAAATGTGAAGATGTTCACACAGTTAGCTGGGGTCTAAGGTCAGATTTAAACCCGTCTTCCTGACTCTAGGCCCAGCTCTCTATCCACTGAACCACCAAATTGCCAACAATTGTAGGAGCAATTTCTTGTAATATGGCTAACTCTGAGAACATTTTCAGTTCTACAGTTCTCTCTATACTTAATTGAATCATACTCTTAGAATTTTGTTACTAATCAGTTAATTGAGGGTCATAAAAAGAAGGGAGTCCTTGTATCCTGTCCTTTTGCAAAAAGGATTGGCTTGACAATTGAATCCCCTTCTCTAGGAAATTTTCCTAGTTTCCTGCTTACCTTACTTCCAATTCAAGTTTTCCATTATATCTTTTAACCAGTATGTATTTATTAAGTGTTTACACTGTTTTGGGCCTCATACTAAGCACTGGGGACACAAATCAAAACCAAAATCAGTCCCTGTCCTCAAAGAGCTTACATTCAAATGAGAGAAATATAAGTAAATAGATTTTTAGATATACACAGAATGGATAAAAGATAAAGCCGGAGAGAAAGCCACTGAAAGATGAGGACTCTAGGTGACAGTTTCCCTGACTTCCTTTAGGACCCTGCTCAAATGAAGAAGTAGAGGTAAAGAAGAAGATTCCAGCATGGGGGGACAGCCAGTACCAAGGGACAAAGATGGGAACTAGATCAGTGCTTGAGGAACACAAAGCAGGCCAGTGAGGCTGGATTTGTAAAGCATATGGAGAGCAGTAATGTCTAAGAATACTGGTAAGGTAGGATGGGACCTAGGCAGCTGAGTGGCACCATAGACAGAGTTCTGGGCCTGGAGTCAGAAAAAAAGAGTTCAAATCTGACTTTAGACACTTACTAGCCTTTGACTCTGAGCATGTCACTTAACTCTGCTTATATAAAACTGGAGAAGGAAATGGCAAACCACTATGGTATCTTTGCCAAGAAAATCCCATGGACGGTTGGTCCACGAGTTCATGAAGAGTGAAACATGACTGAACAGCAATAGGGATGGGCTGAGGCATCAATTAGCAATCAGTGTCAAATAGAGAGGGGCATACTTAAGCACGCAAGCATTCAGTTCACGCTATAAACAACGTGCAGTATACCAGACCCGAAGTCAGAGTGCCTGTGTTCCTCTAGTCCTAATTCCATCATGATCTCTGTGATGTTGGACAAATTTCTTTCTTTTTTTTAAATTTTTTTGCTTTTTGGAGGAGAAAGGTAGGGTAATTGGGGTTCAGCGACTTGCCCAAGGTCACATGGCTAGTTTTTGTGTTAAGTGTCTGAGGCCAGATTTGAATTCAGGTCCTCTTGACTCCAGGGCCAGTGCTCTATTCACTCTGTCACCCAGCCACCCTGGACAAATTTCTTAACTTCTGTTTCCCCTTCTGTTGAAAGGCAGATGATATGACCTGGCCAACTTATATCATAGCACTACTTTAAGAATCAAATGATATTTAAACTGAGAAGGCATGAGAACAGGGGCAATAAAAATAATATATAACATTAATACGGCACCTTGCGGTTTGACAAATACTGTGCATATATATTCTCATTTGACCCTCACCACAAACCTGAGGTAGAAGATATTATCCCCATTTCACAGATAACAAAACTGAGGGTGAGAAAGCGTTCCCTCTACTAATACAGCCACTAAGCTGCTAAAGAAGATTATGAATAATTCCATTCTTCCCAACTCCAGGTCCAGGGCTCTATTCACTCTACCACCTAGCTTCATCAAATAAGAAAATTACTGAAAATCCCCTCTTTGTTTTTAGGATTTTATATAGTGAGAAGAGTGTGGTATTTGAAATCAGAAAAACTGAGTTCACATCTTAACTGTGCTTCCGACTACCTTGGTGACCTTTGGCAAATAACTTAACTTCTCTGGGCCTCAGTTTCTTCTCTGTCCATTGAGGGGTTAGACCAAATAACCTCTGAAGTCCTCTCCAGCCTTAAGTCTACGGTTCTATAAAATACCTTGGAAAAAGCTTGAAAAAAAAAGTTCTTCCATGCCTGAAAAGCACAAAACTAGGGACTGCCCTCCCGCTGTGAGTTCCTGGGCTTCCCTCACCTTTTAGTACCTAGGAAAGGTGTTAGTGAGATTCCTCTCACAGGGACATGCTTTTGTAATACCTGTTTTAAGACCATTATGTATTTAGGAACCTCTCAGCTTTTGCAATCATGCATCTTGGTGGGTTATATCCAACAACCTACAGAATTATAGACCTTTCTCTGACAAGCAGAGTGTAAATTCATTAAGTGTACAGAATTAAAATTATGATCATGCCAGAAACATTTTGCTTCAATAAGTGTGCAGATTATCATGCTTTAAAATAGGAATTAGCTAAATCAGATAATTACTTTGCATGAGAGCCTGAGAAAATAGCACACATTGTAGTTGGGTAGAGAAGTTTTAAAACTATTAGACTTAAATGCAGAAGGGGAATGGACAGGACTGGAAGCAAGGAGAATCAATCAATCAATCAATATTTATTAAGCGCCTACTTTATACCAGGTACTGTATTAAGTGCTGGAGACGTATGCAGCCAGGTATAGAGGCTGCAGCTGACAGGGAGGGTAAACCAAGAAGATAGGGCAGAGCAAGAAATAAACCTTCCCCCAGGTTTCATGGGACTATTTTCACTGTATCTATTCAACCTCTTAGAAAGGCAAGGTTGAAAAAAGAAAGAAAGAAATGGAAAATACATTATCTGAGAGCTGAGAGGCATAGGAACTAAGAACCCTAAGAAATGAGTGGAGGGGAAGGGAGAGGTAGATGTTTGCTGTTTGGGAAGGATGATTTTATGTGAGTTCTTATTTTTCTCTGTCTGGCTCTCAGGGGAAGTCAGGAATCAGATGCAAGAGAAAAAGAGCATGAAAGAAACCGCTCTAAAAAAAACTGTCTACTCTTTAGTGTCTTGTGGGCACATATATATTATGTACATATATAAACTATCAAGACCATTGATGTCATTAACTATGGGAACTCCATACTAATGAAAATCAATGCCTTGTCTATAGTTTATGAGTGTTGCCTGAAATACTAAGACAGCAGTTCTCAACCTGTGGGTTATGTTCAATTTGTAACAATGAAAACATATCCTGCATATCAGATATTTACATTACAACTTATAAAAGCAGCAAAATTACCATTATGAAGTAGCAACAAAAATAATTTCATGGTTGGGGGTCACCACAACATGAGGAACTGTATAAAAGGGTCGTGGCATTAGGAAGGTTGAGAACCACTGTACTAAGAGGTCATGGGCCTTGCCAATAGTTATATCACTAGAATGTCTCAATAGCAGGGCTTGGACGTAAGACTTCCTGACTGAAAGGCCAAACTTCCATCAACCCTCATGATGCCTCTTGTGATATGTCTTGTGTGTGTGTCTGTGTTTTGTCAGGGAGAAAGATTTGTGATTTCATCACCATAGGGATTCCTGGTGCAGTAACTATCTCCACTAATGCACTGATCAGTAACTATTCTACAACTGAAATCTCAGTGTCCCCAGGTAACTTTCCAAAACTAGAAGTATTTATCTGGGATCATACATCCAGTAAGTGCCAAAGGCTAGACTTGAATCCAGATCTTCCTCCATCGAAAATCAACTCTTTGTTCACCGGACACCACTCATTTGTGTCTTTTTTTCCCCTTGAGCTTCAAAATACATCGATACAATTGAAACTCCCTTACCTTACTAAGATACAGAAATGTTTTTAAAACAGAGTACTTTGCCTTGCTAAATTGGGATGAGAAGATGATAGAACAAACCGGTGTTTCTTTTTTGTGTACTCAAGTTAGATAGCTACATGAAAAATCATTACAGAAGCACTTAGGTACCTTCCTCGAGGACCAGCCTAATTTGTGATGGAAGGAAAATTGGAACACCTTAGGGGACCTGCTGTAGACTGTGTCCTAACTGCTTTTGGTTTGGGACTTACAGACCAAATTAACTTGGTTTTCTGGACCTAGTTCCTTTTTAAATCTATTTCACTCCTAGCTAAAATTTGGATTAAAAATTCAACCTAAGCAATATGTCTTCATTTATCCAAGCGTTACAATAGACCCTGGAAGAGCCACCATTTTTAAGGGAGGAAAACGGGAAACCTCAGGAAGGTATTAGAAACACCATAATGAGTCAGCCATTTCTCTGCTCTCTCTCCCTCCTCCTATACATTGATCCAGGACCATTTTGATAATTGGATGACAGAGTAATTTCTATAAATTCAGCAGGTCTTTCATGGGCTAGAATGACTCCTAGGTTGTAAGTCTGAGGGGTTCGGAGGATGGTATTGCCGTCAACAGTAATAGGAAAGGTAGGAGGTGAGGGGGTACATTGCTAAAGAGAAATGCCAACTCATTATCTTATATATACATATATATATATATATATATGCATGTGTGTATATATGTTGTATGTGTGTATATCTATCTATGTCTATATATACAGC
This sequence comes from Pseudocheirus occidentalis, assembly GCA_028646575.1. Lineage (NCBI taxonomy): Eukaryota > Metazoa > Chordata > Mammalia > Diprotodontia > Pseudocheiridae > Pseudocheirus > Pseudocheirus occidentalis. The sequence goes on along the minus strand of CM053594.1, from coordinate 74,772,783 downwards.
ATGTGTGCATTCAAATGTATGTGTGCATGCCTGTGTGTGTGTATATGTCTATATATCAATATATATCTCTATCTATCTGTCTGTCTGTCTATCTATCCTGTGTGTGTGTGTGTGTGTGTGTGTGTGTGTGTGTGTGTGTGTGTGTGCTGGCTAAGTAGAAAAATGACAGTTTTCAACTTCTGAGCCTAAGAAGCTGTACCTACAAAAAGTTGTGGATTTACCCAAATAGAAATTAATCCTGAGCCCCTATAAATAAAATCTACCTCCTTTTTGATTTACTGGTTTTCAATGAGTCATGTGGTTTTGTCTACCTGGAGAACCAGCTCCATTTTGTCAGACAGATATGTTCAGGTGCTACACACAGTTTATGAGACTGGAAGGAACCACAGAGATAATCAAGTCAAACCCTCTCATTTTACAGATAAGAAAACCGAGACCCAGGAGAGTTAAGTTACTTGTCCAAGGTGATCCAGTCAGTAATTTTTAGGGGGGATATTTGACTCTCAAGAGTATTAGAAGCCATATCCTCTGCCTCTACTACCAGTGCTCTCTATGCAGTATTCTATTGTTATTGTGAAAGAAGTTTTCCTAAAAGGTGCCATGAGCTGTTGTTACTCATCCTTTGTTCTTAAAGAGGACCAATGACATCACAAGGGTAATGTCTTGACTTGCACATGAATTTAAGTCAGAACTGCGCAAAATCATCAGTTTTCCTTGGTCTTAGCTTTCTTGTAGCAAGTAAGAACCTCTTATAATTTCTGACTGCAAATAATGCACAAGGGAACAAGGTGAGTGAACTCACTAAGTAAAGAGAAATGATTATTTCTAGAAATGGAGGAAGCCATAGAGATCACCAAATCTAACCACCATGTTTTACAGTCAAGCAAATTCATTCCAGAGATGGTTAAGTGACTTGACCAAGATGACCTGATCATAAGAGGGTGGACTGGCACTCTTGGTAACTGTTGTTGCCAATAATGCTGAGGTAACCCTCCCTCTGACCTTAGGAATGGAACCTCTCTACAAGTCTTTCATATTAAACACTCTGATAGCTTCCTTTCTTCAAAGTCAAGGCATTTGATTTTCCTCAAAACAGAGGATGGGGCACCTACAGAGCAAAGAATGTAGTTCTCTCTACCCCCTTAGAATTAGCTCGTACAGCTAATAATTGGTACTCCAATTATAGACACATAAGCCCATTATTGAGTCCATTCCTGAAGACTTTCCATTTTGTAAGCCCTGGATTATAGTCCACTGGGATAGACTTTGAGAACTTGGTGTCTACTCAATTACCATAATGAGGCATCAGTGCAGATTTTAATGGATGTTATATACGTGAGACTTTCTTCCGCTCATCTCAGTTGCCTCTTTTTTATCATTTATTTATTTATTTTTTGGTTTTCAACATTCACTTTAAATTTTCCCCTCCTACTTTTCCTCCCCTCTCCCCAAGATGACATGAAATCTGATATAGGCTCTTATTTATGCATTCATATTAAACATATTTTCACATTAGTCATGAGGTAAAGAAAAATGAGAACAAGTAGGAAGAACCACAAGAAAGAAGAAACAAAACAACAACAACAACAACAAAGGAGAGAAATAGTATGCTTCCATCTGCATTCAGTCTCCAAAGCTTTTCATCTTGAGCCCTTTGGAGTTGTCTTAGATCCTTCCATTGCTGAGAAGAGCTAAGTCTATCAAAGTCAGTCATCATACAATGTGGCTTTTACTGTGTGCAATGTTCTCCTGATTCTGCTCATTTCACTCAGTATCAGTTCATATAAATCTTTCCAGGTTTTTCTGAAGTCCACCTGCTCCTCATTTCTTATAGCACAGTAGTATTTCATTACATTCATACACTACAACTTGTTCAGCCATTCCCCATTTGATGGCTATCCCCTCAATTTTCACTTCTTTTCCATTACAAAAAGAGATGCTTTATATATTTTTGTACATGTGGGTCCTTTTCCCATTTTTATGATCTCTTTAGGATACAGACCTAGAAGGAATATTGCTGAGTCAAAGAGTATGCACATTTTTGTAGCCCTTTGGGCATACCTCCAAATTGTTCTCCAGAATGGTTGGCTCAGTTCACAACTCAAGCAAGAATACATTATATTAGTGTTCCAATTGTCCCACATCTTCTCCAACATTGATAATTTTCCTGATCTATCATGTTAACCAGTCTGATAGGTGTGATGTGGTACCTGAGTCATTTTGATTTGCATTTCTCTAATGAAGAGTGATTTAGAGCATTTTTTTTCATATAACTCTAGATTACTTTAATTTCTTCCTCTGAAAACTGCCTGTTCATATCCTTTGGCCATTTATCACTTGGGGAAATGATGTATATTCTTATGAATTCAACTCAGTTCTCTATATATTTTAGAAATGAGGTCTTTATCAGAGACACTGGCTGTAAAAATTGATTCCCAGCTTCATGTTTCCCTGCTAATCTTTGTTGCTTTGGCTTTTGTTAGTGGTTTTTTATTCAGGTGAGGGTATCTTTTTGGGTCAGGATGTATAGGACTTACCTATACCCACCTCAACAGGCCTCGGGCGTCCCCGGCTCCCGGTCCACTCCGGGAGAGACAGCTGCACAGAGAAACTCAGGACACAGGACTTGCTTCTAGCTTTTATTGAGAGTTCATCCTCTATCTTAGTGTGGCTGGACTCTACTGGCCTGGCTCCACCGAACTGGCTGGACTGCCCTTGCCTCCAAGTAGCCTGTATTTAAGTCTTTTCTCCAGGGCCCCTTACGGCCCCTCCCCTGGCCATGTCCTTGCCACAGCCAATGTGTCTCACCCCGAAGGCGGAGAGATTATCCTGCTTATTGTAAGCAGGTGTAGCTGCCTCCAGGTAATCACTTGTACTCCTGTCAGCTGAGGACCAGTTCAACCGTCCATCTCACGTGGAGTATCAACGACCCTCTTTAGGAGTCTCCTCCCCACGTGAGGTATCAGAGACCTAACAGGCTTTGTTTGTGCAAAGACTTTTCAATTTAATGTAATCAAAATCATCTGTTTTCCATTTCATGCTGTCCTCTATTTTTTTTTTGCTTTTTGGCGGGGGAAGGCTGGGCAATTGGGGTTAAGTGACTTGCCCAAGGTCACACAGCTAGTAAGTATTAAGAGTCTGAGAGCAGATTTGAACTGAGGTCCTCCTGACTCCAGAGACTGTGCCACTTAGCCACCCCAATGTTCTCTATTTCTTATTTGTTCATAAATTCTTCCCTTTTCCATAGATCTGGCTGATAAACTATTCCTGCTCTCCTACTTTGCTTATAGTATCAACCTTTATACCTAAATCATGTACCCATTTTGACTTTATCTTGGTATGGGGTGTAAGATGTTGTTCTATGTCTAGTTTCTGCCATGCTATTTTCCAGTTTTTGTTAAATAGAGAGTTTTTATCCCAGAAACTGGAGTCTTTTGATTTATCAAATAGTAGATTACTATATTCATTGACTAATATGTATTGTGTTCCTAACCTGTTCCACTCATCCACCACCCTATTTCTTAGCCAATACCAAGTAGTTTTGATGACTGCTGCTTTGTAATACAATTTAAGATCTGGTATGGCCAGGCCACTTTCCTTTCCATTTCTTTTCATTAATTCCTTGATATTCTGGATTTTTTGTTCTTCCAGATGAATTTTATTATCATGTTTTGTAGTTCTGTAAAATAATTTTGGTAGTTTGATTGATATGGCACTGAATAAGCAAACTAATTAAACAGAACTGTCATTTTTATTATATTGGCTCAGCCTACCCATGAGCAACTGATATTTTTCCAATCATTTAGATCTAACTTTATTTGTGAGAAAAGTGTTATGTGATTGTGTTCATGTAGTTCTTGGATTTGTTTTGGCCGGCAGACTCCCAAATATTTTATAATTTCTACAGTAACTTGAAATGGAATTTCTCTTTCTCTTGCTGTTGGGCTTTGCTAGTAATATATAGAAACTCAGTGATTTATGTGGGTTTATTTAATGTCCTACAACTTTGCTAAATTTGTTTATTATTTAAAGAAATTTTTTACTCAATTTTCTAGGACTCTTTAAGTATACCATCATATCATCTTCAAAGAGTGATAGCTTTGTCTCTTCTTTGCCTATTCTAATTCCTTCAATTTCTTTTTCTTCTCTTACTGCTAAAGTTAATATTTCCAGTACAATATCAAATAATAGTGATGATAAAAATGGAAATCTCAATCTTATTTGTCTATATTTCACTAGCTTATCCCCATTACATATAATCCTTGCTGATGGTTTTAGATAGAGCTCCCTATCATTTTAACAAAGACTCCATTTATTCCTATGCTCTCTAGTGTTTTTAATAGCAATGAGTCGTGTGTTTTATTCATGTGAACATTTAGAGATATAATATTTCCCCTAAGAAGCATTTTCACTGAATCCCATAAGCTTTTGTATGTTGTCTCATTACTGACATTCTCTTGGATAAAGTTATTGATTGCTTCTATGATTTGTTGTTTGACCCACTCATTCTTTAGGATTAGATTATTTAGTTTCCTAATAATTTTAGTATATCTTTCCAAGGTCCTTTTTTAAAAATAATTTTTATTGCATCATGATCAAGGATGCATTTAATATTTCTGCCTTTCTGCATTGTATTGTGGGGTTTTATGCCTTAATACATGATCAGTTTTTGTGTAGGTGCCATGAACCACTGAGAAAAAGGTATACTCTTTTCTATCTCCATTCAATTCTCTCCAGAAATTAACCAATTTTTCTAAAATTCTATTCATCTCCTTAACTTCTTTCTTGTTTATTTTGGGGTTAAATTTACCTAGCTCTCAGCAATGCAGATTATAAGACAACTCCAAAAGACTCATGATGAAAAGAGATGTCCATATTCAGAGAAAGAACTAGAGTCTGAATGAAGACTGAAGCAAACTACTTGCTCTCTCTTTTTCTTTTTGTTTTCTTTTCTTTCTTCTTTGTCATCATTCACTCCATTGGTTATAATCCTTCTTCGCAACCTGAATGATATTTAATGTGAAGGTATTTGTAGATCCCATATTTGATTGCATGCCACCAAGGGGGGTTAGGGGGAAGAGGGAGAGGGAAAAAATTTTGAAACTCAAGGGAATGTGAAAGTGAATGTTGTAAACTAAAAGTAAAAAAATAACATTTTTTAAAATGCATCTAGTTATTCGGGGCGTGGGGGTTGAAGTCCCCCGCTAGTACAGTTTTGTTGTTTATTTCTTCCTGTAACTCCCTTAATTTCTCTTCTAAGAATTCGGATGCCATACCACTTGGTGCATATTTGTTTAGTAATGATATTACTTCATTGTCTGTGGTACCTTTTAGGAAGATGTAGTTTCCTTCTTTATCTCTTTAAATTATATCTACTTTTGCTTTTGCTTTGTCTGAGATCAGGATTGCTACCCCTGCTTTTTTCTTCAGTTGAAGCATAATATATTCTGCTCCAGCCTTTTACCTTTACTCTGTGTGTTTCAAATGTGTTTCCTGTAAACAACATATTGTAGAATTATAGTTTTTAATCTATTCTGCTAACCACTTCCATTGTATGGAAGGGTTCATCCCATTCACATTTGCAGTTTTGATTACCATCTGTCTTTCTATCCTATCTCTCCCCACACACACATCCCATTTGTGCTTTTCTTTTTCCTTTCTCCCTTTCCCTCCTCACTAGAGTTTTACTTTTAACTACAGTCCCTCAGTCTTCTCTCTCTTCTATCACCCCCTCCCTTTTCTTCCCCTTTTCCTTTGCTACTTCTTCCCTCTCTTCTAGCTACCCCTACATTTTCTTTCCCCTTTTCCCTCCTATTTCCTATAAAGTAAGCTAGATTTCTATTACCTAGCTGGTTATGTTATTCCCTTTTTGAGACAAATCTGATGAGAGTAAGCTTCCCTTCTTTCCCTCTATTGTAATAGCTCTTCATGCCCTTTCATGTGATGCAATTTACCCTTGTCTGCCTCCTCCTTTCCTCTTCTCCCCACATAATCCCTTTTCACCACTTAGATTTTTTATCATATCAATGTCAATATCAATGCCCTCTGTCTTTGTATACCCCCTTTTAAATGTTGTAATAATGATACAGTTCTTAAAAGTTATAAGTATCATCTTTCCTTGTAGGGATGTAAACAGTTTGCCCTTATTAATAACATTTTTTTGTTCTTGTTTTCTTTCCTGTTTACCTTTATATGCCTCTTTTGAGTCTTACATTTAAAGATCAAATTTTTCATTGAGCTCTGGCATTTTCATTAGGAAAGTTTAAGTCACCTGTTTCATTGAATGTCCATCTCCTCTCCTGAAAGATTATGCTCAATTTCACTGGATAGTTGATCCTTGGTTATAATCCAACTTCCTTTGTCTTATGGAATATCATATTCCATACTCTCCAATCTTTTCATGTAGAAGCTGCATCATCCTATGTAATTATGATTGTAGTTCCATGATATTTAAATTGTTTCTTTCTGATTGCTTGCAGTATTTTCCCTTTGACCTGGTAATTTTGGAATTTGGCTACAATATTCCTTGGACTTTTCACTTTGGGATCTCTTTCAGGAGGTGTTTAGTGGATTATTTCAATGACTGTTTTACCCTCTGGTTCTAAAACTTCAGGACAGTTTTCCTTGATGATTTAAAAGATCTGTCCAGGCTTTTTTTTTTCATCATGGCTTTCAGGTAGACCAATAATTTTTAAATTGTCTCTCTTGGATACATTTTCCATATCAGTTGTTTAAACAATGAGGTATTTTATATTTTCTTCTATTTTTTCATTCTTTTGTTCTTGTTTGACTGATTCTTGCTATCTTATAGAGTCATTAGCTTCCACTTGCCCAATTCTCATTTTTAACATGTTGTTTTCTTCAATTAGATTTTATGTGTCCTTTTCATTTGACCCATTTTACTTTTTTAAATTTATTTATTTATTTTCTTCTTTATATCACTCATTTCCACGAGATTTTGAGTTATAAATTTTCTCCCCATCTTTCCCCTACCCACCACCTCAAAAGAGCAGTCCCACTGTATAGCTCCTTCCCCAATATGCTCTCTCCTATGTCCTCCCCCATCACCCCTCTGACTTTCTGTTAGGGCAGGATGACCCATTTTACTTTTTAAAGAGTTCTCTTCAGTGAGTTTTTGTGCCTCCTTTTTTCCATTTGGCCAGTTCTACTTTTTAAGGAGTTGTTTTCTTTAATGTATATTTTTCTTTTTTGCCAATTGTACTTTTTAAAGGACTTGCTTCCCACTGTCAATTTTTGCTCTTCCTTTTCCAAGTTATTGACTCTCTCTTGAATACCTCTTATTTCTTTTCCCAATTTTTATTCTACCTCTCTTATTTGACTTTTAAAATCCTCTGTGAGCTCCTTCCAAGAAGGCTTTTGGGGCTTGAGACTAATTCATATTCTCCTTTGAGGTTTCAAATGTCATACGACAACATATGACTATGTTATCCTCTTCTGAATTTGTGCCTTGATCTTCCCTATCCCCATAATAAGAATATACGATCATTGTTGTTTCTGCTTTTGATCATGGTATTCACCTAATACCTTACTTTTAAAGTTGAACTCTTCTGCTGGAGCACAGGAAGCACTGACCCAAGCTTCTTGTTCTGGGAACCAAGGATCTGGTCACTGGCTTTATGTGCTGGGGCCTCAGGTGCTGGCAACTGGAAACTATAGGGGTCTGGCAGCTTATCTAGTGCTGACCTTGGGTCAGCAACACTAGAGCTCTTGGGATAGAGGTAGGGAGTCTGACCCATAGAGGATGCCTGCTTATCTGGGTTTCTTGGATCCCTTGGAGATTTGGATGCTGGAGGAGGTCTACCTGCCCACCTAGAGTTGTGCCTCCTGGAGTTCTGCATCCTGTAGTTGTGCTGAAGCACCAGGAGATTTGGCTGCTGGAAGATGCCTGCCCACCATAGCAAGTAACAGTTTTCTAAACTGGTGTCTGTCAGTTCCCCTGCCTGTGCCAAGGAATTCAGGGGATCCAGGGGTTGGCACTTGCCTGCTCCACCACGCTGGGGCTCAGTATCTCCCCCTTATTTACTGAGGTGGGGCTTGCTACTGGCTTTCTGGGATGCCTCCCATCCTGTATACTGCTCCCCCATCCCTCTGAGCAAAAGTGGCCTTTTCCATTAATCCTCCAAATTTCTTTGGCTACAAGACTGCTGCACCCTACCTTTCTGGTGGCTCAGCTTTTCCAGAGTTTTTACTGGGGCACTATTTTATGCACTTTCAGAGATCAATAAGGGAGAGTGAGAGCAACTTACTTCTTACTCTACCATCTTAGCCCCTAAAAGTGTCAGTTACCTCTTAAAAGACATTTTAAGAAGTAGGTATGACAGAGATTGTCTCTATTTTACAGATAAGGAAAGCAAGACCAGCAGAGGGGGTATAACTTGTCCAAGATCACAGAGGTAATAAGTAGCAGGCCTAGGAATCAAACTTTTGTCTTCTGATTCTGGATCTGGGATGTTAACACACTGTAACCATATCCAGTTAAGTGGAAGCATTAGGAGACATAGTTTAAAGTTCATATGGAAATCTAATGAACTTCTTCTACATTGCAACCCATTAAGGAGGAGCTCCTCATTAGCAAATTAAAGGTAGACTCCTAGTCTTACTCACCTCAGGTTCAATTCCTGTCCACAGGAATTTAGACAAAGACTAGGGCTTTGAACAAGGAGTAAAGTACACTTGGGGTTAGAACACCTTTCTTGTCCAGCATTCTGATTCCTTTTTCCTTCTAGGAGCGTCCTTAGGCACTCCCTATCAATTCTATCCATGGGACTTAAAGTGATATTTCTCTCCCTCCTTCCCCCACCCCAAATATCTATTCTTGGTAATGCACTGGGGCGTTGCCATGGCAACGGGGCAAAGCCAAAGCCTAGACAAACACTCTCTTTTTTTTCTCCTTCTGCAGGGACTTCATCATTTACAGAGACACCCAGTGAGCTGTATGCCATCTGCTCAGCAAGAGTTGAATACTAATGTTCCCATCCCACCACCATCTCTGAGTGACAGGTGCGAGACCCTGACTGGCAGGAAGAGTGGCCTTTGAGTGTGGTCATAGCCTAACACTGGTTCCTGATAAACTGTAGAGGGGTTCTGTACTGTGATTTGGGAGGCTGCCATTCTAGTCCCATCTCATTCATTAGCTATGTAAGTGACTTCCCATCTCTGATGTTGTTCTCTTCATCTGTAAAAGGAGGACCTCTTAGGAGATGATCACCATGACCTATTACTAGCACTAATACTCTATGTTCTAATAAATCATGGAATGTAGAATATGTTCTATCTATATTCTAGTCCCTGAGCACTCTCCAGTTATCTAGGTAAAGCATTTCTCTGAAGTCCTAGGATATGTGGGAAGACTTGTGTGAATTGATGTAGAGTGAAGGTGAGTAAAACCAGAAGAATTATTTATACAGTAACAGCATGCTAAAAATAAACAACTCTGAAAGACTGAAAAACTTTGTTCAAAGCATTGAACAATCATAGAATATCAGTGAAGTCAGGCATTGTTGGGTCTCTTGTTGGTAATGGGTTGAACCAGTCCTCAGCTAACAGGAGTGCACCGTGATCACCTGGGGGCAGAATGCGAAGGCTGCACCTGTTTGCGATAAACAGGATTATCTCTCCACCTTCGGGGTGATACACGATTGGCTCGCTGTGGTGAAAGCATAGCCAGGGGAGGGGCCCTAAGGGGCCCTGGAGAAAGGACTTAAATACAGGCTACCCGGAGGCAGAGGGAGGTCCGGCCATGCCAGGCTTAGAGAATGTAGCTAGAAGCAAGTCCTGTGTCCTGAGTTTTCTGTGCAGCTGTTTCTCCCTGAGAAAGTGGGAGCTGGGGACACCTGAAGCCTGTTGAGGAAGGGTATAGGTGAAACCTATACATCCTGACCCCCAAAAATCATAGCAAGGCATGCTACCCACTTCCTGACACCAAGGTGATCAACACATATGCAGAATGAATCATATATTTTTGAATGTGGCCAATGTAGGAATTTGTTTTGACCATTCATATTTGTTACCAGGTTTTTGTTTTCTTTTTTCCCCTATGGGAAGTTGAAATGAGGTAGGAGAGAAAATCAATTATTAATTTAAAAAATGAAATAAAAGTGAAGTCTTAAGATAAAATTGCCATGATGACCAGATTTCTCTTCTTCCACATTCTGTCTGGAGACCTCAAGCTACAAATCCCTAATTTATATTTGAACAAACTCTGAAGAATCTTTTTTACTGTAAAATAGATGTCCCGATACTCTATGCTTTCTTCTATTTCATGTACATTATTTGATACTCACACCAGGACTAGGAGAGGAGCAAGATAGTGTTTTCTGATGAGGAAATTGGGACTCAGAGAGGCAAATTATTTTCTGAGGTCCCATTGTTATTTAGTGAAAAGATTAGGACTGGGACCTAGATCAATTGACTCCTAGAAAAAATTTTTCTTTCTAAATTACTCACCAAAGTGTAGTATCTTGTGGAACATTAGGGAGACCAATCCATCAATAAATAAACTTTTAAATGTTTACTATGTGCCTGAGCCATCTGCTGGAGATGATAATAAAGGTATAAATAACAGACTCTGCCCACAAGGAGCATCCATTCTAATGAGATACACAACAGGAAAACAGCTCCATACAGAGAAGATGGAAGGAATCAAGGAAGACATCTTGGAATTGTAAGATCTTGGAAAGCATCTTGTAGGACTTAATAAATAAGCACATCCTTAAAGAGATATAGAGGTTCTAAAAGAGAGGGGTGAGAAGGAAGAGTATTACAGGCATGGAGTTTAGCTTGTATAGATGCATAGAGACAGAAGAAAGGTCATGCATGGAGAATGGAAAACAGGCTGGTGGAATCTAAAGTGCATGAGGAAGAATAATGTGCAATCTGTTTGGAAAGAAAAGTTGAAATCAGACAGTAATAGATTTTTAAATGGAAGAGAGAGAAGTTTGATATGATCATGTCACTAACTTTTTCAAAAAGGTTCAGTGACTCCATATTGAATCGTAGTAGAAAATGGATTGGAAATGGGAGAGACAAAGCAGGGGGACTATTAAGAGACTACTGCAATAATCTAGGTGAGAGGTAATGGGGGTTGGAACTAAAATGGTTGTACAAGTGGAAAGAAGTGGGTCAAAAACAAAAGTTGTGGTCAAGGTAGAAACGATAGGACTGGGCAACTGATTGGGCAAGAATCATGTCTTTAGTAATATAATGATAATAATAGCTCACATTTAAGTAGTGCTTTAAGACTTGCAGAATGCTTTATATCTGTAAACTCATTTGAGATATATTTTCTTTCCTAGCACTAAAGGAGCACTCTTTGTAGAGTATGTGTTTAGTGCTTGATTAATCAATCAACTTCTAGGGAATGATGGTTAATTGATTGACAGGGTATAAGAGTACAGATAGCCTAGTATAATACCAGGACCAGAAAAATAGTTTAAAATATATGCCCTACACATGATGGATCTAGGGTACCAAAATTGAGTGGATAAGAGAGGCAACTAGGTGGCACAGTTGATAAGAGATATGGAATTAGAGTCATGAAAACCTGAATTTAAATCCTGCCTATAACATTTGCTAGATATGTGATGCTGGCTATGCTCTCATCCATAAAATGGGGGTGATAATAGTAGCTACTGTGGTAGGAACAAATGAAGAAACAATTTGAGTCATATAATTTATTAGCAAAATAAACGTAATGAAAAGGTCAACGGACTTCTCAGTCAGTCCAAAGACCCTGAATACAGAGTGAGACAGATTTTTATGTGTTAAAACAATTAATCAAATCAGAGTGATTAATTAAAAGAAAACAACCAAGATACAAAATTAGATTATCTTATTTCTAATTAGAGGACTTTCTAAGTTGGAAGGGGGAGAGTGAATTGGTGTAATTCCCTGAAAGTAATAAAAAGGATGTCCCACTCCCCCCAGTCAAATGAAAATTGAAACTATAACTGATTGGACAGTATGGGGTCAGTTTTCAGATAAGACATATGGATTGTTTGAGATATATAATTATGAGAAAACTCCTTGCATCAATCTTTGGATCTGACTAGGTTGTTGATTAGCAAAGTTCAGGTTCTTAGATATGGAATTCTAAGCAGCAGTTAGAGGTGGTCCAGAAACCTAGCCATGCAGGGCTAGATTCAAACAATGCATTAAATTTTTCTCATGATTCCCATAATTGAACTAAGTTTTCTCACAAGACAGAAATTAGACTAGACCCATAATTGAATAGAAAGGGAACCAGGCTAGCTACAGAATTTAGTCAAAAGATGGAGGCCATGTGATTCAGTCAGTTCCCATACCACCTAGCAAGGTTGTTTCAAGGATCAAATGAAATAAGATATATGAAGCACTTTGCAAACTTTAAAGATTGCAGTAATGGGGTGGCTAGGTGGCACGGTGAATAGAGCATCAGCCCTGGAGTCAGGAGTATCTGAGTTCAAATCCAGCCTCAGACACTTAACACACACACAAAAAACTAGCTGTGTGACCTTGGGCAAGTCACTTAATCCCAATTTCCCTCCAAAAAACAGCAAAAAATAAAAAATAAAGATTGCAATAATGGCCCTTACACATAGAAGGGTCCCAATAAATGTTAGTGCCATTCTTCCAATACAAAGATAAGATGATGCACATTCCCATGCATTTTTATATTCATCTCTAAAGAAGGATTCTGTTTTGAATTATGTTAGATCTGCAAAATTTTCAAATTCAAGAGCAAGATGGCACTCCAGTCTCTTGTGGTGCTATTAATGTTAGATTTTATGTGGAGATCTGTATAGACACATACCCACTTCAGGTGTGAGCATTAGATACTTTCTGGGGCTCTGCTCAATCAATTTTTCAGGAACTACTATATAACACTGTAATGGTAATCAATTTGTTTGATATACTTAGGGTTAAGTAGATCCTAGTAACTTAGTGCTAAGTATAGAACTCTGTCCATTGGTGAAAAGGTGTGAATTCCCCCTGGTGAAAAGGTGTGAAT
>CM053594.1:74734515-74759274 GCA_028646575.1 Pseudocheirus occidentalis | reverse complement strand
AGAGAGAGAGAGAGAGAGAGAGAGAGAGAGAGAGAGAGAGAGAGAGAGAAAGAGAGACAGACAGAGACAGACAGAGAGAGACAGACAGAGAGAGAGACAGAGAGAGAGGGGGAGAGGGAAGAAGGGAGTGGGAGGGGGAAGAGACAAAAAAAAGAGAGAGACTTTCCAATTAGGGGGTAGGGATGGGGATCAAGAAAGGCTTCAGGCTTCATGGAGGAGGTAACATCTGAATTAGGCCTTGAAGAAAAGGAAAGATTTCATAGGCAAAGACTGGGGGAGGAGGGGGCAAAGAAGAATCATTCCAGGCTGAAAACATATGATTCATTTCTTCCCTGAAAAAGGTGGGATTAAGTCAGCTGTGGGTCCACAACATTTATCAAATGATTTGAGTTGTCAGTAGAAGCAAACAGGACTTCAGACAGCCATCTTCTTACAAACTGTGCTTTCCTGTTGGGGTATTAGTGATCCCTTCTCTGCATTTTGTGCCTTATAATGGGGCCTAACTGAACAGGAATATACATTTTACCATACCTTGATTGCTCTCTGTGAACATGGGCAATGAGATTTGACTCACATGAATGTTTTGTCATCATAACGTGTTGGGGACCATGGCACTAAGTAAATTGTCATCCTTGCCCCAGATGGTCCATGTGTTATACAATACAAGTACTGTTTGAAACAGTGAATCCCAAAGTTCCTGCACTGATGATCCCAGTGAAGCACACCAACTATCACAGTGACTGAAGAATCACTGGAAAAGAAGAAGCCCTGGAAAGGTGACTCTCTTCGTAACTTTTACTTCATGAAATTTATTCTGTGATAGTGCCTGCTTGAATGACTTTCTGCTAGGAACCAGGTATTAATAAGATCACTCATTTCCTATTTGGGATGGGAATCAGGGAAGTTTTCTTAAATGGGAAGGGTTAGCATTTGAGTTAGGGCTTTAAAGGCTTCTAGGATTTCAATGTATGGGAGGGGAGAGATGGAGGCAGTGAGTTTAGTATGAGGCTTTTCATATAGGAAGGGGCTTAGTGAATGTTTTCAGGAAATTTTATTTTATGTTACTTCAATTCAACATTTTAAATATGGTCAATACATATAGTTTATATTGAAGAAGTCATTCTATATTTTCATTAGTCAATTTTGGGAAATGCTTTAGAATTTAAATGTATAAATTTAGGAGAAAATAAAAATCTATCTACTAACCTATCAAGGCCTACCTTCACACAAGACTCCAAAGCAAAAGATTGGTTATACAGGTCCATGCTGCCATGACCACCTATCTCTCTCCCTCTCTCTCTAGTTGACTATATCAAGCCAAGTCTCAGCTTTGCCCTTTACAAAATGAAAGTTGCACAAGAAAGCTTCCAGCATTCTGTGACTCTAAGGTTCTTCTCAGAATTGAGGAGTGAAATGGATTATCTAAGGTCACATAGCAAATTACTGTCAGTGCTGACACTTGAATCCATGTCTTTTGCTTCTGAAACTCATCCTTCATTGTCAAAAAATGAGAGACATAGAGAGAGAGACAGGGACACACACACACACACAGAGAGAGAGAGAGAGAGAGAGAGAGAGAGAGAGAGAGAGAGAGAGAGAGAGAAAGGGAGAGAGAGAGAAACAAAGGGAGACAGAGAGACAGAGACAAGAGGATAATTTACTTGGTGTCATGGTCCCCAACATGTTATGATGACAGAAAACAGAGCAATAGAGAGAGAGACAGGGAGAGACAGAAGAGGAGAGAGAGAGGGAGGGAGAGGAAGAGAGAGAAAGAGAGAGAGGGAGAGAGAGAGAGAAGAGAGAGAGAAATAGAATTAAATTTCCATCAATTGCCTGTGGCTGCTCCCATGTATCCTCAAGAGTGTACAACAAATACCTAATCCTTTTTCCCTCTTTCTCTCTTGCAATAGAAGAAAACAAAACTCCAATGGTTGGGGATGTTTTCCTTGCCATCCAGAGCAAGGTTCACCAGCTCTCTGCCCTACATTGACAATTTAAACATTTTATTAAAAAAAGGCCCCAGGGTAATGGAAAGTTTCCCAGAAAATGGAGTATTTCTTTCCTTGTAAATGCAAACATGCTGCACAGAAGCCAAAAGGGCTTCCTGGAATTGAAAGATTCCAGATATAATTTTTAGAGCAAAGCCCACAGCTTCTGCTAGCTGGCCAGGTTGATACCCATGGCACTGCCCCTAGAAGGTTATACTCAGAACTAGTAAAACTCGTCTGGGTAACATGACCCATATGCTTATAACCCCAGGACAGTTTCCATAGCTCAAAAAACCCTGTTTCAGACTTCAAGGGGTTTCCTTCCATTGATTCTCAAGTTTAAGTTTTACAGACAAGTACACAGGCCTGCCCTCTTTGAAAAGGTGTGAATTCACCTTACCCTAGGTTCCTGTTGCCCCATAGGTGTGACCTTTGGTTCTGGCATTGATGAAATGTTCTCTACCTCATAGTTGTAATGAAGATCAACTCAGTTGAAATCTCATTGCTTATGAAGTTCACATAGGAACTATGCCTTTTTACTAGGCTTAGCTTTTTAAAAAGGTGCTGAAGTGGGGTGTGTGGCAAAGAAATGAGAGTGACTACACAATCACAGATGTGGTCCACTGGGAAAATCCTGAATGTCCATGCTGCACCTCTCTTCTAGAGAACCCTGTATTTTGAGGAGCTGGTTTTAGTTGGAGAGGACGTGAGAAACTTTAGGGGGGTCCCCTTGAAGCAAAGGGCCCCCAAAACTCCCAAGAGATCCTCCTTTCACCAGAGGGAGGTTCACCAAAGGGGAAGATATATTGGCATAGATGGAAGGAACACGAAGGTACAATCTGAACCTATTCCTTTGCTGGTACTGTGAGTCATCTAGTACATGGAGGTCCCAAGGGATGGTGGAACTATTGAAAGCAGGGTTACTAGGCCTCCTACTAATCTTGAACTCTTTCTCCTCATCCAAAAGGTCCTACCCAATGCAACAATGTAAGTCCATAGCGTTTTGTATAGGTTCCTGGGAATAGTCAAGGCTCAATGGAGAGAGAAAGGATATTATCTTGACTGTTTATGTGTTCAGTTATAAGTCCTTTGCAATTTTTGGCTGAATTATATATACCCTGGATAAAGCAAATTTCTAGTGTTCCAGGGAAAATCTTCATTATAGGGAAAATGAGACAAATTTTGACATTCCCATTGAATGAGGGTAGAGGGAGGAGCCATAGAAAATTTAGCAGGAAACCTTCAGAACTGAACCCAATCTGTGTGAGCTTTAGGCTTCAGGAGACAAGAGTATAAAGAAATGTGCTTTTCCTACTTCAAGTAAAGACTAGAGTATTGATCCTGGGAGTGGGGGTGTGCAGATGTTAGTAAAGTGCTTCACAAACCTTAAAGTGCTATATAAATGTTGCTGTTCATTATTGTCATTATTATAATTGAAAATATATCATTATATATTGGAAACATGTCATTATGATTGGCTATATATATCCAATTATAATCACACACACACACACACACACACACTCACATAAATTGGAAGTGGGGCTGAAGTCCTTTCCTGACTCTAGCACTGACTCCATGTATGATCATAAGCAAGTCATTTAATCTCTGGGTCCTAGGTTCCTTATTAGAAAAATGAGATTATAATAATTCATGTGGGTCCTCTCTCACAAGGTTGATCATAGAACCCCCCAGAAGTGGAAGGCACCAGAGTCCATCTATTCTGAACTATGCTTGAGTATGTGCTCATTAACTTGAATAACTATATTTGAGTATGTGCTCATCAACTTGAGTATAGTTGAGTATATGCTTGGTTGTGAGGCATCCACTGGTCACCCAGTCTTTGCTAGAAGATCTCTGGTATGGGAGATTACATCCTAAGGCAATCTCTTCCACTTTTGGATGGCTCGCATTCTTAGAAAGATTTTCATTGTATCGAACCTAAATCTGCCTCTTTATATTGTCAACCCACTGCTCCCAGCTTTAGGGTTAAGCAGAATGAATCCTTTTTTTCAATCTCAGTTGAGGGATCATCACTTAGGTACAACTCTTTAAGTATTGGTAGACCCCAGGCTCTGTTCTGAGTTCTCTTATTTCCTCTCTCAACACACACACACTCTCTCTCTTTTTCAAAAATTTCATTTTAAAAATAATACTTTATTTTTTCTCAATTACATGTGAAAACAATTTTTAACATTCATTGTTTTTTTTTGTTTTGAGCTCCAAATTCTATCCTTCCCTCCTTCCTCTTCCTCCTCCTTGAGATGGTAAGCAATTAGATATAATCTCTTGATAATTGAATTCCTGAGAGCCGATGAGGTCAGTATCTTTATGCAGATTACTTCCAAATGAATATAGAAAGCTTGTTCTCCTGAACACCAGACCTGCATCAGAAATTGTCCCATTCATATATGTTCATCAGGATATCCACAAATATCTCAAAATTCAAAATGTACAAAAAAAATCTCAAAATATCTCAAAATGTACAAAATGGAATGTTCTATTCTTTCTCCTAAACTGCCATGTTTCTGGCATTACAAATAAGTTACCCAGGTCTGTAACCTTAGGGTTGTCCATTATTCTTAACTCCCTCTAACACCCCAAATCCAATCAGTTGCCAAGTCTTGTTGATTTTACCTTCACAACATCTTTCACATCTGTACTCATCACTCAACGGCCATTGCTCAGTTCATCTTAGCTTTTTATTTGGTATTCCTACTTTTAGTTTTCCCCTTTCTGATACATCTTCCACAGAACCATTAAAATAATCTTCCTAAAGCACATGTCTCATGCTACTCCTCAAATCAAGAAGGTTTAGCAGTTCCCTATTTTCTCTGGGATAAAACAAACTTTTGGGGGCATTTAAAACCCTCCATTTGCAATCTGGTTCCAGTCTATCTACAGAATTATTTCACGCTGCTCCCCTTTACATATTTCATATTCTAGCCAAGCTGGTTAATGGGATGTCCCCCAAATATAATATGATTTCTCTGTCTCTCCCCTACTCTTTTCTCACCCACATACACCTAGGAATCTCATATGTCTCACATCTGGGATATTATGTTCAACTTTGGGCACTGTAAGAATGATCATTATAGTGTAATGTAAGAAAGATTTTTTTTTCCTTTTGGAAGGGGGGAGGGCAGGGCAATTGGGGTTAAGTGACTTGCCCAAGATCACACGACTAGAGTGTCAAGTGTCTGAAGCTGGATTTGAACTCAAGTCCTCCTGAGGAGGGGCACCAGGGCTGGTTCTCTATTCACTGCGCCACTTAACCACCCCAAGAAAGATCTTTATAAGTTTGAGATCACTCAGAGGAGACTAACCAAGAAGGTGAAGGGCCTTCAGTCCAGTCATATGAGGACTATAGGAAGGAGTTTGGGAAGAGAAGATACAGGGGATGGTAGAGGAGGCATACTAGCTGTCTTCTATTGTTTAAAGGTCTCTCATGTGGAAGAGAGATTCAATTTGTGAAGCTGTAAAAAGTATAAATTAAGTTTGATGTCAGGGAAAAAATTCCTGTGATTAGAATGATCTATAAATGGAACAGACCATCTCAGGAATCAGTGGGTTCCTTTTCATTGAAGCTCTTTAGGAAGACATTATATGATCAGTGATTGGGTATAATTGAGTGGATTGGACTGTCTGGACATTAAGGTCCTCTCCCACTCTAGAATTTAGTGATTCCATGATTCCATGTTGTCTTTAAATCAGAAAATCATGCTTTGCAGCATTAAAAAAAATCAATAATGTATATCAAGGCCAAGCACAGATCCATGAGACATTCCACTAGAGAATTCTTTCCAAGATAACATAAAGTCATTGATTTAACCAGCTCTGGATCCACCTAGCTATACTGTTGTCTAGTTGATATCTCTCCATCTAGTTCAATTAATCATTCAGCAAGAACATATTGAGTTCTGTGGAGTCCTAGACACTGTGCTAGGTGCCATAGTCACAAAGACAGAATCCCAAGTAATCCCTGCACTCAAGGAAATTACATTGTCTCAAGGTACATAATGTGACACTTATTTGTATAGGGCCCAGACCTGTGATTTTGATATAGGGAATTCCTAGAGAATAGAAAAATACCTTCCATCTCTGCAAATTGGCCCAGTTATAATTTTAGAGGGGTATGTAGACCACTGTGAAAAGTTATATGACTTGATCAGGACCACACAGTCAGTAGATGGCAGAAGTGGGATTTGAATCCAAGTCTTTCTCTAGAAGGCTAACTTTCTATTTTATTAATCTTTCCTTTGGTTTTTATTATTTCTAATTTAGTATTTAATTAGAGATTTTCAGTTTGTTCTTTTTCGAGCTTTTTCAATTGCACGCTCAATTCATTGACCTCCATTTTCTCTAATTTTTTCATGTATGCATTCAGGGATATAAAACTTTCCCTAAGAATTGCCTTTGCTGCATCCCACAAGTTTTGGTATGATGTCTTATTATTGTCATTCTCTTGAATGAAGTTACTGATTGTTTCTATAATTTCTTGTTTGACTCACTCATTCTTTAGGATTAAATTATTTAGTTTCCAATTCGTTTTTTGCCTATCTTCCCATGGCCTTTTATTGCATATAATTTTTATTGAGTCGTGATCTGAGAATGATTCATTTAATATTTCTGCTTTTCTGCACTGCATTGTGGGATTTTATGTCCTAGTACATGGTCAATTTTTGTGTATGTGCCATATGCCACTGAGAAGAAGGTATATTCCTTTTTATCCCCATTCAGTTTTCTCCAGAGATCTATCATGTCTAGCCTCTCTAAAATTCTATTTGTCTCCTTAACTTCATTCTTGTTTATTTTGAGGTTAGATTTATCAAGTTCAGAGAAGGGGAGATTGGGGTCCCCCACTAGTATTGTTTTGCTATCAATTTCTTCCTCTAATTCCCTTGACTTTTCCTCAAGGAGTCTGGATGCTATACCACTTAGTACATATATGTTAAGTAATGATATTGCTTTATTCTCGATGTAGTTTCCTTCCTTTTCTCTTTTAATTAGATCTACTTTTACTTTTGCTTTATCTGAGATAAGGATTGCTACCTCTGCTTTTTTTTTACTTTAGCTGAAGTATAATATATTCTATTGCATCCCTTTACCTTTACCCTGTGCATATCCCTTTGTTTCAAATGTGTTTCTTGTAGACAGCATATTGTAGGATTGTGGTTTTTAATCCATTCTGCTATCGGCCTCTGTTTTATGGGAGAGTTCATGCCATTCACATTCACAGTTATGATTACTATCTGTGACTTTCCCTTCATCTTATTCCCTCCCCTGTTTATATCTTTGTATTTTCCTTTTCCCTTCCCCTCTTAAGAATTTTCCTTTTGACCACCGCCTCCCTCAGTATTCCCTCCTTGTGTCCCCCCCTCTTTACCTACCCTTTCCCCTTGCTACTCTTTCCCTCCCTTCTGAGCCCTCCTTTATCCCTCCTACTGCCTGTAGGGCACAATAGATTTTTATTCTTAACAGAGTATGTCATTCCCTCCTTGAACCCAAACCAATGCTGGTAAATTTCATACGGTGCTCCTCTCCCACTCTTTTCCCTCTATTGTTATGAGTTTTTGTGTCTTTTCATGTTAGAATCTAAACTTAACTGTTCATATTGATCCCTTTTAAAATCAGAACCAATGAGAATAATGATCATATCATGTTCATCTCCTTTCTTCCTTCCCCTCCACTTTAGTATGTTTTTATGCCTAGAAGGCTAGCTTTCTACACGCCATGCTAAACTGCCTCATTATATACTTTTAAGTGCACAAAGGCAGCTGGCATCACAGCAGACGGAATACTATTCTTGGAGTCAGGAAGACCCTGAGTCAAAAAATCTGGCCTCAGACACTTACTACCCCTGTGATCCATTTAACCTTTGTTTGTCTTAGTTTCCTAATCTGTAAAATGGGGATGATAATAATATTCCAATAAAGTGCTTAGCAGAGTACCTGGCACACTTAGTAAGCAGTTAGGAAATGTTTTATTTTCCCCTTCTCTAAATACAAAATACATTTCAAGTATATACAAAATAATTTTCTGGGATGGAGGGAGGAGATCAGAAAAGATCTAATGTAGGAGGCGGTGCTTGAGCAAAGATTCAAAAAGAGCTATGGATTCTGAGAAGGGACAGTGGTGGGGGGGGGAGAGTGCATTTCAGATATAGGGGACAGCATTTGCTCTTATTCAAGACAAGTCTACTTGTCATTGAAAGCCCTTCCCGATCTCTCTCTAGTCTATCTTTCTACATTTCAGTAAAGAGCCCTACATACTTGATCTGTAACTCAGCATTTCATTGCCCACCTCCCCCGTGCCTTTGCACAGACTGTCCCTCGCACCTGGATTGCACTCTTTCCTCACCCCCACTTTTGAGAGTCTCTTAGCTTTGTTCAAAGCTAAGACCATGTGCCACCTCCAACTGGAAGTCTTTCCTGATCTCTCTGGTTTGTTAATGCCTCTTTCTCAAGTTATTGTGTATTAATGTATTGTAGACTATAAGCTGCTTGAAGGTAGAGATTATTTTCCTTTTGGTTTCTCTGCACCTAGCAGTCAGCCAGTCATTTTATCAAGCACCTACACTGTGCTAGGCCCTATACTGAACACTGGGGACAAAAAGAAAGGGAGAAGATAGTTCTTGACTTCAAGGAGCTTAGAGTCTAAAAGGGGAGACAACAGACAAACAACTATGTAAAGACAAGCTACATATGGGATCAGTCCTCAAGGGGGTGCCCTTTGAATCCAAACTTCACAGAACAAATCCCCTTAATAAAAGAATTTGTTCTGTAAAACTTGGACTGTCAAAAGGCCACACCTGAGGACCTGGAAGTCCATATGTGACCTTGAGGTCACAGGTTCCCCATCCCTGCACTAGACCACGCTGCTTCTCTGATGTGGACCATATGCTTCATGGCCAAGTGGGTGACACAACCTGAGCCACTTCCTGGAAAAACAATGGAATTTCTCTTAGATGGCCCCTAATTCTCCTTTTCATATGATTTCCCTTCTGAGCACACCATCCTCTCCTTTCCAGGCCCCCAGAACTGCTGTTCTATCTGTCTTGGGACCCTTTTATTAGGGAGGAGAACTCCTCCCTATGTCATATAAATGACAAACTCATTTATATAGAAAGGCTGGGGACTGAATATCTTCTCTAAATTAAAAAATGACAATTCCCCTTGGAGAAGAGAACACAAACACAAAGAAATAGACTGTTTATTGTGGAGTTCAAGGTATTTAGTTGAGCCATTCAAGTTGAAGAGGGGAGAGTTAAGACATTTTGGGCTAAAAGGGTATTCTTGGTGACCCTGAAGTCATACTATATAAGTAGCCATCTGCTCTATCTATGCATAAAGCTAATACTTGGAATAGAACGTAGCTAGGTGGCCCAGTGGATAGAGCACTGGGCTTGGAGTCAGAAAGACCTGAATTCAAATTTAAGCCAGACACTTAGTAGTTGTGTGACCCTGGACAAGTCAATTCACCTTTATTTGCCTTAATCCATTGGAGAAGGAAATGGTAAACCACTTCAATATCTTTGCCAAGAAAACTCCTTGGGCCATATGGTCTACGGGGTCATGAAAAGTAGGACAGAACTGAACAATACTTGAAAGAGCTATACTAAGAGTCACCTTATTAGAAACGTGCTGTCTTAGGTAGTAGAAAGGTCTGGTCTAGGAATCTGGAAACTTAGTAAGTGACCAAACCAGGACTAAAGGCTAGGCAGTCTTGGGCAAGTTCCTCCCTCTGGACCTCAGTTTCTACCTTTGTTAACATGATAAGCTTGGTCAAGTAATTTCCAAGATACCTTGCAACTCTACTCTTTTCACAGTCTAAATTTTATATTTTAATAATTTTGTTTAGAACTCAGAATTAGGATTTAAAATTTAATTATAGAAGGGAGGATTCCCAGGAAAGACTTTTAAGTCTAGTAGTTAGTATTACCTAGCTAGAGCCAGGGACTGAATATTTCTTATGGCTGTCTTATTTTCTGAATATTTAACAACCAAACATTTGGATTCAATCCAAGGCAACCCTCCCAAAGTCTGTTAATGAGGGGAAAGTATTTGAACTCCATCCAAACCTCTAAAAAAACCCAAAAAACCTCAAAACAAAGCAATCAAAAGTCCCTTCCAAAACAAAGAAAACATAGGCATAGAAAAGCATTAGTCAATTAAATAATCACATCAATAGATCTTCTGAAGGACTGAGATTTTTTTCTTTTGCTTCTTGGCATTCTCAACAGTGGTTATGCCCAGCTAGTCCAATAGAGTGGAAATGCTATTATACAACCCCCAACTCTGATTCCAAAATGTATGCATACAGAAACAATACATACTCACAGACGTATAACAATTCAGACACGTACAACCACGTACATGAACAGTCATATACCTGCATGCATTCACAGCAACAGAAGCATTATGCACATATGTATACTCACAGAATAACAGAGTTGGAGGAAACATTGGGGGCCATCTTGTCCACCTTGTACCTGACTTACTTCAGGATATCTACAGATGGCCATCTAACCTTCATATGAAGACCTCTGGTTAGGAGGAGCCCATTTAACTGTCAGATAACTCCAGTTCCTCAGATGTTTTTCTTTTGTAGTATGTGTGTATGTGGATTGCTTATTTTCTCTATCCTTCCAGTTCATTTTATGTCATCACAGAAAGTAAGGGACGGATAACAGAAATAGTGAGGTAGGCAGCACAGTGAAAAGAGTGCTAGACCTGGAGTCAGAAAACCTCATTTTCCTGAGTTCAAATTCAGCCTCAGACACTTACTAGCTGTGTGACTCTAGGCAAGTCACTCAGCTCTGTTTGCCTTGATTTCCTCACCTGTAAAATGAGCCAAAGAAGGAAATGGCAGACTACCTTAGTATCTTTTTCAAGAAAACCCAAATGGGGTCATGAAGAGGCAGACAACTGAAAAGGACTAGACAACAACAAAAATGTTATTAAAATACAAAATGTTTCTGTTCTCTGTTATCCCTTTGTTATGTGTGAAAAAGTTTCTTTGATCTAATTAAAAAGGGTATTTGTGATTGGTGAAAGACTGCTCATATCACTGAGGACTTTCAAAAGTTGAGCCTACCAAGCATTAAAACAGTTGAATCAATCCAGATATAAAGCAGGAAGCAGCTTTAAAGAGTGTGAACCCTGGCAGTGGAGAAAAGAGTCAACAACAGATTCAATAGAGAATTAGCCTTGGCAGGTGGTATTGAACTACAATCAGCAACAGGTCCAAAAATCCATGGAAGTGACTTTTCCTGTATGGAACAGGGGTAAGCACCATAATGCTTAAAGAGAAAAAATATTGGGACCCTAAAGTGTTGTAGGTCAATTTCCCTGGCCACATGTGTTCCTTGTTCCTAGTGTTCCTCAAGTTTGTACTCATTCTTCCCAAAGACTGTGTATTTGGTATGGGAGGGCACATTGAGTAGTTATTCAAGGAAATGCCTTTGCTTTGAGCAAATTATGTTTTATAATATTAATAAATGAACATTTCTGTAGTGCTTTAAGGTAGAAAAACATACATATGTATGTATATGCAGTATACATATATGATGTGTAATTATACCCATTACACATATTACATAATTACATAAATTATATTATATTTGTATATACAATCTTATTTATTTCACCCTCACAGCAAATCTGTGAGAGAGGTGCTTTTATTAACTCTATTTTTATAGAAGGGGCAGAATAGTATAGAGAGTTATCCTTGGAAACAGGATGACTTAGGTTCAAATCCTACCTCTGACAAATACTACTGTGTGATCCTGGCAAGTTATTTAACCTCTTGGTGTCCCAGGTAACTCTCCAGGACTACTAGCTAAAGATGAGGTGCCAACTTGGGTTGCTGGAACTTCCTCATTGGGAACTCCCTCTATCAATGAAATCACTGGTCCAGTCTCTATCTTTTCACAGATAAAGAAACTGAGACTAATAGAGATTAAAAGGCTTGATCCCATAAAATTCCTCATTTTTTATTAAAATCACTTATTAGTAGCTGTATGTGCTACAGTCAGGAAGATCTGAGTTCAAATACTGTCAAAGTCTGGCACTTCCCTTACTAGTTAAATACACTCCTGGGGGTCCAGAAGCTATAGTTTGGGGGCTTCAGTTCAGTAGAGTACATTGCAACTTTTTAGATAGTTATCCTAGAGGATAACTTGTCAAGTTGACATTGTAGCCAAGAAGAGTTGCTACCGGTTAGATTGAACTGAAGCCTGTCTCTCAACAATTTCTGCTCACTGATTTTAATTCCACTCTGTGAGGCCAGGAAGAATCACCTAATCTTTTTCCCATGTGACGGCTGAATTAAAGTCAATTGGAAGGGCTCAGTTTTCCTTTACAAGGAACACAGTACTACCTGAATAAGTAACCAGTACTACCTGAAAACTTGATAAATATACTGTCATCTTCTAAGTTGCTGGGGAAAAAGTTGAATAGAATACAATTCAACAAACAGATCCCTGCTGACATTCAATTTGGGACTTCTTTCCAAAGTAACATCAAACCATGAGGAACATCTCTTTGGATCTAGTCATTTGAACAGTTTTAAAACCATCTATCCAATATTTCTCCATTTTTTCCCCCACTAGTATATCATACATACTGTGATAGATGCAAGGGAGTATTATAGTTTAATTTACTCAGATTTTAGAAAGACATTTAATGATCTCTAATTTGGCCCAAAGAAGAGAGGAAAAAGAAATGAGTTCTTAAGTCTGTAACCATGAATCAAGAAGACAGATAATACATGGTTCATGCTACCCACCTCTTGATAGAGAGGTGAGGTGCTCAATATGAAGACTGAGATTTCCACTTTTGGGTGTGGGGGGAATTTATTTTACTTGACTATGCACATTTATTACAGTGGCTTTTGTCTTGGTTTGCTTTCAGTGGTTGGGGTAAAGTGAGAGGGATAGAAAATTCTTAAATTGACAAAAGAATTTAAAAATAAAAAAGAAATGCACACACACACAATGATGTCAGTCTGTCATGATCTACTCTTAATAAAACTATGCTGACTCTTTTTAATCATTGTTTCCTGGACAAGATTGAAAATATTCTCCTTTTAACAATTTTTCTAGGATTTTGCTGGTTTTATTTCTATCAAACTCATCTGCAAATTTCACTTTCTTCACTGCACTCTACACATAGATTTGGAAACTTTGAAATTTGGTGGGGTGAGAAACATCACCTGTAAATCTGTAATGGTGCAGGTTTTGTTTATTTTGTTTGTGTTGTTTTGATCCATCTCACTATGGTTCCCCAATCACCTGACGTTTCTCCTCTTGCATAAAGAGACTCTTTAACTCCTTCTAACTAAACAGATTTGTCCTGAAGGGAAGAATAGTTTTGGTTCCATAATTTCTTCAACAAATTAGAGGGGAGGTCCAGGAAGCTGATGGGATTCTGGTTCACCTGCATCTACTCCTATTCTCTGCATAGTAAAAAAAATAGCTTAAATTGGAGGTAAACACTGGCACTGGCAAACAATGATTTACATGCCTTCCATGGCACATGGGAACCTCACTATCTTTCCTTCCATCATTCATATCTCCCATAACCTACAATTTCTATGAGCACCATGATCCCCACAAAGTCATTTTGGGATGCTTTCAAAATCTGCTTAGGCAATGTGTATAGGACTGGAGTACAGGATAGCCATAATGAAGAGGAAGAAGATCAGAAGGCTCAGGTCTTGCATGCTGTCCCTGAGAGGGGACTAGGATCTGAAGGCCCACAAGGTGGTTGGAGGTTCACCATCTTGAGGACCATCTGCTAGGCACAGGTGTTCTAAATCTTTAAAGGGTGCCCCTGATGCTGCTAGCTCATTGCTACTGGACTGGGTCAGTACCGAGGGTGATTCAAGGGGGGAAAATTGAGGATAAAGTTGGGTGGTCCAGTGACAAAGAAGGTCCTTAGGTAGCACAGATAGTATACTGAGCTGCTAAGTCAAGAAGAACTCAGTTCAAATCTCACCCTCACATCGTTCACCTCTCTGGTTCTCTGGGCCTTAATTTATTCATCTGAAAATCATAGGTTTGAATTTGAAATCATTTAAGGTCTTTTTATTTCTAAATATGTGAACCTATGAGAGAGTAATTCATTACTGGGTCACTTCTTTCCTTTGGGGCCAAATCATTACTCCTCAGATCTCAAAGAATGATTTTCTCCTTGGGGCAAGTGCATGCATACAGATAGCACTTTCAAGTTTGCAAAGCTCTTTACATGTTAGCTTGGATGGGGAGCAGGGGAGGAGGTCTTCTTCTTCTTATCCCCATTTTACAGATAGGGTTACGCAGTTAGGGAGTATTTGGGGCAGAATTGGAACCCAGTACTCTATTCACTATGTCATCTCATTCACTCTGTGCATATCCCTGCAAAATTCCCTTTATCTTCCATACTCGCTGGAAGTGAGATCCTCAGTCCTTATCCTCTGTTTCTCTCTGACTCTCATGGTAAACTCAGTGCCTAGCATTGCATCGTGCAATATATATTTGCATTATGCCTGCATTCAACAATGTATGTGCCTATGTGTACACACATACAAAGGTACAGTAATGCCTATGTACACATGTATGCCCACACAAGCACACATCTCATGAACATTCATACATAGATAGTCAAATATGTATACACACAGACACATAGGAACTGAATATTAATATGTAAGTAGGAGATTGTTTAGTAGGCAAAAATTCTACTTCCTAAAAGAATGAATGAAAAAGCATTTACTAAGCACTTATTGTATGCCAGACGGGTAGCTAGGTGGCACAATGGAAAGAGCACCAGGCCTGGAGTCAGGAAGACCTGAGTTCAAATCTGGCATCAGATACTTATTAGCTGTGTGACCCTAGGCAAGTCACCTAACTCCATCTGTTTTAGTTTCCTCATCTGTAAAATGAGTTAGAGAAAGAAATGGTAAGCCACAACAGTATCTTCATCAAGAAAACCCCAAATGGGGTCATGAAGAGTTGGACATGACTGAAAAATGAATATACAACAACGTGCCAGACACTGGAGTAAGTACAGGAGATACAAACATGAGTGATCAAGATGATCCTTTCCCCCAGGTAGTTTACCTTATATAGGGGAGTGGTGGCCAACCAGGAAGATTTTGGACAGCAAAGCATCTAGGGAAAAGTTCTTTGGACAAAGGGTAGGAGGGGGCCACAGTTCAGGGATAAAGTTAGGCTAGAACACACACAGAATGGCTTAAGTGAAGTGACAGATCTGGAAGGAGGCACAGTAAAATGAATGATCACTAGAATCCAGTGTCCTAAGGCCGAAATCTTCATGTTTTTACAGGTAGATGCTGCTGCAAAGGTAGGGTGGTCTGGAGAAGGCCGCAGTCAGAGAGGGGCCCTTTCATTCCAGTCAGATGATTCACTAATACACCCAGGAATGTGTAGTTAGAACCATTTCCTCTGAATTTTGGACAGCTAATTAATGAATTTTCAATGTGAGCACTTACACTTTGGAAACTGACATATGCTTTAAGTCAGGACTTGACTTACCATTTTGTTGATTGTCTAGACTTAAGAAAACAATGAAAAAATTATGCAGGTTCAACTTTAAAAAGAGTGTGTTCTGCCTAGTTCCTCCCCACACCTCCACCCTGCCCAGAGAGCTGCTTGTTAAATATTTTACCAGCACATTCCCTGAATATATACCCTGCACCTCTTTGTTTTTGCTCACATAATTTCCTATACTTGGAATGTCCTTCCCCATTGGGCCTGTCCACTGTAATCCTACTTAAATTTCAAGGTCTGTCTTAAATGCTTCTGCCAAGAAGCTTGTGGTGGAGGCAGGAGGGTAGAGATGGTAAGAGATTTTCACATCTTTGAATGATAGAATAATAACAACAACCTACTTTCCTATAACGTTTTAAGATTGACATCACTCTCCTTAAAATAGCTCTATGAAGTAGGTAGTACAAATGCTGTTATCTATATCTGACAGGCAGAAACAACGAAGGTCAGAGAATTTGTGACTTAGTCAAGGTCACCCAGCTAGTAAATGTCAGAGCTGAGATCAGAACCCAGACAGACTCCAAATCAAGCGTTTTTTTTTCTCCTGTGTTTGCAGCTACAGGAGAGGTTCCTAAACTACTTGGTCTCAGGACACCCTTACACTCTCTTAAGGTTATTGAGGACCACCCCTTTTGCCCCCAGAAAAGAGCTTTTGTTTATGTGGGTAATAGCTGTGGATATTCACCATGTTAGAAACAAAAAGATCTTAGTATTATTGTGAAAAAGTTCTGACCTTGCAGACCTTATGAAAAAGCCTCAAAGGCCCTTATGGGTCTCTAGATCACATATTGAGAACCCTTGACTTCCATATGTTACAATATTGTCTTTTTTTTTTTAACGTAAGACTGTTTCTTTTTACTTTTTTCCCACTTTGTTGAGCATTGTGAATTTTCTCTTCAGAGTTTGAAGGGCTATTTTGTGGAAGAGAGGATGGGTTTGTTCTGCCTGACCCCAGAAGTCAGAAGTAGGAGTCATGGAGGGAAATTGTAGAGATAGCCTACATTTTATGTCAGGAAAGATTTCCTAACAATTAGAATGACCCTTGAATTAAATGGGCCACTTGGGAAGGTAAAAGCTTCCTATCACTAAAGGACTTTGGGTATGCTGCTGACCGAATCCTCATTCAGGTATACTTGGCACTAGATGGCCACTAAGGTACCCCCTAGCTCTGAGATTCAGTGATACTGTGAGCTCTTTTCATAGATGTTTCTTTTGCAGTTATCATGTGTCTTTTTTTTTTAATGTATCACGTCCCAGAGCTCATAGGACTCTGCCTTCAAAAAGCCTACAATCTGCCCAAGCCTCCAGTGTTGTGGAGAGGATCCTTGACTTGGAGTCAAGAAGACCTGGATGGGTTCAAATCCTCCCTCACACACTTACTAGTTTTGTGTCTGTGGGCAATTCACTTAAATATTCTGGCTCAACTTCCTTATCTGTAAAATTAGGGAGTTGGACCAGGTGGCTAATAGAATGGAATGTAGGGTAGATTGAGTTCAGGACTTGGAATTAAGAAGATCTGAGTTCAAGTCCAGCCTCAGGCACTTGCTAGTTGTATGACCCTAAGCAAGTCACTTAACCTCTGTGCCTCAGTTTCTTTACTTGTAAAAGGGGGATAATAATACCCTCTAATTCCCAGGATTGTTGTGGGGATCAAAAGAGATATTTGTAAATTGCTTTTCAAACCTTAAAGGGCTGTAGAAATGCTAGCTCTTTTTGGTTGCCTGTAAAGACCTTGCCAGATCTAAAATCTATGATCCTAAGCATTGTGGAACATACATAGACAGTTTTCAAGTAGAAGTTTGTTGAATGAATGAACAAAATGGCACACCAACTGACTGACTCATGGTTTACAAAACAGATCTAGTCCGTTTGAACTGGGTTGGCAAACATTTTCTGTGTTTATGTGATATTTGTGTGCTTGTGGCTAGGATGAAAAATTTAATTCAAAGCTGAAAAATCAATTTCTTTATGGTCTCTGCTGTGCTGGTCATGGGACATGATTATAGGTATGTGTTGTTCAGATACACACATGTACATATGCCAAGCTTTTTACTTTTTAGATTTTTAGACAACTGTCAAGTGACTATTGTAGAGAGGTAATGAGGGTCTAAATTCATTTTAACAAAAATTTGTTAAGGAAAGGAAGAAGGCACAGCTATTTATGAAGCACCTACTATGTACTCAGAACTGTGCTATCATCTCCTTTGATTCTCATAACAATCCTGTAAGGTAGGTACCTGTTTTATATTTGAGAAAAATGAGGCAGATAGATTTTTTAAAAAGTTACTTATCCAAGGTTACACAGCTAAGTTTGTCTGAAATCAAATTTGAACCTGGGTCTTTCTGCTTCTAGTCCTAGTGCTTTATCCATTCTGCCACCGGGCTTCCTACTATGTGCAAGGTACTGTGTTATTAAACTAAAGGAGACAGTGTGGTTTAGTGGGAAGAATGCTGGACTCAAAGCGAGGTGACAGATTCAAGACCTGGCTCTTTTACTTATTGGCCATGTTACCTTTGGCAAATAAAAGACTCCTGGAGCCTTACTTTCATTTTCTGTAAAATAGAGGAATTCAGCTAGGTAAGGTCCTTTCTCCTTGTAGTGTATATCTCACAGGGTTGTGGGAAAATGCTTTGTAAACATGCATGATGAAAATGGTTTGAGGAAGCTAGGTGCTGCAGTGGATAGAATGCTGAGACTGGAGTCAGGAAGCCTCCAACATTTACTAACTGTTTGACTCTGATTAAAACATTTCACCACTGCCTGCTTCAGTTTCCTCAACTGTAAAATGGGAATAATTGTAGCACTTTACTCTCAGGGCTGTTGTGAGGCTTATATGAGATAATATTTGTAAAGTGCATAGCACAGGGTCTGGAGCATAGTGGGTTATATAAAGATACTTTGTCTCTTCCATTGCCTAAACCTTAAATCAATGCAGAAATGTTCTATTTGTTTGTATAGTCTAAGCACTATTTTCCTTATGGTCATACACTTTCTAAGTGGAAGAACCAGGATTTGAACTGGTGCCTTTCTTCTGAATCCCATATTCCTTCTAATGCAGCACTTTGAAAATCCCTATGTTCTCTGTTTCATGCTTCCTTCCACCTTTATCATTTTAAGATTCTAGTGTTCTGAGGCCAGTTACAGGACCATTAGGATCCTTACAGAATCAAAGAACAGTTAGATATGAAAGGAGGGCTTGGAATACATATGTGCACAGACAAACATGAACCTGTCTACCCATGCCTATGTATGCAGACAGACACAAAGTCTGAGCTCTGATTACCATGCTGGTGGTGATGCAATTTTAGAGAGATTAATTAGGCATCAAGGAGTTTCTGATCAGTCAGTACAGGACTTGGGTTCTGTCTATGGGCTCCTACTCTTCTCTCTCTGCACTCTTTATCTGTGGCAGCATCAGCTCCCATGGGTTTAATTATCATCTCTGTTTTGATGACTCCCAGATCTATAAACCTAGTTCCATTCTCTCCCATGTTACCAATTGTTTATTGGATATTTCATAATATCTAGATAGTTCCTTACCCCCCCACATACCCACTCTTCCAAATTTCCCTGTCTCTGTCAAAAGCACCACCTTCTCCCAGGTTCTGAATCATGGCATCATCCTCAATTCAACTCTTCATCCAAACAGTTGCTGTTTATTGCCTTTCTTCTTGTACAGAATCTGCATTGAAATCTCCTTTTCTACTCTTACTGCTAACAATTTAGGACTCTTATTATTTCTTGCTTACATGCAATAGTTTCTAAGTTGTCTTCCTGCCTCAAGTCTCTCTACTTCAATCCATCCCACCCACTCTCAAAGTGGTTTTCATTAAGCAAAGATTTGACTGTCATTCACCTCCTCAATATATTCTAGTGATTTATTGTCTCTAAGATCAAATATAAACATTTTTTCAAGTGGAGCAAGATTGTGAAGGAATTTAAAAGCCTTTTTAATCTCATTGTACATTATTCCCCTTCCTGAAATCTGTAATCCAGCCAAAAATACCTTCTCTCCATTCCTTACCCATTCACTACATTCTATTTCCACCTCCAGTTTTTGTACCTACTGTGCACTCCGCCTGGAATATAATCCCTCCTCACCTCATAGAATTCCTTTCTTTTTCCAAAATTCACCTCTGTCTAGCTTTATCTTCTAGGTGAAACCTTTCTTTTTCTCTTCAACCACAAGTGTCTTCTCTTTTAGGCTACCTTAAACCATGTGGTTCAGTGGATAGTACGCCTACCCTGGACTCAGGAAAATCTGAATTCAAATCCATCCTCAGACACTTACCATTTTATATGATCCTGAACAAGTCATGTAACCTCTATTTCAATTTCCTCATCTGCAAAAATGAGGATAATAATACCTATCTTCCAGGGTTGTTAGGAGGATAAAATGAGAATATTTATAAAGTGCTTTTCTTTTTAAAATTATTTATATTATTTTTATATTATTATTTTTTAAAATTGAGCTTCAAATTCTCTTCCTCTCTCCTAGCCCTCCTCCACATATTGAGAAGGTAAGTAATATGATATCAAATATACATTATATCATGCCAAACAGATTTCCATATTAATCACATTGTAAAACAAAACAAAAGCAGACAAGAAATAGGAAAAGTGAAAAAAGTGTCTTTCATGCTATACTCAAAATTTAGAACTCAAAACAGTTCTCTCTCTGGAGAAGGGTCCTTTGGAATTATCTTGGACCTTTATATTGATAAGAGTAGTTAATTACTG
Organism: Pseudocheirus occidentalis; assembly: GCA_028646575.1. Classification (NCBI taxonomy): domain Eukaryota; kingdom Metazoa; phylum Chordata; class Mammalia; order Diprotodontia; family Pseudocheiridae; genus Pseudocheirus; species Pseudocheirus occidentalis. The sequence continues at coordinate 74,738,993 of CM053594.1, read as the reverse complement.
TCACTATTTACAATATTCTCCTGGTTTTGCTCATTTCTCTTTACTGTTGCTGTTGAGTCATGTCCAACTCTTCATGATCCTATGGACCATAATGCCCATGGTTTTCTCTTGGCAAGAATTCTGTAGCAGTTTGCCATGTCCTTTTCCACTGGATTAAGGTGAAGAGAGGTTAAGTCTCTTGCTTCTGAGGTCATATTTGAACTTAGGTTTTCCTGACTCCCCTATAAGTCTTCTCAGGTTTTTTTTAAACCTAACTTGCTAATAATTTGTAATAGCACAATAGTATTTTATCACATTAATATATCACGACACATTTAATCATTCCCTAATGAATGTGTATTCCTCAATTTCCAATTCTTTGCCACCATAAAAAGAGCTGCTATAAATATTTTTGTAGTTACAGGTTTTCTTCTCTTTCCTTTGATCTCTTTGGGATACAGAGATAGTAGTGATACCACGATGACAAAGGGTATATCCAATTTCATATCACTTTAAGCATTCCAAATTGTTCTCCAGAATGGTTGAATTATTTCATAAGTCCACCAAAAGTGTATTCATGTACTCATTTTTCCACATTTCCTCCAGCATTTATCATTTTCCTTTTCTGTCATTTTAGTTGATCTGATAGATGGGAAGCAGTACCACAGAGCTGTTTTAATTTGCATTTCTCTAATCAATAGTAATTCAGAGTATTTTATGTGATTATTGATAGCTTTGATTTCTTCTTCTGAAAGCTATATGTTTATATTTTTTGATGATTCATTTTTTAAAAATTTGGCTCATATCCCTATATATTTGAAAAATGAGGCATTTGACAGAGAAACTTTGTGTAAAAATCTTTTTCCTGCTTTCCTTCTAATTTTGACTGCATTGGTTTTGTTTGTGCAAAAACTCTAATTTACTGTAATCAAAATTTTCCTTTTCATTTCTCGTGATCCTCTTATTCTCTTGTTTCATCATAAGTTCTCTTATTCATACATCTGACAGTACCTTTTCCCATGCTCCCCCAATTTACTAAGGATATCACTCTTTATGTCTAAATCATATACCCATTTTTAATTTTGGTATATGGTGTGAGATGTTGATCTATATCTAGTTTCTGTCAGTCTATTTTCCAATTTTCTCAGCAATTCTTGTCAAATAGTGAGTTCTGGCTCCCCAAACTTGGATCTTTGGGTTTATCAAACACTAGATTACTACTGCACATTTACTACTGTGTATTGTGCACCTAACCTGTTCCACTGATCCACTGTTCTATATATTAGCCAATACCAGATTATTTAGAGGATTACTGCTTTGTAAATCACATTTATGTCATATAAGGATATTGGTAGGACTCCTTCTTGACCTATTTTTCCCCAAATAGTTTATATAGTATTGGAATTAAGTATTCCTTAAATGTTTGGTAAAATTCACTTGTAAATCCGTCTGGTCCTGGAGATTTTTTTCTTAAAGAGCTCATTTGTGGCTTAGTCTATTTCTTTTTCAAAGACAGGGATATTTAAATACACTATTTTCTCTTGTGTTAATCTGGGCAATTAAATGTTTGTAAATATCTATACATTTCACTTAAATTGTAAGTTTTACTGGCATAGAATTGGACAAAATAACTCTTACTAATTGCTTTAATTTCATCTTCATTGGTGGTGCAGTTATTTTTGATACTGGTAATTTGGTTTTCTTCTCTCTTTTAAAAATCAAATTAACCAATGGTTTATCTATTTTATTGGATTTTTCATAAAACCATCTTCTAGTTTTATTTATTATTCTCATGGTTTTTAATTGCAATTTTATTAATTTCTCTTTTGATTTTCAGGATTTCCATGTTAGTGTTTCATTGGAGATTTCTAATTTGTTGTTTTCCTAATTTTTTTAGTTGCATGTCAATTCATTGATTTCCTCTTTCTCTCTTTTTTGATGTGAATATTTAGAGAAATAAATTTCTCCTTAAGTACTGTTTTGACTTCATCTCACAAATTTTGGTATATTAGCTCATTGTTGTCATTCTCTTTAGTAAGATTATTGATTGTTTTTATGATTTGGTCTTTGATTCACTTGTTCTTTAGGATTAGATTAGTTTCCATTTATTTTTAAGCTATGCTTTTGTGACTCTTTATTGAATATAATTTTAATGCATTATGGTCTGAAGAGGGTGCATTTAATATTTTTGCTTTTCTGCATTTGATCATGAAGTTTTCGTGTCCTAATACAGGGTCAATTTTTGTGAAGGTCACATGTATAACAGAGAAAAAAGTATGTTCCTTTATCCCTATTCTGTTTTCTCCAGCTATCTATCAGATCTAACTTTTCTAAGATTCTATCCATCTCTTTAACTTCTTATTTATTTTATAATTAGATGTCTGAAAGGGGAAAGTTGACCTCTCCCATTAGTATACTTTTACTGCCTATTTCCTTCTGTAACCCAATTAACTTTTCATTTAAGACTTTGGTTGCTATTCCATTTGATGCATGTTTATTTAGTATTAATATTAGTGTCTATGGTACCATTTAGCAAGATGTAGTTTCCCTTATTATCTCTTTTAATTAGATCTATTTTTTGCTTTTGCTTTGTCTGAGATCATAATTTCTACCCTTGTCTTTCTTATTTCATTTGAAGCATAACATAATAGATTCTGTTCCAGCCCTTTCTTTTAACTGTGTCTTTCTTTTTTAATTATTAAAAAAATTGCTGGATTGTGGTTTCTAATCCATTCTGCTATCCACTTCTTTTTTATGGGTAAGTTCATCATATTCACATTCAGAGTTACAATTACTAACTGTGGATTTCCCTTCATCCTGTTTCCTTCTGCTTATCATTCTCTTTCTCTCTCCCTCCCTCTCCCTCTCTTTCCCTCTCCCTCTCCTCCCTCTCCCTCTCCCTCTTTTTCTGTCTCTGTCTCTGTCTCTGTCTCTGTCTCCCCTCCCTCTTTCTCCCATTCCTCCTCAAAAGTTTGTTTTACATCTGGTCACAGTTCCCTTAATCCACCCTCCCTCTCATCACCCCACATCTTGTTCCTTTCCCTTCCAGTTTCCTTGTTGGATAAGATAGATTTCTATACCCAATTGAGTATGTATGTGTATGTATAGATACATGCATACATACATACACACATAAATACATACATAGGTATATATATGCACATACATATGTATATACATATTTTTTCTTCTCTCTTTGAACCAATTAAGATTAGAGTAAGGTTCTCCCCATTTTCTCATTTCCCCTTCTACAGTAAAAGCTCTTCCTTGGGTACATCTTTTGTATGAGGTAATTTTTTCCCATCCTTCATCTACTTCCTTCTTCTCCCAGGGCATCCCTCTTTCTTGTCCACTAATTTCTTAAAAGATTATCCCGACATAATCAACTCATTTCCATGCCCTCAATGTAGAGTGCTTCTAACTGCCCCAATAATGATAAGTTCTTAGAACTTATGTTTCATTTTCCCCATATATGAATGTAAACACTTTAACCTTAAATAAATCCCTTATGTTTTCACACTTACCATTTACCTTTTTAAAATTTCTCTTGAGTATTGTATTTGAAATGCCAATTTTTTTTATTCAACTCTGTTCTTTTGAACAGGAATGCTTGAAAGTTCTCTATTGCATTGTTTCCATTTTTCCCCCTCCCTGAAGGATTATACTCAGTTTTGCTAGGTAGGTATTCTTGGTTGTAATCCTAATTTTTCTGATTCTGTAATATTATATTCCAAGTCCCCCACTCCTTTAATGTGGTAGTTGCTAAACCTTGTGTTATTCTGACTCTGGCTACATGGTATTTGAATGATTTGTTTCTGACTACTTGACTTATTTCTCTTTGACTTCGGAGGTCTGCATTTGGCTTCAATATTTCTGGGAGTTTTCATTTGGTGATTTCTTTCAGGAGTTGACTGGTGAATTCTTTCAACTTCTGTTTTACTTTTTTGGCTCTGCTCCTCAGAAATCAACTTGAGGTGTTATTTTAAAATCAATTTAAGGTGTGATTTGGGGAATATTGGGAGAGCTTGGTTATAGTACTTCCTCTCTTCTGCCATTTTAGCTCTGCCCTATAAAGTGCTTTTCAACCTTAAAGTTGTATAAAAAGGATAGTTGTTACTTTGTATCCCACTGTTTTGCATTTATTTGCATTTATTCTCTTTTATGATAATATTATAAATATGAATAGATACCCTTGTTGTCTCTTCTGTTTTAAACAATCCCTGCTTTCAAGGAGTATGAATTCTTTTGTTGTGTTTATATCTCCAATGCCTAGCAGTGTTTGATATATAGTAGGTATTTGTAAAGCCAATCAGCAGTAGATTCCTGAGAGAGTGCTACTGAGAACAGCCTTTAAGATTTGGATTACATAGTATTAGTGAACGCTCTGTTTATTCCATTACAAATCTTTATTCAGTACAATGTTCACAGTTTCAACAATTCACAATATTATATACAATCTTCAGAACAAGGAAAGTCTCAATATTATATCTTATTACAGA
>CM053594.1:74673303-74734015 GCA_028646575.1 Pseudocheirus occidentalis | reverse complement strand
TACTACTACCACTACTGCTACTGCTACTACTACTACTACTACTACTACTACTACTACTACTGCTACTACTACTACTACTTTCCATAACATGTTCTCTCTTGAACTTCTATCTCTTCTCTTGTCTCTTTCTTTGCCTTATTTCTAGAAGTATTTCACATTTGTTACCTTTCAGCAGTGATTCAGATCAATTAAATAACAATTTATTAAACCCTTACTATCTAGTTTCTGCTCCATGTGCTCCTCTTTTCTCTCTAAGGTCAGTAACAATCTCTTTCTTGCCAAATCCAAGGGCTCTGGTTTTTGGCCTCACTTCTCTTAACTTTTTGAAAGTTGTTGACACTGTCCCTGCTCCTTCCTGGAACTATCCCCCCTCATTGCTTCTGTCACTGCTCTCTCCTGATTTTCCCATCCCTCAAACAACTCCTCTGTCTCTTTCAGTGGCCTGTGTTCTTTCTACACCCTGGTTCATGCTCTGTCCTCAACCTGTCTTTTCTATACACACTCTCCTTTGATGATCTCATCTGCTCCCCCCACTTCAACTATCACCTCAATGCAGTGAACTAGTAGCAGTGCCAGGGAGGGCTGGAATCCCTAGTCCTATCCTCTTATCTTTGTTCGTGTCCTTGATTTATAAATGCCTCCGGACCATCTCCATGTGGATGACCCACTAGCACTTTATTCTTAGAAGAGGTCTCGAGCCAAATTCATCACACACACCACTCTCTATCATTAAACCAATAGTTCTACCCAACCTCTCCGTTTCTTTTCATGGTATCATTATTCTCCTAACCAGCCAGATTTTGAATAACTTTTACATGTAGAGAATATAAGGGCCAATTTAAGTCTGAAATGAAGCACTATTAAGGCTACTTTGCAGAGGGATAGTTATCAGTAAAGAGAGTCTCAATCCCTTACCTGGACCACTATAATACCCTCTTGACTTCAGCTACTTCTTTACTCTTCCCCATACACATACACACCTACTTTCTAAGACTCTCCTAGATTAGTCCCTAAGACTTTTTGTAGATAAAAAAATAAAAGCCTCATGAACAGGAGAAGGACATGATCATTGTCACAGGACTTGGAGTAAGAAGGAACCCTGGACCTGAAGTTCAGATTCTGACTTAACTACTTAGTAGAGCCATGTAGCCTTGGATAAGTCACTGAATTTCACTGACCCTGAGTTTCCTCACCTGTAAAATGGTAGGTAATAACGCCTGTTTTATCTATGTTGGAGGTTTGCAAGGAGGACCAAATTAGACAACATAATGTAAATCACTTTGATAATAATGATGTCAGACCTTTAGACAGTGCTTTAAGATTTACAAAGCCCAAAGGCATTCACCTGCCTTTTAAGGTCTTGCATATTCTGGCCCAATTTCCTGATCTTTCTCTTTCGATTCTCTCTGTTCCAGTTAAACCAGATAACTACATTGCTAAAAACAAACCCCGTATTTTCTTTCCTCCACACCTTTACACACCTTCCTTCCTATGATATGCTCATCCCTCCCACTACCTTAAGAGTGCATTTGTTCTTGTGGTTGAGCTCAAATGCTACCTGTTCCAATGAGCCTTTATGGATGCCCCAAACTGGATGTGGTATTTCTCTCTTCTAAACACGTCTGGAGCATAAAATAGTACTGCTCTAAGGTGCTCGCCTATTTATAGGTGCACTAACTGTTTCGGACCTGTGGAATTTAGTTAATGAGTGTCATCCTCCAATTCTATCATTTTGGTTATTCGTTCCTTTCATTTGTATCTTTGTGACCCTTTTAGGGGTTTTCTTGGCAAGGATACTGGAATGGTTTGCAATTTCTGTGTCCAACTCATTTTACAGATGAGGAAACTGAGGCAAACAGGGTTAAGTGACTTGTCTAGGGTCACACAGCTAGTAAGTGACTGAGGCCACATTTAAACTGAAGAAGATGTCTTCCTAACTCCAGGCCTGACACTCACACTTACTGCACCATGTAGCTGCCCCATACCACCTAGCTGCCCCAAATTCTGTCATTACTAATGGGCTAAAGAATAAGATGCCCTTTAAGACATGTGGGCACTTGGTATTCTTTGGTATGTTGGTATCCACAGCACCAGAACTGCATACAGACATTGCCAAGGTGAGAGAGAGAGTGTGTGTGTGTATTTGGTGCAATAAATAGAGTGCTAAATTTGGTATCAGAAAGACCTGGGTTCATTTTCCTGCTCCTAGCTCGTCTGAGCTGCATGACCTTGGACAAGTCATGTAAATTCTCTAAGCCTGACTTTCCTCATATGTAAAGTGAGAACAACAACAAGAGGAATTGCATCTGCCTCACAGGGTGGAGATAATGTATGTAAAATACTTTGCAAACCATAAGGCACTATATTAATAACACTTATTATTAAGCCAGAACATTTCCACAGTATAGAGACCAGCACAGCAACAGGACTAGGCATCATGCTACATGACAAACAGTTAAGGAACGAGGAATGTTTTACGCGATGAAGAAGGACCTAATATCTACCATCAATTAACAAGCAAAAGATGCTACTTGGTTGATGGATTCAGTTATTTGAAGGCCTGTCATGTGGAAGAGAGATTATTGTCCAGCTTGGCCTTGGAAAATAGAATGAGGTGCAATGAGCAGAAAAACTGCAGAGAGGCAGATTTAGGTTCAACATAAGGAAAAACTTCGGATCAATGCTATCCTAAAGCAGAATGGGCTGACTCAAGAGTTTTCCCGCTTCTGAGGCCAGGGTACATTGGATAGAAGGAATAGAAGGAATGTCTGTTCTGTTTCAGGATGGCTTGCATGACTTTCGAGGTCCCTTCTAACTACACAATTATTTGATTTCATAGTTCTAAGCTTGAGCTTAGTCCCAAAGCCTTTCTTTCCCCATTTACTTTTTCAAGGGCAACATGACAACCAGAAAAGCTGAAGTCTCTGGCCCAAGTTTAGGGGCAGAGCTTGGAGCAAGATGGATGAGTCCCACCTCCCAGCTGCCATTCTCCCCGCTCCAAGAACATCTTCCCCTGCATAGTCTCCACCAGCCTCCTTCCCAGGGTGAGGTGTGGTTGTCCTGGGTGGCACCATGCTGCCAAACCTGTGACTTGGCTTCGGCTAGGAGGGGAAACCATCTGGCGCAGCCTTCCTATTTTAAGAGCTGGCTTCCCACTCCTCAAAATACTGGTGGCTTCCCAAATCCCCCCTCTGGTGCCCTCCATCTGGGCCTAAAAAATGACATGTGGGGAGTCTTTGAGAGGAAATGTGGTAATTTAAATACCAAGGGCAGGAGAAGAAATAGAAGAGGCCTAGAGGAACAAGGACTGGGAGGGCAGACAGGAGACCAATGACATTAGTTCTATGTTCACTACTGACTAGCTCTCATTTCTAAGGCAAATAATTTCACCTCTGTGGTGAATCAATAAGTCCAACTTCATCATGCTACAAAGGTGGAAATAAAGGTCCTTCCAGCTCAACAATTTAATATTCTATGCACAAATGTAGGACTTTAAAGCAATAAGACTCATTTGTGTTCCTTTTATCACACTAATGCATGAAGTCTCTCCTGGTATATATAAGAATATATAACTTCTGGTAGGTTGGGAAAACTAGTATTTTCCCTTCCCAAGTAGTCAGTCCCCTTAGAAGGCTTCACATTTGGGATTAAAGCAGTGATAATAGCATTGATGATTTTTGTTCTACCCTTTGATTTTCTCAAACAGCTCATAAACTGGCACTGAGGGCAGTCTCAGTTTGGTTCCCAAATGGAATTCCCTTGTCTGATCTCCTCCTACTTCATTCATCATAATTGATTCCTAATGACTCATGGTTGTATGCAAACATTAAATTGACACTCCAAGGATACAGTTTTTCTACCCCAAGGAGATTCAAAAGACCCCAGGTATGAAAACCATTCTAAAGGGCAACATCCTTGAAATCAAGATATGGCCTACCACAGGGACAACTTGGAAGGGAAAAATGACCAGTCAGAAATAAAGAGATTGGCCTATTTGTGCAAATATTAGCCCCATTGCTTCTTAATCACATATTATAGAAAGAAAAGGGGGAAACATTCAATATCCCACCGATCATAGGGTAAGATTTTCGAGAAAAGGGATTTTATAGGCCAGTTTTCTCATTTTTACAGATCAAGTGATTAAGGCAAAAGTTGGTCCCAGGTCTCTCTGATTCTAAGCCCAGTGCCCCATCCACTAAAACATAATCTTCTTACTATAAGGCATAAGCATTGATCTAGACTCTATCTATTGTCAGTTAAGTTTGAGAGAGACAAGTGGATTACTATAAGGTTTGGGTTTATATGGCTGTCAGTTCTGACCTACTACATTGACGCTATGGTGGAGTTCTATACAAGAAACCCTTTCTTTCGGTGGTTATGCCAGGATTCCAAAGTAAAACCCAACTTGGGGTTATCTCAATTCCAACCACTGCCAATTATTCGCTTTTTAAAGTTTGTAAATGTACATATTACCTCTAAATAGACATTATCTCAATTGATCTGCCCAACAGCCATTTAGAAGTAGGCACTACAGGTATCTGAACCTCAGTTTCTTCACCTGTAAATTGAGGACAATGTGAAGTTAAGTGATATATCTAAGATCACACGGCTAGCAAATGACAGGCGTGATTTGAACTTGGACCATCCGGATTCCAAGTCCAGCACACTAGTATGCCATGATTAGAATTCTTCTGATTGTTAATAATCGGGTTCCAAGATGGAGACAATTCATTTCTATATAAATCTAAGGTTATAATAGGGCTACTAAGTAATAATAACAGACTTCCAAAAAGTGTTTAAAGTCTGTGAAGTGCTTCACATGTTATTTCTTTAGTTCCTCCCAATAGCCTGTGAAGTAAAACACTAGTTTCCTCATCTGTAAGAGAAGGATAAATGACTAAGTGACTTGCCTTGGCTTACACAGATAGGAAATGTCAGAATTAGGATTTGAAACATCATCTTCCCAGTTCCATATCCAGAATTCTATCCATTATGCCACCAGTCAGTAAGCAATTAGGTGCCCATGATTATAATTCTTTGGATGGTTATAATGGGTTTCTACGATTGGGATAATTTATTTCAATAAACATTTAACAGTCAGAGTGCTCTGTAAATCTTCAAAGCGCTTTATAAACACAAGTTATTGCTGTTTGTTTTTATTATTGCTGGTGCTCCTGGGCCTTTCCAGAACTCCTCACTTGAATCCCACTCCCCCCCCCAAACTCTTTGGGGCACTATCAGTGTTCTTCTAGACTTCTTCATGTCCAACCAAGGGGAGGATGGTGAAATGCAACAGAGTTACAGAGCCTTACTGCTAGAAGGCAAGTGGATAAATGAGTCAGATGGAGAAGAGACGTGTCAGCCTCTCCTCTCTCAATATCTTGTTTCAAAGAGAAGGAAAAAAAAATGTTCCTTTTGTCTGCTCTTCTCTTCTTTCTCCCTCAAGTCTCTAGCTCCTCCCCACTTCTGAATCTCCCAGAGAGGAGGAAGGATCACAAACTTCTCCAGGTGCCCACTCAGCACCAGAGATAAGCAATTAATTAATCAAGAACTGGGCTGCCTGGATTGGCCCTCCTGGCTGTGGGGAGATGATGCATCGGAGATTCAATTACTGTGCAGAAGCTAATGGCGAACAGCTCCTGTGGCCTGATGGATTCGCTTTAGTTGCTATTTGTCTGACATTACTCATTCTGAGGGAGGACAATGCAGCTTGGAACTGTGCATATTAATTACCACCCAAATCACACCATTAATTCATGGTGAGTTTTCAGTGGTGGTAGATTCTTTTTGTTGTTTTTCACTAGTCCCTCATGGGCAGCAGGGGGCAAAAGTACCACCTGTATCCATCCATGGTCAGGATGCAGGATAGCAGGATGGGAAAGGATTAAGGGTAGGGGGATGGAGTGGGGAAGCTGTCAGGGAAATTGGGGAGGGAAAATTAAATGTTCTGGGCTTTTGGTTAATTATAGGATTTGTATATCATTTGGTGGTGGTGGTGTTATTGGTGTGTGTGTGTGTGTGTGTGTGTGTGTGTGTGTGTTTTAACAGGAGGAAAGACGGCTGAAGCAGAAGGCACTTGGGGTAATAATTTCTAGGCTATACTTAGCCACCCAAATGTGGCACTGTGATGATTAAAACCCAGGCAGCTAAGCTTGCAGAAAGCTAGGATGAGGGGAGGGTTTAGGGGAGCAAGTCGTCTTTCTGGATAGCTTCCTGGTCCTCAGATCCATCTAGTAATAATACACTCATAGTTATGGCTATAAAGGACATTATAATTCATCTAGTCCAACCCTCTCATTTTACAGTTAGGGATACTGAGACCCAAAGAGGGGAAGTGGCTTGTCCAAAGTCACACAGGAAACTTAAATACCTGGTTTTGCTCCTGGACCTTGCCAAATCCATTCCAGTGCTCTTACTGCTATGCTGTGCTTCTTTTGGGGCCATTAGCCACAGTTTTCCCTAGGGACCTACTTTCCTTCTTGCATCACACAAGCAATAAACCTAAAGCTACAGGCCCCTTAGAACAGATGGAAGGCAGAAGACTTCACATCTGGAGCAATCTAAATTAACCCTAGGATCCCCAGGTTTCATCATACTAAGAAAACAATGGGACTGTAAATGAATATTTTCACGCACTAAGCTTTTTATAACCCTCTTTGTGCTATACTCTCCTCTTCGTGATCTCTGAGTCTCAGATTGGGAAGAGAGCTCAGTGGTTACCCGTTTTAAACAAAAGCTGAATGACAATACTTTTGACAACATCCATGACCAATGATTATCCAACTTTAGCTTGACAATATCCAGAAACAGATACCTCACTACCTCCCAGGGTAGCCTATTCCACTTTCGCCAAATTTTTCCAACAAGATATATTTGTCTGTATTAAATATCATCATCTTATCAGCCTAGGTCTCCTTCCTTCTAATCTTTGTCTCCTTCAACCACACAATACTACTTTCTCACACAAGTTTATTTTGATCGTATTCAAATATCCCAATGAATATTTCTGTTTCACAACTCCTAACCCTCTTCCCCAGGGAATTAATTTACTAAACTTCTACCAAGGGACCCTTTTTTCCACTTTACCTATAACAAGACACAGTTACAGATATAATAGAATCTAATATCCCTCCAGCACAGAAGAGCAACAATTAAGTTCATGAATTCTAATATAGCCTCCATAAGCACTACCCATAAAAGAATAGAATTCTACACAAAGTTGGGTCCATTTTAAGTTCCATCCAAAAGCAGTTATTGTAGATATTAGAAGGATTCTGCTTTGATCTCCTGACCATTAACACAGTTCTGTGACATTCTCCTGAGTGAGTGTCTGAGGTATTTATTAAACCTTTGAAACTGCTAAATTTCAGACTGTTAATATCTTGGCAAAAAAATTTGGAGTCACTCATTCCACCAATACATTTGGCACACTGTGCCAGGTTAATCTTCCTAATGCACAGCTCTGATCATATTAAGAAGCTTTCAGAGCAATTCTTCTTATAGAATAGAGTCCAAATTCTTTAGCATGGCCTTCGAGCCCTTGCCCCTAGTCCTAATTTGACTCCAACAAAGCTTGTAGCCTATCTCCAATTCTTCCTACTCCACTTTGAGTATTCAAAGATCTAGCAAAAAGAAATGGCTTTTCCTCCTTTAAACTCAAGATTTCCTGCCTTGGTACCTTTGTGTACAAATGTCATAATATCGCCCCTAGAACGCCTTTGCTTCCATCTCTGCCTAGTCAAATTCTTCTCATCCTTCAAGACCTCATTCATTTAACTACTACCTCTTCTGTGAAGTCTCTCATTCTGCCTTCTAATATGGTTATTTGTGTACTAATTCACCAAACATGTATTAAGAACCTACTACAGTTAGATCCCAATTAATGTGAATAATGAATCTCCTTAAGTGAAAGCATGTATCCAGATTTGCACTATTGAAAGTTATAATTATGCAGAATGGGGTAATTGGTTCCAGCCCAATGGAAATACACAGTGCAAAGTCAAATAATGTGACCACTTCAGGAGATTCGTTATTTACATTAACCCAAAACTAACTATATATGTACAAGGCACTGTGCTTAGTTCTAGGAATAAAGAGTAAAAAATGATTCAGTATCTTTTCTCAAAGAGCTTACATTCTACTGGGGATGAAGTAGAGGTGGGAAAGGATACAACACATACATAGATAAATATAATACAAGGTAGTACTTGCTCCCTCCCTGCCTTCTAAAATCTCATAATATAGTAAAGATAGTAACACTTTTCCAAGATCTCTTTGTCGCCAACATAATCTATTTATTTATGCCTTACTCCAAGCAAATTACTGTGCAGAGGAAAATACTAAGATGAATGCTAGATAGATGGAAGAATGGGAAAATGGACAGATGGATGAGTGTGTTAACTGAACTTTGCTTCCTAGTATAAAATATTAGACCTTACAGAGTCCAAAATACTTGTGCAATTTCAATATACATTGAGAACCTTTTAGAACACTATGGTGCTATATGGTCCAAGAATAGAACTAACAGTCATCTCACAGGCTAATCAAGTCATACCAAGTTTCAGGGTTTAACTGTACCTAGTTGTGTTTCTCAGGCATACAAGGTTGCCTCCAGCACAACAAGTATTTGTTCTTTATACTGCATTAGATAATCTATGTTTGCATTTCATAAGTATGCTATCAAACTGTATAGTTTAATTTATTAAGGGTCACCAGTGACCTGTAACCACAGCAACTATTAGAAAACACTTGTGTTTGCATTTCAAATGAGGTAATTTGCCTCATTTTTCTTCCCTTATGGGGATATGAGTTGGTCTAGCGTCCACATTTATCAGAGACCAGCTATTAGTTATCCCTACCTACCTCATATTGTAGATAGTCATCTTAAATCATGTGCCCTAGTGTCTGGTGCGCTCTGATTCAGAGTTCTTCTATTTTTTAGTCCTGAGGGTTAGGAAAGAAAGTAGAATCTCATCTACCCTAGATAATACACATCAATTAAAACTGTGTAGTTACCGCTTGCTTTATACAAACCTACAATATAAAAACCTAATTATAAGTGAAAATGGTGCAGAAGTCCTCCAGCTCACCCTAGCTCCTCATATTAAAAGCTTTTAATAATAACAATAATAACACTAACAACAATAGCCAGAATTTATAAAATGCTTTAAGATTTGCAAAGTGCTTTAACATATGTTTAACTTGTTTAAGCCTCACAACAACCCTGTGAGGTAGGTACTATCATTTATCTCCATTTTGCAGATGAAGAAACTGAGGCTGATGTTAAATGACTTGCCCAGGGTTACACAGCTAGTAAATATGTCTGAGGCAAGATAGACTCATCTTCCCACCTCCAAGTCCCACACGATCCACAGTGCCACCCAGCTGCCTAAAGGAAATAATACAAATTAGTTCACTTTACTAAAAGTGTATTTGCTTAACCAAGGAGTACCATAGGACTCCTTTAAATATATTCACAGAACTTTGGAGTCAGAAAGTACCTTAGAGAACCTGATATGATCTAACACTCCTCTTTTTCAGGTGAGGAAAGTGAGGCTCAGAAGGATCCAATGAATCGCCAAATATCACGCAATCTATTAGTGGCAGAGCTGGATCTAGAGCTCAATATAGTGTTGTTGTTGTTGTTTTCATTATTCCACTTCATCTTCTGTAACAACTCCACTAAGGCATTAAAAAGGACCATCCAGTTTCCTATCTATTTTCCCTATACATCTGGTTTTACACAAAGCAAAGCCTACAATAGTCTCTAACTCTTTAATTTCCTGGGAAAAGACATACTGTGCAAGGAAAGCTAAAACTTATTCATTTCATGTGTTGACAATCAGCATGACCCAATGAGACAATAATAACCAACCAACCTACTCTGGGGATTAGGTTATTCACACTGGTAGTGTCCATGGATCATTCTCTTTGAACTGATGGCCACTAAATCTGTATCCCTACAGCACAAGAAGCTCTCCATGGTAGCAACTCACTACTTCAATATTTCTATGTACCTTTAGACCTAGAGTCTGTGAATTTAGTCTTTTACAGCATTTTGATAACTACATCTCAATACCATTTATTTCCTTCATAAAGCTACCAATTGCATTTCATACGTTTTAAAAATAGTCTTAGGAAGGATTTATAGGCTTCACCAGAAGGGCAAGTTACGTGCAAAAAAAGTTTAAAACTCCTACTCTTGGAGGCATCGTTTGCTATATTTCTGCTGATTTCACAAATTCGCATTTAAACAGCACCTTACAAAGTACTGTACTAGTTTCACCGTCTTTTAAATGAGCATAATGAGACTCATAAAGTTGAAGGTACTTGTTCAAGATCACACATTTATTAATTAGTGAAGCACAGACTAAAACCCAAATCTTCTGACCCCATATCTAGTATTCTTTCTACTGTGACTCTCCAATTTGCTCCTTTATCCAATAGACATATATTAAGCCCCTACTATGTGCAAGGCACTAGACTGGACAATGGAGATACAATGAATAAAGAAAAATTGTCCTTGCCCTTGAGGATCTTACATTCTTATTGGGGACAGCATGGGGTGGAGAATTTGGGAATTAAGAATCACAGAACTTCACAGTTGAAAGGGATTTCAGTATTTAGGTAGTCCAAATCTTTACCTGAATAAGAAACCCCTGGACAACCTATAACCTTTGCTTGAAAACCTCCTAGGGGAGAGGACTTACTGTCTCCCAAGGAATCTACTGTTGGAGATTTCTAATTGCTAGTAAGTCTTTCATAACATCAAGACTAAATTGGACTCCGTTCTTTGTTCTTGAGTCTACCTTCTGAGATCTAACCTGAGCATGTTTAATTCCTACAACATGTGCAAATAGAAGTATATGTTCTTGCAGTTAACCCCTTTCTGCCTCTATAAAATGTGGGAAGTTACTTTCTGAGACCCTAAATGGGAAAGCAAATTGCCAAAGGTCACATAAGAAGTTAACAGCAGAGACAAGATTCAAACTCAGATCTTCTGCCTCTAAAACCAATGATCTTCCCACTAGGACCTAGGGCCTCAGAGTAGCTGGAATATTACAGATTACCCTCCAACCTAATTATGGCTTCTCATTAGCATACACATTTCCAAGCTCACTGCTTTAATGTCCTGGGCACATTCCAACATATTTCTCCTCTTTGATTTCCTCCACTGGTGCCCTTAATGGATATCCTAATTAGGTCCTATTATGAAAAAGAATATCACACGAAGTAAAATGAGGCGAGACACTTCAAGTAAGGGTGATTCCCTTCTCCCCCAATACAATTTGCCCCCTGGTCTCAACATAAAATCATTTAGCAGCTTTGGGGAGTTCATTATGCTCAGTAGCTTTTAGCTGCTAATGATATCATTTTATTTTCCCAGAAACAGCTACTTTCAGATATGTATGAAGAAAAGAAAAATTACCTGCCTGGGTCTTATCTTCAGGTCTCTTGGTTGGTGTCCAGAAGCTCTTGAAATTGATGTCAGACACTAAGACAACTAACTATCTGATGGACCTAGATTAATTGGTCTATTTCCCCTGCTTTATGGATGGAGTTTTAATGGGTGGCTTTAAATGGGTAGATCCCATGCGACTGCAATGTCCATATTCCTTCCATTCTCCAGAACCCCTGCCTCTGCAGAAATTATAAGACCAGTGGATATTCCTAGCCTACAAATTACCAGAGATGATAAATCTGAGGGTGCTTGCAATTCAGATTCCGGCAGAAAACACACACACACACACACACACACACACATCCCATTACTGTTAGCAATAGTTACAAATATTAATCATATGATGATGATACAATAATAAGTATAGGTAGCTTGCATTTATAAAGAGCAGTAGTTTATAAAGTGCATTCCTCACAAGAACCCTGAGAAGTAGGTGGTGCTGGTATTATTATTCCCATTTTTTTTAAGAAGAAAGAACTAAGACTCAGCTAGGTTAAATAACTAGAACCTCCGATCTTCTGATGCCTACTGGTTTTGTGACCTTAATCAAGTGCTAGCCTAGACATTGAGTTCAATGTTCTTTCCTCTAACTGAACTGTCATTCTAGCAGAGATTTTGTCGGGGAAATCTCAGTTTCCAGATGACCTAACCACTGGAGAAGAATTGGGCTGAAAAGAATTAGCAATGTTAATCTATGAGTAATATATATTTAATAGCTAATATTCATATAGTACTTTAAGGTTTGCAAAGCACTACATATGGACATTATCTCATTGGATCCTCACAATAACCCTGTGAGATAGATGCTAATATTATCCATATTTTACAAGTGAGGAAGTTAGCCTTACCCAAGTCATTTAACCACTGTCAGGCTTACACAACTGGTTAAATGTTCACCTGAGGTAGTATTCAAACTCAGGTCTTAATGACCAGCCCTCAGTACAACTCCATCACCTAGCTGCCATAAGAAAGTAGTGAGGAAAATAAAGATGGTGCAATAGGAGACAAGAAATTCTACATAGTTCATTGTAATACTAGTATGAGTTAACATTTAAATAGCTCTTAAAAGTTTTATAGAGAAATTTACATAAATTCATTCAGTCCTCACCAGAACTGCTGCAAAGTAGCTACTGCACATATTACCATCCCTATTTTATAGATAAGAAAACTGAGGCTTATAAAAGGTGTGCCCATGGTCACACAGCTAGTAAGCTTAAAAAGAAAAGATTCAAACTCAAATCTCTCCTTGCTCCAAGTTCCCTGCTCTTTCCATCACACTATGCTACTAACACACAACCATCCTTTATATTACATGACTAAATGGTTTGCCCTTGAAACTTAGTTTCCACTAAATTATCTACAACTTTTCCAAGATGTTGGGACACTGGGGGAAAGGAGAGGAAGGAGTAGTTGTCATATAAAGTAATCTGGAGCTGGTGATACAGATAATGGGGTCAGTCAAGGTCACAGTTTCAAGACTCCTATAGGGTCCACTTAGCTTTTCCCTGTTCTGTGACCATAAATCAACCCCAGCCCCAAACAGGGAAAATTGTTCCCTCCTCCATATCTATATTCACAAGATCCTCAATGACTGGGGCACTCTTTCCCATTGATTAGAATTCAAAACAATCCTATATATACACATATGTAAATATATATTACATGGATTTATATACATATACATCATTTACATATATACATACACATACATATGTGTGTGTGTCAATATACACATATAATGCACCAACTAAGTGCATGGCCTTATGCTCAGTGATATTGACCCAAGGATAAAAAATTGCTTCCTGCCTTCAAAGAGTTGAAGATCCAGTACCTAGCACATAGCGGGTGCTGCTTAAATGCTTGTTGAACAATTGCTTGAGCAAATAAGAAAGCTAGCACACATACATATAAAATTATAAGACTGAATATGTTCAGGGCAAAGCAGAGATCAGGCAAAGAGCCCTTGGAGAATGTCAGCTAAGAAAAAAATCAGGGAACACTTCACATAGAAGGTGTCAGGTAATCTGGACCTTGAAGAAAAGAGAGGTCAAGGTCCCTTCTAATTCTAAAATTAAATGACTCCCTACTTCTCCTACTCCCTTATATAAATTCTCTCCATCCCTCAAGCTTAGCTCAGTAGAAGTATAAAAAGTGCTTTTTCCTGAATCCTCCTAATACCTCACATGCTTTTTAATTATATTTCTATGCCCATGTCTTATATCCCCTGCTATACTGTAAGCTGCTTAGAGACAGGAACCACATCTTATTTTCTTTGTCCTGGGGATGGATTTTTCACTGTTATCTATGCTCAATTCAATGAAGATGAATGATTCAGAGGACAAGTCTTATTGATGGTGGTTTGGTAGCGTCACCTCTAAATTAATTACAGAGAGGGAAAAGAAAAGCCTACTTTGTCTTTGTTTACAGTGACAGGTAATTATGAAGTGATCTGAGTCTTAAAACCCTCAGCATAAGGGTGGAAAAATCATAGAACATAAAATGTCACTAGTGAAAGCAACCTTAGAATATAGAAAGTTAAAATGTAGACTATGGGATGTCAGAGCCGGAAATCAGACCTTAGAACAATGACTAGCTATGAGAGCTAGAAGGGATCTTAGAAATCACTGAGTCCTGCCACCTCCTTTGGCAGAGAGAGAAATTGTAAGGCTCAGTAAATGTTTGGTCAATGAAAAAATGGATGAATATTGAATGGACTTTGATGTGGAAAGCTAGCATTTATATAGCACTCTAAGGTTTGCACAGAGCTTTACATATATTTTTCTTATTTGATTCTCATAGCAATCCTGTGAGGGCAATTCTATGATTATCTCCATTTTCCAGATGAGGAAACTGAGGCAGATACACAAGAAGCAACTTGCCCAGGGCTACACATTCACAAAGTCAAGAGGCAGAATTTGAAATCCAAGTGCAGTGTTTTATCTACTGTGCCACCTAAGGGATTGAATAGAATTTGGAATGACCTTTGATTCTCTAGGGAGCTACTGGACCAGCAGTGACAGACTATGTCAGGCTGACTGCAGGACTGATAGGGATTTTGGCACAGCAACTTACTGAAAATCACCTTCTAAGGCAGAGAGAAGTTGTGATACTTCAAAAACAGAAATAAAAAGACAATTGTGGGAGGACTTGAACCCTAAAGAATGTTCCCAGGAAACCCACTAGAATGTGGCATGGCCTGCTACATCTCTGAGATGTACAACAGAAGGCATCCTAGGAGAGCTACACAATATAAGTGACATCAAAAGGGAAAAAAAGAGGTGAAGAACGATTCCTAGAAGGATGCTTGAAACTAGATCCCCATCATGATATTTCCAAGAAAAATCATCATAATTCTCAACTCTGCCATTAACCAACAATGGGAACCTGGGCAAATAACCTTCATTTTCCTCTTTTGTCAAATGAGAGTTGGACCAGATCAGGAGTTCTTGACCAGGGTCCATGGATATAGTCAGGGAGTCAGGGAACTTGACGGGAAAAAATGTATATTAATACATACTTATACTAACTTCTAATTAAAATTTAGTATTTTCTTCATTGTAGTTTTAAAAAACAACTCTAAGGGGTCCATAGGCTATTCTGGACTTCCAGAGGGGTTTGTGATGCACCCCAAAAATGAGGAACCCCTAGATTACATGATCATGAGTTTCAGTTTTGGCATTCTAAGTTCCATGTGCCAACATTGATAGTCTGTGCTATATGATTTAATGTTTTGTTCTAAGGTCCCTTCCAGCTTTAACATTTTATGATTCTATGTTCTTCTACATAATTCATGCCTTTGTCTACCATATCCCCTTTTGTTCAGTTGTTTCAGTTGTGTCTGTCTCTTCATGACCCCATTTTGAGTTATCTTGGGAAAGATCCTGGAGTGATTTGCCATCTCCTTCTCCAGCTCATTTTATAGAAGAAGAACCTGAGGCAAACAGGATTAAGTGACTTGCCCAGGGTCACACAGCTAGTAAGTGTCTGAGAATGGATTTGAACTCAGTTCTCTCTGACTCCAGAGCTGCCCTTGGAGACCTAGTTATCTGTTGGGTTTATTGTGAGCAAAAGTGAATAGAAAAGGGCCATCCATTTCAATGCCAACTCTTCCATCACTTTGTCATCACCATCTTCCATGTCCTGCTACCTCCTAATGTTCAGACTAACTTCTGACTTTACAACCTTACCACTACAAATGAGCAATACACCAGAAACAGGGTGGGCAATACTCCCATTCTTTTCTGCGGACCCCCCATAAAGCAGTTTATCCACAAGCAAGCCCTGTTTGGGGGTAGCTTTTCACTGCTACTCCCTCCCCAATCAGTCGCCATTGACCCCAGAGAATGTTATTTGCATTATTAATGTCAGCCAGAAAGAGCTCAATTTTTTAAAAATCAGCTAGGAAGAAATAATCAATTGAATAACTACAATAATGCTTTTACAAAGAAAAACAAGATTGATATAGAGGCATCTGCTGGTTTGTATCATCTGTTCCACTGTACCCATCAGCAAAAGTAATTGTTACTAGTCTGATGTTCACAAGCCTCTACCCTTTGCAAACGTCTATGTAAGATGGAGACACTCAATTCCATGACTTACTAGAAAACGTGGCCATGTGATAACAAAGCTTGGTTATATCTCATTCTGTCATTCTCTTCAGAGATGGAACAAGTCAAATTTGCCTCTCCAAAACTAGGGGATTCTATGCAATTCAAGCAGGATATCACAATTCATCTCTAAAATGGTTCTCTCACCACCACCATCTCATCATACAGTAACCTATTATTAGTGCTTTAAATATGGTATATCATAGTTCCCTGGAATTCACTAGAAACATTCCCACCTGAGATAGACTTTTTTTTAAAGGCAAGCAATTTTTTTTAAATAGGAGACTTTATAAATATAACAACCTGATGTCATGGAAAGAACACTGCATTAGAAGTCATATTAGTAGATGTAATATTGGTCTTTGTATACCAAAACCTAGCATAGTGAGTGACATGTAATAGGTGCTTTAAAAAATGTGCCAATAAATGTTGATTCCTTGATTAAATAATTCCATCCTGTTATCGACTCATTATGTGCAACCTTGGACTGATCAGGGGTCTTCAGATCACTCATCTCTAGTGATAGGGTTAAAGGTTCCCTTCTATTTTGGATTCTTATAGTCCATATTTCAAGAATGAAGATTCTATTTTCTAATATTCCTAACAGAGCAAATGTTCTATCACTCTAATGAAGAGAAGAGAATGATCTCTAGTGGATATAGCAGTAATTTTAGGCTCACAGTCTAATTATGGGTTCCAAAGTTTCCTCATGTGACTTTGGCTTGGTCTTTCCAAGGTCCTCATTTCCTAGAAATAAAATGGTGGCAATTCTGAGGCCCTTAGGGGGAAGTCAAGTGCTATTTAGGGTTTTCCAAAAGCCAGATTCACACCCTACCTTATGACAAAATACCATGACAGTTAAAAGGCCTGCTTTCTATTAGAAAGATATATTGTTGTTTTTATTTTCTCCCAGTGGAATCAAACCACATTATTCTCATACTCTATTCCAAAAGTTGGAGTCAGAGATGGAGGATCAGGGTGAAGAAAAATCTAACTCCTGATGTAGCTCAGAAATACATCAATAGCATGTAGGTGATTTTTTTTATCTTCTCCATCACCCAAACAACCTTTCCAAATTCTGCAATTTAGCTAATATGATGGAATAAAAGCATGTGTGGCCTCTGCTGAAGGTGCTGCTGGAGGACTGCTGATTCTTCTCTCAGAGGACCACAGAAAGGGGCAGCTCTGGCACAGGGGGCTAAGACCCCTGACCTAAGACTCAGTAGTCTTGGAGGCTTCAAGCAAAAGCTGGGATGGGAATGTAGAGGGACTTGCTGATTAGTTACAAGTTGAACTAGATGACCTTTGAGATCTCCTACCAGCCTAAGGTTCCACCATTCTGGGTCCTGAGTTCAAGTTCTAACCCTGCCTGCTACTTATTAGTCACATGACCTTAATGCATAGGGTAACTTTGCTCTTTTGAATCTCAGTTTCTTCATCTATAGAATGGGGATACGACTCCTTGCCCAAGGGATGTTATGATGATTTTTTAAAAGGGTCTATTTTTAGAAAATCTTCATATACAAGTTATTATCAAATGGAATGCATTCAAAGTTCCTCTCCATGTTTGGCATGGCCTGTGAAGTCATGCTAACTTATTCTTGTTTGTTTTGTATTAGTTCTCTGGAAAGCCCTGGAAAACTTGAATTGACCAGCCTCCAAATAAATAAATATGTATGTGTATATACATATACATATATATGTACATAGTGTATAGATACCCAATACATATGTATACATATATGTGTGTATGTGTGTGTGTATGCATGTGTATGTGTGTGTGTATTTCTCCCCAAAGAAACCAATTGCCAGAGGCAAAGAGCAGATTAAATAAGATAACTCAGTTTGCTTGCTGGACAACTGGCAGAGTTCTCCTTCCTTCTCTTTGGCTTACGGCAGGAGGTACTTTTTCAGGCTTAACGAAAACAACAATTCAAGGAAATGAGGCTGGAAGGGACCTTAGAGATTAACTTATCCAATTCCACCATTTTTCAGAAGACACTAAGACCCAAAAAAAGGATCTCCCCAAGCATCAATAACTGTGCTGGCATTTTCCTCCAGTATCTCTCTCCCTCTTCCCTTTTGGTCAAATGACACTAATTCTTGGGTTCAGTGGCATTTGGGGAGCTGCTGGTTGGTTTGTAATCTCACTGGGCCAACTCTTATTGGGCATTTCAGCAGCAATCATGTCGCCCATCTCTGCAGTGCCAAACCAAGGCACACAGCCCTCTGCAAAGAGTGCTCCTTCCAGACTCCCCTCCATGTGGTTCACTGGGATAAACACTCAGGGAGTTTATTGCTTGGATACTAGAAGCATGCAACAGAGGAGGCCTAGGGCAGGTCTTAGTGGGCAGAAAGATGATTACAAAAGAATTTTTGAAACTGGAAAGAGGAAACCCAAATTTGTTTAGTTAGCTCTGAGACCAAGCTGTCATCCATAGGTATGGCAGCTATATTTTCTGATCCCAAAATCTGGAACACGTAATGAAACCTAACAAAGGATAATCCTGCTACAAAGCATATCAAAGCAACATTTTCTTTTTCATGAAAGTAAGACAATATCCAAAAGTCCAGGATGGCATAGCCACCATATCAGTGGTGGATTTTTTTGGGAGGGGGAGGGTATGAAGGCTGGAAGGAGCATGGAGTTTAGACCACAGGATTTTTTTTTTCTCAAAGGATCTGTACCGATCATCTCCCATTGCTAACAGGCCAGCATTTTTAGGCCTAACTCTCCAGGAGAACTGAAAATCCCCTGTAGGCCAAAACACAAGATACTTTCCCTTAAAATTATTCCTGAGACCAGCATAAGCATTTCCTTATTTACCAATCAAAAGCATTTAAAGACAATTTTTTGTTGTTGTATTTTTTTAAAAAAAAACAAGGAATAACCTGTCAGTGTTTATTGAGGGAAAAATAAGACATCCACCTATTCATACCCATCCTTATCCAAGAATTCCAAAAATATAATTCCTATTCATGCAGGTAGATGCTGCACAAAAATAATGATTAATAATAATAGTAATAATTGTATAAATAAGAGGAAAAGAATAAAATTGCCATTTTGTGACTCCAACAATTTCCCAGTTTTCCCTGACACTTCAGTTGCTTGGTAAATTGTTGGAACTGGAGGAAATGACAAAAATAAAATGCCATTTAATAAATTAATGAGAGTATTTGCTTTTGATTATTGGTTCCACGGTTTGTTGTTGTTTTCTCCTGTGTTTATAATGCATACCAGTTTTACAAAGTGCATGCTTTTAAAAAATTTTTGAACTGGCAAGCTAAAATGATCCTTCTTTTCTTTCCCCCACCCATCTCCCCCTGTAAAGAAAAGAATATTAATACAATTTAGAACTTGGAAGTAAAGGAAATAACCATGATGCACCTGGGCTGTAGACCTATAGACTGCTTACTGCACAATGCTTCATTTTGGCAAAATCATTGTTTAAAACCCCTTTTGCCTATTTTACCTTTCCTTCTTTCCACATGGAAGTAGTCAGAAAGTTTAAAATGGGCCTTTTAATACTATTTTTGAAGGGAAAAAAATTAATACCTGATGCTCAAAATTTTTTGTTTTGTTTTGTGGAACTAATTGCATACACGCTGCACACGCACTCCATGCGCGCACCCACACGCATGCACACACATTTGCAGTGACCTGCTCCTTGAGGAAGAAAAAGAAGCAATGAGTTAGGTCAGGGGCACCCCAAGGTGCCAAAAGGCTCTCTAAGCTTGGTGTGCATCTTTGGATTTTGGTACCCACTCAGCTCCACCTCATGTCACCTCACATTCTGGTAGGGGGACAGGAAAGGGGTCAGGTAAAGTGGGAGGGCTTAGGGGGGTGAAGGAGGGGGCAGAAGTGTAAGGCAAACGTTGCTGGGAAGGGTTCATGCTTCATGCGCAGTTCTGAGTCTCAGTGGAGGGCTGGCTATTTCTTCCCCCTTTGGCCTTACTCCATCTCTCTTAGGAGGTTAGGAAGAAAGGGTAGCAGGAACAAAGGAATTGGAAAGGAAACAATGAGGGGGGGGTGGGAAGAGGGCAAAAGAGATGGACCAATGGAAGGTAAAGCCAGAGAAGACAAATGACTTTTTTTTCTTTCTTAAAAAAGTCCTAAATGGACTTCCGCCGTCTCATCAGCCTGTAGTTATCAGTAAAGCTGTGTAGGCCAGGAGAAATAGAGCTAACAGGGGATGGGAAAAGGCTGTTTTTTAATGTGCTTGGAGAAATTTCTTCAATCTTGTATGAGATGGAGTGAAAGTACTGGGGGTTCAGCTTGGTGCTGAAGGAATTTTGGTGGGACACCATCCGGCTGGTATACTCCTGGGATCGGTAGCACATGCATGAACAGACGGACTGGAGGTCCGTGACCTCAGCCTTGTACCGTGGCCGGCCATGCTGGGACTCCTCCTGGATGTGGAGGACCATGCTGTTGCGATTGCCCGCCAGCGAGGCCCGTTCCTCAGCATCCCGCCGCTCGTCCTCACTGTTCATGGTCAAGAACCTGAGGACAACCAGGTTGAGGAAGGCCCCGATGACTGTTAATCCCACCAGGATGTACATGAAACTGAAGGCCACGTAGAGTGGCTTCTTCTGGAGGGCACCCTTGGTCTGCAGGGCCACATAGTCCCCAAACCCTATGGTAGTCAAGGTAATGAAGCAGTAGTAATAGGCGTGGAAGAAACTCCACTCCTCATATTGGGAGAAGGCCGCGGCCCCAATGCACAGGGTCCCCATGCAGGAGAAGAAGCCCACGGTGACCATGTTCTCCATGGACACCTCAGTACTCCGCATCCCACAGCACTTCTTAATTCTCTTCAGCAAGTATTTAACAAAGGTGTTCATCCGCTCGCCCAGGCTCTGGAACATGACCAGGGTCAGTGGAATGCCCAGCACGGCGTAGAACATGCAGAAGGCTTTGCCTGCATCCGTACCAGGGGCTGCGTGGCCATAACCTGGAAGGGTCAGAGGGATGGGGAGGGGAGGAAGAGGAAAGAAGACAGAGGAACAAATGAGGAAATGTGATTTTTTTCAAGCTAACAATAATAATTCACATTTCTATAGCACTTGAGAGTTTACAGGGCATGTTCTTCACAAGAGCTCCATAAGATAAAGGTCACAAAGATTATTGCTCCCATTTTACAGATCAGGAAAACTGGGGTTCACACAGGTAAAAGGCCAAAGGTCTCAAGATAGCTAGTCAGGATTAGAACTGAAATTTCAATTGACTCCTGCCTCCTAATGTCAGAAGTAAGCATTTTCAGGCCTAACACTCCATGGGAATTGTGAACCCAAGGTGCTTTTCCTTGAAACTGACCTCAGGGCCCAGAAAACCTGGGTTTCAAGTCCCACTTCTGGCATATACTTGCTGTGAGACTGTGAGCAAGTCACTTTTCTTTCTATTGATGCTGTTGTTAAGTCATTTCAGACTCTTTGTGACCCCATTTGGGATTTTCTTGGCAAAGATTCTGGAGTCATTTGTCATTTCCTTCTCTAGCTCATTTTTACAGATGAGGAAACTAAGGTAAAAAGGGTTAAGTGACTTGCCCAGGGTCACACAACTAGAAAGTGTCTGAGGCAGGATTTGAACTCATGTCTTCCTGACTCCAGCCCCAGTGTTCTACCTAGTTGCCCTGTTTACCAATACCTCTCTACCAATAAAGGTCAACATTTCCTCTAAAACATATTAAATTAGAGGGCTGACTAAAGAACTGAAAGGCGGCTCTCTCACCTGGGAGTCATCAACAAGCATTTGCACAAACATATTGAGCATCCTCTATGTGCCAAGGGAGCTTCCTATACCAAATAAATCAGTGCTCCAGTCCCTCTCTCTCCTTACTCCAGGCTGAGGTCACAGGTTGGCAGAATTTGGAGCTGCAAAATATAATTTGTGCAACACTTTCATTTTACAGGTGGTGAAAGTGAGATCCTGGAAGGACAAGTAATTTGGCCACAATCTCACAGTGTCTAAGTAAATCTAGAATCTAATAAATGGATCCAGGATTAGAACACAGGTTCCATTGATTCTAAACCCAATGCTCTTTTCCATGATGTGCTATCTCTCAAAAAACCATTTCCTTCTCACCAGTGGAGGAGCTTTGTTCCCAAAGTGCCAAGTTTACCCTCCAAAAGTTGTTTGTTGTGTGCTCGTTGTAGCCAAAAGGAATCCTAGACTGGGAGTTAGTGGCAGAGATGATGGTAGGATGCCTGATTTCCTACTAGCAGCTGGACAAAGGTCTCTCCCTCTCTGGACCTCAATTTCCCCATCTGTAAAATGAGAGGGTTGGTCTTAGTGAACCTTCAGAGCCCTTTCCAGATCTGATAATTTTATGGTCCTAACACCAGACTAGAAGATATAATTTCATTGCTAAAATGGTGAAACAAAAGCCAAGAGGACAAATGGTCTGCACAAGGTCACAAAGTGTATGCTGACATGACTGTGTATGAATTCAGTGGGAACACTTGAGGTTATTGGTCAGAACTGAGAAAGGATAGGTCTCAGATGCCACCAGCCTTGTGACCTTGGATAAACAGCTTCCTTTCCTCTGTCTTAATTTACCTACTTGTGGACTGGGGAGGATGGACAAGATCATCTCTGGAGTCCCTCACAACTCCAAAACTTGGCATCTCTTAGGTGAGGGGTCCTCCAGTCTGAGTGTTTCTTCATTCTATCCCCAGACACAGGTTTTACCTCTTTATAAAAGGTAGCACAAAAGTCTCGGTGCATCTGCACTAAGATTTTTAGGACCCTGCATATTACATGAAGACAACTAGACGGGGTCTCAGAGGCTATCTAATTCAAACCTTACCTGAATGGGACCCTCCTCTACACCTCTGTGTCCCTGAAGGCCCCAGCTGCCACCTACCATCTGTGTAACCTGAAGTCACTCAGTTTCAACTTCCGAGGATGAGGCCTTGAGAGGTCACCTCAAATCCAACCCTCCTCCAAGAAGGCTTCCTTCCATGACAGATAGTAGGGGGGAAAAAGCATGTTGACTCTGAAGTGAGAAAAGCCTGAGTTTACATCCCACCTTAGACACTTAGACTTGATGGCATAGGGGATTTGAAGCAAGGAAGACTCGAGTTCAAATCCTACCTCCTACGCTCACACTTGCTTTGTGACCCTGGACATTTAGCCTCTAAGAGATCCCGCCTCCTCATCTATAAAATGAATACAGTAATAGCACCTGCCTCCCGAGGTTACTGTGAGGATCTAATGAGAGTGTACATGCACAGCAGCTTGAGAACCTTAAAACACTGTGTCAGTGCTCACAAAATAATACTTACTGTTATTATTAAATATTGTTATTTTGTCAGTATTTATACTATGCTATTACAAGCTGCTTCTGATCCTTAATTTCCTAGTCTGTAAAATGAAGTTAATAACTGTAGCACCTACCTTGGAAAAGCATGGAAGGGCTACTCCTGGAACCAGGAAACCTGGGATTCAGTCCCTGCCTTCTGTGCGTACTACCCAGGCAACCATGACCAAGCCCCTTAACTTCTGTGTCTCATGGAATTCGTCAGGAGCCTTGGTCACAATGAGCTTGTTTATAGGCACCGGTGGTAGAAGGAGTTTTTACTCTGGGAGTTCCCTACACTGTTGGAAATGCAGGACCAGACCAAAAAATAAATCAATAAACCACCACCACCTAGCTCACAGGAGGCCCAAATGGGAAAGTGGCTTATTGATTTAGCTGGGGACCTGGACTTTTAATTTTGCAATTTATGCAAAGTGCTTGACAAACTTTAAAAACGCTAGAGAAGCAGCAGCATCTACAATGCTTCTTTGACTGAGTGAGTGAAGTTTCTCCCCTTCCTGCTGACCCTACCACTTGTTTGTTAAGAACATACATACCATGCTTGTAGCATACACTTTAGTCATACTTTTCCCCTAAGTTGGACTTATGTAAAACTTGAGACCTGGCTGGTAATGCTATGGTATATGCTTAAACAAAAAAAAAGAAAAGAAAAATCACACAATTTTCTTTCCTAAAAGGATTCCTCTTAGAGGTCTATCGATCAATTCAATGTCTTTCACACAAGGGCTAGGAAGGAAAGTGGAGAAAGGTACCGATTTTGGAGTCAACAGCTCTGGGTTCCAAAACAGCCTCTGCTACTTACTGCCTGTGTGAACTGTAGAAATCAATTAACGTCCTTGACCCTCAGCTGTCTCGTTTGTCAAGTGAAGAATCTGGACTAAATTTTGAAAGTTCCTTCCAGCTCTAATATTCATAGCATAATGATATTCACTCACTCTAAATGCTATTTTTTTACTTGGTAAATGGTGAAACGCTAGCCTGCTCATCCTGGCTTTGCTTTACGCATCATCACGCTTTGCTCAAACACCTAAGTCCCATCTCTCCAACAAAGATGAATGAGCGTAATAATGGCTCACCTTTAGGTAGTGCACTGTTCAGGGCTTGCAAAGTGCTATGGGGGCCTCATCTTGAGTTTTACAGCATACCTTTGGGATAAGGGCTCCAGTCATTATTATTCCTGTTTTATAGATGAGGAGATAGTCTTGGAGAGCTCTAGGTTACACCAACAATCAGAATAACCTGAAGCAAATCAGAGTTTCTTTCTTTCTTTATGTTTTGAGGCAATTGGGGTTAAGTGACTTGCCCAGAGTCACACAACCAATAAGTGTCTAAGGTCACATTTGAACTCGGGTCCTCCTGACTCCAGGGACCAGTGTTCTATTCACTGTGCCACCTAGCCGCTCCCACTGAGTTTCACATTACTAGGGCTGAGGCTCTGAGAGGATACCTCACGTCCTATCTTCCTTTCTGAAGATTTTCTTCACATGACTAACTTGGTCTTCATGACTCCTCATGTAGCGTGGCTTAGAGGAATAGTCCCAAAAGCAGGAAGACCTGAGTTCAATTCTACCACATTGACACATACTGTCAGTGTAACTCTAGGGAAACTGCTTCAACTGTCAATGCCCTAGGCAACTCTCTAAGACTAAGTTTCTGAGAAAGAGTTGACCTGCATTAGGAGGTGGAGTTTACTTACCTGAGAGATCCTTATATCAATGAAATTACAGCTCCAATCCCTGTATTTCCTGACTCCAGAACCAATAATCTTTCTTCATGTTACCTTTTAAACAGTACTTGCTCACAAATGAAGCCATCAAACAAATGAATGGATGGGGGAGAACTTGAAAAAGTTAAAAGCAAATGCAATCTTACATTCAATAAATATGTATCTGCTGAGTGCCTATTATATACAAAACCCTATGCTAAATGCAAACAAATGGAAGGTGGGAGGCAGTATGTCATAGTGGAAAGAAGTCTAGATTTGGTTAGCAGCAAAACCTGGTTTAGAATCCAGGATGAGCTGAGTTCTCCAAACTGTGTGTCCTTGGAGATGTGGGTTCAAATCCAGATTCTAACATATAATAGCCATGCAACACTGAGCAAAGCCACCAAACCTCGGATTCCTCACCCGTGAAATGGGGATGACAACACTTGAACTACCTACCTTGAGCAAGTCACTGAACCTCAGTTTCCTCGTGTGTGAAATGGAGATGATAAGGCTTATGTTACCTACCTGTTGTGAGGACAGTGCTTGTTTTAAAATAGGACCAGAGGAGGAAAGTGATTTGTCCAGGGTTACATGGGGAATTCAAGCTTTCCACTGTATATTACCATCTCCCATGCGAAATTTTATCTTTTATCTTTTTAGTTACCTAATTGTCCCACATTCCCCATTCTCTGTGAGGAGATGAAAAATGCAGGTGAAATCACGTAATACTGACTGTCTTGTGGCATTGTGTGCAGCACGAATCTGGTCCTTTATTTTAGCCCTTAGTCAGGCACCTCGCATTTATTCTACACCTACTACGTTCCAGACATGGTGCTAAGTGCTGAGGATGCAAAGAAAGGCAGAAGATGGTCCCTGCTGTCAAGGGCTTAGTTAAAGCCTAACTATGTATTAACAAGATACATGCAGTATAAATCATAGATAGTCAACAGATGGAAACAGGATTAGAAAAGCTTCTTGTAGAAGGTGAGACTTTAGCTAAAATTTTGAGGAATCCAGGGGAAAGCTGGAGGCAAGAATAAAGGAGTGAGTTCCAAGTATGGAACACAGCCGGTGAAAATGCTTGGAATGGGGAGACAGAGTATCTTGTTCAAGGGACAGCAAGGAGGTAAGTGTCACTGGATCATAGACTGCATGATGGGGTATAAGGTGCAAGGAGACAGGATAGGAAGGGGCTAGGTTACTGAGGCCTTTGCAAGACAAAGAGATTTTATATTCCATCGTGGAGGCAATAGGGAGCCACTAGAGTTGATTGAATAGGGGGGATAACATGGTCAGACCTATGCTTTACAAAGATCATTTGGACAACTGAGTGAAAGATGGACTGGAGTGGAGAGATTTCTGATAGGCAGACCACTGCAATGGCCCAGGCATGAAGTGATGAGAACTTGCATCTTTAGCAAGGTGGGGGTGTGGACAGAGGAGAGAAGGGGTAATATGCAAGAGATGGTACCAAGTGGAGATGAGAGAATTTGGAACTGATTGGAATGCCAGATTGAAACCTGCTAAAGGTACAAGCCCTCAGCATCTCAAATCTGAACTATTGCAACAGCCTGCTGGTTGGTCTGCCTGCCACAAGTCTCTCCCCACTCCAGGTCACCTTCCACTCCATTGTCAAAGTGACCTTTGCTTCTTGGAACACCTATGGCATTCATCCTTTTGTTGTCAGTGGATGACTTCATGGAGGAGGAAGAATGTGAGAAAGAATGAAGAAACCAGCACCTGATTGACTAGTGAAGAGGGATCTCATAGCAAGTAGTGAAAAATGAGGTTAGATGATTATGTGTGAAGGTATGATTGTAAAAAATCTTAAACACCAAACCCAGAGTTTGCTTTCTAGCCTGCCCATCCCACTGATGATGCCATGGCTAATTCCCTCTGCCCTAAACTAACAGCTACCATTCAGAAATACAATATAGAGAATGAATTTATTTCAAAAAGTATCTAACGTTGTGTCATCAGAATCATACTAAAGGTGTAATCAATATTTGTTGCATGCACAGTATGCAAGTGACAGTATTTTTAAAAGGGCAGGGAGCAACTTCTAAAGCCTCTTGTTGACTTGAGTTGATTTATTTATAAATGCAGCAGGAGAGAGAGGAGGGAGGAGTATGAATGAATAATGATTACTATGTAATCGAAATAAATGACCCCTGGCTGCTAGGAGCTTATAGTCCCAAATAGATACAAGGGATCACACCAGGTAAACACATACAATATATACACACATAGTGGAAATTAGACATGTATAAACATACACATACACAAGACCTACAAAGTACACAAATATGGCACAAAAAAGAGCACACATGATACATTTGCTTATTATGCATGATGCATTGAAATAGTATGCACTATGCTCAGAGAAGACAGATATGCATAGTATGTCCAGCGTACACACAGTATGGTATATTGAGAAGAGATATCAGAAGAGACTAGCCTTAGGCATGATGGAGATGAGGGCAGTGACTTGGAAAGAGTCTGTAACCCCAAGGTCACCCAATGGGCATCTTTAGTCATTGCCCCCCATGCCCACTCAGATATGTGGGTCACAATCAGGGTTTCCATCGTAGCCCAGGATCCCAAGGGCAGAAGTTCTGACCATTTCTAGGGGTACAACTGATAAAATCTATGGACGAGAAAGGTGGTTTCTCATACCATCAACCTGCCATGTTGCAAGAAAAAGGGCATTTTATAAATGAAACCATCTATAGAGGGCATACTTGGCTGGTACTACCCACAATACAAACTTTAATTAAGTAAGAACTCAGGGAAGCAAGATGTCACCTCCTGCTTCTTTTCAAGAGGGCCAGATATATACCATTTAGTAGATTTTAGTAGACAAACCACTGCCTATGGGACAACCGTCCTACTGCCTTCCTGCTCTAGTTGGAGCAATATACTGATCAGAAGGCACTACTTAAGGTAAGAAAGACCCAAGTTCAAATCCTCTGATACTTACTGTGTGACCATGAGCAAGTCATTTAACTCCATTTTACAGATGAGGAGACTGAGGCACATCGAAGATAACATACCTATAGCACCCACCTATATAAAGTACTTTACAAACAAAATTCCAATTACTTTGGGTCATTTTCGATATTAATATTTTTTAAACATAGTCAGTAAGTATGGCATGGCAGAAGGAGCTTTGTTAGACATGGAATGGGGAGATATAATTTCAAATTCTACCTTTGTTAATCAATTACTATTATCTATCAATGGTTATTACAATTATCTAAATTACTATTTAGACTACCCCGAAAGTCTCAGTGCAATTTTAATAGCCTAAATCAGAGAAGTCTGGATCCAGTCAAAGGGCCACACTTGAGGACAAGCCACATGTTGCCTTGAGGCCACAGATTCTCTACACCTGCAGTAGTTACTAAAGCTCAAAACTGCATTAAAACTTTTCAAAATCCCTATATTTCTCATACATTATATTTTGACCCTGCTCACTCCATACCTGGCTTTGGACCCAGAACAGAAATGGAAAAGGCCCCACTTTTGTTATAGCACTTTAATGCAGAAACCTTAGTTCTAGGAATACCCAAGTTTTATTGGGTTATTTTACCCTTTTTCCATTCTATACATAGGGTGAGGGGTTTTCAGAGACTCTCAGGAGGGGGAATTTCCTAGAAAGGTCAACCAGTTCTTCCGTCTGCCTGTGGCGAGGCAACCCTTCAACCATGCAAGGCACAGACTTTTAACAGTTTTAACAGCCTTCCATAAAGCATTTGAATTACCTGTAAGGGTGATGAGTATCTCTCTGTGTGATTATAGACTAATTACTTAACATCTCTGAGCCTCAATGCTCTCATCTGCAAAATGAGGATATATGTCATACTCACCGCTGGAACAGCTCAGTTAATCTTCACAGCAGCCCTTGGTGAAGTGTTCTGCAAACTATAAAGTGCTATGACATGTTGTTGTTGCTATTGTTATTATTAACTGAAGTCAGAAGGCTCAGGTTTGATAGTGACCATTTGTATGTCCTTGAGCAAGTCATTAAAAGATCAGAGATTTAGTGCTAGAATTATCAAGCCCAAAACCTTTGTTTTACAGATGAAGTAACTGAGCCCAAGAAAAGTGACTTGTCCAAGGTCACAAAGATAGTAAGGGGCAAAGTTAAAATTTGAACCTCAATCCTTTCACTGCAAATTCACTCTTTCCTGTTCAGCCTTTTCCTTTTGCTAATGTGTGACTCTGATAACACTGACCTCCCTGCTGTTCTCTGAACAGGACACTCCATCCCTGAACTCTGGACATTTTCACTGGCTGTCTCCATGTTTGGAACACCCTCCTTCCTCATCTCCACTTCTTGGACTCCCTGACTTTCCAGCTAAAACTCCACCTTCTGTAAGAAACCTGTTTCAGCTCCTCTAAAAGTTAGTGTCTTCCCTCTGAGATCATGTCAGATTTAGTCTGTAGATAGCTTGTTTGTATGTGGTTGTCTCTGCCATTAGACTATGAGGTCCTTAAGAGGAAGGAATGTCTTTTGCCTTTCTCTGTATCCCGAGTGCCTAGCGCTGTGTCTGGCACATAGTCAGCCCTAATAAATGTTTATTGATTATCCCCCTGCAACCCTTCTCTATAAGAATGATTGGATGCTAGTTCTCCTGATGTCAGGATCTATGCAAATATCGGGTCACTTTCATCCGCGGTTTGTGGTGGGGGGAGGGGCAGATGTAGAGGAGTAGAGGAGAGGGAAGGAGCCCTTACAGGCTTTCTTGCCTGGATAAAGCTCTGGGGATAGGGGTGGGCAGAGAGGAAGTCATCCAGTTTTGAGGTCATCTGAATAGCCTGGGTGGGCAGAAGAAACTATGCTTAAGGGAAAGCGTCCAATGATGAGGAGGCTAATGACGATGTCGATAATTATTATGTCAGTATGAATAATGGCCCCTGGCACATTATATATAGTATTATGACGTCCCAAGTGCTTTTTTCCTCTATTATCTCACTTTCTCTTCAGTATGAATCACCAAAATAACAGTAGTTCCCTTGACCCTTTAAACTTTTCTTAGTATCAGTTTCATCCCATTTTATGACTGGGTTGAAATCACAACATTTTGGGTTGTTATTTTTTTTCCTAACAGAAGAACGAAGTAGAGCAATACAATCTCTCCCCAGGAAACATCACTTCACTACCAGTCTCAGGAGGAGAACTTTTCAGGCTGTTTGTGGGGGAAGAGCGAGGGTGTATGTACGGAGATGTTCCAATTATTTTCTCTGCTTCAATAATTCCAGTAATGGGGGAATCACTATCTCGCAAGGTTATTTACAAACATCCCATCCGTTTTTTTTCCCATGTGACACTTCTGGAATGGGTTGCCTCATGAGGACTGCTGACTTCCCTGTCAATGAATAGGATTAAGAGTTGGCAGAACTGTCGCAGAAGGAGCTCTAGGCTACCATTAACTTGCTGGGGGAGCTTGGGAAAAATCACTTGATTTTTCTAAGCTTTAGTTTCCTCTGCTGTAAAACAGACTGGTTGGATGGATGATCTCTAAGCTCTAAAATATATATATTAAAATTCATAATAATCATAACAATAATGTGGACAGCTAGTGTTACAGTGGATAGAGCACTAGGCTAGGAAGACTCATCTTCCTAAATTCAAATTGTCTCAGATGCTTACTAGCCATGTGACCTTAGGCAAGTCACTTAACCCTTTTGCTTCAGTTTCCTCATTTGTAAAATGAGCTGGAAAAGAAAGGGCAAACTACTCCAGTATCTTGCCAAGAAAACTCCAAATGGGGTCATGAAGAATCAGATATGACTGAAAAAGACTAAACAGCGATAATAATAATAACAATCGTTAGAGACTGGATAATCACTTGTTAGGGATGTTGAAGAGAGGTTAATTCATCTCTGAGATCCTATGATAGTATGTTCTTTTTAAATCAGGCTGGGGTCATTTTCCTTTTTTTTTGTTGTTTTTTGTTGCTGTTTTTTTAATTGGGGTCATTTTCAATGATGATGTTTCTTAAATACTGTCAATGTGGCATAGGAGAAAAATTTTGGATAATAAATTGGGGATACAGTTTCCAGTTTTGCCTTTGTCATGCAATGAGCTATGGGAAGTCAATTTAATTAATTAATAGCATTTATATGGCACTTTAAGGTTTGCAAAGTGCCTTCCAACTATCATTTCATTTAATCTCCATAACAACTTTGAGAGGTAGGTGCCACTATTATCTCCATTTTACAGATGAGGAAATCAAGGCAGAGAAGCTGTCCTGGGTCACACAGCTAGTAGATGTCTGAGGCCAGATTTGAACTCAAATCCTACAACTTTATTCACTGAGCTATTAGCCTCAGTTTTTTCTACTGTGAAATGGGAAAGCTAACCTTTGGAACTAGGAAGTCCTAAGTCCCAACTCTGTCAATCTTCCCTTCCTTTCCTTTGGAGGGGCCTGAAACTGTGTGCACTCCTCTGTTTCAACCTAAAAAGTAATGGAATATTGCCAGGGTCCATGGAGATATCTGAAGGCAGCATCCTCAGTCTGCAGACTTAAGCACCTCAAAAGAACGCTTGCATGCATTCTTTGGGACTCAGGAATGCCTTCTTGGTATAAAGGTATTATTCTTGCAAGGCAGTAGGTATTGAATAGAGAGATATTTTTGTTGATATCCAGAGAGAGACTATATGGTTAAAAATGAATAATGGTATTCCTGGTCCCCATAGTAATTATGGCACTCTTCACTTAATATGATCAAGTATTTGTGAAAATTTCCTTATTATGTTTTCTAAGTATTCAAGGCATCACTTGGTTTTGGAGTTTTTTTTCCTCTCAGTATAGTGGATAGGGTGCTAGACTTGGACTAAGGAAGACCTGAATTCAAATCTTGCCATTATCAGTTACTGTCTGTGTGACCAAAGGCAAGACACTTAACCTCAGTGTACAATGAGAACAATATGTGTAACATGTAGGCACTGGTGGCACATTAGGCAGCATGTTAGATCTGGAATCAGAAAGACCTAAATTCAAATTTGTCTTCAGATACTTACTAATCCTGGGAACCTGGGCCAGTCACTCAGGTTCCAACTGCCTTAGTTTCCTTTTCTGTAACGTGGATATAATAATAACACTACATTTCACTGTTGTTGTAAGGATAAAACAAGCTAAAGTGCTTTACAAAGCTTAAAGTGCTACATAAATGCTAGTTATTATTATTAACCATCTATGTGACTGTGAATCACTTAATTTCTCTGAGGATCAGTTTCCTAATCATCAAAATAGGGATAATAACAGTTGTAGCACATATCTAGTTCCACAGCTGTGGAACTCAAACGAGCGTCTAAGGCGCCGTGCAAATTCTCAAGCTCTTACAAATATCTATTATTGCTGTTAATATTGTTATTATTACATACCACCCAGGCCTGCTGTGAGGGCCAAATTAATGTGTGTAAAATATTTCATACAGCTTGAAGCATAATATAAGCCTCTGCTAATGTTATTAGGATAAGCTGGGAATAACCATCTAACTAGAAACGGGAAGGACTCCTGATTTTCAGGTCCCTGTTTGTTCTTCAGTGAGAATAAGGTACCTCCCTTGCCTAAATTCACTTATCCATACAATAATCTACAAACACCTCCTCCACAGAAGGCGTTGTGGCATATACTAAAATTGAGGGAGAAACATAATAAGAAGGGAAAGGAGAGAAATCGAGTAGGAGAAGGAAGACAGAGGTGTGTTTAGGGAGGAACATGAACATTGACCAGGGTAAGATGAGGCTCAGAGAACTGAATTATCTTGGCATAAGTGGTGCAAATAGTGTTATCCTCTTTTTTTCCGGATAAAGAAATTGAATTCTAGAGAAATAAAGTAACTCACCCAGAGAGTTACACAGAATTGTCTTTGCTTAATCTTAGTCTGCTTTTTCTTGGTGGTGTGCCCTCTCTACTATGCCATATTGTGGTTGGGAATCTAGATAAACTTTCTTTGGATGTGGGATCCCTATTCTCTAGCATGATCCTGCCTATTCTTGCTACTAGTGTACTCAATGAAATTCCATGCTAATGGGGTGCTAAAGAAAGCATAATCACGCCCAAAGAACAGTAGTAAATGAAAATTTTCTAGGTAAATTTCCCATCATATTTAGCCACTAATTCATAGGATCACAGATTTTTGTTTGTTTTGTTTGTTAGCCTTGAGACTAATCTCCCCATATCACACAGGGTGGAAGCACTGAGGGCACTCACAGGTGATCACAATACTGATAAGCTTCAAGCAGCTCCATTTTTCTAACCCTGACCAATTTAAAACCCCATTTCAGCAGCCCTCCACTCCCAGTGGCCCACCCAGTTGTTACCAGAATTAGTGTGGACATTCCATTGGCTACAGCTCAGAACTCCCAAACTCAGGAGATCCACCAGCTTTAGCCTCCTTAAGCAGCAGGAATTAGAGGTGTTTACCACCATACCTGACACAGGATCATAGATATATAGCTGATGGCCAGTCTTCCACAGTAAGAGCCTAAAGGAAAAGTCTCAAGACATACAAGGTGTTTAAAAAAAAAAAGAAAAGCAGACACTCCTAGGTCTGTGAAGTTCCTTACCAAGTTCTCTACAAGAAAAAAGTTATACTTTATCCTTCTAATACATGATTTGTGCATGAACTGGTGGATAATCAAAATGAGGAATAGTATCATAGAATCGTGGCACTGACACAATGGCAAAGAGAAAGAACAGAACCAGTGGCACGCACATTAACGTTGGGCCATCCCACACCGCCATTACCAGAGTAAGGAGGGTGTGGCTTTAAGAATAATGGGATCATAGATTTTTGAGCCAGACAGAAGAGGCCACAAAGGTTATCCATCCTGAGCCCCTCATTTTACAGATCTGGAAACTAAGACCCAGGGAGGTTAATCCTTCCACTTGTCACACAAGGAGTAATAGGCAGGGTCGGAAACTGAACCTAAACCATCTGACTCTGAAGTGCAGCAACTTTTCAGAGAGGGGAAGGCTCCTATTCCTGGGAAGTTTCCCAAAAATGAATATATCTGTGTGCTTTTCTCAGGCTCCTGACTGGAGGGAAAGAAGTAGGGGGAGCAGCACCTTGTATCTGCTTTCCCCAAGCCCATACAAGCATAAAAGATGCCTTCTCAAGACATCACATATGCTAACCCTTTCCTTAGATTCACCTGTATTAAAGGAAAAGTTGGCACCATCCTCTCCTCTCATAGAAAAAGATACTAAAAGGATAGAGCTATTCAGAAATAACTCCAGATACATTTCTGATATAGAAGCTGTTATGAAATTCCACTCCACTGCCCATGGGTGTTTTGAGCACCCAGAAATAATCAATGTTATTTCAGGGTTTCCAGAGATCTCTGAAGGATGAAACATGTAAGTGGAAGGAACTTTGAGAAGCACAAAGCACAATATGGATGTAAAGTGGCATTGTTGTCCTGCATTTGAAGCCTTCTTTCATGCTGTGTGACTTTGGGTGAGTCACTTCCA
Source organism: Pseudocheirus occidentalis (assembly GCA_028646575.1). Lineage (NCBI taxonomy): Eukaryota > Metazoa > Chordata > Mammalia > Diprotodontia > Pseudocheiridae > Pseudocheirus > Pseudocheirus occidentalis. The sequence continues at coordinate 74,699,429 of CM053594.1, read as the reverse complement.
TCTTCTGAACTTCAGTATCTTCCCAATCCATCAAAGAAGGCTAATAATCTATGCTCTGCCCCTTCATGGGGTGACCACAAGGATCAAATTATATAGTGTATGTAAAAGGCTTTATAAACTGTAAAGTGTTGTATAAAGATAAGGGATTGTTATACATAAAAGAGTTCGAATTCCCTTGAACCTTGCTCTTATACTGTTCTTGAAGAAGACCACACAGTAAAATCAAAGCATCATAGGTGGAAGAGAAAAACAAAATAAGGAAATGCTTATTTAGTATCTTTTCTGTGCAGGGCTCAGCATTCAATGCTGAAGACACAAAGATACAAAAGAATCCGTGTCTGTAGCCTCAAGAATCTTGGAGTCTGCTGGCAGAATGGATAATCACATCCCAATTTGTATTATTCTTTTATGCTGTTGTTTTAGAAGAGCAAAGAAGAGTTCTAAATGGCCTAGTCAGTAGATCAATAGGCATGCATTGGGAACCAGTTATTTGTTAGGTACAGTGCTAAGCCCTCTGGATACAAAGAAAGGCAAAAGATAGTAGTCCCTTTCCTAAAGGAGCCCACAATCTGGTAGTCTGAAACGGGAGGGGAACCTGCAGCCTGAGGCCACATGTGGCCCTCTAGGTCAAGTACAGCCCTTTGACTGAATCCACACTTCACAGAACAAATCCCCCTAGTAAGAGGATTTTAAAATTTTATATTTAAAAACTTCATTCTTGAGTACCTAGAGGGCTACACATGGCCTCAAGGTCACAGGTTCTCCACCCCTTGCTGAGAAATTTAAGAACAGAGATTATTGTTAGCTGGATGGAGGGAGGAGGGTCAAGGAAGGCTTCATGAAGGAGACAGCACCTGGTCATAAAGGAAGGGTAGGATTTCAGCAGGCAATGATGCTGGGATTGGGAGTATGGGGAGACCATTGCAGGCAAAAGGGAAAGGCATAGAGTTAGGAAAAGGCAGGTACGGTCAGGAAAATGTCAAGCAGCTTGATGTGCATGAGACAAATGAGGGGGAAGAGACAAGATCAGAAAGTTAGTTTGGAATTAGAATGTCAAGGGCCTTGAACCCCAGACTAGGGAGTTTTTATGTTACTTAGTAAGCAAGTGGGAGCTTGCTTGAAGATTTTTGAGAGGGAGAGTGATATGCATTAGAAAGATTATTCTGGAAATGTGTGGGCAGAATGTAGTAAAGATCGAAGAAATTGGATAAGAAACAGGGAAAGTGGTTAAGAAGCTATTATAATAGTCTGATGAAAAAGTAGTAATACCCTTAGCTACAGTTATGATCATGGGAGTGGAGAGGTAGGGATGAATGAAAGACATATCAATGAGGAAGAATCTGTAGGACTTAGTAACTGTTTGGATGTGGGGAGTGAAGGAGAGGTAGGAGCCAAAGATGATTGATGTTTCAAATATGGTAGACTGAGAGGATATAGTATACAAAAAGAAAAAGTTTCCTTTTATGGCAAGGTTGGGCTTCATAGGTTCCCAAAATTGGTGGTACCAGTCCCTTGGGGGCACTGGAATGAGCTAGAAGTGTGGTAGTAGTCTCAAGTGCAATTGGGTGGCATTGAATAAAAATAAGAGGGTGGTAGAAGCATAAGAGAAGAGAAGAAAATTTTGAAAAATCATTCATTCATGTTTCATCTCTTGTGTAACAGAGTTAAAGTTGTCATGATTAGATTATTTTCCAAATAAACATACAAAATGCAAGTTATAACCAATCAGTGGTTAAGTCTGCCAACAGGTCTTAATAAGCAAGTGTTGGCAGGCCATCTTGTTGCACATTGTAAGGAAGATCACCATGCATCAGCAGAAATATGTGCATGTAATGACTTGTTTACAATATGGTTACATATTGTATGGTTACATGACAAAAGAATAAATACATCATCAAAATTTCAATGCAAGGAAAAAACCCACAAATTTACAATAAATTATTAAATTTAAGATTCATCATTTTTTAAAAATATATGCATTTCATTTTTCAAAAATCATGCCAATTTCAAAAAAAAAAACATCATTAAAGGGTTCAAGAAAGTAGCTTTCTAGGGGGCACTGAGTAGGCCAAATAAGTTTGGGAACCATATGATCTCTAAATTTCCTGATGGGCAAAGTGAAGGTGAATGATCCAAAGTTAAAAACTAGTTAGGTAATTCAGTTACCAGGAGCAGATCCACAGAGTCCAAGATGGGACTGCTTTACTCTTAATTCTCCTCCTTGCTAAATGGTATTACATAGCCAAGTTTCAATAAGCAAGCAGTGTAGTAGTTATGGGATACGGGCTCTGGGAACCCCCTTGAACTCTGATTGAATCTTCCCACTTGATGAGGCATTTGCATGAGGCCATGAGCCTTTCATTGTGGCTGGGCCCAAACCTCAGTTACTAGCCTAGCCCTCCATTGCCCATCTACTTCCCACCCTTGAGCCTATCAAAATATCAATTTTGATTCCCACCCTTAAACTGGCCTAGCCCACCATTGTCTGATGTCTCCAGGTAGCCTCCAGCAACTTCCTACCCTTAATCACTCATTGACCTCATTAACTCCTCCTGAAGACCCTCCCCAAACTTCTCCTCTACACCACCCCTATTCCTCCTAGACCTTTCTATATATAAGACACATCTTGCCCCTATGTATGTGAGCACCATAGAATTTTCTAGCACAGACTTGCTCTGTGTCCAATACAGGCAAACTTTTAATAAACTTTTCTTTGGCTGAGAAATCCTTGAGTCGAATTCATTAGGCAGGACCCAGCATATTGGTATTTTGGGGTCTCAAGCACCCCAAACCTAACCACATCAGTAGCATCAAGGAGGCAGCAGCATAGTAAAATGAACAGGGCTGGGAAATAGTCAAATTAATTTCTATTACTGGTTGTGACACAACTCACTGAGCAAGATCCTTCTCATCTCTGGGTCTCAGTTTCCCCAGTTCCTCATTAAACACACATATTCCTGCTAATGTAAGCCTGACTTCCTGACAATGAATGACATACTCTCCTGCCAAGGCTTCCTTGTTAATACCAGCTGGCAGACTTGACCACTGATTCTGTGTGTGTATTTGGAAAATAATTTAATCACTACAACTTTAACTATGTTATACAACAGATGAAACATGTATGAACAGTTTTTCCAATTTTTTTCTCTTCTTTCCCTGTGCTTCCAACTGCCCCTTTATTTTATTCAATGACTCCCCCAAAAGCACCCATCTTGCTGATACTCCTGCTTTAAGGTTTCCTTTTGAAGGTTGTCTTCCCCCTATTAGGTTGTAGACTCTTGTGTACAAGACAGGTACTGTCTTTTTCTTAATTGTGTTCCCAGCACTTAGCATAGGCCTGATAAATCATTGATACTTAAAAACTGTGTACTGAATTGAATGAAAAAAAAAAATGAACCTTTGCCAGTACTAGACATTCTGCGCTACAGGAGGAAGAAGAACAAGGTTCTTGACCTCAGGGAGTTTATAATCTGGTTGGGGAGACACTGTGGTAAAGAGAAAAAGGAATTGTAATTGAAGCCAGAAGTCATCTATGTGACCTTGAGCAAACTGGTCTCTCTGAGTTTCCATCTCCTCATGTGAGAACAATACCCATGTTAACCTCACTGAATGTTGTAAGAATCAAATGAACCAGTGGGTAAAATGCCTTGTAATCATAAACACAATATAAATGTGAATGATTACTGAGATACAAGATTCATTCATGAATATTAGAATACAGTGAAAATGAGTTTGATGAATGAATGAACTCAATCTGTAGACTCAGAAGCCTATTCCAGATTCCTCACTCTTGAGAATGGAAGCAAGAGCTTTGCCTGTGTCTATCCCCCACACCATGTTTCAGGCACTAGAGAAGTGTGGGAGTGAAGGACTGAAGGACTGAAGGACTGAGAGGAGAGGAGAGAGAGAAGGAATGTTGGCATAAACCTCAGCTACACTTCCCATTCCCTCCCTCCCTTCTCCTGAACAGGAAGAGACTAAGTCCTGTCACATCCCTTCTTGGAGGATTATTCAGGTCCCAACCCTTCCTCATGACCATGCTGCACACATCATGCATCACCAATTGCTAAGTCACCAAGCATGTGTGTCAACCTTTCACTTGGAATCAGTCAATGTTTTATAGGTAGGCCAACTTTCCCTCTAAGAGTCAACAAGAAAAAAAGCAATGAGGAAATGGGTTCAAGGCATCAGAAGTGGGAAGCAGACATTGAATTTGAAGCTTACTTAGTCTGCCCAGGAGGGATGTAGTCTTGTCACATCCCTCTTTGGAGGACTATTCAAGTCCCAAGTCTTGCTCAGAACTATCCAACTCACACCATGCATCACCATTTCTAAGTCACCAAAGGTCTTTCACCCTAGAGTCAATGGTGCTTAGATGACCAAATTTCCTTCTAAGAGTCAACAAGATAAAGAACAATGGGGAAATGAAGTAGACACAGCATTTGAAGACTATCTGGTCTGCCCCAGAATGATGAAAGGGGAACATAGGAGGCGAAGGATGGTGAGGAGGGGAATTGACCACTCCCCTCCCCATCTCTGGTCATTAGAATGTAACCCTGGGGTTCTTTTGTCTTTATTTCTTATATCTAGCACACAGTAGGTCCTTAATAAATCAATATGGCTACTCTAGTAATCCATTCCAATGAAAAAAATATTTTTAAAAGAACAAGATCCTTACATGTCATGTCCCAGTAGGCAGGGGCTGTATCTTGTCTAAACCCTTTACCTCCCCCTTTGCCTTAGGACAGAGCTACATAATTACTATTACCTTCTACATGAGAGACAGTCAGTCAACAAGCATTTATTAACCACGTGCTATGTGCCAGGAACTGTAGTAAAGGCAAAGCAAAAGCCAAAACATGGTCCCTTCCTTCTGGGAACCCACATCCTAATGCAGGAGATGGTGCACACATAACTAGGCACATTCACAATGCATGGCTAGTTGGTTGTTGTCCTTCATTCTCGAAGAGGACCAAAATGACATCACTATGCTAGCGCAATATAGACAGGGTAAACAGAAGATAATTGGAAGGGGCTAGCAATCAGGGAGGAGGGAAGTGCAAAAGAAGGTGAGATTTGAGCTGAATATAGAAGTGAGCCAAAGAAGTTAGGATTTGGAAGTGAAAAGAGAGAGCATTCCAGGCCTGGGTGACAGCCACGGCAAATGTGCGGAGGTGGAAAATGGAATGTCATACCTGCCGCACAGCAAGTAGACTGGAATGCATGGGCGGGGGGGGAAGGAGGGGAGAAATAAGGTGTAGAAAGACTAGAAAGCCCCAAAGCACTATGAGACCAAAAAAGGTCTACCTTGGGGTTAGAGGGGCAGAGAAGGCTCCGCAGGAGGGAAATCATTTGAGCTGACTTGAAGGATTGGTCAGATGTCAATAGGTAGAGGTGGTTGAGGACGGCTCCAGGGGATATGGTCCAAGATCTGAAGTGCTACAAGGGTTCAGGAAATCCATGCGGACTGGAGTATTTGGGGGGGAGTCTTCCCAGAGTAGGTGGGCCTCAAGCTGGGAGAATGGGTATGAAAAGAGAGGAAGGCATTTACCTCTTCTGTCTTGCTAGTGCTTCCTGGAGTCTTAAGCCAATTGACTGTCTCCCCGAGGCCAGTGACAGCTGGAAAATATTACACTGAACCATTTGGCCTGATATTTTATGACTCCTTTAATGTGCTTAATGTGTCTATTCGATCTGTCCTGGGAGACAATTTTCAAAGAAGAGGATTCAGTCATCTCTCCTTTTTCAGCTGGTTAACAAAATAAAACAAATGAATAGAGCCTGTCTTCCAGGGAGTGGTGGTGGGGGAAGGGGGGGAAGCAGGCAGATATTCTGGGTAATAAAACCAATCATTTCTATTGGATTCCAGGGATTCCAAAAGAAAAAAAAAGAGCTTTGTCAAGAGAGAGAGTTCTGAGCTTGTACTTGGCACTGTTGAGAAATTTTCAAGTGAATTTTTCATTGGGTATTAGAATGCAAGGACTGGAAGGGACCTCAGAGCATTGGAAGTTAGAACAAGAAAAGTCCATAGAACATAGAATGTGAGATTAGAATTTAGAATGTTGGAATTGTAAGAATCCTTAGAACACAGATTATTGGCCATGGAATAGTCCTCAGAACATTGAATGTTAGAAGATAAAATGTTAAAATTGGAAGGAACCTTAGAACACCAAATGTTAGACCTGGAGTTTTTAGAATATAGAGTGGTAGAGCTGGAAGAACATGGAACATGTGTTAGAGCTATGTTAGAGCCTAGAATATAGACAATTAGATTAGAGTTGCTTTAGTTTCCTCATCCATAAAATGTGTAGGTTGGGCTACATGGCCTCTGAGTAGCCTTCCAGTTTTAAAAAACAACAGTCCCAGGGTTAGCAATGATCTGACACTCAAATCCAGTGATTCAGTCTTTATTTTTCTTGATCTTCCTGAAGTTTGATACTGTTGACAACTCCCTCTGCCTAGTACTCTATGACCTTAGCTTCAGAGGTACAACATTCTCATGGTTCTCCTCCTATTCCTGTAACCATTCTTCTGTCTGATTTGTTGACTCTTTATACTCTTCCAAATCTCCCAATGTCCATTCGCCAAGGTTCTGCACTTGTTCTTCATCTCTTCTCTTTCTACAATCCCTCTCCTTGCAATAGCATTCATTCCTATAGCTTCCACTGTAAACTGTATGACTCCCAGATCTTTGCCTTCAACCTGACAATTCCAGACGTCAGACCTACATCTCCAACTGCCTAAGGGAACTCTCCATGTCCATGTCCCAAGAACATGTCAGACTCAACATGTCCAAAACTGACCTATAGCTTAAAATTCCATATAAATATTCTGTTGTTCTGATATATAGTAGCAATAGTAATCACAATCACAATCCTTCATTCCCTCAAAATGTCTAGAAAAACATGGCCTGGGGGCTATAATGATCCATCAGAAGTTGGCTGTCTCTCATTAACTAAGAAGACAAATTGTCATGCTATAAATACAGATCTCAAAATCTGAAGACTTCAAACAATAGCTACATAAGAATTGAAACATTATCACAGACCAATTGCCTGGATATAACATTAATCCACAGAAATTTAAGAGCAATGTTTTTAATAGCCATCATGACTCCAAATACTAATAATCTCCAAACTTTGCTCTTGTTATTGTTGTTCAGTCATTTCTCAGTTCTTATTTGGGATTTTCTTTGCAAAGGTACTTGAGTGGTTTGCCCATTTCACAGACGAGGAAACTGGGGCAGAGTTAAGTGACTTGCCCAGGGTCACACAGATAGTAAATGTCTGAGGTCAGATTTGAACTCAGGTATTCCTTACTGCACCACTTAACTGCCCTAATCTCCAGGCTACATGGAACAAAAAGTTTCTGAAATAGGAAATCCAAGCCACCTGGAAAGTAGATGAGGCACACATCATCCTTGCAATCTGCCGCTGGAGTCATACCAAGGATGCTTTCAGTAAGTCTGGCAGGAAAAAGCTTATATCTTAATACTCTTATTCAACTACAAAAAGCAACTATTTCATCCACCTGTGTAATAATTAGCCCTCAGGGATTGTTTCATTCTTTGTGTTTATATCTCCAGCCTCTAACACTGGCACAAAGCAGGTACTTAATGCTTGTTGATTGATTGATTGATAAAAGAATAAGAGCAGGATATTGACTTGTCTCAAAATTGTTTCTATCTGAACCCCATTGCAAAAGATAAGATGAACCAGATAAAAGCAACAATAAAAATATTATTAACAACTAGCTTTTCTACAGAGCCTTAATGTTGGCAAAGCCATTCACATACGTTATCTCACAGTCACTCTTTGAAGAGGCTACTACCACATCATATTTATACATCAGTTTCTAGTTCAGAGACTTTTTTTCTTACAACAGCCTTATAAGAGTGATATCACAAGCATTTGTATCTCAATTTTACATGTAAAAAACCAGAGACTTAAGGAGGTTAAGTAATTTGTCTAAACCCTAGGATGCTGGGAAGAAAAAAGCTCGGTTACAGCACCCACAGATTTACAGCTGATTCATAAGTTAAAATTGGAATCAGCATCTCATTGGTCTGCCCATGTGCCTTGGGCTTACTCATGTCCCAAAAAATCAGGTCTTTAAAATTCTCTGACTCCTCATAACCAACCATCAGTCCTGGAAAGGAAAACATTTCAAAGAGGAGAATGAGTCTATAGTAAGCAGGATGGGGAAAAAAATATGGAATAAGTCCATACTGTGTCACTATCCTAAGAATTCAGAGAAACAAAATATAGTAAAAATCGTTTCAGACTTAAGATTGAGAGAGCGCCAGGTTCTAGTCTCAGCTTCACTATGGTCTACCACAGGTGTATGACCTTGGGCAAATTCCCTTCCTTAGGTTTCAGTTTTCCAGAGTTTACCACCAAATAAGGAAAACTAGATCAGGGGTTCATAACCTGTGATCTGTGATTTTTTTTTTAATGTTTTGATACTCTATATTTCAACATGATTGGTTTCCTTTGTAATCCCACATATTTTATGAGTTTAAAAACATTGTTCTGAGAAAGGATCCATAGGTTTCATCAGATTGTTGAAAAGGTTAAGAAACCTTGAAATAGATGGTCATTAAGGTCATTTTCCAAATCCAATAAGTTTACGTTCTAAGGTTCCTTCCAACTCTAACATGTTATGAATCTATAATTCTAAAACTCTTCCAGATTGTTTGTGGCTCTATGTTTTGGGCAGCAACAAGGGACCCTTCCCTGGTCACCACCACCCTGAGTATGTTGTCTTTTGCTTTTAGAATGTAAGCTTCTTGAGGGCAGGGACCGTCTCACTTTCATATTTGTATTCCCAGCACTTAGCACTGTTCGTAGCACATAGTAAGCACTTGATAAATATTTTTCCATTAATTCACATAATTCACATTGTAAGCAAAGAAAGCCTAAAAGAGTGAAAAATCTGTCTTCATAACAGATAACGTCTTCCTTGATGCTGGTGCACAGGAAGATGATGCCAAATGGATTTTTTTTCTCAGAGACCCCAATGTACAGAATCTCACTGACGTGTCCTTCTGGTGTCTGTTGCATGGGAATATATTGGTTTTGCAAGAACTGGGCTTGAGAAAGCAAATGATGTCAAAAGAAACCCATTCCAGTAGCTTTTTGCCAGCCAGGACTTCTATATTTCCTAGAACTCAGCAAAAGGCAAAACTGATGAGACAGTTGATCTTCACTCCAAGAATTGGAGGAAAAAAACAGATGTTTGGCCTTACCTTCCCTCTACTCCAATTCTGCTAAAAGGAATTCCCACCTTGGAAATTAACAGAATTTCAGGATCATTGGTATATAGGTCTAAAGGCAAACAATGATTTAAAAGTCCTGCCAATTTACCTTCCTCCCCTTTCCACACAAGGCCAATCACCCTTAACCATTAGTAAGGATCTCTAAGGAAGGAGAGACAAGTTTCCTTGAGGAATCCTTCCAGCATCTCATAACTCCTACATCAGAAAAAAATCTTTTTCATCTATAAAACTATCCTCTCTTCCTACAGTGGGATCTTTACTTCTTAGGCAAACACTTCAAAGACCTTTGGAAAATAATATATTGTGTTCTTTCCCTCCCTTCTTTCTTATTTCCTTCCTTCCCTTACCCTTTTTTCTACCTGACTCTCCCCCTTGTTTTAATCTTCCTTATTTCTCTCTCACCTCATCCCCTCCTTTTTTTTAACCCTGATAGAGAATATAAAAGAAAAGTACTAAAGGATTCTTGAAATAGAACTCGTTAGAGGCAGTAAACCTAGGTTTGGTTAGTGGCAGAGTAGGGACTAGAGCCTCCATTTTCTCTTCTATAAATGGGGGGAATTGGGTTAAACAACCTCTAAGGTCTTTTCACCTTTTAAAAATCTATGATTGGCCTCAGATATTTACCATTTACTAGCTATGTGACCTTGGGCAAGTCCAATTGACCTGCTTTCCCCCCTTCAAAAAGAAAAAAAAATCTGTGACTGTCAGAGGATCTCTACTTCTCTAGTCTTTTTAGTAGTTCATCAAAGTTAATGAATAAGAAAACCTGAGTTTGAATTCTGCCTCAGATACTTACTAAAGTGTATGACCCTAGGTAAGTCACTTAACCTCTCTTGGTGTCAGTTATCCCCATAAAATGGAGACAGTAATAGCACCTTCCTCACAGGATTGTTGCGATGATCAAATAAGATTAACATACATAAATCACCTCGTGAACCTTTAAAGCATTATCTAAATATTAAAATGGAAATAATAATATTGATAATAGATCTCAGAGTCTGAATTAATGAAATCTAACTATATTAATAATTTATGTAGGTGAGTGCTCCTCAAACTTTCACTTTAAAACCACAGAAGGTAATAAATGGCCTTCACAAACTCCTTGTCTCCTTTAAGCTTTCTTTTAATATAACAAGGAAAATGGGGCAGATAAGCTAGGAATGAAAAGGATGCAGATAGAGGCAATATTCCAGAAAAGGGCACCAACTTTCTCTAAAGGAGAAGACTGGATTTAAATGTGGTTACAATGCAAGGGTGGAAGAGACCTGATATGTCATTATGGATATTAACAAACTGAAGGAGATTGAGAAGAGAGCAACCAAGATACGGGGTTTATGGACTGTGCCAATCAAACATCGGTTGAATGAACTGGAATGCTCAGACTGGAGGAAAGAAGACTTGGAAGTAGGGGGTGGTCAACATGGTAACAGTTTTCAAATATTTGAAGGACTGTCATATAGAAAAGGGATTCAACTTGGTTTAGTTGGATTCAGAGGGAAGAATTTGGCACAATTGGCTAAAATTACAAAGAGGGGCAGATTCCTTTCTATATAATGCAAAGAAAAAATATAAAACTAAATCTCCTTAACAATTAGACCCATTCAAAAAAGGCATGAGTTATGTTGAGAACCAGTGGGTTCCCTATCACAGAAGCTCAAGGTTGGAAGGGACCTCAGTGGTCATTGATAGCCTAACCCATATTTCCTTTACAAGGTACTTGGCCAGTGGTTTGACGACCACCAGCCCTAGAGATCTTCTAGTGGGGTTGGATAACCACTTTGCAGAGCTGCTATGGAGGCAATTCTTGGTTATATAAGAATTGGTCTTTGAGGTCCCATCTAACTCTGAGAACCTGTGATTCCATAACGCCCCAGTGCGATTAGGACCTGACCTGATGCCATTTGTCTTATGCTATAATATTATTGTTAGATTAACAACTAAAGGTATTTAAATGAGTATTCACCCTCTGTCCCATGTGCCCAGCCTGTTTTACTGTTAGATACTATAGACTAAAAAGATGGAAGGGAAAAAAAATCCAAAAAAGGGCATGCAAAATGTCCTTAGAACCATTGTCACTCACTGTAACGATAGGATGGTCTGCTAATTAACAGGGTTCTGTATAGGCCGATAGTATTGAGAGGAGGGGAGAGGGGCTGGCATAGGTTATGCTTCCATTGCCCATCTCTGCTTGCTTCAACATATATAATAATTCCAAACTTTTTCTTCTGGACGCCATTCATTCATTCTCACCTTTCTTTTAAAATCAGATTCAAATGCTTCTCAAAGCCTTCCCTTAACCTCCAGTTTGAAGATGACCTTTCTATTCAGACCCCAATTAGGACTTCTAAAGCACTTCAGTGCCTCAGGCATTTGTAATTTCATTGATAGTCATTCCTTCTACTAACAGAGACTGCATCCCCTCTAAAACATAGCAGAAAGTATTTGAGGTGCAAAAGCCAAAAAATTCATCATCCTGCAGCCAACCTAGTGGTGAGCTTATCTGAACAGAACTAGACTTGTCACGGATCATTAAATATACAGTCCATCCCTGGGTCCATATAAATGTGAATTATGGTTATCTGTGCTTATATTTTATTACTCTACTGTACTGTAAGTTCCTTTAGGGCAGAAACCATGTCTTATCTAAACTTTGTAAATCCTCCAACATAGAGCACAAAGCTCTGTACAGAATGAGTGCTTTAAAATTTTTATATATAGCATTATTCATTCATTCAACCAACAACCCTTGGGCTTCAAACCTGCCTATTAGAGTTTATACCCTCCATCTTTAGAGTGAAGAGATCCAAAAAGCCTTAGCTTGAACAGTTCTTAGACCATAGTTGAAGACATGTACCAAGTCAGCCAATGCCTTTCGTGCTAATACCCATACGATACCTTTATTGTTGAGAATAATTTCAGGGTGAAAAAAGTTTGCTGGGTTTTTTCCTTACAAAAGAGAGTTCACACAAATTCATCTACAGGGACAATGATACATATGGAACATCATGTTTCTCTTTTGGCCTGAGCTGCTGGGAAACTAGAGCCAAGTTTAGTGCCCATGGGTGGTAATTAGTGCTTCTCAGCTGCCTAGTAACATGTACCCTCTCAGTTCTTCTCAGATAGTCTCTGCTCAGCTTTTGTCCTTTCCATCCCATTTTATAAGATTATTTATTCCTTAAGCTGCTTCAAATCCTTTGGGATGTAGGTGGGATATAAATATGTGAAGTTTGGTGGGGTTTTTTTTCCAAATTTAAAAGCATTAATTACCTAATCTCTTCTCTTGCCCTCCTAGGAGGACTTATCACCCACCATACCATTATCCATTTGTTCTTTGAGGGGAACAATGCTCTGAGAAAGATGTAGAGTTCAGAAATGGAACCAGTGACCCTCTAACAACATACTGGAAACCAAGCAGGAATTATGCAAGAAAAGTGACTAAGAACTGCTCATATCCCATTTGACCCACCAATTCCTCTGCTGCCCGTTGTAACCCGAGGAAATCACAGACTAAAAGAAAGATCCCATGTGTACCAACATAGTCTTCATAGTATTTTTTGTGGTAGTGAAAAACTGGAAATAAACTGGGCCTCCATGGACTGTGGAACATCTAAGCAAATTGTAATGCATGAATGTAATAGAATTGGATTGCCCCATTGGACACAACAAGGGGAAAGAAATCAGAGAAACACGGGGAAGACTACTGTGAATCTGTGGAGAATGAAGTAAGGGGGAACAGAAGAAGTCCATATACAATGATGACAATATAAAGAGGCAAATGCACTAGAATAAATGGGCTCCTGGGTGGTGTAGTGGATAGAGCACAGATCCTGGAGGCTGGAAGACCTGAATTCAAATTTGGCCGTATACACTTACTAGCTGTGTGACCCTGGGCAAGTCATTTAACTTCTATTTGTCTCAGTTTCCTCATCTGCAAAATAGAGTAAATTCTAGCCCATGTTTCCCAGGGCTAATGTGAGGATCATATGAAATCATAAATGTAAAACACTTAGCACAGTTCCTGGTACATAGAAAGTGCTGTATACACATTAGCTACTAATATTATTAATACAAGGACCAAAATGGGATCCCAAGGTTATAGTGGCATATACTAACTGTGGCAGCCAAAAATGCTAATGTCACCTTTGGCCGCATCCAGAGAGGCACAGCTTCAAGGAGTAAGAAAGTGACGGAACCTGTGTCCTATTCCCCAGAACTCAGTGTTGAGTTCTGACACCAGAGAGGATGCCCAAGGAGGGAGACGAACGTCTGAGTCCGTGTTAGAGGAAGGTCACCTGAAGATACTGGGGAATGTTTAACCTAGAGATCAGGAAACTCAGGGGAGGAACATGATAAATGTCAGCAAGTGTGTGAAAGAAAGATTAGATGTTTTCCTCTTGGTTCTATAGCTATAAGCAATAGGTTGAAGTTGCAAAAAAATATCAATTTAGGCTTGATATCTGAGAAAACTACCTATCAGTTAGAGTTGTCCAAATACAGGCTGGTCTGCGTTGGGAGAGGGTGGCTTCTCCCTCATCAGTGCCCTTCCATCAACTGGATGAACTGTTGTCAGTTATGCTGTACTAAGGAGTTCCTTTTAGTTATTCCCTGAACTAAAAAACCTGAGTTCAAATCCTTCCTCAAACATTTACCAGTTGTATGACCTTAGGCAAGTCACTTAACTGCTATATGCCTCTGTTGCCTCATCTAAAAAAACTGGAATAATAGTAATAGCACCTGTCTCTCAGGATTATCATGGCAATTAAATGAAATAATATTTGTTAAATACTTTGCAAACCTTAAAGCGGTATATAAATGTTAGTTTTTAGTATCATCATCAGAAAACTTAGCATGGGTGAGCTTACCCAATGCTTAGCACAATGCCTAGTAGTTTTTTTTAATAACATAAAATAAAAAAAATAAATAAAAAGATAGTAGGTTTTTACTAAATACTTGTTTCCTGACTGATTAGATGACTAGTTGGGTTCATTTTTGCTCCAGAATTCTGTGACTCTGAGATTCTATTATTAGTTTTTCTTTCTTATAAGGGCAGGTTGAATTTAGTGGTGGTGGTAGCAATGTTTTGTTATTATTGTTCATCCTTCATTTTCAAAGAGAAACCAGTGACATGCATGGATGGCATTGGCATCTTCTGTGTTTGATAAAGCTCTTATGGGGGAGAGGAAGAGAAATTATGCGAGGAAATAAATGTGATGTTAAAAAAATTCATTTTCTTTTATTTTTTTAAAGCAGAAATCTGGAAGCCAGAAGACTTGGATGTGATTCATAGTACTGCTACTCCCTGCCTCTCTATGTCTTCCACAGTATCCAGTCACCATTTAGAAACCTTAAAAGCTAGAAAGGAATCTTAGGGACCCAGTATCTTCCTCTCTGAAATGTGGATATAGGACCAATGGAACTCAAAGTTCTGACTTTCTAAGTGTCAACTTTTAACATTCAAGTTTCTTAAAAGTGCTTCTCTAACATTCTTAGTCTAGAATTCTTAATTTGTCTCATTTCCTCCCCTCACCCCCTCCAAGGTAATGAAAAAAATATATATTAAAAACCACATTCTAATGAAAAGAGACTTTCAGAGATATATTCTCGCTCTAGTTTTGTTACTAATTTTCTGCATTAGTGGGGGCAAACACCTAAACCTCTGCAGATCAATTATACCATCTGGAAAATAGAGACCTTGTTATTACGGAGCACAGGAAGGGATGATGGTGTCCATCATGTTCTGAGGGCCTGGAAATATAGGACTGCTGGGATCAAGTTATTCCTCGTTTGATGTTGGGCTCCCACGTTAGAAAAACAACCATAAAGAACAATCAACATAGATGAAAAATATTCATTACATGGAATTTGGCCAATCGATATGTGTATCTGGGACAGTTACTGCAGAAAGAACAGGGCTATACAGTAGAAAGAGATCCAGTTGAATCACCTCTGGAATCTTGCATAACATTCTCAGTGACTTCAAGCTGTGCATGACCAAAAAGGTTTATCCCATTGATATTATTATTGTCCCAGGCATTACATATGATCAAGAATCATGGTACGCTAAGATCCTAGAAAGAGCAAATTATAAGCAGCTCCAACAAAGATAAGATGGGTTGAAGTAAAAGTAACAGTTGATGTATATAAAAGTACTTTGGAATCTTTAAAGCATTATACTAGGTGTCCCAAAAGTCTGAGTGCAGTTTAAATAGCTTAAGATTGCATCAAGACTTTTAGGACATCCTTTGTGAATGTTATCTCATCTGATCCTCATGCTGACCCTAGTAGGTAGATACCACAGATATCATTAGCCCTATTACTATTATTTGCTTTTGGGGGGGGAGTAGGAAAGGCAGGGCATTTCCAGTCAAGTGACTTGCCCAAGGTCACAAAGCTAGTTAGCGTTAAGTGTCTGAGGCCAGATTTGAACTCAGGTTCTCCTGACTCCAGGACAGGTGCTCTATTCACTGGACCACCTAGCCACCTTTTCATTAGCCCTGTTTTACAGATAAGGAAATGAATACTCAGAGAAATTAAGTCAATTGCCCAGAGTTTCAAAGTCAGGTCTCTCTAAACTCTAAACCTAGCATTCTTTTCACAAACCCAGAGGCAGGTTGAGTAGAAATGAAGAGGGTGGGGAAAGAAAACAAGAAAGAGTTAGAAACCCTAATTTACAGTTGTTCCAGCTTCCCCACTTCTTAGTTTGACAAACTGGAACTCAGAGAAGCCAATACACCTCCTCTTAGCCTCCATTTCCTCATCTATAAAAGGGGTACAGTAATAACTATATTCCCTACCTTGCAATGACTCAGTCAGCAAGAATTTATTAAGCCCTTACTGCGTCTCAGACATGATGATAAGTACTAGAGACACATAGACAGGCAAAAAAAAAGTAGCCTTCAAGGATCTCACACTCTAATGGCAGTGATAGCAGCATTTATGGAGTAACCCATTATGTTCCAGTATGTAAATAATGAGACAAAAATAAGATATCTACAGAGGGGATGGAAGGTCAATCAGTCAATAACCATTTATAAAGTGCCTATTATGTGTGAGGCACTGTGCTAAATACTAGGGCTTCAATGAAAGGCAAAAGACAGTTCCTCCTCTAAAGTTGCTCATGGTCTAATGGGGAAAATAAGATGCAAACTCTTTTATACAAAGATAATACACACAGGAACAAATTAAAAGTAAACAACCAGTGGAAGACACTGGAATTAAGAAAGATTGAAAAAGGCTTCTTGGAGAAGGTGGGATTTAAGCTGGAATTTTAAGGAAGCCCGAGAATGAAAAGGTAAAGACAAGAGACAGAGAGTGTTCCAAACATGGGGGAGGAGGGGGGAAAGTCAGTGAAAGATGTCAGAGTCAAGGCAAAGCAGGGACACCAGCGTCGATGGATCAAAAAGTGTGTGGCAAGGTAAAAGATATAATCACTTTGGCATCTGACTAGAGAAGGGACTGGAGTGAGACTTAGGGCAGGGAGATTGACCAGCAAGTTGGCATAATAGTCCAGGTGGGAAGAGATGAGGGCTTGCACCAATGTGGTGGTAATGTCCGAGAAAAGAAGGAGGCATGTTTGAGAAATGTTATAAAGATAAAACTGACAGACCTTGGCAACAGTTTGGATATGGGGGATGAGAGAGGGTGAAGAGTTGAGAATGATAATCGAGCTGCAAGCCTGGGGGTCTGAAAGAATGATGGTTGCCCCCAACAATAACAGGAAAGTTTGGAGGAAAGGGAAGATTTGAGGGGAAAGATAATGACTTCAGTTGGAACATGTTGAGTTTAAGATATCTACAAGACATCTAGTTTGAGATGTCTAATAGGCAGTTGTAGATGTGAGACTGGAAATAACCAAAGAGATTAAGGCCAGATAAGTAGATTTGAGACTCATCAATTGTCACCATGGAGATGATAATTAAATCCATGGAAACTGATGAGATCACTAAATGAAATTGTATAGAGGGAGAAGAGATGACCCAGGACAGAGGTCTGTGGGACACCTATGGTTAGTGGGAAGGACCTGTATGAAGACTGAGCAAAGGAGACTGAGAAGGAGTGGTTGGGAAGGTAGGGAGAGGAGGAGAAAGTAGGGTCATGAAAACCTAAATACAAAACAGTATCAAGGAGAAGGTGACTGACAGTGCCAAAAGAAGTCAAGAAGGATGAGAATCCAGAAGAGACCATTAGATTTGGCAACAAGAGATCATTGATAAGGAGAGAACAGGTTCAGCTGAATAATGGTTTCAGAAGCCAGACAATAGAGAAGTAAGGTAAGAGTGAGAAGTGAAGGCACCTATTAGAGACGGACTTTTCAAGGATTTTAGTCACAAAGGGCAGGAGAAATATGGGACAATATTTAATAGGAATGAATGGGTCAAGTGAGGATAGGAGAAATATGGGCATGTTTGTAAGGCTGTAGAGGAGCAGCCAGTAGACAGAGAGAGGCTGAAGGTTAAGTGAGAGAGTGTGGATAATAGAGAGGGTAATCTACTAGAACAGCAGTGCAGTGGATAAAGTGTCACACATAAAGTCAGGACTCATCTTCCTGATTTCAAATCCAGCTTCAGACACTTACTAGTTATGTGACCCTGGGCAAGTCACTTAACCCTGTTTGCCTCAGTTCCTCATCTGGAAAATGAACTGGAGAAGGAAATGGAGAACTACTCGTTTCTTTGCTAAGAACACCTAAAATGGGGTCACAGAGAGTCAGAGATGACTGCAACAACTCAACGAAAACAAGAATCTGCTGGAGGAGACAGAATGGAATGTGTGATCATTTGTGAGTGTGCGAGGGACAGGGCTCCTGTAGAAGAGGAGATCTGAGCCAAATCTTACTCTCCTGGCTCCCTTCAAGAGGTAGGTGAGGGAGCTGAGCTTTCCAGGTATGGGAGACAATTTATTAAAAGGCATAGAGATGGTAGATGAAGTAGCATTCAAGGAACAGCAAGTAAACCAGTGTAGCTTGATCACAGAATACATGGAGGTGAGGAAAGTTTAAGAAACCTGAAAAGTCAGAAGGGGGTCAGAATTTGAAGAATTTTAAATACCAAAGAGAAGAATTTATATTCTGTCCTGGAGGTAACAGGGAACCATAAGAGCTCACAGAGTGGAGACACGATCAGACTTATGCTTTAGAAAAATCACCTTGGGGGCGGCTAGGTGGCGCAGTGAATAGAGCACCAGCCCTGGAGTCAGGAGTACCTGAGTTCAAATCCGGCCTCAGACACTTAACACAAAAAACTAGCCGTGTGACCTTGGGCAAGTCACTTAACCCCAACTGCCCTCCAAAAAAAAAAAAAAAGAAAAATCACCTTGGCAGCTGAATGGAGAATGGGTTGAAGACTGTTGTAAGAAAAAACATGGAATGTTTGTGAAAGTGCTATATTAAGATGTGGAGTAACTAAAAGGATTTTTGTGATAAAATGTTATACTTTTATTAACCCTCCATATAAGGTCAATACAGAAGTTAGCCTCTGAAACAACATTTCTATGTCATTTACAAAGCCCTAATTGAAGACACTGTGCCCTATTTTACTCAAGATGCTTCTGACTCATCCTGGCTCTGTGACCATGGAAAAGTCACTTAACTTCTCTGATCTTTGGGTTTCTCATTTGTGAAACAGGGATAATAATATCTGGCAGGGTAACTGTGATGATCAAATGAAATAACATATGTAAAGCACTTTGTACCCCCCTAGAACCACAGTCTGTATTTTAATAGGCTAGCAATGTATTTGGAAATAACATAAATAATATATACATATATATATATATACGTGTATATATACGTGTGTATACATGCATATATGTATATATGTACATATATATATATAATTTTAAATATTTTCAAAGAAGTAAAAGCTATATCTCCTCTGCAAACTCTTTGAGGGCAGGGGTAAAGACGTCAATACAAAACGAATGTGATGGAATACTATTGTGCCATAAGAAATGACAGAGGATGGTTTAATAAAACCTGGGAAGGCTTATAAGAACTGATGCAAAATGAAGTAAGCAGAACCAGGAAAACAATGCATACAACAATAATATTATAAAGAACATTATATGTGAAAGACTTGGGAACTCTGATAAACAAAATGGCCAATCATAGTTCCAGAAAATTCATGATGAAATATGCCATCCACTTCCAGATAGAGAACTGATGACTCAGAGTGAAGACTGAAGCATATTACTTCTTTCTTTCTTCCTTTTCTCTCTCTTTTTTCTTTTTCTTCCTTTCTCTTTTTCTTCCTCTCTTTATTTCCTTTCCTTTTTTCCTTCTTCCTTTTTCTTTCTTTCTATCTTTCATTTTTCTTTCCTTCCTTCTTTTTTCTCTTTCAGACATGACTAAAGCAGGAATTTGTATTGTATAACTGTACATATTTTTAACTGTTTTTATTTTTCCTCAAGGAGGAGGGAGAGGGAGAGAATTTGGAACTGAAAGTATCATAAAATTGAATTCTATTTTTTTAAAGCAATTCAATGAGAAAGTAAAAATTAGTCTGGGTAGTTTAGCAGAATAAACCATCAATCAGGAATCTGAAGACCTGGGTCTAGGGCAGCTCTACTCAGAAACCATGCGACCTTATAATGTCACTTTAGTTCTCAAGGCCTTTAAATTTCTTGATCTATGAAATGGGGACAAAAATTCTTACAACAGAGGGTTACTGTGAAGATCAGATAAGGTAACACATAAGCCAACAAATGATGTGTGTGGATGTGTTATCATTAGCAACTGATTAGATGGAGCAGAGATGGGAGCACAAGTAAGTGGGGTACGATGAGTCAAAGAAACCCAAAGATTTCAAGCTTGGGTGACTAGGAGGGTGGTGTTATCAATGACAGAAATAGATTGTCAGAAGTAGTCAGTCTGGAACTAAATGATGGATTACTCATTAACCTATTTCTGAACTATTATGACAATCTGGTATAGTTTATTGCAGAATGAGTGCCTGGCACATAGTAGGCACTCATTCAGAATAGTACATGAATTGATGTTTTGGTGGCTTCCTCAGACCACTCTTCATCACCACATCTTCTTATTATAATAGATTTAGAGGCCAGAAGCCATTGAGTCTATTCCTCTTGTTTTACAGATGAAGAAACTAAGACACAAAGAATTAAATAATTTGCCTGATATCACACAGCTGGTAAATATCTGAGGTGGAAATTGAAACCAGCTCTTCCTAGATCCAAGACCTATCCACTATCCAACACCTATCCAAGATAGTTCCCTATCCACAAAACTAGGCTGCCACTCTTTGGGTTAGCTTCTTTGCTTGTTAGAAGAAGAGGCCTTAAAGAGAAAACCTCCCAGCTCTAATAGTCATTACCCTGTATTTTAAGTTCCTTCTACCTCAAACATTTCCACTGACATTCTATGTTTTGGGATTTGACAGTTTATGTTCTAAGGTCTTTCCTAATTTTTAACATCCTAAGTTCTAGGTTCTAATATAGGACTGCAAAGGACCAGTAGGAGCAAGCACCCTAGCACACACGGGATGGCTGCTAGCACAGGTTTTTAGATCTGCTTTTCTAAAGGAAAGCAACTCAAAAAGGGTTAACAATCTTGCTTTAATCAAACATACGTCATACCTAGCTCAGGGGGAAAAGTCTGCACCCTGAACTTCAGAGAATACAAATAGGAGTTACAAGCAGGCAAAAATACAGACAGAGAAAATAACAAATTCAGCAGACCAACAGACAGGACTTCTAGCTGTCTGACCATTACATGCATACATAGTTAGACACCAGAGAGAGAAGCACCAACATCTGGGTTTTCAAAGCTGGGGGGGTTCAATGGCAGCCCAGAGTCTCATCTGGCCAAATCACACAACTCTTCCCAAAGTGAACCCCAAAGCAAAACCTCACCTCAGAGGTATATATAACCTTCTCCAGGGTCAGAGGACATCACAACCCTCATGATCCTCTTGACTACAAAGCAACAAAAGTTGTTCCTTCCTAAAAACAAGCCTCCCACCACAGGCTCCATGTGACCACATGCAGCCTATTAGGGGACAAAGAATACTTTTAAAGCAGGAAAGGTCTTTGAATTCCGATTCCCAATACAGGACCTAAGAATACAGAATGAGTTTCTTCAGTTTCAGAAGGATCCCCTGTTTATCCCACTGGAGTCAGGAGAAAGCCAAGGTCTGCCATTACCTAGAGGTTTGATACTGGCAAGCCACTGGGGTGGCTAGGTGACTCTGTAAATAGGACACTGGCCCTGGATTCAGGAGGATCTGAGTTCAAATCTGGCTTTAGATGCTTAACACTTACTAGCTGCATGACCTTGGGCAAGTCACTTAACCCCAATTGCCCTGTCTTCCCCCCTCCAAAAAAGAAAAAATTTAGAAATTTTAAAAATTAAAAAAGATATTGGCAAGCCATGTGCTTCAATTTCCAAATATGTAAAATAGAGAAGTTGGACTAGGTGAGGTTCCTCCTAGTTCTAAAATTCTAAGATTCAATGTCATTCCTGAAAGGATATTAAGAAATAATCACTACTACATTTAGAAGATTAAATCAAGACACAAAAATCGTGAGTCTTTCACACTAGGCAGTAGACTTCACCAGGACAGGAATACTTCCATAAAATAAGTGTTCAGTCAATCTTTACTGAGCAGTAAGGTGGCAAAAGAGTGGATAGAGTACCAGGCCTGGAGTCAGGAAGACTCATCTCCCTGAGTTCAAATCTGATCTCAGACACTTACTGGCTATGTGACCGTGGGCAAGTCACTTAACCCTGTTTGCCTCAGTTTTCTCATCTATAAAATGAACTGCAGAAGGAAATGACAAATCACTTGGGTACCTTTGTCAAGAAAACTCCATATGGGGTCACAAAGAGTTGGACATGACTGAACAACAACAAAAAATCTTTACTGAATGAATGAAAATAACTGAAAATGATTGCTAAATAGTTAAGGATCAAACTTCCTAGATGATAAGTTTACATTTTATCAACAATCTTCAGTGGTTTACCTGCAGATGTTTCTAATGTAGAAAATGCAGGCAGGTGGGTTGAGATGATTTGGGATAGAAAGGATTTTTTTTTAGTGTATCTCAAATCATACCATCTGGTCATTTAAATACTTCAAAGGGTGTCATGAGGATCAAATGATATAATATTTGCAAAGTGTTTAGCATAGTGCCTGGCAAAGAATAGGTGCTTAATAAATTTTTATTCCTCTCCCCCCCACCACCCATTTTTCACATTGGCCTGAACATGAGCTTCCCTGGAGACAGAAAGGTAGATGGATAGAGAGAGAGAGAGAGAGAGAAAGAGAGAGAGAGAGAGAGAGAGAGAGAGAGAGAGATAGATGATAGATGATAGATAGATAGATAGACAGACAGACAGATAGATAGAGATAGACAGATAGATGATAGATGGATAGATGATAGATAGATAGATAGATAGATGATAGATAGATAGATAGATGATAGATAGACATTCTGCACCTCTAAAAAAATCTCTTCAAAAGGATATATAGGTTTATACACACGTACATACATATACATATATCCACATATTTCCTATGCATATATGTAAAATGATCTGTGTGAATATAGGATATTGTGTGTATATATAGGATATTCATATATACACACACCCTCATATGTATGCATGTATATATTCACTGAAAAACAACACTGTTTATAGGCAACATTCAGATTTTATATAAGCCAGGTTTGGGGGGAAAGTGTGGCCTATATTCAGCCCACCACAGTGTTGCCAGGCCAGTTGACAGGCAGCTGGTGAAGAGGCTGTCTGACACATGAGAGACACATCCCTGGAGAACCGGTTATGACCTTCCCCTAAGCGCCGTCAGTGTGTGTGTGTATTTGGCTCTCTCCCTCTATGGCCTCACTCCCCTGTGTCAATCATCACTGTGACGCTCTATAACCTGTCCATACGGCAAGCTTCCTGACATCTAGCTTGGGACCCCAACAACTCTACTACAGCAAGCTGGGGGCTAACAGATCAAAAGACTAGATTTATATCACACTGAACTGCATTCAACAAGATTAAACAATTTCAACTCTCATTTAATTCAATTCTGATATTTCTAAAGTAACAGGCCATAGCACTAAATAAAGTACAGGACTGAAATTTGGAATGAACTGAAGGGAAGTGAAGGAGAAAAAAGGTATAATCGATTACCCAGGTCTTCTGATTCTACCTCAATCTTTTCCATTAGAAGGGAAAGAAATAAACAATTTTTGGAAGGGGGAAGGCAGGGCAATTGGGGATAAGTGACTTGCCCAAGGTCACACAGTCAGATAAGTGTCTGAGGTCAGATTTGAACTCAGGTCCTCCTGAATCCAGGGCCTATGCTCTATCCATTGGGACACCTAGCTCTCTCAGGGAACAGTTTTTTAAAGAAGCCCTCCCTGATCCCTTTGTCTCTCAAAGTACTGAAATTGTTAGCCTTCTCCATATATTTCTTAAAAGTACTCTATCTTGCTGCCATTTTCTTGTCATATTACTGAGGTCCCCAGGTCCTGACACTGTGCCTGGCATACAGAAGGTGCTTAATAAGTGTTTCTTGAATTTAACTAGGTATAAGAATATCTGGTTCCTTACATTGAAGGAACATGCGGTGTCCATACTTGATCTTCCCTATAAGACCTGATAACTATGATCCAAAGAAGAATGTTATAAGTGTTATGGAGAAGGTCAAAGAAAATTACATAAGAGGCTCAAAACAGCTGGGTGCTGTAATGAATAGAGCATTGAACTTGGGACCTGGGAGGCTCACATTCAAATCCTGCCTCTACAAATACATACGGTCTGTGGGAATGTGGGCAAGCCACTTCATTTCTCCATGCCTGTTTCCCCATTTGTACAATGAGAGGTCTGGATTTAATAATAGCCTCCAATGTCCTTTCTAACCAGATCTATGGCCCTACCCATGCTATGTGGTGGCATCTAAGCCAGCTTTTCCTGGTGTGACAATGTCACTTCTCTGCTCAATAAACCCCAGGGGCTCCCTATCACCTTCTAAGATCAACAAAATGCTCTGTTTAACATTCAAAGTCCTTCATGCTCTATCCCCTTTCTGTTTTTCCAGTCTTCTTACATCCACCCCTCTCTGATCCAGTGACATGGAACTTACCATCTCTCAATCCTTGCATTGTCTATGGCTGCCCCTCATGCCCTTCCTTCTCATAGCAATAAGAGCCTCCTGGCTTTTCTGGCTTCCCTTTGTGGTTGCTCAGTCGTTTTCAATCCTGAGCAACTCTTCATGACCCTACTTGTGGTTTTCTTGGCAAAGACACTGAAGTGTTGCCATTTCCTTTTCCAGATCATTTTACAAATGAGGAAACTGAGGCAAACAGGGTTAAGTGACTTGCCCAGGGTCACACAACTAGTAAGTGTCTGAGGCCAGCTTTTAACGCAGGATATTGAGTTTTCTTGACTCCAGGCCTGGAACTCTATGTACTTCACAACTTAGTTGCAACTTAATAGATACTTAATAAGTATTGATCGATTGATTATTGATTATTGGTTAAAAGCCCCAATCTATATTTCCAAACATTTTTAACATACTTTGTTTCCACACACCTAAATTTCTCTAGCTCTAGGTCTTTTTCCAAATCCTCTATTAAAAAGAATAGTGGGGTGGGGGGAGGAAATACTACTGGATTTAGAATTCTAGGATCTGAATTTTAATCCTGGTTTTGTTCCTTGCTAACTGTATGTCATTGGAAAGTCACTTCACTCCCTTTGTATCTCATTTTCCTCATATGCAAATGACCAGTTGATTTCTAGGCTCCCAATGAGCTCCTAAAATCCTAAGATCCTAGGATTCTCAATAGACAAAATGCATTAAGTATAGAAAGGGTTTATGAATAAGAAAAGAGAAGATTCACAAATAATATGAAAGTTACAAGGTATCCTAAGCCACTGACCCAGTAAATTCTCAGAACTAAAATGGACAGCTCTAAATCTAAGCTAGTTTCATCGGTGGCCTCTCCCTTTCAGGCCTCTTTAGATGACCTTGGAAGTAGGGAGGCAGGGGGAAGGGGAGTTCTAATTTAAATACTTATCCCCTTAGCAGAATTGTAATCAGGGCAGCACAAACCTGCCTCACCCAACCCAAAACATATATTAATAATTTGCCAGTGTTCACCCATCCCCTGTGAACATCACATCAATATGAATTAATAAAAACCAGCACCACCTTCATCCCAAGCCTTCCTTCACCAAATCCAGGACACTTCACCTCCCCTTTTTTATTTTTCCACTGTCTGGTATCTGATCTATTTATTTTCCCTTTATTTTATCTTTCAGATGTTAATTTATCCCTCCTTCCTTCCTCCTCTAATTGCTTTTATCTTAGCCCTCTGATGTTATCTTAGCCCTCATTAAGGCCCTACCAATCTGTCACAGGAGTCAATTAGATGGGCCTGGCTCCTCTGGCTTACTCAAGGATGATTGCTCTTGAGAGGCCTGTGCCTAGGGTCCAGGGAAGAAGATATAGTATACATATGTACAATAGCCTATTCATCAGGTATCCCAAGGGAACAGCAACAGAGATATCTCTGTCTCCAGTCACTAATCAGAAGTAGAATTCAGAACTTGAATTTGAATTCATGTCTTTTTACTATAGAGAATTCTCAACAGGTCTAGAAGAGAAATATTCTCAAAAAAGCTATTGTTTAAGAGATGTGTGAATGTGAGCAAATCAGATCAATAGTACTTTCTTTGTTAACGTCACAGTTGTTGTGAGGCAATCTTAGATAATTATAAAAATGTGGATATTATTATGGGGTAAAAAATCATGGTAATTGTAAAGCCAATCAGCAGTAGATTCCTGAGAGAATGCTACTGTGAAGAGCTTTTAAGATT
>CM053594.1:74638962-74672803 GCA_028646575.1 Pseudocheirus occidentalis | reverse complement strand
CCTTCTCCCAAGTCAACAGGGAAGTGTCTCAGCCAATAGCATTCTTCCATGTCAACAGGGGAATTCACACCTTCCAGACAAGGATCACACCTTCCAGACAGAGCTCACACCTTCCAGACAGAGCTCACACCTTCCATACTTAGCCCTCACTATTCAACAAATTGATTACCATTATAGTAATACAGGGAGAAATGGAGGAGCAAGGACACTAAAGGGGAGAGATAGCCATGGAGTATTTGTACAACACCTCTACTGAAATACTTGTCAAGATGTTTACATCCAAAGACCTGCATTAGCAGTGTGAAGAGGGAGTAAGTGAAGCTGCAAAGATTGAGTCAAAATTAATAAGAAGAAATGTAGCAAGGACAAAAGTAAAACCTTGTACTTAGGATGATTTTTTGAACCCAAGTGTAAGATGTTATTGTTGAGTCATTCTCAGTCATGCCTGACTCTTCACGACCCCATTTGGGGTTTTCTTGGCAAAGATACTGGAGTGGTTTGCCATTTCCTTCTCAAGCTCATTTTACAGATGAGGAAATTGAGGCAAACAGGGCTAAGTGACTTGCCCAGGGTCACACAGCGAGAAAGAGTCTGAGGCAGAATTTAAACTCAGTTCCTCCTCACTCTATACCTGGTGCTCTATCCACTGAGTCATGTAGCTCCCCAGGTGTAAGATAGGAGGTTAGTTAGTACTTCATTTGAGAAAGTTTTTTTGAATTTTAGTGGACTCAATGTGAGTCAGCCTAGAGATATGGAAACCAAGAGAGATAACGCAAAAAGAAACATCATGGTCAGAATTGGGAAAATTAGAGACCAGGTCAGCCAAAGAATATCCAAAGTATTACAGCCACATTTTAGTTAGAACACTGGTTAGCTGTAATGTTCAAATGAGGGCAAGCAGGATGGTAAAGGACCATGCGTTCATGCCATATAATGATCAGTGCAAAACTTAGGGGGCACAAGATAGAATATTGGGATAAATCTAAAAGTTGCTATTCAGTGGGGATAAATATAAAATCTTACACTTGCATTCAAAAAACATCAACCTCACAAATACAAGATGAAGGAGGTGGGGTTAGAGAGGAGTTAAAAAAAAAAGATCTCAGAGTTTTAATATGAGTCAGCAATGTGATGTGGCAGCCAAAAAAGTTGATGTTATAGAAATGATTCCAGCTTGGGTACAAGTTGGATTACATAATTAAAAAGATCTTTCCCAGCCCTGAGTCTATGATGATATGACCTCTCAGTTCCGTTCCAATTGTAAGTTTCAGAAAACAGAGAGGGAAGGGTCTTTCTAAGGTCTTCAGTGCTGACACTGGCATTGCTGCAGGGGTATCTGGCAGAATTCAAAAGGCTGCAGGTATGCAGGGATACCGTGGAGACACTGATCAGCTCGTATGCATGATTTGTACTGGCTGTCTCCAGTGCCTTGGAATGCTCTCCAGCCTCCCCTTCCTCTCTTAGACTCTCTGACTTGCTTCAAGACTCCTTGCAAGTACCGTTTTCTACCCAAGCTTTTCCTGGTTGCTCTATCTGCTAATGCCTCCCCTCTGAGGCTGCCTCATAGCTGATTTGTACCTGTTTTGTACACACCTATATATGTGTCTTGTTTCCTTCACTGTATGTGGAAACTCCTTAAGGCTGGACACTATTTTGCTTTTTACACTGAGTCACCAGTGCTTAGCACAGTGCCTGGCATATACCTGACCTTTAATATAAGCATGCTGATTGAGTAATTGATTGATGAGGAAAAAGGGTTTTTGGTCAGCATCAGAGAAACAGAGCTGAGGAGAGAGGCTGAGATAGTTTCAGTAGCACCTGCATTGGGTTGCCCTTGGGGCAATGGGAGGGAAGTAGGGTCATTCGTGGCTGTCTGAATTCATATGAGTCATGACTTGTGCTGTTCCTGGGCCCCCCAGATAGTGTGTGCCAGAGTGGGGTTCAAGTGATGATGAAACTGTAAAATCAGATCCAGCCAAGCACTGTCTGCTTGAATGGTCCTGGCTGAGCTTGCTCCAGGTTCCTGCCCCTAGAGCAGGATGTCCCTGGCAACTGGCAGCTGAACTAGCCATTTCAAAAGAAAGCAATGATCCCATAATTCACAATGAGTCTGGTATTCTAGGTGAGGAGGCAAGACATATAGACATGAAATAATTAGTGAGTGATGCTGCATGGAAAAAAGGCAGGGGGAGGGAGGTGATAAACGTACAGCCCTGACAAGAAGCGTTAGAGGGAAAGAGATAGTTCAGTGAAGGATGCAGTAGTCAAGAGAAAGCTTCTGGAAGAAATGGGGCTTAAACAGAGTGGTCAGTGAGGAGTAGGATTTGGAAAGGAAGAGAGATGACAGGTGTCCCAGGAAAACAGTCTAGTATCAACAAGGAATCGCTGAATGTCAGAGCTAAATAGGATCTCAGGTGGCCTTTATTTCATAGAGAAAGAAACTGAGGTCAAGAGAAGGGAATTGAATTGCCCTAGTCAGACTGCTAGAGAGCACTAGGGAAAAGCTCCAGCAAAAAAACCAGGACTAAAAATCAGATCTCCAAACACCAAGCCCAGGGCTTCTACTATCCCCATGCCACCTTCCATGACTTAAAGGCAGAAATAAGCAATAGGAAGGAGGTTGAATTAAATGGAGCACAGCATCAGTATCCCTCTTCCCTCTCTGGAGAGAACCTGTCCAAGGAAGAGTATAAGCTGCTTTTCATCCCAGCCTGCTTTGTGCCACCCTGAAAGATGAATTGAGAATGACCTTCTGTTTGGGAAGGCATGAGCTCTTTGAATTAAAAGTCCCATAACACTGCTGCCTGAGCATGAGGAATGAAGATTTGATGAGGGGAGAAAAAAAAAAGTCATCGCATCTGTCTTATTAGAGGCTAGATGCTCTGGAAGGCATTCAGTCGGTTAGAATTGGGCCCTCAGGAGTTTTTGGTTGGTGAAATCTGATGGCCGGTCTTCACGTTTACTGGCAGCCAGTTCAGTACCCCTTTGGGAGGCAGTGTGATGTAGGGGAGGGAAATGGCATTAGACACTGACTCAGGCAACCTGGGTTCTACTCCTCCCTTTACAATTGTGTTATTTCATCTCTATAATCCTATTTCCCTTACTGTCAAATGAGATGATATCTAAGGCCCTTTCCAGTTCTAATACTCTATGGTCCTTTCCAATTCTAACATTCTATGTTCTAGATCCCTTTCAGCTCTAGTGTTCTATAATCCAAGGTCCCTCTGAGCTCTAACATCCTCTATTCTAAAGGCACTTCCAACCCAAACATTCTGTGCCCTCAAGTCCTTGCCAGTTCTGACACTTTATATTCTAAGAGCTAGCTCCTTTGGTCTTAGATTCTCTTCAGATCAATAAATTGTTGGGATCCAGATGTCTTTCCAACCTCTTCCCCAACCTCCACAACCCTCAAACTTTTGTCCACAATTGAGAAAAAGAAGGAGAAGCTGCTAAGATCACTAATGGCAAAACTATCTTCCAGACATAGGGAAGAAAGAACCTCAGGAAATGATGCTGACTACGTTGACCAGAAGTAAAAATGTTAAGTCTCATTGGTCTTTCCTTTATGCCCGCATCCATTTCTCTATCTCAGAAGCTCTGCCTCACCATCTTCTCTGTAAGCACCTGCTGCCCTCTGCACTTATTGGTATATTTCCCTCCCAACTTCAATCAAAACCCACTCTCAGGGAAGTACATGAAATGCCATTATTCCTAATTTTAAAAAAATGATTGCTGAGTATTAAAATGCCAACAGGATGGTAGAAATACAAAGTGATGGTTCAAAGGATATGAACAGGCAGTTTTCAGAGGAAGAAATCAAAGCCATCTATAACTACATGAAAAAATGCCCTAAGTTACTACTGATTAGAGAAATGCAAATTAAAACAATTTGGAGGTACTACCTCACACATATAAGATTAGAAAATGATAAATATTGGAAAGGATGTGAGAAAATTGGGACATTAATGCACTGTTGGAACTGTGGACTGATCCAACCATTTTGAAGAGCAATTTCAAATTATGCCCAAAGGGAAAACCCTTTGACCCAGCAGTACCACTACTAGGTGTGTATACCAAAGAGATCAAAAAAGGGAGAAAGGACTTATTCATACAAAAAATATTTATAGCAGCTTTTTTGTGATGACAAAGAATTAGACATTGAGGGGATGTCCACCAAGAGGTTTGGCTTTGAGTGAACAACATTTGGTATATGACTTTAATGGAATACTATTGTGCTATAAGAAATGACAAGTAGGATCTTTCAGAAAAAACCTGGAAAGACTTACATGAACTGATGCTGAGTGAAGTGATCAGAACCAGAAAAACATTGTACACAGTAACAGCATATCGTATAATGATCAGCTCTGAATGACTTAGCTATTCTGAGCAATACAATGATGTAAGACAATTCCAAAGGATTCATGATGAAAAATGCTATCCACTTCCAGAGAAAGAACTGATGGAGTCTGAATGCAAATTTGAAAAATACTATTATTCACCTTCATTTTTATCTGGTGGTTTTTCTTTTGGTCTATGTTTAATTTCACAAGACTAATATGTAAACATGCATTGCATGACTGCACATATTTAAACAATATCAAGTTTATTGTCTTAGGAAGGAGAGTGAGGAGGAAGGAGGAAGGGATAAAACTTGGAACTCAAAATTTGAAAGAAAAAAACCCAATCTTAAAAATTATTTTTACATGTAATTGGAAAACAATAATGTAATATTATTCAAAAAAAGAAATGCAAAATGATAAGATCTGTCACATGTGTTTCACAGCAAACAGGATGTTCAAGTTGAAGGGGGACCATAGAGAGCAGTCATGACTGCTTTACTCTGACAATCAGGAGACCTGGGTTCATAGTCCAGCTCTGAAAGCTTTCCTAGTCATGTGATCTTTCTTTTCTCAGTATCCCAGGTCTCTATAGTGCCAAAAGTTGGACCAGATAAGCAATTCTCAAACATTTTGGTCTCAAGATCTCTTTGCACTCTTAAAAATTCTTGAAGATCCCAAAGAGTTTTTATTTATGTGGATCTCAGGCAGCTAGTAGCAAAGTGGAATGCTGAGTCTTAAATCAGGAAAATTTGAGTTTAAATTCAATCTCATACACTTACTAGCTGTGTGACCCTGCCCAAATAATTTAACTTTTACCTACATTTGTATCTGCTTCAGATATAGATCTGTTTCCTCAACTTCAAAATGGGGATAATAATAGTACCCACCTCCCAAAGGTTGTTATAAGGATCAAAAGAGATCATATTTGTAAAGTGCTTAGCACATAATAGTCATTTAATAAGTTCTTGTTTATCAATATTTACTGTATTAGAAATTAAAACATCTCAGTATTATTATAGAAAGAGTTTTGACCTTGAAAATTCCTCTGAAAGGTCTCAGGGACCCCCAGACCTCACTTTAAGACCTGCTGAACTAGATGTCCCCTAAAGTGCCTTCTTGCTCTGATAGTTTGTGATATAAATAGGCCTTCTAGTCCCTTCTGTACTGAAACAGCAATAGTTTCTACATCCTTAACAAAAGGTCGACCAGGGCCTGCTTGACTATTTCCAGGGATGGGAAGCTCACTGCTATACAATACAGACCTTTTGGATCATTCTGATTACTTAGGAGACTTTTCCTTGCATCAAGTTGAAACACACTTCCCTAAAATTCCACTGGATATTCCCTAGTTCTGCCCTGTGAGGTCAAGCTGAACAAATCTAATTTTGATTATGCATCATAGTCTTTTGAAACATTTAAAGGCAATTCCTATGTTCCTCTCTTCTCTTCTCTTCTCCATGCTAAACATGTCCAGTTTCTTCAACTCATTGGTAACATCTTGAAAGACAATGTCAGAGATACATTTCATGTTATAGTTAAAATGGGACCTTTTCTATCTTATCTGATCCCGTTATTTTCCTGAGACCCAGAGGGCTTGAGAGACTTACCCTTAATAGAAGTCAATTCAAAAAAACATTTATTAAGCTTAATACTGCACATCATTAGAAGGGATAACAAGATAAAATCTACCCCCTGTCTTTTAAGAGCTTGCACAGTCTAGTAGTGGAGATACAAGATGTACTGTGCCTTTGGTTGCCCAAGGCTGGAACACTCTTCCTCCTCACCTTCTACTTCTTAGGATCCCTAGCCTCCTGTAAAGCTCATCTCTGGTGCCCCTTCCTAAACAGGGCCTTTGCTGATTCTCCAGTTATTCCAAGTGCTCTCCAACTCTTGAAATTACTTTATGTACATATTGTGTCTCCCCAGAGGGTAAGCTCTTTGTCTTTGAGATAAAGTTCAGAAACTGCTCAGGCTACTAAAGGAGACCCTGTGCTCCGTGAAGAATCCTTGAGGATTTTTGAGAAGGAAAGGGATGTGACCCAAACTGTGGTTTAGGAAAGTGAATTTGGTATCTTGTACAGAATGGATTGGAGATAGAATGCCTGATGATTAGGAGACCAGGTTGTTGCAATAGTCCAAGTGTGAAATGTTACAGGTGGAAAGTAGGAGATGATGACTATGAGAGATAATTTTAGCGATGGGAAAAAAAGGACTGATCAATGAGGTGGGGTGGGGAATGGGGGAGGGAATGGTTATAACAGAGGAACTGACATGCAAGAAAAGAGACAAAAATATCAAGTCCAAAATAAAGTAAATGTCTTATTTTAGTATGAGTTAATTTTTCACTGGGTTTGATTATTTGATTCGATTATTCATAAGATCACAATCTCAATGTCAGAAAGAAATTCAGAGGTCATCTTGCCCAACCTATACTGGAACAGGAGTCCTCACTATAACATCCTTGCTAAATGTCATCTGGCTACCACCTCCCACTTTGGATCAGCCATGAGTGTTAGGAAACACATATTTCATATGGCACGTGAATTCCAGCTCAGTGTTCCATGAGCTAGGTGGCAATGCCCTATAATACTCAATCCATGACTCAGAACTCTGATCCCTGACTCTGTGACCTATGATTTAAGTATTCTGTATCTTTTCTTACAATGTTTGTTCTGCTCACCATTTTCCTTCCCATTCCACCCTCAAAACTCTACCCTTGGGTGCCTTGATATCTCCTCCCCCCTCCACAATCTCTTTCCCCTCCCTGCTCTAAGGATCTCCCTTTTCATCACACATAAATCCAGTTTCCCCCCACCCCTTGCTCCACAGTACCTTAAGTTAGATCTGAAGCCCATGGGTTCCGAAAGGCCAGGAGACTTTTAGGAAATCCAGCAAAGAGGATGGCAAAGAGTTCTTAGCCCCAGCCCTGGAGAGAGAATTCAGTGCCTAGATCAGTGCCAACCTGCACTGCCCTTGATTCTCCACATTTTGAGAGAGATATTGATGAGCTAGAGTGTAACCCTTCAGAGGAGAGTAACCAGGATGGGGAGGGTGCTTGAATCCACATCTTGCAAATAATACTAGCTGAAGTGCTTGGGGGTGCTAAGGCTGGAAAAAAGACACAAAGAGTCATACGATTTCCTTGAATATAAGGGCTACCATGTAAAAGAAGAATTTAATTTCCTCTTCTTGGCCCCACTGGACAGAATTAGGGAGCACTAGGGAAGTCTAGGGTAGGCAGCTTTGAATTCACTATGAGGGAGAATTTATTAACTATTCAGCAGTTCAGCCTCTTGTGGGATATCCTTGTCAGTCAAGGTGTTTGCACAGAAGCATAGCCACTTGCCTGGGATGTTGTACAGAGTCATTCAGTGAACTGTAGTAAAAAGACTACTGAATTTAGATGCCGAGTACCTGGGCTCAAGTCATTAATCTACTGTCTCCTTCAACTTCTGAGGACATCCATTATCTTACTTACAAAATGAGAGCACTGGGCTCATAGGTTCCCAAGTGGGCAATAACACTCCCCGGAGGGCACTGGAATGTTCCAGAGGGGCAGCAGTAGCCTCAGGTGCGACTGGGGAGTGTTGAAGGGGTAGTGGAAACACAAAAAAAGAAGAGATGAAAATTTTGAATAACTGTACATCTTTCACTTGTTGTGTAACAGTTAAAGTCATAGTGATTACATTGTTTTTCAAATAAACACACAAAATGCACGTTACCAACTGATCAGTGGTAAAGTCCATCAACAGGTTTTAACAAGCAAGTGTCGGCAGATGAGCAAGTCGCGCATTGTTAAGAAATCCAGCCTGAATCGGCAGGAATATGTGCGTGTAATGACTTGCGATATTGTGTCATCAAAATTTCAATGAATTTCAAATTTTTGAAATGAAGCCCATTTTTTAAACATTAAAGGGTTAAAGAAAGATTTCCAGAGGGCACTGAGTAATTTTTTTTTTAAAGGGGTGATACTTGAAAAAGATATGCAAATAAATTTGGGAATGTCTGGGCTAGATAGACTACAAGATATCTTCTATCTCTTAACATTCTATTGTTTGTGTATTATTAAGGATTCATACTTCAGGTAGATGTTAGATGAGATGGTCCCTAATGTCCTTCAGAACCTCAAATTCTCACCTAAAAAGCTAAGGCACAACATCCTTGGAACAAACCTATACTAACACAGGAGGTGGGGAGGATGATTAAGGTTTGGCATGGTTATTAAACCCTGTGACCTAGATCAAGGCTGTCTGTGATCCAGGTAAATGACTGGTTCTATGACCAGGGTCAGGGTTCAGTCTGTGACCAAAGTCAGCATTTACTCTGTTAACAAGGTCAGGCCTCAATCTGTGACCAAGATGAGTGTTTGGTCTACGGCCAAGGTCAGGGCTCATTGTGTGACCATAATAAGAATCTAATCTGTGGCCAGGAATAGGGCTCTCTCTGTAACCAGGTTCAGGGCTCAGTCTGTGGAAAGGGTTAGAATTAGGCTTAATTTTGCTGCCTGCCCATTCTCAGTGGTAACAGACAGTTACTGTCTATTAAGCAGAAGTCATTCTAGCAGAAGACCCAAACCCAGACCCATAGGAGCCCTGCTCCAGGGAAGCATCACTAATGGCTATGGAAGATCAGAAAAGACCACAGATGGACAGCATGTCACACCTGCTGCATGAAGTGACTGGAGCCAGGGATGGTCTCTTCTAGTCAGCCAGTCATTTGGCATCCCCAATGGCATGACACATCTAGCCAAGCCCAAGAGACACTTGTCTCACGTGGTGTTCAGACAGAAAGAACCATCATACCTTCACTCACCCAAAAAAAACCCATTAGCTGTAGCACCAAAGTACCAAAGGCAAGGATTTTTCATTTGCTTTTAAATCAAACCTGTAACAGCTTAAAAGCATTTGGCTCTGATTTCTGTAGACCTTGAAGAATTACATAGTGCTCTCACCCTAACACCAGTGTGAGCTAACTAGTACAAGTGTTGACACCCTCATTTTACAAACGAGAACAAAGACATCAGAACGGAGATGCAAAAGACCTCCTGATGCCACACCCAGAGCCTTTTCTCTTATTCCAGGGTCTATCTTTCTACTATGTGATGGAGTGACTGCATTTACCCTTGGAAAATTTAGAGTTTCCAAAAGACATTCACATCCATAATCTCATTTGATCCTTACAAGATCCCTAGGAGACAGGCAGTGGAGTTTTTAATTCTCCCTGTTTGACAGGCAAGAATACAGACTAAAAGTGGTTTGCCCAAAGTCTCATCATGACTCAAGGGTAAATCAGGGACTAGATTCCAAACCTCCTAGTTCATCTTTTTACCCCCACTACCCAAACATGGTTAGGTATCATTTAATTTTAGCTAAAAGGTAATCCCTAGACATGGTATTGGTAGTGACAATAAGAATTTGCTGTCTTCCACATATAAAAATTGTCCCAACAAACCAAGAAGGCATATGCTTTGACTGTTGAAGACCTTTTCTAGCTAGGCTGGAACACTGTACAGAGCATGGGACTTGGAATCAGAAAAATCTGAGTTCAAATCTTGCCTGAGGTACTTATTAGCTGAGTAACCCTGAGAAAATAATTTAACCTCTCTATCTCAGCTTCCTCATCTATGAAATGGGAATAATAGTAGCACCTACATCACAAAGTTGTTGTGAGCATCAGATGAGTTAAGATATGTAAAGCACTTTGTAAAACTTAACTAGCTATTGTTCTTATTATTTGAATGGTAGAAATGAGATTACACTGAAATATCCATGTTCTCACATTCCAGTCCTCTGCTGACATATGGAAGACTTTGTTGAAGAGGGATGGCAAGGGTTAGTGATACGGTGTATACCTATCAATCAACAAACATTTATTAAGTGCCTATTATGTACCTGGCATTGTGCTTCGTACTAGGCTTGCAAAGACAAAAACAAAACAAAGAATCCCTGTCCTCAAGGAACTTACATTCTTTCCTATTGTTAGGAAACAGAGTAGAAAGAATAGATATATGCATCTTGGCCTCCTTGCATATGAACTCCCCAAGAACAGACTAGAGGTCAGCACTATTAAACAAACAAGGAAGAAAGTATGCAGAAGCCATCAAGTCCAAGGATTCCAGCCAATTCAATAGACTGGTATTTCTTGAGCACATACTACGTTCAAGGGTCTATGATTGGTGTTATAGGAAAGACCAAAAAGACAGCTAAGCATGGTCAAAGAGTTAGACAGGACTTGAGAGACCACCTAGCCCAACCCTTACTTGAATGATAACCCTCTATGCAACATGGCTGACCAATGGCCATATAGCCTCTCATTGCAGACTTTCCATGAGGGGAAACCTACTACTTCAAACAAGAGATTTTCCATTTTGGGGTCATTTTCAATATCAGAAAGTTACATCCAGCTAAAATCTCTCTCTCTACAATCTTCATTTACTGCTACTATGCCTTCCCTCTGTGGCCAAACCCTCTTCCATGACAGCCCTTCTAATACTTGAAGCTCTCATGGACACCCTGCCACCCACCCAAGTAATCTCTTCAGCAAGGTTCTTCACCTGATTGTCCTCATATGGTATGATCTTAAAACTCTTAGCTATCCTGGACACCGTCCTCTGTCTGCTCTCTAGTTTGCCAATGACTTCCTAAAACATGGCAGTCAGAACATAATATAATGATCTATTGTGATCATACATCTGTAGTATTTGTCTTCATGTAGTTTACAGTCTGGTAAACAATTTATTTTATCTTTCCGGGTTATAGTTTTCTCCTCTGTGAAAGAAGAAAATTAAATGGGTTGACCTCTGAATTTTAATGATTTTTCTGGATGGTACAGAAATTAAGTACGATGGAGGGTCGGGCCTTGAGCCAGGAAGACTTGTCGTCCTAAGTTCAAGTCTGGCCTCCAACACTTACTAGCTGTGTGATCCTGAGCAAGTCACTTCATCCTGTTTGCCTCAGTTTCTTCATCTGCAAAATGGGTTGGAGAAGGAAATAATAAACCATTCCAGTATCTCTGCCAAGAAAACCCCAAATGGGGTCATGAAGAGTCAGACATGACTGAAGAACAACTAAACAGCAAATAGACATTAAGTGCCATAGTAGGTTGGTCAGGGAAAGCTTCACAGCTGAATAAATGAATGAATGACAAAGGATTTATTAAGCACTCACTGCATGCTTAGCATTGTGCTAAGTGCTAGGGAGACAAATATAAAAAACAAGGCTGTCCCCATGCTCTTATATTCTAATAGAGGGAGACCACATGGGACAGGAGTCAAGAACAAGC
This sequence comes from Pseudocheirus occidentalis, assembly GCA_028646575.1. Classification (NCBI taxonomy): domain Eukaryota; kingdom Metazoa; phylum Chordata; class Mammalia; order Diprotodontia; family Pseudocheiridae; genus Pseudocheirus; species Pseudocheirus occidentalis. The sequence continues at coordinate 74,661,182 of CM053594.1, read as the reverse complement.
AGTCCAGAAGAGGCGACTAGGAAAGCAGACGGAAAAGAGGTAGGGGTTGGTCTAGGTAGGCAAGAACTATGAAATAAAGTTGGAAAGGTAGGTTATGGTCAGAGTGAAGTGTCTTAAGTGTCAAGCTAAGGACAATCATATAGGCAACAGGGAACCATGGAAAACTTGTGAACATGCTAGTGATGTGATCAGAGCTTGCACTAGAAGGGTTAATCTGGTGGCATTTAAAGGATAAACCGGGAAACAAGAGAATCCTGGTGGACATACCCGGCCGCCTTCTCCCCAAAGTGTATCTGACTTCTCCCCCCTCCCCCGCCAGATCCACATTGCTTTTGAGGAAGGTCTACCGGACCATTCTTGTGCAGTTACCCTGTCATCGTTTATGTCTTAGGATATCATTGTTTATGTTCCCTGCTCCCCACCCCCACTAAACTGTAAGGTCAACGAGGTGGCACAGAGGGTAGAATGCCAGCCTCTGAGTCAGTAGGATGTGACTTTAAATCCTGCTTCAGATTCTTCCTAGCTGTGTGACCCTGGGCAAGTCACTTGACACTGTTTTCCTTAGTTCCACATCTATAAAATGAGCTGGAGAAGAAACTGGCAAACCATTCTAGTATCTTTGCCAAGAAAACCTCAAATAGGGTTATGGAGAATCAGCCATGACTGAGATGATGGAACAACTGAACTGTAAACTTCTTGTCCTATTTAAATTGGATCTCCCATAGAACCTAGAACTGTAGGCGATAAATAAATGTTTCATGGGCTGAACTGGTAAACTGAATTGGTAAATCAGTTAGAAGGTTGTTCCACTAGTCCAAGGCAGAAAATTTGGACTACATTTGAACTAGAACTCATTTAATTTACAACCAGTGACTTTACAGAGGTCTGAGAAACAACAGGCCAACTACCTGAACCATTTGAAGACCCAACTCTTGAACATGCGAAATCCCAGAACCTGGGAGCTGAAATCTTCAGAGGTCCTATAGTCCCCAGGTATTGGTTATACCTGAGCAAGAATCCCTTCTGCTGTTCCCCTTACCAATAGCTTTTCAGTATTTATTTACATATCTCAGCAATGGAGAACCTACCATCTCCATGGACAGCCCATTCCACTTTGGGGAAGCTTCAGTTGTTAGGAAGGGTTTATTTTTCCTTGGGCTGAGCCAAAATCTGCCTTTGAAATTTTCATCTACAGTCCCTGGTTTTGCCCTCTTCAGTCAAGCAAAACAAGTAAAATCCCTGTTCCACATGACAGGGCTTCAAACACTCGATGACAGCTGTCCTCTCCCCACTAAATCTTCATTACCCAGCTAAATAGCCTTGGTTTCTTAAACTAATCCCCATATGGTCTGGCCTGCAGTCTCCTCAACAAAAGTTGCTAAGGATGCAGTCCTATCCACATCCTTCGAAACATGGCCCCCAGAAAACCCAGATTCTTGTCTGATCAGGGCAAAAGATAGCAAGACAACATCTTTCACTCTGGACACTGTAACACCATTCCCACAGCCCTAAAATCAGGTGCTAGGCACGAAGTTGGCACCTTTGACACCAACTTCCTTCACCCTCCCCCCAGTCTCCAGGAACCCATCTCATGGTCCCTTCTAGGCCCACAGAGCCAGTCAGATGCCTGAGGACACAACTCTTTTTTATCTGTCCCCAAAGAGAAATTTCCCTTTCTCAATCAGCTCTGGGTAATGGTTTCCTGGGGACTATAGTGCTACCTAGCACAGTAATTGAATGATATTATTAACGGCAGCATCATCTGTGTTGTCTGTTTAATTAACTGGAGAGCAAATGAGGCCCTATAGGTCATTAGTCTGGTCCTTTATTGTTTTTCTAATGATCTACTCCTTCTTTTATTTGATTGTTCAAAACCTCAGCGTCATCTTTGACTCCCCCTCTTCTTCCACAGCCAATCAGCCACCAAGTTCTGACAATTCTTACTTCTCTTGGGTCTCCAACATCAATCCACTCCTACTTATCACTCCCCACCTTAGCTATTTGCAATAGCCTCCTAACAGGTTTCCTAGCTTCTGATCTCTCCCCCTTTGATGCTTTCTATCAGAGCCACAATTATGAATATTTTGACCTAGGGTAAAAAAATGTTGCGGAGGACCAGTGCATGGTAGAGTGGGAGTTTATTAATAATGAAGGGGCGAAATATGTGTATCCCTCATCCTTGCAGGGTCTGTGGAGAAGGCAACATTTGTAATAGTAGGGCTATACTAGATCTAACCTTCTCTCTGAACCATGGACTACACCTCTCTTGGTACCACTGGTGGTACCATAGTTGAAATAAGCCAGTGGAGGGCTATGAAATATATCCATAGCTACAGGAAGGAAGCATTCCCTGTATATTGATGCCCTGGGACAAGCTTTTATTTGCATCATGCTAATTATAGCTCTTATTCTTCTGAGTTACCACTTCCTAAAAACGTACTGCTTTAATCAGAACGTTTGATCAGTGTCTCTCTCCAGCTCCAAAAAATCTTCAATGGCTCCCCATTGCCTATAGAATTTTAATCTAAAGTCAGCCTGGCATTCAGAACCAAGGTGCAGGAGATATCTCAGAGGAGGACTCAACAGAGTTTGGTGAGTAACTGGATATCGGGATGGAGTAAATGGGAGAAATCAAAGATGACCCCAAAAGTTTATATGTAAAAAGAAGGATGGTGGTGCTCAACACAGGAGGCCCTAAGAAGAATCTGACTGTAGGAAACTGAAAGGAGATAAAGCATTTTGAAGCATCCATGTGACATCTGTCACCAAGGTCTTACATTCTAATGAGAGGAGACTACACAAATAGGAAGGTACAGTTTCAGGGTAGATGTCAAGACCAAATAGCCCAAGGCCAAATAACCCTAGAAATTATCTAGCTTATCTCCCTCATGTCATATACAGATGAGAAAACCAAAGTCTATAAAGGCTATAGATTTCCCCAAAGGCACATAGCATAGCACAGCCAGGATTCAAACCCAGGTTTTCTGATTCCAAAACCAGTGCTCTTTCCACTACACTACCATATTGCCCCCAGCTGGGTAGAAAATGAAGGAGACAGAAAATGGAAAAGACTGTCTGATGTCCCAAGTTTATGGAGGGCTAGCCTTGGGTAGATATTTGGACAGAGCATCCTACTTAAGTCTGTGGAAGAGGGAGCATTGGTCCACACATAGGGGCAGGGAATATGCTTCACTTAATTTCTCTCAAATAGTGTAATTTGGTTCACTACCAAATTAACCTGAAGCCCACCCAGAATCAGCCTGACCTGGAGAGCATGAGAGACAGGTAGAGCTGGGACACAGGGGAGACTCCCTTGCCTCACATGCCAGGCAAATGTTAATTTCTTTGAAAAATGAGCACAGGCTAAGTATGAGAATTAGTTTCTAAATGACCACAAGTTTGAACTTTTAGATATATACAGAGGTCCTACTCTCACCCCAACCCTCAAATAATAGCTCTCATAAAAAATAAAAGTGAAGAAGGGTTCATCTTTCAATCCATTATGCCCAAAAGTCAGAGAGTGAGGCTGACAACTTTGTACAACCCTTCCTTACTTCAATCCAATTCATGAGTAAGTCAAGACCACCCTCATGATATCATTGATCCTCTTCTAGGTTGAAGGATGAGTAAGAAGAATAAGAGCAGCATCAGCAACAACAATAGAGGAGCTAATATTTAGAGGTAGAAGGGACTTTGAGGTCAGCTAATCTAACCCCTTCATTTTAGATATGAGGAAACTGAGGAGTGGAGAAGTTGGATGATTTGCCACGGTCATATAGCCAGTAAGTGGCACAGCTGAGAGGTTCAGTCTTATTTCCTGATTCCTCTTCCCTTACTCTCCATTTCAAACAGGCTTGTCAACCATTTCTCATACATGATGCTGCTACTCTAACAAGGGAGTCTTTGCATGATTATTCCTTTGTGTCTACAACACCCTCCCTCCAAACCTCCTCTTCCTAGAATTACATGCTTGCTTTTTTGTTTTGGTTTTTGGAGGGCAATTGGGGGTTAAGTGACTTGTCCAAGGTCACACGGCTAGTTTTTGTGTTAAGTGTCTGAGGCCAGATTTGAACTCAGGTCCTCCTTACTCCAGGGCCAGTGCACCATTCACCGCACCACCTAGCCTCCCCTCCATGCTTCTTTTAAAAGAGTTCACCTTCTCGATGATGTCTTAGATCCTCCTCCCCAACTCCATCCCTAAGTTATTGAATGCTCTTTGCCTATTGAAATTACTTTGCGTGAGGAACCACATGATCTAGGGCAGCAGTTCTCAACCTTCCTAATGCCACAATCCTTTGTTCCTCATGTTGTGGTGATCGCCCCCCAACCATTACTTTCATTGCTACTTCATAACTGTAATTTTGCTACTGTGATGAATCGTAATGTAAATATCTGATATGCAGGATGTATTTTCCTTGTTACAAATTGAACATCAACCCACAGGTTGAGAACCGCTGATCTAGGGGACAGAGAATTGGCCCCAGAGTCAGGAAGAACAGGTATAACTAGCAAATGCTGTCTGTGTGACTCTGGGCAAGTCACTTAACTTCTCGGTATTCCCAGAAACCGTGTAAGACTAAACATGGATGGAATAGTTGCAAAGCTGCATGAGTAGTGGGAAATACTTCACTAGGAGTTTCCTACACCATTGAAATGACAGCTCAGAAATATCTCCTTATGCACCTCCCCCCCAAAAAATAACTTTATGTATTTACTAACCTAGGTGCAATCAATGTTTGCCAAGTTGACCTATTCTTCATTTTGTTTTCTGAGGCCACAAAGAATCAGTCCATTCTCTCCTACATATGACAGTCATTCAACTATTTTAAAACAGCTACCACATTCCTTCCTAAATCTTTTCTTCTCCAACTTAAAAATACCCAGTTTCTTCAGTGAGGTCAAATTTAATACGGCTTCAAGTTCTCTCTCCATCTCTACTGTCATCCCATAATAATAGCTAACATTTATATAGCATTTTAAGGTTGGCACAGCATTTTGCAAATATTACCTCACTGATCCTTGAAAAAAACCCTGGAAACTGAGTCAGGCAGAAGTTAAATATTTTACCCAGAGTCACATAGCTAGTAAATGTCTGAGGCTGGATTTGAACTCATCTTCCTGACTCCAGTGTTCTATCCACTGAAAGACCCAATTGCCTAGGAATAATCCTCTGGGTTTTTTAGTTTTGAGCCTGTTTCTTCCTGTTGTAATACCCAGGCTGGAAATGCAGCAACCACTCATAGATCAAGATGATCAGCACAAAAGCTTCAAACTGCCCTATTTTTCTGCCCCGGAACACAAAATGGTAGAGCTAGAAGAGTTCATAGAATATAGATGTTAGAATATAAAATGTCAGAGCTAGAGATCTCACTAGACCTAAAAAGAGACTGTAGGATATAGAACAAAGAACACTTCTCCTGGAATCAGGAGGCCTGAGTTTGAATCCTAGCTCTGACAGTTATGGCCTCTCTGATCTGTGTTGAGTTATTTCACTTTTTTGAAGTTTAGTTACCACAGCTATAAACTTGAGTTAATGCCTATATTGTTGGGTCATCATGAAGAATGAGCTTTGTTAACCTTAAAAACTATGCAAATGTCTACTATTATTTGATCCTTAATAATAGTCATTTATAATGTTAGAACATGAAATATTAGTCTGAAGACACATCAAAGATTGTCCAGTCTAAACTCGTCGTTTCATACACAAGGACACTGAGATCCAAGGAGCTTCCTCCTTCTTAGGCAACCTGGTGGCCCTTCACTGATATTTGTGCCAGATTTAGTTTGGACACTTAATCAGCCCTCTTGAACCCTACTGAAGTTCAGAACTCTCCCAAGGGGTCCTTCAGCCTCACCCTCTCCCAGTAGCAGGGCTTATAGGCATTCACTGTCCAGTCTTGGATTATTCCTTTTTGTCAATGCCTCTCATCATGTGACCCTTGGAACTAAATTCAGTATTCCATATTACAGCATTAAGTTAGGAATCTAGAGACCTGAGTTCAAGTCTGGACAATGTCTACATGACCTTGTAGAAATTGTTTAATCTCTCTGGGTCTCAGTGTCCTTGTGTGTGAAATGACGTGTTTGGACTGGACAATCTTTGATGTGCCTTCAGACTAATATTTCATGTTCTAACATTATAAATTACTATTATTAAGGATCAGATAATAGCACACATTTGTATAATTTTTAAGGTTAACAAAGCTCATTCTCCACAACAACCCAACAATATAGTATTAACCCAAGTTTATAGCTGTGATAACTGAACTTCAAAACAAATGAAATAATGCAAAACAAATGAAATAATGCAACCCAAATCACAGAGGCCATAACTGTCAGAGCTAGGATTCAAATTCAAGCCTCCTGATTCCAGGGTGAAATGTTCTTTCTTCAACATCCAGTTCTAGAAAGATTTCCTCTAGCTCTGGCAGTCTACATTCTAACAACTACGTTCTATAGACCCTTCCAGCCCTGCCATTTTGTATTCTAACATTCTCCATGGTCCCTCCTGACTCTATAGCATTTTATGTTCTGTGGTCCCTTCCTGATCTGTCATCTTCCAGTTTAATATTCTGTTCAACGGAATCTTCCAGCCCTGCCATTTTGTATTCTAGCATTCTATGTTCCATTGTCCCTTTTGATTCAGATATTCTACGCTCTATGGGCCCGTCCAGTTCTGCCATCCCCCATTCTAACATCTTGTGCTCTAAGGGGACTTCTGGACCTGACAGACTATGATTCTGGGGGTTAGGGTGGGGTAGGATCACTCATACTAAGTCATGAACTTAGTGTTCCCAAGGCTCAATCCATGACCTAGGAGGCTCATGGGCTTCAATTTCCATCTGGCGTAAGTCCATAGGAGGAGATTCTTCCTGCTTAAATACAAGGGTGAAAATCAGTCCCATTAATCATTTTAACTTTTTCAGTAGAAAAAACTCTGCCTCACATCTCACGGGGTAAGGGACGGATTTATCATCCCCTTTATGGCCTTTCATTTTTCTGCTATGACTGCTCCCTCCCATTCTTTTCCCATTTTTCTTCCTGACATAAGTTTTCTTAACCTGTTTTCACTACTTCCTTCTTTCCTGCCCAAGGGCCTATTAGGAAACCTGTGCTACACTCATCCTCCCATCTCCTTTCTACCTCCCCAGGCATGCTTAAACGCCCATGTTAAGCCCCACTTCCAACAAGAAGCTTTCCTTGCTACACCCCTACCCAAGAAGATCCTTCCCACTTCTGAACTCTTGTAGCCACTATAGTTTGTACGTCACAGTTTAGCACTTGATCATTATAGTGATTTATAAGTCTAGTGATCTTTCCATGGTACTGCATTTTTTTTTGTTGAATGAATGAATGAATTTGCAAGAACAGGGCAAAGCCCTATGTTCTGTGCTAAGAGAGAAGCATTGACTGAGCCCTTCCTATGTATGCAATCTAGTAGGAGAGACAAGACCCAATACCTAGCACAGTGCCTAGCATGTAGTAGGCACTTAATAAATGTTTACTGAATTGAACATGTAAACTCAAGTCCACACTGATGCTGATAGTGTGGGGCAAGAAACAAAGCCATTATAAGATTTTCATAATAAAAACTCCAGAGACTTAAAGATTAAAAGGCCTTTTCCTATAGCAATCCTGAGTATTTTTTACCTCCAATTTACAGTTAAGGAAAAGAAGTTCAGAATGTCGAAGTGACTTGTTCTTCCTGTAATATACAAATACCTTGTAAATGATAGAGCTGGGACTTGAATCCAGTCTTTCAAAAATTCTAAATCCATTGCTCATTCCATTTTGCTGTGCTGCTTCCATTTAAAAAAAAATACCCACCCACCATCTTGGATGGATTAGTTGTATGGGACAAATCATTATGTAATTGATGCCTGTTGTTGTACTAGATGGGATAGTGGATACTGGGTGTGAAATCAGGAAGATCTGGGCTCAAATCCTACCTTAGACACTTACTAGCTTTAAGACCCTGGGCAAGTCACTTAACTTCTTTAAGCCTCAGTCTCCTTTTCTGTAAGATGGGGAAAAAATAATAGCCCCTACTTCACAGGGTTATCATGAGGATCAAAGGTGATAATAATGGACGGCATTTTGCAAATCTTAAAGTACTATATAAATGAAAGCTATTATTGGTGGCTTTTATTATTATTGCCATTATTAAACCATGTCGCCTGTTTGGATCTCTCTGTTTGCACTTAACACAAAAGGCTATGAGAGTTTTGCAAAGGGAAAAATCAAGTTTGTCTGGGAGGACTAGAGAAGGCATCATAGAAGCTGGACACGGTCTGGATCTTAACAGGTGGGTTGAGATGAGAATAAAGGCAGAGCAAGTAAAAGGCATAGAATGAGCAAAGGTAATAAGGTGGGATCTTCAGGGAACAATGAGTCATCAGATTTTACTGTAAAATGGGACATGGCATAGAGGAACAAAAGGAGACAAGGCTAGAATGATCATAGGATGCTAGATTGAGACCTAGCAGGGAACTCCAAAGTCCAATGTTACCTATGACCTCATCTGAGAGAAAAAGAAACTGATGCCCAACGTCATGCAGGTAGTAAACAAAAGAGTCAGGAGTTAAATCCCGGTCAGATGATCCCCAATCCAGTATTCTTTGCACCAAATCATGAATATGAAGGAGGACCTTGAATTACAGGCTCAGAAGCCTAGACACCATTAAGTATAAAATATGAAAGCCCTCACAAAACTGTCCATTCACAAATTCAACACGTGGATCCCTCCAAACATCAGGAGCTCCCAGAAACTGAAGCCTTCTGCTCCTTCTCTCTCTTCCCTGTAAAGCCAGGCACATAGTACTGGCCCAACAAATAATGGGATTGTATTGAAGTCTTCAGGCTTTCCAGATTGTATCCCACCTTATAATTTTATTTGCTCATTTAACAAACATATAGCAAGTGCCTGTTATGGGGAAATCATCATGTTCAGCACAGTGATGCTACCAAAGATGACTAATGATATAAACTTCATAAAAGCATGGATTATATCTCTCAGGGCACTGGAGGAATGGAGAAGGAGAAGATTAAAGCAATGACATACATAAATATAATTGGATTAAAGATAATGGTGAGTGCCTAAGAAGAGTATAAAGTTATTCATCTCTTGCTTTTTGTAAGAGAACTACGAGATCTGATCAGAAATCACTTCGAGATGAAAGGTCCTAATTTCCTCTGCACTGGAATGACCATGGATCATGGTGTTTCAGTTCTGTCACATTTTAAATGGGACATTAATAAGCTGGTGACCAGACCAGGGAGACAACTTAAAGTCCAGTCAGATAAGACTCCACCAAAGGAACCTAGTGAAGGAAAGATTTGGAGGGACCCTTATATTGGTCTTTAAAGTATCTGAAGGATCAACAGATGGATTGCTCTCCCTGGCCCCAGTGAACAGAGAACAAGGACCGAAGCACAGAACATTTAAAGACAAATTTAATCTCGATAAAAAGAAGAAAAAAAGTCTCCTAACAATTGTAACTGACAATGGAGCAGGTTGTCTCAGGAATTAAGAAGTTCCCCATTGCTGTAGTGAAAGCTAGAAAAACACTTGTGGGAAGATGTTATAAAAGGGAATCCTGCCTTGAATAGCAATTGAATCCCAAGAGCTCAGAACCATAGAACCTCAGAGCTGGAAAAGGGCATCTACGATGATAGTAACTTATTCAAAATATACTACATAGATGTCCAAGAAGGATTTTGTCAGATGTCACCCTGTGACTGCCTTAAGCTTTTATCATTTCTGAATCAGGAATATTCATTCTTGGGTAGCTGCCACCACCTCTTCCCTCCAACAGCTCTGGCTCCATCAGAGTTCTCTGTTCCTGCTCCAGAGCTACTAAGTTTAGTTGAAGGAAGTCTTAAAAATTAAGCTTATTTCACCCATTTCAAAATCGTGGTCTATATCACTGCAGTTGGACCCTTACTACTGTTTGGTGATACTACTTTACTCTTACTGAACTTTTATCCCATTATTCATGGAGACAGCTCCAAACTGTTTGCTCTCTCCTATCACCCTTCCCCACCCCTCTAATACTTGCAGCAGATGACTTAATCTTCTCGGTAGAATAGGAAGCTCATGGCTAATGTAGAAATATGTTTTGTATGACTTCACATGTATAAGGGGTATCATATTTCTTTCCTTCTCAGTGAGTAGGTGAAGGGTGGAAGAAAGGGAGGGAAGGTCTCTCTCTCTCTCTCTCTCTCTCTCTCTCTCTCTCTCTCTCTCTTTCTCTTTCTCTCTCCTCTCTCTCTCTCTCACCTTCAAACTCTTCCTTTCCATTTGCCTCTAAATATGCTCAGATCTCTCCAATCCTTAAAAAAAATCTCCTTAAGTCATCTAATGCCCTCCAACCCTCTCTCTCTTCTCATTTTTGCTACTAAACTTTTTGGGGGGAAAGCCTTCATTTCTTTACTACCCACTCTCTCCTCAACTTCCAGAAGCCTGGCTCTCACTCCCTACCCATAATTTACTAATACTGCCCCTTCAGAGGTTTCATTCACCTTCTAACTACCAAATCCAATGGTCTTTTCTTCAGTCCTTATCTTCACTGACTTCTATGTAGCATTTTTGACACACACTATCACCCCATCCTACTGGATACTGTCTCTTCTCTACCTTCATAGACATCACAAACTCCTGGCTCTTCTCCTCCTTCTCTAACTCTTACTCCTATTTCTAACTCCTCATGGATTCAAGGAATCATAAATTTGAAACCAAAAGAGAGCTTAGTGGTTATATAATTTGACTCCCTTATTTTACAGAAGAGAAAACTAAAGCCCAAGGTTATACCAGTGAGCATGTGGCAAAAAATGAGATTTGAACCCAGGTCCTGGGTCTCCAAATCTAGTATTCTTCCCGCTATCCTTTACTCCCAACACATCCTTGGACCCTCTTATTTTGTCTTCATACACTGGCTCCTTTAGCAACCATATTTACGCCATGTTTTCAAGGATCATTTCTATGCAGGTGATTCCTTGATCAGTATCTCTAGCTCTGACTACTCTCCTATTCTCCAGGTCCATATCTCCACTTGTCTTCAGGTTATTTCTACCTGGATGAACAACCAGAGTCTCAAACTTGGTAAGTCTAAAGCTGGACATGTTGTTTTTCTTTCATTTGTGTCTATGGTAGTCCACCCTCACCATTTAATCCCATCATCTCTCATGTTCAAAACCTTGGGGCTCTTGTTTTAAAAACACTTTTCTGATAAATGTCCCTCATCTATCAAATTCAGTTACCAACTTAGTTTATTCTACACCCCAAACCCTAAACTTTTGGGGGAAAAGTGATCTATGACGAAAGCCTTCATTTCTTTACTACCCATTTTCCTTGTGTTTAAATTCTTAATACCATCATTTTAGTACACTCTCATAAACCATAATCCTAGATTATTAGTACAATAACCTCTTAACCAGTCTTTCTAACTTCTTTCTCCCCCAACCTCCCAAGGTATCCCAAGGATCAAATGAAATTATATTTTTAAATATTATAATTAATTAATGTAAATAATGTTATTAAGTAAATTGTGGCATTTAATTTAATATGTAATTAATATTCATTTAATAAGTAAATATTATCACCAATTAATATTCATTTAACTAGGAGTGGCTACATGGTGTGGTGAATAGAGCATCAGCTCTGTAGTCAGGAGGCCCTGAGTTCAAATCCAGTCTCCGACACTTAATACTTACTAGCCATGTGACCTTGGGCAAGTCACTTAACCCCAATTGCCCTGCCTTCCTCCCTCCAAAATGCAAACAAAAAAAATTAAGTAAATTTGATAAGTAAATAATCTAATTAGTTGATATTTATTTAATGGGCAAATAGCATAATTAATAGTACTTATAAAGTGCTTATCACAGTGCTTGGTGCATAATAGGTACTTAATAAATGCATATTTCCTTTCTCCCTTCTCCTTTACAATCTATCCTTCATTAATACCCATTACTGACCATTTTCAAAATAATGTGTCTTATGTAGAGATTTTCCCCTGTCATTTCTCTCCTTAAAAATTTTAAATAGCTTAAAATGCTAAACTCCTATTGCCTCTAGAATTAAGTTAGAACTATTTTGTCTGGCACTCAAGACCCCCCACAATCTGGCATTATCTTCATCATCTAATCTTATTTCATGTTATTCTCCTCCATGTCACTATACTCTGGTCAAAATGGACCATACTCTGCCCCCAATTTAGGGTCTAAACAATCTTTGTTCTCTCCTGCCTTTGTAGCTTGTTGTTGAGTAAAGAAACATTAAGCTTCTACTATGTGCCTAGCACTGTGCTAAGTGCTGATGATACAAAGAAAGACAAAAGGAGACCCAGCAGCAGCAGCAGCAGCAGCAGCAGCAGGAGGAGGAGGAGGAGGAGAAAAAGAAGCTCACAGTCTAAGGAGGGCAACATGGACAAAGAGCTATGTATGAACAAGATATATACAGTATAAATTGGAGAGAATCTCAGAGGAAAGGCATTCACATTAAAGGAAATTTGGAAAGGTTTCTTGCAGAAGAAGACTTGAATGAAGCCAAGAAAGCCAAAGGCAAATATGAGGAGAAAATGCCAGTTATGGGAGACAGCCAGTTAAAACACATGGAGTCTGCAAGTCAGAGGGTCTTTTGGGAGAAACAGCAAAGAGGTCAGTATCACTGGGTGCTAAGTCATTGGAGGGGAATAAAGTGCACCCTGGATAGGTGGGATCACTATCCCCTATTCCCAGGGATGTCCTTCCACCCCTGCTTCACCTGATCATCCCTACCCATCCTTTAAAGCCCAACCCACATGACCCTCTCATGAAGATTTCTCAGATCCCCCTTGTCAGTGACAATCATTCCCCCCCTTAGACTTTACACAACACTTTGCCCAAGTCTCTCTAATAATGTATGTGATATCTAATATTGTGTTTTATTGTTACCTGTGTTTGTGCCACACCCCTCTCCTAAGGGGACAGCAATCATGCCTCACCGTAGCTTTCTCTCTCTGTATTCCCACAGTACACAGTACACTGACACAGTAGTCAGTGGAAAGGAAGTGCTTAATAAAAGCATAAGGGAAGAATGATCCATTTTCCCACAGCCATACCATAAGCACAAATAGTATTACCAACTAGGTGGCATAGTGAATAGATAACTGAACCTGGAGTCAGACCTGGAAAAATATCTGAGTTCAAATCCAGCCTCAGATACTTAGTGGCTGTGTAACTCTGGGCAAGTCACCTAACCACTGTCTGCTTCAGTTCCTTCAAATGTATAATGGGGGATCATAATAGGGGCACAAGTGGCACAGCAGCACAGTGGCACAATGGACAAAGCACAGGGCCTAGAGTCAGGAAAACCTGAGTTCCAATCTGGCCTGAGACACTTATTAGCTGTGTGACCTTGGGCAAGTCACTCAATCCTGTTTGCCTCAGTTTCCCCATCTGTAAAATGAACTGGAGAAGGAAATGGCAAAGCACTCCAGTACCTTTGCAGAGAAAACCCCAGATGGGGTCACAAAGAATCAGGCACAACTGAAAAAAACAATTGAACAACTGAGACCCAGGGTCGTTACAAGGATCAAAGGAGGTATCTATAAAGCACTTATGGCACATTGCAGGCACTTAACAAATGCCTGTTTTGTTCCTTTCTACCTTATCAGCAAATAAGGAAACCAGGATTCAGAGGGATGAAGGGATCAGCCCATGGCCACAGAGTTCTAAGTGGCAGAGCAAGGACTCAAACCAAGATCTCTCCTGACTCTCTGAAGCCCTCTGAAAAGAACACTGGACTTAGAGACTTCATGAAAGAGCGTGTGCTTCTTTTGCAAACACATTAAAAGGTTTACTGTAATGTCCCTGAGCAAAACACCAATTTAAAGGAATTCATTCACCTCAGGTCAGATGAGATCCAGTAACCTTCTTTTACTCTCTTCTTATACTTGGGTTTATTACCATCTCCCAAATTACCTCATCTTCCATTTAGCCAATTAGCCTGCCATTTCTATAATAGCTGACATTTACATAGGGCTTAAGATTTACCTACCATTCTCACACAGCCTTTCATTGGCTTCTCAGAGCAACTAGAGGAAGGGAGACATTCAATTACTGTATTTTCCCATTTTACAGATGAAACTGTGGACAGGAAGGGGACCACACTGCCATTAGATAAATAGATCAGACTTGAATTTAGGACTTCCAAGTCCAAATCTAATACAATGGACACTGCTGATAATGTCCCTAGACAGAAGGAAGTCCTAGGGTCTGGGGGCTAAAACAAAGCCTGGGCGTGGCTCAGGCATTTAGTCCCAAATCTCAGCTACATGGGGCAGTGGCTAGAGTGCTACGTTTGGAATCAGGAAGATACCTTCTTGAGTTCAAATCTGGTCTCAAACACTTACTAGCTGTGTGACCCTGAGTAAGTCATTTAACTCTATTTGCCTCAGTTTCCTCATTTGTAAAATGAACTAGAGGAGGAAATGGCAAACTATTCCAATACCTCTGCCAAAAAAAAAAACCAGTTGGAGTCACAGAGAGTCAGATATGACTGAAACAACTGGACAACAGTCTTAGCCAATACTCACCCACAACTCAGGCAAATGGTATTTTAAGCAATACTAATACAGGAAAATATGGATTTCACAGACTGAGAGTGAGATCTCTCATCTTCTAGTGAAGCTTCCTTCTTTTACAGAGGAGAAAGCTGAGGTCTGAAGAAGGAAATTGAATTATCAATGGTTATATGGGCAAGTTGTAACTGAGACAGATTTTATGATTTCCAGGGTTTCCATTACGTCAAATTGTCTTCCCCTGCAGAAAAAAAAATCCTTAGCTCACCGATAAAAGGACCCCGCCTGTCTGCTCTTTCCACAATTCTCCATTTGGGCCTAAACAGAGAGATACACCCTTAGAACTTTTTTTTCCCTATGTTCATGATTCTCAGACCAACTGATCCTGCCCAGACTCTCTGCTGACATTCATTCCCACATCTCCAAATTCTTTTCAGACATCTTGAACTGGATGTCTAGCAGACTTCTTAAACTCGATATGCCCAAAACAGAATCATTGTCTTTTCACCTAAACTCTCTCTACCTATCTCTTCTACCTTCTCTATTGCTATGGAGAGGGATGCCATCCCCCTAGTCCAGGGGTGGGGAACCTGTGGCCTCAAGGACACATGTGGCCCTCTAGGTCCTCAAGCACAGCCCTTTGACTAAATCCAAACTTCACAGAACAAAACTGAGGCCACAAGTTCCCCACCCCAGACAGTCCTTCAGGTTCACAACCCAGGCGCCATCTTGGATTCCTCACTATCTCTTACCCCCCCAATATCTCATATGTAGCCAAGGCCTGTTGATTTCACCTTTGCATCATCTCTCAAATATGCCCCTTTCTCTCCTCTGACATCATTATAACTCTAGTGCAGGCCCTCAGCACCTTACGCCTGGACCATGGCGAGAGGCTGCTGGTAGCTCTGCCTGCCTCAGGTCTCTCCCTACTCCAATCCAGCCTCCATTTAGTCACTAAAGTGATTTTCTTTTTTTTTAAGTTTATTTATTTGTTTATTTTTGCTTTTTGGAAGTGGGAAGGTAGGGCAGTTGGGGTTAAGTGACTTGCCCAAGGTCACACAGCTAGTTTTGTGTTAAGTGTCTGAGGCCAGATTTGAACTCAGGTATTCCTGAGTCTGGGGCTGGTGCTCTATTCACTGTGCCACCTAGTAACCCCTAAAGTGATTTTCTTAAAGCATGTCACCCCTCTACTCAATAAGCATGAACACCTTTGGCAATCTGGTGAAACCTATGAACATCTATCTTCTTAAAATAGTATTTTAAATATGTACAATAAATTGCAAAGGAAATCAATTATATTGAAATTGTTGTCAAGATATTAAAAAGCTACTTTCACAGACTCCAGGTTAAGAATGTTCAAATCAATGCTGTCTTTGGCTTACGAAGTACCTTACACTCCTGTTTTTTCAAGTTAAACACAATTTCCCTTCACACACTCTATGTACCAACCAAATTAATATATTTCCCTATAAAGGACATTAAATTTCCTATCTCCATGCCTTTGTCTAGGTAACAGTTCCCTGTTCTCTTCTCACCTCTACCACTTAGGGATCCCTCGTTACCTTGAAAGCTCAGTTTATGTGCCGATGCGTATCCTACATGGGACCTCCAACTGCCAGTACCACAACTCAAACTTGCTTTTATTTACTCTGAATATACTTTATATCTACTTACAAATATGTGTGTTGTGCCACTCTTGAGGGCAGGGACTTAAAACCTGGTGCTTAAAAACTAGGCTTCATTATTTCTATTTTACACATGAGGAAAATAAAGTTTACAAAGGTTAAGTGGCATATAGGTAACTTGAAGTCATATCCTACCTTAGACACTAACTGTGTGACCCTGGGCAAGTCATTTAACCACTGTTTGCATCAGTTTCCTTATCTGGAGAATGGTGAAGATAATATTAGTACCTACCTCTCAGGGTTGTTGTGAAGATCAAGTGAGATCATCGTAAAGCTCTTAGCATAGTGACTGGCACATAGTAGGTGTTATAAAAATGTTAGCAATTATTAATTACATAACAAGTGCTTAATAAATGGAGAGAGGGAGGTGTCACAGGAGAGAGAAAGGGAGAAGAAGGGGGAAGAAAGGGAGAGGGAGAAGGAGAGAGGGAAAAAGAAGGGGAGAGGGAAAGGAAGGGGTTAAGAATGGGAGAGGGAGAAGGAGAGAGGGGAAAAAAGGGAGGGGAAGGAGAGAAAAGAGAGAAGGAGGAGAGAGGTAAAATAAACAGGAGGGGAGGAAGGAAGGAGAGAGAGAAAAGGAGAAAGAGGGGAAGATGGAGAAGAAAAGGTAAAGTGGGGAAAAGAAGGAGGGGGAGAGGGAGTGGTAAAAGGAGGGGAAGAGAGAAAGGGAGAAGGAGGGGGAGAGGAAGGGAGATTCAATTCTGTATTCAATTTTTGCCTCTGACACACATGGACTGCATTGTAAGGCCCTGAGCAAGTCACTTACCTCTCAGTACTCTAGGAAACTCTCTAAGATGTTGCAGAAAACCTGCAAAGCTACATTGATCAAGGGAGTCTCCTCACCTAGGAATTTCCTCTATAGATGAAATCATAAGTCCAGTGCCTAAGTCTGTTCCACAAATTGAGGTAGTAAGGTACAGTGATAAATGTTTAAAGTCAGAAAACCCAGACCTGAGTGCTCGCTCCAACATTTACCAGTTTGAGGAAACCTTTGTAAACTCACTTTTCTCACCATTAAGTAGAAATAATGAAACATAAGGCTGTACCAGATTCAGATTTACACAGAGATCTCAGCACATCTATTTTGAGGCAGGTCCTATAAATATTCCTGAGAAGAGTGGAATTTCCTGGAATAAGTGGTACCCTAGTGTACCCTGATCAGACCACATCTGAAGGGCTGTGTTCAGTTCTTGGCCCCAAAGACACAGATAAGCTAAAGAATGTGCAGGAGAAAGTAGCTGGGATAGTTTAAAACACACACACACACACACACACACACACACACACACACACACACACGAGAAGCCCATCTAAAGCTCAAGCCAAAGGAACTGGGATAGCCTGGAGAAGAGAAGACTTGCAGAAGTAGTGGAGGGGGGGAAGGGGGCAGGGCACAAGAGCTATCTTGAAGTATTTAAAGACTGGTAGAAGGATTAGATTTGTTCTTGGTCCCAGAAGGTAAAACTAGGTACCACCAAAGGAAGTTGAATAAGGAATACTTAATTACATTGCAAAAGAAAATTCTCCAAAAATTAAAACTATACAAAAGTAAAATGGATAGCCTCGAAAGGTGATGAGTTTCTCCATCACTGGAGAAATTCAAACAAAAACTGAATGACTACTAATTGACATGCTATAGAAGGTATTCTTTTTTAGATATTATTTGAACTAGATGACCTCATGTCCCTTCCCAAGGAGAGATGCAGTGAACTGAATATTCATTTAGTTGCCCATAATAATAGTGGCCATTTATAAAGATCTTTATCACATTGGATATTCTCAGTGGCCTTAGTTGCAGAAAATGATAGTAAGATTTTACATAAGGTTCAGAGAACTCTTATGATCTGTCTAGCTAATAAATGATAAACCAGAATTCAGGTCCTCTGATTCTACATCCAATGCTCTCTTCACCATATAATGGCTAGGAAGTATTGCAGTCTTGGAATGTGTAATCAGTCAACTACGCTTATGTCATCCTTCATATCTTTCCCATCAATCCCTTCAAGGAATCATAGAGTTGTAGAGGAAGTGGTTAAAGACTCACCGGATGAAAACCATGTAATTATCTGACCCTTATACAATGTAAGACTGGGTCCCATTGGCCAGTCTGCCATGACACTGCTTCAAAATCTCCAGGGAAAGGGAACTCCAATCTCTTAGATTGCAAGCTCCTTGAAGGCAGGGACTCTTTTACCTCTTTTTTTGTATCCCCAGCACTTATCACAGTGCTGGTACATAGTAGGTGCTTAATAAAAAATGATTGATTGATTGAAATAATTCATTCCTGCATGAAGTAACTCATTCTTAACTTTGATTACTTGAAGTTTGAGTAATATTATTTAGAGCAGGGAAGGACTTTAGGAAACTGGGTGGCACATTGCATAGAGTATAGAATGTGGAGTCAGGAAGAACTGAGTTCAAATGAAGCTTCAGATACTTTGTAACCCTGGCAAGTTCCTTAACCTCCCTTTGCTTCCAGTTCCTCACCTGTAAAACGGGAGTGACAACAGCAGCTACCTGACAGAATTGTTATAAGTATCGAATGAGTTATGTAAAGCTCTTTGCAAACCTTAAAGTACTATACACATGCTATTACTTTTTTTTCATCTAATCAAATCCTTCTCATTTTATGGCAGAGGAACTGAGAGACCCAGAAAGTGGAAGTCATTTACCCAAGATTACACAGCTACTACGTAACAGAACCAGGATGCAACTCCCTTAGTTTCCACATCCAGTGGCCTTTGCATGCTCCTTCTATGGAGCCAAAAATCTGCCTCCCTGCAATTTACCCCCACGGCTCCTAATTCTGCCTTCTAGGGCCAAGCAGAATGTATCTAATGCTACTTCCACAGGGCAGCCTTCAGATATCTAAAAACCAATTCTTGTCTTTTTCCACTGCCAGCACTCTGATGATGCCCAGTCAATGGACCCCAGTCACTGTGCTCGTGTCTAGATTATGAAAGTAATAGGCTCATTGCTGGTCTCCTTGCCTCCTGTCTCTCCTTTCCCTCCAATCTAACCAGCACACATTTCCAGCCTCATCTTGCTAAAAGTAATTTAATGCAACAAACATTTCTGAAGCATCTACTCTGGGTAAGGTTCTGTACTTGGGCCCCCAGATACCAGAAAAGAAACGCGCAGAATTCAGAATTTAATTGAGGGAAAGAGATTTAGGCAAACAACTTTGTGGAAGTAGGAAAAGTGAAATCAGTAGCTGTGATGGATGGATTCTAGACAGAGGGTAAAGAAGAAAGTTACTCACTGCAAAGAACATCCCCTATAAGATTCACTCATTAGTTGTGACATTATCTTCCGTCAGTTCCATAAAAGCTATTAGCAGCTGCCTCTGTAACTTTAATCTGGGTTAATTAATTAATCTTTTATTCCTTTTAACCTTTTGTTTATTAAGCTTAATTTCTTTTCTCTCCACCTCATGTCTATATCTTTTCTGTCCACCTGGCCTTTGGCTCCTGGGGCCATGTCTATTCTTCTAAATAACTGCCCAATTACCCACAGCCCAGTCTGAGAAAGGGCACTGGACTTAGGGCTCCTATCTTTGCCCCACCATTGACTAGCCTTATGACCTTGGGCAAGGCATTTCAGTACTCTGAACCTTACTGCCCTGATCTAGGAAATGGACGGATAATTTCTGCTTCACTTCCCTGGCCAGAGTGAGGACCAAATGAAACGATGGAAAGGAAAGAGATTCCTAAACAGTACAATTTTAGGTAAATGTGAGTGAGTATAGCAATATGGTCATAATAATGTTTACATGGTATTTTAAGCTTTACAGATCATCGTCATTATCGTCATGGCTAGCATTTACGTCATGTAGACTAAGCACTTTACAAACATTATCTCATCAGATCCCTCCCCAATAACCACGGGATTTAGGTGCCAGTATTACCACCACTTTACAGATGAGGAAGCTGAAGCAAATGGAGGTTTATTAACATTATCAGTTTTTGAGCAGGAAGAGATCTCAGAGTTCATCTACTCCAGCTCTATTCTTGACAGAGGAGGAAACTGAGGCCCAGAGAATTAAGTAACTTGTTCAAGGTGGCACAGCTAGTGTCTTAGGCTGGATTTGAATCCAGGTCTTCCTGACTCTGGATCCAGCACAGAACACAATGGAGCTACTGTGTAAATACAGAATACTTAAATGAATAACCAGCTGACGGGATGAATGAGTGAGGAGATGAATGAGTGGATGGATGAACAGATACATGAATGAACCATCTGTGAATGAATGAATTTGGTCAATAAGCAGTTATTAAGTGCCTGCTGTAGACATCTGTTCTTCATCTTTAAATAGGATGGACTAAATAAGGATTCACCAAAGCCTAACCAAGAAGATTTTTAAAACAGTTACTAGCACCATGTTCTGTGTGGGCTCACTGTATCACCTAGTGGATAAAATGCCAGACCTGGAGTCTGGAACAATTGAGTTTAAATGTGTGACCCTGGACAAGTCACTTAAGGTATTTGCCTCAGTTTCCTCATCTAAAAAATGGGGATAGCAATAACACTTGTTGTTCAGTCATGGCTGACTTTTAATCTCCCGTTGGACCCAAAATACCAATATTGTCCATGGGATTTTCTTGGCAAAGATACTGGAGTGGTTTGCCATTTCCTTCTCCAATGGATTAACAGAGCTCAAGTGACTTGCCCAGAGTCACATAGCCAATAGGTATCCAGGACCAGATTTGAACTCAGGTCTTCCTGACTCCAGGTCCAGTGTTTTATACAATGAGCTACCCATCTTCTTCTTAATAACACGTACCAACCAGCAACCCTGGGGCATTGTTGCAAGGATCAAATGAAATAATATTTATAAAGCACTTAGCACAGGGCCTAGCGCATAGTAGGCACTTAATAAATGCCAGCTTCTTTCCTTCTAATTGAATATTTACCCATTTAGTGAATAAATAAATCATTAATTAATTTATCCATCCATCTGTTTCATGTGTGTAAAGTTCTATACTAGGCCCTAAGGGGCTGGGGAAGAAGCAGAAAAATCCAGGCTTGGCCTCAAGAAACTTCTAATACAGCTGAATTTTGCACAAACCACAATTAGAACATAATTATAAAGCAATTGCTCCATCAGCAGAAAAGCAACATGGTCCAGCGGTAAGAGCCCTAGGCTCAGAGCCAGGAAGCCTGAGGCCTTGTCTTAGCTTTTCCATTACCTTTCTGTATGACCTTGAACAAGTAACTTTATTTCCCCAAGTCTCAGGTTCTTCCTTTGTAAAATGAGGTAGAGGCAGGGTTTCATAAGGCCATTTCTATGGCCTCTCCCAATACTAATAATTCAGGATTCCAGGATTCTACATTATTACCTCTAGCAGGTTTCCTTCAAATCAAATGAAAGAGACCATATCAGGCCTTATAAGGCACAGCAACTCACTCTTGAACTGGGCCAGCGAAGGACTATAGAGCTGTTGGCAGGCAAAGGCGGTACTATTTTTACGGTTTTATTCAGGGCAAAATTCAGGAAAATAATTGAGGTTGCCTCCGGACAATGCAAGCGAAGGGAAGAAAGCACAGGACTGCAGTGTCTGGAACTCAGAGAAGGACATTCTGGTTTGTAATAGCTCCCACTGCCCTGGAAAGAGGATCTGATTCAGAGCTGGTGGGTTTCGATTCCAGTCCCTTACTCCAAAGTGTAACCTTGTGCGAGTAATCTCACTTCTTTAGGCTTTGATTTTCTTACCTAAAAATGAGGAGATGGGGGAAGTGAGGTGGCCCCAGAGTCAGGAAGACCCGAGTTCAAATATGGCCTCAGACACTAACTGTGTGACCCTGGGCACTTAACTCTGATTACCTCAAAAAATAAAATAAAATAAAATAAAAACGAAAGGATGGTTTTAGGTGATTCCAAGGACCCTTCCCAACTCTTAACTCTAGGATTCCGTAAGCCCATGAATAAGGGGAAATAATTCTACTCAGTAGGAAAGCTGGAGTTGGGAGTACATAC
>CM053594.1:74624553-74638462 GCA_028646575.1 Pseudocheirus occidentalis | reverse complement strand
TGATTTTGTAATGGAATAAACAGAGTGTTCACTAATACTGTGTAATCCAAATCTTAAAAGCTCTTCACAGTAGCATTCTCTCAGGAATCTACTGCTGATTGGCTTTACAGAGGTATTAAAGGATTGTTTTTGTTTTTCTTTTTTGTGACCTCAACATGTAGCACAAAGTGAGAACTTAATAAATGTTTGTTGAACTGAAAGAGACATAGATAGTTGGTGGTGCAGTGGGTAGAGTGTTGGACCTGGAGTCAAAAAGACCTAAATTCAAATCTAGCTCCTATACATGATTGTATGCCACCATATTGGAGGTGGGGGGGGGTGGGGAGGAAGGGGAGAAAAATCTGAAACTCAAGTGACTCTGGAACTGAATCTTGTAATCTAAAAGTAAACAAACAAGTCAATAAAATAAATTTTAAAAAAAGAAAAAAAGAATAAATAAATAAATTCAAATCTAGCCTCAGATACTTACTAGTTTTGTGACCCTGGGCAAGTCATTTAACCTCTGTTTGCCTCAGTTTCCTCAACCATAAAATGAGAAGAAGAATAGTACCTAGTGAGGATGAAATGAGATTTTTTTAAACACTTAGCATATATTAGGCACCATATAAAAAGCTTATTCCTTTCTTTCCCTTGACAATCTATTGACCAGTCTTCCTATCTGTAGCTGATGATCAGACAAAAAAACAGAAAGAGGGAAAAGTGAGAGAGAGAGAGAGAAACAGATTCAACCTGCAAGACAGCACCAGCCTTGAGGTTGGGTGAATCTTGTCTTTTCCCCTTGCTCCTCTGGCTTTCTCTGATTAGATACTTTACATTACTCCTATGATTAGCAAGTTGTCCTAATACTTTTAATCTTATCAAAGACTGAATAATGAAAATCAGTAGAAATAATTTATTTACTTTTATGAGCTCTTCTTCCCCCAACTCCTCCCACACCCTCAAATTAAGAGCTCTGAGCTAATATTTATCCTTTGAAAATCCACACAGGGGTATCCCAAGTACTCTGAGTTTTCTCTTGGACTAAGTGACTTCATATTTTATGACCTTCAACTACAGATCGAGCAGAAATATCCCTTTTCACAGAAGATGGATGGGCTCTTATTAAATTACCATTTTTTTTAAAACTCAGCTGGTGGGAAAAGACAGAATTGTTCAAAGATATTAGATCTGAGACTCCAGTTTCCATTACCATTCACAAGTACTTTAATTAAGCAGGACTGGCAGTATCCTCGTGGAGATGCTGAAAGATCTAAAGCAAGATGAGTGCTTTGCCTGTGCAGTCTTTATTTGGGGATGCATTTGGCATCACAGGCAGACTATGGGGTTGGGGAGAGAAAGCACTGCATTTAAGATCAAAAGACCTGAGTTCAAGACCCAACCCTGCCACTGTATAACAAAGAAAAAGTCACTTCACTTCTGTTTCTTCATTTCTAAAATTGAAAGAAAAAGGGAGGAGGAGGAAGAGTGAGAGGAGGGGAAGGAGAAGATGGAGGAGGGGGAGGAGGGAAAGGGAAGGAGGGTAGAGAAGGAAGAGAGCAGAGAGGGAGGAGGAGATGACCGTGCCCAACGAGGATCAGTTGAAGGAAATGGAGATGTTTAGGCTAGAGAAGAGTAGATGAAGAGGGAGTAGGAGACTGGGACAGGGTTGTCTTTATGTATTTAAAGGGCTGTCATGTACAAACTTATTCTGCATGGACCCAGAAGGATAAAACTGGGTGCTGTGGGTGGAAGTTGGAGGGAGGCAGTTTTCAGCTCAGTCGACAAATATTTATTAAGCAATAAATCCATGTGTCATATAAAGTGTGTTCTGCACTAGGGATTCAAAGACAGGTCAAAAACCAAAACCAAATTAGATAAACAAAAGCAGTCCCTGCCCTCAAAAAGCTCACTTTCTAATGGGGGAGAAAACATGTAAATAACTAGGTACATACAAGATATAATATATATATATATACATATACACACACACATATACACATACACATACTATACTATAACTATACATATACTATGCTATGCCATGCTATGCTTCATATATATGTTTAGTAGATGGAAGTGATCTCAGAGTGAAAGCACTAGCAGCTGTAGGAACCTGGAAGGAAGTAGGATTTAAACTCAGTCTTGAAGGAATCCAGAAAAGCTAAAAGTTGGAGGAGAGAGAACAATATCGCAAGCATGGCGGACGCCCAGGACAAGGGTTTGGAGATGGGAGATGAAGGACCTTGTTTATGGAACTGCAAGTAGTTCAGTGTAACTGAATTATACCCTGGAAGTGAGTCAGGTATAAGAAAACTGGGGAGGTAGGAAGAGACTAGCTGCACTTTGGAAGAGATTTAAAATATCAAAAAGATCTTTTCTATTTTATCCTGGAGGTAATTGGGAGCCACTAGAGTTCATTAAGCAGGGGAGCTTTCTAAATAATAGAGGTTCTCAGAAGTAGAATAGTTTGCCTCAGGGCATAATAGGTTCTCCATCACTGGACATCTTCATGGGAATGCCAGGTGATCACTGATCTGTGTTGGTCAGGTACAAGTTGGTCTAGTTAAGTTCTGAGACCCCTTCCAGCTTGTAGATGCTGTGATTCTAGATGGCCACTAGATGGCACAGTTGGTAAGATTAGTGAATTTGGAATCAGCAAGAACTGAGTTCAAATGCTGTCTCATATATTTATTGGTTGTGTAACCTGCCTAAAGTGACTTAAACTCTGACTCAGTTTCCACATCTGTAAAAATGGGGATAATAGTAGCATCTGCATCTCAGGGTTGTGAGGATCCAATGAGATCACGTATGCATCATGCTTTGCACTTTAAAGTGCTATATAAATGCTACCTATTTTTTTAAATATCTGCCCTATCCACTGCCTCACAGGACTCTTGGCAGGACCCCAGTCTCTTGTGTACACTTTGCCTCTTCCTGACAATAATAAGAACAGCTCATGTTTTCAGAAAGCCTTACAGTTTAAAAATTTCCTTCCTCTCAGCCTTCTAAGTATAGGCATCATTGTCCCTATTTCACAAATAAGGAAACCGAGGCTCAGAAAATGGTACAGGAGAAAGAATGCCAGACGTAGATTTAGAGGATCTGGATTCAAATCCTGACAGCCACTCCCTACCTGTGTGATCTTGGACAAGTAAACGCCAGCTCTTAGGAGCTCATTTTCCTCACTTGTACATGGGAGAGATTGGTCTGGATGGCCTCCGAAGTTCCTCCCAGCCCTAAATCAACATTCCTATGGTTCAACATTTCTTCCCTGGCTGCTGAGCTGCCAAGGCGGGGAGCCTCATTGATGTAGAGAGTGGAGTCTTTCCCCTAGATTCTAGTGCATGGGGCTGTGTGTATTTATGAGTCTATAAAAATATTAAATAATCATCACACAGCACTTTTCTCCTTCAACCCCTTTGGTGGCTCCATTTTCTCCTTTTGGAAGGAACAGCAGGCAGTAGATTAATCAATCCACAGCACACCAGGACTGCTTTCTGCCTGTCCATGACAGCAGGGAATTGTACTTGGATGAGACATGGAATGACTTTTGAGTCAAAAGGAGCTGGCCTGGCTGGGACCACTGAAGGTACCTGAGACACAAGTGGATTGGGATCTTCCTTTTCCAATTTCCTGTCTACCTAAGTTCTCCAGCCTTTTCCATTGGGAAAAGATCAACTTCTATACTTTATTACCTTTCCTCCCTGCAATATTATTCTTACTCACTCCCTTCCCCCACCCCTATCCAATACCCTAGTTGCTGAATTCCTACAAAGCCTTCTTTGAAGGCCACCTCCTCCATGAAGTCTTCCATAAGCTATCTCAGGAAGTAATGATCATACCATCTCAAAAAGTCTTCAAGTAGAGGCTGAAGTCCCTTGTTGCTGAGGGGATTCATGGTATTGATAGAAATAGGACCTGAATTCAAATCCTGCCTCAGACACTTTTCAGCTGTGTTGCCCAGGCAGGTCACTTCTTAACCACTCTGAACTTCAGTTTCCTCATCTGTAAAATGGGAATAATAATGTCCTGTCCCTCAGAGATATGACATGACATGAAAAGCACTTTGTAAACCTTAAAGTGCCATATAAATGCTAGCTTCTAACTCTCAGATTAGAGATCCTTTAGCACTTCAAATATATCTACTCTGAACTTCCTCCTGGGCAAAATTAAGCATCCCAATACTATCCCTTTGGGCCTGAAAAGGCATCCTGAGTCTTTTTTTGTACTTGAAAGTATCAAACTGGGGACAGTAACCCCTTCCTTGAGCTCACAAGAGGCAGTATGCTCCAACGGTAAAGGCAGTGGCACAGAAAATATTGGGTTAGAGTCCAGACTGCCACTTACTACACTTAATGATTGATCAAGAGTCTGTAATTTGTCCCAAGGTATACAATCCATCACTCCAAGCTAGAAAAGGACCCCAGAGTGAATCTTGTCTAACATCTCCCTAAACCAGGAACGCCCCCCACAGTCTTCCTGAGAAGTAGCCCTCTAGCGGGTCACTTAACTTTTGTCTGCCTCATTTCCTCAACTATAAAATGAGGGTAGTAGTGGCACCTGCCTCCAAGGACTATGAGAGTCAAATGAGATAATACATACTTTCACTTAGCATAGTGCCTGAGGGCACATGGTAAATGATTTAAAAAATCTTATTCCCTCCCCTCTCCCACTTCTTCTTGGAGACCTCCTGTAATGAGGAACTCAGTACCTCCCAAAGCTGTCCATTCCCATTTTTTCCAAGAGTACTAATTGTTATTTACTTTCCCTCTCTTGGCCTTTGTAAAATGAGGACAAAAAATTGCTAGTCCTGCCTTCCTCAAAGGGTTGTTGAGACGATCAAATGAAACGGCAAATGAAAAGTCATTCTGGAGAAATATAATTTGCTACACCAGTGTAAGATAATATTATCATCTC
This sequence comes from Pseudocheirus occidentalis, assembly GCA_028646575.1. Classification (NCBI taxonomy): domain Eukaryota; kingdom Metazoa; phylum Chordata; class Mammalia; order Diprotodontia; family Pseudocheiridae; genus Pseudocheirus; species Pseudocheirus occidentalis. Next base: position 74,633,566 of record CM053594.1, on the reverse strand, counting down.
AGGAAAATCCCTCTGTTCTGATGGATGGATCTGGGTAGAATTAAGGCTTTTCAAACAGAGGAGGTGTAGGGGTAATGCCAGGCAAGAGAGCAAGCTGCCTGACTCATCCCTCCATGACGCATCCATCCCCCAGCCCCAACTCCGCTCATCCTGGGAGAACTTCCTACTGAGACTCACCCAGACTGTCATTAATGAAGTAATTAACCCTGCTTCAGTGAGAAACTTCTTCCTCCCTTCCACCCTAACCCCCCTTCATCCTAAATTGCTGTTTCTCATTCACTGTTCAGAAACATGCCAGAAGGAGGTTTAAACGATTTCAAATTGCAAAGTGGAATCGAGCAAGGTGCTACAGTTTCAACCTCTGTCTTCCTTGGAATTGGGTCACCCCTCTGCCTTCCAGACTTACCAGCTCAAATCTTTGTTAGCCTTCAAAGGAAGGTCCAAAAACAACAAAATGTTCCTGTCTTTTGTGCTGATAAGCAAAAACAAAAAACAAACACATGCAAAAAAAAAGTTTTTCACAGACAATGCCTTAGAACACAAAATGTCACAAGTAGAAGTGACCTTAGATCACAGAATATCAGAACTGGAAGGGATTTTGGAACACAGGATATCAGAACTGGAAGGTACTTTAGGATACAGAATATCAGAAGTGGAAGGGACCTTAGAACATAGAACATCAGAGCTGGACGAAACCTTAGAACACAGAATATCAGAACTAGAAAGGACCATAGAACACAGAATATCAGAACTGGAAGGGCCCTTAGGACACAGAATATCAGAGATCGAAGGGACCTTAGAACACAGAATATCAGAACTAGAAAGGACCTTAGAACACAGAATATCAGAGATGGAAGGGTCCTTAGAACACAAAATATCAGAGCTAGAAGAAACTTCAAAACACAGAATATCAGAGATGGGAGGGACCTTAGAACATAGAAGAGCAGAGCTGGAAGGAACTTTAGAATACAGAATCATTAGAAGTAGAAGGGACTTTAGAATACTGAATTTCAAACCAGAAGAAAACTTAGAATACAGAATGCTAGATTAGAGAGGCAAGCGATAACTGTTACAATGGAGGGGAAGAACAGGAAGGCAAAAGGGAAAGGGTCAACTTTACTCTCATTGAATTTGGCTTAGGGAAGGAATGACATAAACTCTAAACTGGGTATCTTGCCACACAGGAGAGTAGGGAGTATAGGGATGAGAGGCAGGATGACTGAGGGGAGGGCAGGATGGGTGGGAGGGCTGCTGGAAGCACACACTTCAGTAAAGGGACAGGGTAGAGAATAGAACAAGGTGGGGGGAGGACAGAATAGGAAGGAGGGACATATAATCAGTCTCTCACAATATGTCCACTGTGGAGATGTCCTTTGTAATTACACATGTACAACCTGTATTGAATTGCTTGTCCTTCCAGTGGTGGTGAGGAGGGAGGAACTGAAAGAATCTAGAACTTAAAGTTCCACAATCAAATGTTAAAATATATTTTTATTATTATTATTATTATCATTATTATTATTATTAAACTACATGCAACTGGGAATTAAGATATACAGGCACCGGGGTAGGGAGACCCATCCTGCCCTACCAGAAAGTTAGAAAGTTAGAGGGGTGCTGGAGGAGGACAAAGGAGACAGCAGATTGGGGGAGGGGCTTTACAGTGAAATCACTGTTTGGGGTTGTGGGTAGGGGAAAGACGGGGAGAAAATTTGTAACTCAAAATCTCGTGGAAATGAATGATGTAAACAAGAAAATAACTAACTAAATAATTTTTTTAAAAAAGAATGCTAGATTAAAGAATGCTGACCTTGGAAAGGACCAGAGAGAGCATCTAGCCTGACATCTCTCTTTCTCTCTTCTCACCATTTTACAGATGAGATATCTGAGACTCAGACAAGCAAAATAATCATCCTATTAAGGGCCCACAATTGCATTAGTGAAAGATCTAGGAAGTGCCTTGATTCTGAGTTCAGAGCTCTTTCCACTGCACCAAATTACCTTTCCTTCTCTTTTCTTTTTCCAGTCTGCCGGCGACTGCCTAAGATGCTCCTGTTCATCCTTTCCCCTTTCAAGAACAAGTTTCTCCCCTCCTTGAAGGGCTCGTTTTTTGAGGTCATACTGGTGATGGACAAAGGGAAGGGGAAGGAGAGAAAGAAGGGAGCCTCTGACCTTGGGTGGTTGTTATGTAAAATGTTTAGTTTCTGCAACAGCCTCCCCATTCCCCATGGCTCTTCTATTGGTTTGGGGAAAAGAAATGCTTCAGGGACACTCTTAGGTGAGAAAAAAACATCCTGGAGATGTCATTGAACCTCTTCAAGAATGAAGGAGGAACAGAAACAAGCAAAGCTTGGAGCTAAATCTCTTACCATTACAGGTAAGTTCCTATGGTAACCTACCTGACTCCCATAATCCACAGACAAGCAGAGAATAATATCTCTTCCTAGAAATTCACACCCTCTTGGACAGATGAAACTAATTCCATGAGGTGAATCCCACAGACATAGGCCATGTGAACTCATACAAGGGGCAATGAAGGAAAAGAAACCTGATACCAACATGAAAGTAGAAGGCACAGTGATTCCATGACCCTGTCTCAATCTGTTACACATGAAATGCACTGACAACCCTTCAATTTTTACAAAATCCTTTCTTCCCAGTTTAGCTATATGTTGTAGGCAGACTGAGAATCTGTTGCACCCATTTTACAGATGAGGAAACAAAAGCTTAGAGAGATCAGATAACTTGCTTACTATCGCACAGCCAGGGAGCATCAAAACCATAATTCAAACCCAGGTCTTCTAATGCCAATTTTCTGTTCTTTGCCCTATACCCAACTGCCTTAGAGCCAGAATTACATGGCCCTAGGCAAGTCACTTAACCCTGTTTGCCTCAGTTTCCTCATCTGTAAAATGAACTGGAGAAAGAAATGGCAAACCACCCCCGAATCTTTGCTAAGAATACTCCAAATGGGATCATGAAGTCGGACACAACTGAAGAACTACTCGACAACAACACTTTGCTGTGTCCCCAGTTAGTGTCTTGAGATTATGTGCATAATTATGGCTAGGAAGTTGGCCCCTGATTTCTGGGGCAGCAACTTGAAAATTTCAGCCCATCCTTTAACGCTAGAAAGTCCCCAAGGAGCCCCATGATGGAACATGTGCTTGAAGAGACATGGCAAGAAGATTGCCCAGCAGGGGCTGGATTTTTTTCAGCCAAAGCAACCCTTGGAAACCTTTTTATTAACATGTGTAGGGCTTATGACTGGCATCAGTGGATGGAGAAACCCATACTGGAGGCATCCCAAATCCCACAGAGTCTACATTAACACTGGACTATGCTTTGGACTACATTATGAGAACAAGAGGCACCTATGAGTCTGACAGTCAGTGGATTTAGATGGTACAGTGAAGAGAGTGCTAGATTTCAAGGGAAAAAAAACACCTGACTTCAAATCTGACCTCAGACACTTACTAGTTCTGTGACCCTGGTCTGCCTCAGGCTCCTCATCTGCAAAATGGAGATAACAACACCACCTACCTTGCAGAACTGTTGTAAGAATCAAATGAGATATTTGTAAAATGCTCTTAGCACAGTACCTGGCACAAATTAGTCACAATATAAATGCTTATTCCCCTCTTTTCCTCCCAAAGTTGTTATGAGGGTAAAATTAGATAATATTTGTTGAACCCTTTGCAAATCTGAACATACTATTATATTCCTAGCTATAATTATTATTGTCAATATAATTACCAATTATAAGTTTAAGTGGAAGTCAGGGGCTCTTAACCTTTATTTTTTGTAGTGTGGACTCTTCTGGCTGTCTGATGGAGCTGGTGGACCCCTTCTCAGAATAATGTCCCTAAATGCATAAAATAAAATTCAATTCATTACACTGAAATGTATTAGAATATATTTTTTTAAATTCATGGTACTCAGGCTAAGAACCCCCTAGTCTTAAGAAAAAAATACAATCCAGGTTCTTAAAAACTATACTACAAACAAGAATATAACTCTCCAATAAAAGCACATGGGGAGAAATCTTTTGAAGATTTCCATATTCACTCAAAGATTTATATTTTTTGAAATTAAATATTGGAAGCCCCCAATGCTCAGTTTTCAGTCTTGTCTCTGACTCTAAGATGAGGCGTACCTGCTCAGTCTCTGGGAGGTTCTAGCCTGTAACACAATCTTACTTGTGGCCACTTCTGAACCAGAGGTAGTCAAGACATAAAAACAATTTGCATGAAAGTTCATGAGTTCATAGGTTCTCTTATTATGAGTCCATACTGACCTGTTTAACTCTCAAAAGCCTTGCCTTCAAGAAGCTGACAGAGGCAGCTGGATGGTGCGGTGAAGAGAGCACATGCCCTGGAGTCAGGAGGACCTGAGTTCAAATGTGAGCTCAGACACTTAACACACTTACTGGCTGTGTGACCCTGGGCAAGTCACTTAACCCCAACTGCCCTGCCTTCCCCCCTCCAAAAAAAAAAAAAGAAAAAGAAAAAGTTGACAGTATTAGCTACAGGGGGAAAAAAAGAAAAAAATACAATAATGTTCCTGAAGGAATACAGGAATCTGAGGCAGAATCAAGTGACTTCCCCAGGGTCACAAAGCTAGTAAGTGCCTGAGGCCAGATTGGAACTCACAAAGAGTTCCGATTTCAATTCTGACTTTAGGCCTAGCATTCTCTCCACTGTGCCCCCTAGCTGCCCCTACCATAAAGGTTAACTATGCTTACTATGATCTCACTTGATCCTTACTCTAGCCCTGGGAGGTAGACAGAGCTTTTGAGGAGAATTGAGAAACAGTCCCAGAAAGAGAGAGGGGGGGGGGAAGTAGTTTGCCCAAGGTCACATATCTGGGAACATTGTTGAGGTTTTTTGCTTTCTAATAATAGCTCACATCAACATAACGGTCATTCATGATTCTAGAGTTCTGACGATTAAAAAACTTCCCCCTCCTCACGAGGGGTGATGGAGTCAAGGCGTGGGATGAGTCATACATTTTTTAAAATGGTCAGCATGGAAATTTGTTTGCTTGATCATGCTTGTATATCACAAGGGTTCGTTTTCCTCTCCACCATGGAAGGAGGTGGCAAGAGAAAGAATGCTTGATAATTGAACAAAATAAAATTTATAATAATAACTCCCACATTTTTATCACATTTTTCCTTTGCAAAGTACTCTCCTCATAACAACTTCCAGAAGCAGGCAATGCAAGATAATTCCAAGAGAGTAGAAGGCTTGTCCAACATCACATGGCTAGTTGTGGTCACAACCAGGACATGAACCCAGGTCTCCTTATTGAAAGATCAGTGTTCTTTCTAATACCCAACGCTGCCCCTAAATAGCATCAGTCAGTTTCTCTTAGAAAGCAAACCCTAGATAGATACTCTGCTAACACACAAACCTTGAAGATGGCAGACCTCAGTCAATTTATCAGTCAATCAACAAGCATCTGTTAAGTGCCTACTGTGTGCCGGACATTCTGGCTGGGTGCTGGGGATGCAAAGAATGTAAGCCCCTTGCAGGCAAAGACTGATTTTTGTCTTTGGGAAACAACACATGCACAAATAAATAGATGCAAAATAAACAGAAAATGATTTGGAGGTATGGAAAGGAACAAATCATGAGATAATCAGGTAGTTCAGCAGATAGAGCGGGGGCTCTGGTATCTGGAAGATCTTAGATGAAATTCAGCCTCGGATACTTACTAGCTCTAAGACCTTGAGCAAATCATTTAAGCTGTTTCTGCCTCAGTTTCCTCACCTATAAAATGGGGGGGTGGTAATCATAACACCAACCTCCAATGTAAGGATCCAATGAGATAATATTCATAAAGCCCAACACATAGTAGGTGCTATATAAAAGCTAGCTAGAATTTTTATTATTAACAGCAGTTGGGTTGAACAAGCAGCCGCATTTAGAGTTTCCCTTAGGGATCCTAGTAAGAACAGTATTTCTTTCTGTCTCTCTTTGGGAAAGGCCAGTTCCCATCCTGCAAACTGCTAAGCAATCAAGATAAAGGCAGCCTGTCCCATTTTATAATGCTGAATGGAACCCTTTGGCCCATTAATCTTTATTGAGGCACGCAGCATTGTCCTCAGCATTCTGAAAGAATGTTTGATTAATCCAGGATTCCAAAGAGGATGGAGAAGCTTCTCTTGCAGTATGCAAACAAGGAGTTGCCCCTGGACAGCAGCAGATGGAATGCCAGAAGAATCTTGGGCAGTCTCCAGGGCAGCTCCTCAAGAACTCTGGCCTGAAGATACAAGGCAGATCTTCTGGTGTTGCTGGGTTTTTCCCCTGTCGGCCACAGAGGACCACTATGATCAGCTTAGAGACAGTGCAGGGAGGCACATTTGGACTCAATATAAGGAAAAACTTTCTACCAGCTAACACCACCTCTAGGGATGATCTCTTCCAGTGGTGTGCTAGTAAAATGTTGAATTAACTTGCCAAAAAGATATAGATGCAATATAGATATAGAGGTGTATGTAGCATATATGTATATATGCACACATACATATACATATGTGTGTTATATATATAAGAAAAATTTATAAATATATTTTTTCCTTTTGACATAATTTTATATAGTTTTCTTTTCAGCATATATTTCAGTTTTTTTCTTTTTGGTATATGTTATATATTTTTTCTTTATGTGTGTGTATGTGTATACATACACATGTATATGCAGGACACAAGTTTAATAATAATCACTAACATTTTCTTCATCACTTTCTTAAGGCTAAACAATCAACAAAACAATAAACCACACCTTGATTTGTAATGTTTGCCAATTTCTGATGTGTAAATGCTAACAATGAAAATTTAACAGCGTGAGCTGGCTGCAGCACAGTGCTCAGTCTCTTCCAACTCTAACACCCATGTAAAGGGGCTGCTACTGTAAGTAGTGAGCTCCCTAACCATAAGCTCAAGCTGAAAGTATCTGAGCAGACCCAAGAGCAAATCAGATAATCGATAGAAAAGCACTTTGGAATCTGGGTGGAAACTGTGACCCTGGGAAAGTTACTTGACCTCTGTTTGCCTCAGATTCCTCATCTGTAAAATGGGGACAACAGCACTTACTTTGCCGAGTTGCTGTGAGGATCAAATAATAACTGTAATGCGCTTAGTTCAATGACTAGCACATAGTAGGACCTGTATAAATGTTAGATAGTATTATTATCATAATTATTATTAATTAGTAACTGATAAAAATCTTTTTATCTATCTCAGGCAGCTAAATGGCACAGTGGATAGAATGCCCAGCCAGGGTCAGGAAGACAGATCTCCCTGAGCTCAAATCTGGCCTCAGACACTCACTAGTTGTGTGATCCCGGGCAAGTCACTTAACCCTGTTTGCCTCAGTTTCCACAGCTATAAAATGAGCTGGAGAAGGAAATGATCAATCTAGTATCTTTGCCAAGAAAACCCCAAATAGGGTATGAAGAGTCATTCACAACTGAAATGCCTAAACAATCACAAAATGTGCATCCATCTGTTAGAATCCTCTTCTTCCTCCAAGGTCTATCCCAAAGACTACTTCTTCCTAATCACTCCCAACGGAAAGGGACTTTTCCCTCCTAAAACTTCTTAGAGTACTTCTCTGGACCTTCTTGTCACCTAATTCACCTTCCACCTTGGATTTTACTTATTTGGGCATATAGCTTGTTCCAAATGTCTTAATGCTTACCGTTTCAAAACTGTATACAACCCTGTATATCATATTGCCCTATTCAAAAATAGGAACAGAGTCATTTTCCTTCCTTATATCCCTATAGTATCTTTATATACTCTATGTACCTAATAAATATTCTCTGAATTTAATTGGTAAAAGATTCCTCCACTGTACTGGAAGTTGGACAAGGAAATCTATGAAGTCCTTTGCAGATCTCAATAAGACAATTCCTTGAGATATCACTCCTTTGCCTATAGGATAAAATAAAACCACCTTACTCTGACATTCAAGGTCTCCAATGGTCTGATTCCAACTTCTTTCTGGGCTCATTTCATATATGGTTCCTTCTTGAAATCTCCATCCTAGGCAAACTTGATCTCTCCAACCTCCCTATAGGGTAATCTCCCCAACTTTGGAACCAATGGACGGCTCCACATGTACGCTGACTAATAAATATTATTCCACATAACAAATTAAAGGATATCACAAATGGAAGGGATTCCAATGGCCATCCAGTGAAATGCTGGTAGTCCCCTCCACAATATTCTGACAAATACATATTCAATGTGGAAAATGCAAAGCAACTTGAGAAAACTTATATTAACTGATGCAGAGCCAAGTAAGCAGAGAACAAAAGGGACAATCTATGCAATGACCACAATAACATAAAGCAAAATAATAATAATAATAATAATAGCAGAAAACCTTTATCTAACACTTTAAGGTTTGCAAAGCATTTTAATAATTATTATCTCATTTGATCATCACAACAAACCCAGGAGGTAGGTGCTTGTTGTTATTATCCCCATTTTACAGATGAGGGAACTGAGGCAGATATAAATTAAGTGACTTGTCCAGCCAGCAAGTAGATTTCCTGACTCCAGGTCCAGCTACCTCTAACAATGCACATTTAAAACCTGACACCAGAGTTCTTATGGTAAAATATAAATGTCCTCTTGTCAACAAAGAGATCACAGCAACGTCGAGTTTGAGCCAAAAGGGATCTTGAAGGAACCAAGAACTAGAAATATTAAGCAATTTACTGATCACCTAAGGAAGTGGTTCTCAAACTTCCTAATGCCCCGACCCTACATATCTGCATTTGGGCAGACCCGCCTGGAGATAGATAGAGGAACGGTGCCTTTGTTCCTAAAACTATAAGAAATATGTGTTTTTCCAATGGCCTTAAGCAACCCCTGTGACCCCTGTGAAAGGGTCGTTCGACCCCCAAAGAGTCGCGACCCACAGGTTGAGAACTACCAGCCTAAGTGAGCAAGTAGAAGAGTTAGGATTTGAACTCAAGCTTTCTGGCGCCAAATCCAGC
>CM053594.1:74587581-74616323 GCA_028646575.1 Pseudocheirus occidentalis | reverse complement strand
TACAAAAATGTTTTATATTAATTTTATTTTGGCACTTTATCTCTCACATTTTCCAGAAATGGACCCCACACATTTATTAACTTGAACTGATAAAGAAAACCTAGGTTCATGGCCTGTCCTCAAAGAACTTTCAATCTAGGAAGAGAGATAAGACATGTCTGTAAATAGCTGGAACCCAAAGCAGATTGTGAACAAGTTAAAAAATAAAAACAAATATAAAACACACAAGCAAAGTGTTAAGGGTTGTTCAAAGGAAGAACAGAGCACTTCCAGATGGGAGGACAGGGGAACAAGGAGGACTTCATGGTGGAGGTAGCATCTAAACTAAGCCCTAAAAAAAAAAAAAAATTAATTGGACTTCACCAAGAAAAAATATCATTTCAAGGACGGAAAGGGGAAACATTTAATTAGAGAGCATTTCCTAAACATGAAATAACTCAAAGCAGGAAAGCAAGGAAGCCATCTGCAGAAATAACTTTGTGAGACTTGATGGTAGAAGAAGCAAGGGTGCTAGGGTTAGAATCCAATGACTCGAATTCAAATCCTGGTTTTGTCACTTTCTTCCTGCATGCCTGGGACAGGTCGCTTAACCTCTCTGGGCTCCAGTTTCCTTAGTTATAAAATGAATGGGCTGGCCTGGATGACCTCTAGTTCTAAATCTGTGGTCTTGCAAAATAGAAAAGTTCTTGGAAGAAGAGACTGGAAAGATAGGTTGGGTATGGCCAGATGGCAGAGTTGAGGTTTTTTTTAAAAATTTGTGCTAGCTAGGTGGCATAATAATGATGGTTACTGCTGGACTCCAATTCAGGAAGATCTGAATTCAAATCCTGCCTCAGACAACTTAGCAGTGTGGACACGGGCAAGTTACTTAAGTTCTCTGTGCCTCAGTTTCCTCATCTTTTCAATGGTCTCAAGGTCTTTCCATCCCTAAATCCATGGTCCATGAAGAGTAGTTGTACAAATGGTAAGTAGTACACAAATAGCACACTGCTATATACTACAGTAAAAACATTAAGTAAGCGTCAAATACTAAGAGTGGACCTAAGTGGTGCGGTTAGAAATATGAATTAACAAGCATTTATTAAGCATCTACTATGTGCCAGGCTCTGGGGATAGGAAAAGAGGAAGGACAGTTCCTGCCCTCAGGGAGCTTACGACGTAAGGGGGAAGACAGCATGCAAATGGATATATACAAAGCAAGCTACAAGCAGGATAAATCAGAAATGACTTTTAAAAGGGAAAGCACTGGAATTAAGCTGGATTGGGGGAGGTTTCTACTAAAAGGTGGAATTTTCGCTGGGATTTAAGAGCAGAGGAGGGAAAGCATTCCAGGAATGAGGCAAAAGCCTAGATCCAAGAGATGGAGGGTCTTGTTTGTGGAACAAAGGCAGGGAGGCGGGAAAGGGTGTGACCCTGTATTTATATTGTTATTTAACTATTTCCGACTAGTAACTGGTAGGTGAATCAAATTGTATGATCTTGGGCAAATTACTTTAACTCCTACTTTTCTTATCCATAAAATCAGATAGTAACATTTGCCCTAGCAGCTTCAGTGAGGAAAGTGTTAGGTAAATGTAAGCCTTCGAAGGTCACTACAAACAAAAAGATTAAGATCTCCCACAAAGGCTCTTCACTTTGCTGCAACTCTGGGAAGCCTTAGAAGAGAATGTGATCCTCTGGGCAATGGGGAGCTAGGCAGGTGTTTGAGTAAGGGTAGGGGAAGAACAAGCCAGCCTTTGAGGCAAGTTTTTTTCCCTCCTTTCTTTCCCTTTTAATTTATATACGTAGCCAGAACAGAAAATCTATTCCCTTGCTAGCAGGCTATGCCCTAGGAGGAGATATATGAGCTCTCCAACTGTCCAGCCTTCTGTTTTCTGGCCCCTGTTCCCTCTCCCCTGGATGGAAGCCAAGTGGCCTCAGTCCTCCTGCCAATATCCTTTCCCTCTCCTGCAGCGCTGGCAGCTTTTCCTCCCAGTGCTCAGTTCCCTGCCTAGGCTCTCTCTTGACGACTACAGAAAATCTAGACTGGCCTGAGCTTTTGAGTCCCTACCCCATATGCACAAAAGCAACTCCCATTTATAGAACATGTTGCGGTTACAGAGTGACTTCTATACAGCATCTCATGTGAGATCAGGAAACTGAGGATCAGGAAGGACAGTTAACTTGCCCAAGGTCACCCAGCTAGGAAATTCAGGAGACAGGTCTCTAACCAAGGTCTTATAACTTCAACTCCAATGTTCTTTCTATTATATCATAGAATTTTTGTTTTGCATGCCTCTGGGCAGAGCTGTAAGTAACTAGGGAAAGAGGTACTGGAAGAGGAAGCAGCATTTTGTCCCAAGGTGCAAAAATTGGGATGGTTCTAATAATACCATATCCCTTCAGCAGGTAGAAAAATTGGAATTCAACACCCAGTTAGCAAGAATCATTAGTTATAATAGGAAGCTACTAAATGACGTAATGCATTCCCGGTGAGCTACCAACCCTGCTCCCTCCCCCAACAACTGCCTTCAGGTGATCTGGAGTTCTATCTCTCCCTACCTCCTCAACACAAAAGAGTTTGGAGGTCTTGTTCCTCACCAGATCATGTGTCCAATATCCAATGTCTTCTGCACCCATGAATTTATCTCAAAAAATTGAGTTGAGGATACTTTTCATGATACCTGCACTGGGAAGCAGTCCTCCAGTCTGAGTTCATGATTTAGCCATGTGGCACTAACTGGCTTCACAGTTCTGAGCCTCAGTTTCACCTCTCCTAGATAGAAATATGAGCTACACCACTTACCTCTTATGTTTGTTGTGAGAACACACTTGTTAACCTTAAATATGAGCTGCTATTATTTATTTATCAGGTACTAACAATTCATATCAACAAAACAAATCAGTTTAATAAATGTCCATTGCTAAGTACAAGGACCAGGTTCTAATCTGTAGAAAATAGAGATGAAAAAATATAATGCCTGTCATCCAACAGTTATCTAAATAACTAAGGCAGGTTGTGATGTGTCAGAAAAGTGACACCAGAGAGAAGAAAGGAGGAAGAGATAGTTCATGGAGGAGTTAACCTTGTTCTACCTGTATGACCAGGGGCAAGTCAATTAATTTCTCTTAGTCTTGGGTTGCAAAATCTGTAAAACAAGGGACTTTGATGAGATCTCTTAAATCCCTTCCTTCTCAAAAACTATGATTCTGTACTGAGGAAGACAGGACGAAGGGGCATAAATTCAGAAAACTTAGCTTGTACATCTCATTCAAGACTCAGTTAAGATGTGACAAAGATTACAAGCGCCCAGGGAGTCAGGATCCTCTCTGTTGTCTCCCAGCCTAGTGTCATGAGAAGAATATAATCATGGGATTTAGCACCCATCTAGCTCTGAAAAAGATTGTCCTCTACAGAAGAGGTGTCAAATTGAGGCTACCAAGTCAGAAACGCAATTGGGATATGCTTAATAAAGAAAGAAAAATACAATACAAAATAGGTAACTTGTGGTTTTCTAAGTCAATTTGTGGGCCCACAGGGATTCATTTCTGTTTGAGTTTGATAGCACCGTTCTGCAACATATCCAAGTGATCATCATCATTTGCTAGAGGACCCGAGTGAGAGGGAAGTCAGTGCCTCCTGAGGTAGCCCATTCTTGTTTGTTGTTATTCAATCATTTTTCACTTCAACTACTCATGACCCCATTTGGGGTTTTCATAGCAAAGACATTGAAGCAGTGTGCCATTTCCTTCTCCTGCTTATTTTACAGTTAAGAAAACTGAGACAGAGTTAAGTGACTTGCCCAGGGTCACACAGTTAGTAAGTGTCTGAGGATGAATTTGAACTCAGGAAGGAAGATGAGTCTTCTTGATTCCAGGCTTGGCGCTCTATCCACTGGAACACCTAGCTGCCTCTGTCCCTTTGTTGGACAGCTCCAGTTATGAGGAAGCTCTTCCTTACCTGAAACCTAAATCTTCCTCTTTTCAGCTTCTACTTTATGTAGAAGTTCTGATTGCTTGAGGTTCTGATCCTTAGTTTAGCTATACAAGTCCAAGCCTTCTTCTATATGACAGTCCTAAAAATATCTGAAGACAATAATAATTCCCACCCATCCCTAGCCAAGTCTTCTGTTTATCAAGCAAAATATCCCAGTTCCTTCCATACAACCTCTTGTGTCATGAACCTAAGATCTTACTTCATTGTGATTGCCCTCCTCTAGCCCTCCAACTAATCAAAATCTTTCCTAAAAGGTGATGCCCAGAAATGAATGCAGAATCCCAGGTATAATCTGACCACAACAGAGCAAAGTAGGATTACTTCTCCTTCTAGTCCTGGACACTATCCTTCTCTTAATATAGTCTATGAACACATTGTCTTTTGGGAAGACATGATAACTGTGGATATTCAGCTTATAGTCCACTAAAACAATCTCATCAGTTTCAGATGGATTCCTGCCTAGCCAACCTTCCTTCATCTTGTACATGTGAAGTGAATTTTTTGACCCAAATGTAAGACATTTTTTCCCTATTCAATTTCTTATTAGATTTGACTCTATAAATGCTGAAATAAATAAAGTTGAATGATGTAGTTTGGTTCTGGTTCTATCACCAAATGTATTCACTAGTTTGACTACCTCTCCTAGCTCTATGTCACCTAAAAATGTGATGATTGTGACATGTCTTGTTACCAAAGTCACGGATAAAAATCTTAAACAACACACAGTCAATGCCATATTCTTGGAGGTAGTCCATCAGAGATCTCATTCCAGGTGGACAGCAAACCATTAATGAATGACTATTCTTGGGTACAGTCACTCAATCAGTTCTAAATCTATTCAGACAGATGGTGGTGTAAAACCAGGGGTATCAGACAGAGATAGAAACATATCCCCATAGTCCATATATTGACTTAGAAAACCACAAATTAACATTATGTTGTATTGTATCTTTATTTATTTTGTTAAATACTTCCCAATTACAGTTTAGTCTGTTTTAGCCAGCTGGGAAGTTTTTAAAAGTTTGACACCTCTGATCTAAACCATATCACATTAACTTGTCCATAACAATAACATAAAGGATTTGTCCAGTCCTCTTTCACAATCCATACAAACTGTATATTTAGTGTTCTCTTAGACTAGCTCTTAGGAAGAGCCTTGATTCTAAAGAAAACCTGAACTCAAATTCTGCCACTAACATTTACTACCTGTGTGACCTTAGGTAGATCATTTAACTGTCCTGTGCCTCAGTTTACACACTTGTAAATTGAAAGGGTTATACTAGATGGCCTCTGAAAAGCCTTACAGCTCTAGACCTATGATCCAATAATTTTACTTCTTCAGTACTTCTAAGTACCCTTGATACTCTAAGATAACATAAGATTTTACTATATGTAAAAACTCTTCCTATCTCTCATTTAGCAAACTTGTAATCATTTTATGAATCTCTTCCATTATTATTTTAAAGAATCTACAATTATGTATAACCACTTAACTTCTTGGTCATTTATGTCTTATCTCCCTATGGAGATGAAGGTAAGTTCCTTGAGGCCAGGAAAAATGTGTCATTTTACCACTCATACATCCCAAACACATATGTGGTATTCAAGGATTGGGAAAGAATCATAGAATGGCAGCGCTGAACAAAGTATATTAAAGCATTGTAGAAGTGGAGGGAACCTTAGAGTATAAAATACTAGAGAAATAAGGGGCCATAGGATGATCAGCTTAGACTAAGAGGGGAACTTACAAGATTGTCAAGTCCAAATTCTTTATTTTACGGATAAGAATACTGAGGCCCAGAAATGGTAAGTGACTTGCCCAGGGTAATACTGGGAGTAAATAAGTAGCAGAACTGAAATCCAAACACAGGTCTTATTTCCAATCCAGATGTCTTCCTACTACAAATTATATTTATCTATATAATAAAGTAATTAAACTAGAAGGTTCCAAAACCTCCTTCTTTCTATAACATTTTCCTAATCTTCAAAACGAGAGATTGAGAATAGACGACTGTCATGGTTCCTTCAAGGTCTCGTGGCATAGTGGAGAGAACACTGAACCTGAAAACCAGGAAGACCTGGGTCAGAATCCCAACTCAAACACTTATTGGTTATGTATCCCTGGGCAAGTCATTTAACCTGGAAAATTTAACCTGGAGAAGAGAAGACTCAAACAAGATACAATAGCTGTCTTCAGGTATTTCAAAGGCTCTCGTGTGGAAAAGGGATTAGACCCCAAGAGTAAAACCAGAAACAAAGGGTGAAAGCTACAAAGAAATCAATTTAGACTTGAAGGGAGGATGGGGGAAGCTTCCTAACAAACAAAGCTGTCCAAAAGTGGAGTGGAATCTGGAGCTGATGGGTTCCACCTCATTTTGGATTTTCAAGAAGAAGTTGAATTTGTCATAATAGGGATTCTTTTTGTGAATAGGTTGGACCAGCAGGAGTGGGGAACCTGTGACCTCGAGGCCACATGCGGCCATCTAAGTCCTCAAGTGTGGTCCTTTGACTCAATCTGCAGGTTCCCCACCCCTGAACTAGATGGCCACCAAGGTCCCTACCAACACTCAAATTCTGTGATTCTGTGACCTTACTTTCTTTCTCTGAAAAACGAGCTGGTTGAATTAGATGATATCCAGGTCCCTTCCTAAGATCAAATGAACTTTCTAGCCTGTTTCTTAAAAACATCAAGAACAGGAGGGTGGGGTCATCTGGGAGAATAAGAGAAGGAAAAAATACCCTTTGAAACTCCATAAATAGCCTCCCTGTACCTGGCTGTGCCTGTTCTTCCAATTCTCCATCTGGCACCTGATCCAAATATGATTCTTCCTCCCCTCCTCCCAAATGCAGGTCTTTGCTACAAGGACATTTCAAATGGGAGAGGAGAATAAAACCATGGGGGCAGTAGAGTGGACAAAAGGAGTCAGAGGACCTGGATTTTAACGTTGGGTCTTCCTCTCACAATACAATGATTTACTTCACTTATGTCAGCCTCGGTTTCCTCAAGTATAAAACAAAGAATTTGGACTAAATATCTTTTATGATCAGAGAATCTCAAATTGAAAGAGATCTAGGATAGAACCAAGGAATGTGCTTTGGTTGTCTTTCTGAATGATTCCATGGAGACCATGATGCCATTTTCCCTGAGTTAGGTCAGCTAAGTTCACTGATACCAAGTCACAGAAGAGAGCACTGTAAGGAAAGCAGATGCCCATCTACTGGGAAATAGCTAAACAACATTTGGTATATTACTAAAATTGACTGTTTTTGAACAGTAAGAAATGGTACAAATTTTAAAATTCAGAGAAGTTTGGGAAGACTTACATGAACTGATACGAACAAGGTATGTAGAATGAGAAAAGCAAGTGCGTGAAGGAAAACATCCTTACACTGATTACAGTTTGAAAGTATTTCAGTATCCAACCATGACTTTAGAGCACTGATGATGAAGTATGCCTCCAACCTCCCCACAGAACTTCTAAAGCAGCATTATATAACTAAAAGTAAAGGAAATATGGAAAGACTTTCCAGATCTGACATTCTGCTCATCTAAGAAACTTGCAGCTCTACAGTTAAAGTGTGCATAAATAGAGATAACTACCCTGATCCTGGATTAGGATTGGCAAGGCAAAGAAGCTATCTGGAACTAAGGAGGAAAAACATTGTACAGATGCAGAATGAGGCATGAGGAGGTAGTGTGGTGCAGTGGAAAGAGTGCTGGCTCTAGGGTGAGAGATTCTAGTTTCAAACCTCATCCTTGATGACTTCTACCTATGTGGCTTTGAACAAATCACTTGAAATCCCTGGACATTGGATTCCTCATCTCTAAAATGAGAAGGTTGAACTACATGGTCTCTGGGGTCCTTCCCAGTCCTAAATCTATACCCCCAGTGTATTGATTTTTTCCTAGACTATTTAGTTTGACTTATTTGTTACAAGGGAGGGTTCTGTTAGGGGATGGAGAGGAGTGTTTCATTGGGAAGTAACATGTATTTTTTAAGAGGGCCAATAAAACACCTAAAATTTAAAAAGAGAGAGTACTATAGAGATAAGAGACATCCCATGAATCAGATATTTATTACATTCAAAATTAAAACTGCTCATTTAAAAATATTTAATTTAAAAATAATAAATCCATTGCATCTTTTCAATGTGTGTTTTTTAACTGTATTTCCCCCCAAAATGGTGAGAAGAGTAGCATTGTTTTACTTACTTTTACAAATCTCTTAAAGACTTCTTGGAAGGCATGTTTCTCATGTGTGTTTTTTCATTCAGTCTGTTGTATATACTGTTTGGATTGAAGTATATAAAGAAAAGCTGACCTCACACAGGTTTGTAGTTGGAAAAAGGATAAATATCTTAAGAGTGAAATAACATCTTAGTGTAATTGTGGGAATAAATTTGGCCTAAAGGACCCCCTCAAAGGGTGTCAAGGATGCTCAAGGGTCCTCAGAAAAAAATTTGAGAACTGATGCTCTAAGGTCCCTTTCAGCTTCATGTTCTAAGATCCCCTTTTGCTGACATCCTTTGATCCTAATAAGATATTCTAAGATGTTCCTTCTGCAGAGGTTTTTGTGAAAGCTCTGTGTTTACTTTGTAACATAAGTTTCAAGGGAAATCCATCTGAGATCAGCAGGCTCCACTGAACCCACAAACATCTACATTTTTAAAAACTTAAACACGTCTTCTAAGAATTTGATAAGACTTTCTGCCTTTATCTTGTCTACAGCACATTCACATCTGGTCCCTTTTTTTTCTTACGGCAACTTCTCTCTCCCAAGTAGGCAAGTCAAATATTATTATTTTTCCCATTTTACTAGTAAGGAAAGTTAAGGACAGCTTCATTTTGCCTGGCTCAAAGTCAAATTGGTGTCACTAGTAGAATGAGAACCTTGAACTCTGGGGTGCAGAGTTCCCTCTTTGACATTTTCAGTAATAAGATCTTAACCAAACAAAAAATAAATAATTAAAAGATTAATCTTCCAAAAAAGATCTTAACCAGAAATATTTCTTTCCATCTTGTAGCAAGGAGACTATATAATCCCATGTGGGCTACAGCTGCTGAAGCATTGCTATTATTACAAATAATCATTAATATCTCACTATGGCATGGCAGTGCCCTTGAGCATGTCCTGGTCATCTCAAGAGCAACCTCAAAGGTAGCCTTAGACCAGAGATTACATTCTAGAGCAAAGGTTGAGGATCACTAGCCTCAAGTGGCCTGTATAACTCCTGAGTGATGCCTGAACCAGATTAAAATGTAACTGGAAAATGTTTGGCAAAATTAAGTATAAAATACAACATAGATAATGTTAATTTATGGTTTTCTAAGTTAATATGTAACTGAAGAAATATGTTTCTATTTGTGTTAGATATCACTGCAAGTCTGGAGGACTTAACTCTTTCAGTTCCAAAATTCCTACTCCTCCGTTGCACTGCTCTGCTGATGGGGGAGTGCTTCACGAGACCCACTACATGTAGGTGGTGCTAGCTATCTTTTCACCTGAATCTACCTTCCAGTTTAAAGCCATCCTGAAATTAATGCCACCATAGCTACTGAAAAGGGTGTGGGTGTTTATTCTGCTATGGATTTATTCACCATCTCTATAACTATCCAAATCAAAGTAACCTTCCCTGGCTACCACTCTCCTACTGACACAAACATACAGTGCTCCATGTTTTCATTCATTTGTTCACTCTTTCACTCATTCAGTTGTCTTGAGAAATATTTACTAAGCACCTGCTCTCTGCAAATACCATTGCCAAGCTCTAGCAGGGTTACAGAGAAAAATAAAATATGGCTACCTCTTATGTCCCTAGCTTGCCTCCAGATTCAGTTCAAATCATACCTGCAAGTTGAGGCATTTCCTTGCTGTCACCCAAGCTATTCATATCTCCCTCCTGAGATTACTACATTCATCTATTAAATATCTCATAAGTACCTAGTTAATTAATGTGCCAACTCCCCTATTAGAGTGTAAGCATCTTGAGGGCAGCAATTGTTTTTATCCTTTCTTTGTATTCCCTGCACTAAGCACAGGGAGCACTTAATAAAAGCTTGTTAACTGACAGTTGCCTTCAAGAAGCATACAATTTAGTCAAATTAATAAAGTATTCATACAAATAACTTTATTATAAAGTAGAATATGAAAACAAGATTTTTGAAAGATAGAGACAAAATGAGATCTTTGGATAGGTAGATGAGAAGGAATATCTGAGTTAGTTCTTCGAGCATGGATGTAATTTAAATAAGGAGAAATGGAGAGGTGGGGTGTAGCATTCCAAGCACAGAGAAAAGAGTCAAAGAAGATGAAGAAGCAGGAAAACAAATGTTTTGGAGACTAACTCCAATGTTGGAGGCTAACTGAATAATGTATTTTTGCAGTAACAAAATGAAGTAACTTTGCTGACATTTCCTGACCATTTTGTTTTTTTTTTCACAAAGATACTGGAATGGTTTGCTAGTTCTTTGTCTAGCTCACTATATAGATGAGGAAACTGAGGCAAACAGGGTCAAATGACTTGCCTAGGGTCACACAGATTTAAACTCAGAAAGAGCTTCACCACTCCAGGTCCAACACTCTATCCACTGTACCACCAACCTGCCCCACTTTATAGAGAACTACAAATGCTAGGTTGAAGAGTTTGAATTTTATCTTCGAATTTTTTTTTTTACTATTTTGGTTTTAATCTGTAAACTTTGGACCACTGAATAGATTATACACTCCTCAAAGGTAGGAATTGTACTATTTCTTTTGATACTCCCTCTACCAGTGCTTTAAAAACATCATATGGGGCTCAAGAAATATTTGACTGAATGAATGAATGAGTGACCAAGAGAAGGAAAGAAAGAATGAAGGAAAGACGGAAGGAAAAAAAGGATGGAAGGGATGAACAGATGGATGGATGGTTATGTAACAGGATATATAGATGAAGTTACTCAAATTTGCAGTGATGGGTGTATGTGTATGTATGTGCACACGTACATGTTAATTGATGTTGGCAACCTAGAACCATTATACTCTCAAGGACATTCTATTAAAATTTTTCTTTTCCTATCTTTTATGATTTCTCCATCCATTTTTCTTCCTTAAGTTGTAAGCTTACTCCAAGAAGAGACCTTTGTAGCATAACATCAATTTCCATGGTATGATTTTTTTTGCATTTGTCCATGAAATTAAAGTATATGCACCTTCCAAAACATCTTCACAATTTCTTGACAGCTTGTAATGTTCTTCTTGGTTCTGAACTATTTCCCAGTATCCTCAGTACCTAGCACTTGGCTTCCAACAAAATTTAACAGATTTTTTTAATGAAGTCATTCTCAGGTATTTTAATAATATGAAGTAACTACATAATAAGTGGAAACAACAGAGGTCTTCTGGTGTTTTATTTAGTAAACTAAGACAAATTGTTTTCCCATAAACTTTTGCTCATCGAGAGAGACAGAGAAGACAGACAGAGAGACAGACAGAGAGAGAGAGAGCGCCTCACACACACACTCAATCGTCTAGGTTTAAATAAATATTAGATTACTAACTATACCATTTATTAACAGAATAACAAGCAATAAAACAAAGATAGAAATAAGTATTTATAATACATCAATTCTGAGAAAGATTGCAGCTAAAATTGCCATCACAACGAATGATGATGTCCTTTTAATTCTTGAAACACAGTTCTACAACTCAGTTCTTTCTGGATACCAATTAACATCTTTTCTTAAGAGTTTTCTTTAGTCTTTGCCAAGACAAAGGTAAAGCCCAGTTCTCTCCCGGCATTAAGTTCACTTAGTCCTTTTCTCCTGTCATCTCCTCAGGTATCAGAATCAACAGGACAATTAAAGTGCTAGTCTTTCAAGATTCTACTGTCTCTTAATAACAGTGTAACAGAATAGAATGTGCTAGATCATGTAAGGGTAGTAGATCCTAAATCCCCACTACAATAGTAATAGCTCAAATGCAAGTAGCACCGTGGAAAAACAGGTACATCAGTGAATTCTTTGTGGAACTGTGAACTGGTCTAGTCATTCTAAAAAGCAACTTGGAATTGTGCTGCAAGACTTAACCAAACTTTCTATGTTCTTTGACTCAGCAATATCACTACTAGACCTATATCCCACCCCCCAAAAAAGAAAAAAATTTCCACATGTATGAAAAATATTCGTAGTTGTTTTTGTGTCAACAAACTCCAAACTAAGGAACTGTCCACAAATTGGGGGACAGTTGAACACGTTATTGGCATATGAATGTAAAGAAAGACTAATGTGCTATAAGAAATGAAGAAAAAGGCAGTTTCTGGGAGAACTGGAAATATTCGTGTGAAGTTATGCAAAGTAAAGTGGACAGAACCAGGACACCAATTTACACTATAATTTTAATATTATAAAAACAAACAATTGTGAAAAATTCTGAAAAAGAAATGATAATTCTAGTCAAGGAAATGCTCAACTATAATTCCAGAGGAATGGTAAAGAATGTTGCCCATTGGGGCGGCTAGGTGGTGTAGTGAATAGAGCACTGACCCTGGAGTCAGGAGGACCTGAGTTCAAATCTGGCCTCAGACACTTAACACAAAAACTAGCTGTGTGACCTTGGGCAAGTCACTTAACCCCAACTGCCCTCCAAAAAGCAAAAAAAGAAAAAATAATTTAAAAAAAAGAATGCTGCCCATCTCATGACAGAAAGATGATGAACTAAAATGTGTAATGAAAAATGAATTTTTAGACATGTTCAAAGTAGGAATTTGTTTTTCTTGACAAAGGTCCTATGATATAAGTGGCCCATATTTCTTTCTTTCTTTTCTTTTCTTTACTTTCCCCCAGAGGATGGAAAAGAAAGGAGGAAGAAAACTTAAGTCTTTATAATTGAAAAGAAATCATTTTTTAAAAAAACAACCCTGCAAGAAGAGATAGTAAGAGATACATTATTTAAAATAACTATAGACAGTATAAAATACCTAGTAGTCTACCTGCCAAAACAAATACAAGAACTGAATGAACAAAATTATTTTTTTAAACTTATATAAATAAAATTGATTTAAATAATCAGAGAAATTAAATAGCAATGGTTCATGAGTAGGCAGAGCCAGTATAATAAAAATGACAGTTTTACCTACATTAATCTATATATTCAATGCCATCCCAATTAAAGTACCAAAAAATATTCTACTAAGTTAGGAAATATAATAACAAAATTCATTTGGAAGAACAAAAGATCAAGAATATGAAAGGAAATTTTAAAAATGTAAAGGAAAGAAGTTTAGCAGTACCAGATCTTAAACTATATTTTAAGGCAGTAATTATCAAGACTATCAGGTACAGGCTAAAAAATAAAAAGGTAGATCAGTGGAACAGAGTAGACACACAATCTGCAGTAGCAAATGACTATAGTAACCTTATGCTTGACAAGTGTAAAGACTTAAGGTTTTGGAAGAAGAATTAATTATTTGGCAAAAAAAAATGTTGGAAAAGCTGGAAAGCAGTCTGGCAGAAACTGGGCATAGACCAACATCTTACACCATTACAAAGATAAGACCAAAATGGATACATGACCTAGATATAAAGGGAGATAATAC
The DNA here is from genome assembly GCA_028646575.1 of Pseudocheirus occidentalis. Lineage (NCBI taxonomy): Eukaryota > Metazoa > Chordata > Mammalia > Diprotodontia > Pseudocheiridae > Pseudocheirus > Pseudocheirus occidentalis. Next base: position 74,602,771 of record CM053594.1, on the reverse strand, counting down.
AAGAAAATTGGAGAACATGGAACATATTACTTGTCAGACTTATGGATAAGTGAAAAATGAAACAGAGAACATTATGAAGTATAAAATAGATAATTTTGGTTACATTAAATTAAAAAGATTTTGTACAAATAAAATCAATAGAAGCAAGATCAGAAGGAGAGGAGGAAATGGGAGTGGGGGGAGAGATCTGAATGTTTATAAATAGTTTCTCAGATAAAGGTCTCATATTTCAAATATATAAAGAACTTTATCAAATCTATAAGAATACAAGTCATTCCTTAATTGATAAATGGTCAAAGGATATGAACAGGCAGTTGTCTGAAAAAGAAATCAAAAGTTTATAGTCATATAAAAATGCTCTAAATCATTATTGATTAGAAAAATGAAAATTTTAAAAACCTTGAGATATCATTTTGCACCTGTTAGACTGCCCTAAATGATAGAAGGGGAAAGCAACAAATGTTGGAGGGGATGTGGAATAATCAGGACACTAATTCACTGTTGGTGGAACTGTGAACTGGTCCAGTCATATTTGGAATTATGCCCAAAAAATTTTTTAATTGCTTATAACCTTTGACCCAGCAATATCACCATTAGGTCTATTTCCCAAGAAGATTAGGGGAAATGGAAAATAACTTACATGTTCTAAAATATTTGTACCAGCTTTTTTGTGGTGGCAAAGAACTGAAAATTGCAAGGTTATTCATCAATTGGGGGATGGCTAAACAAGGTATGGTATATGGTCATGATGGAATACTACTATACTATAAGAAATTATGACCTTGATGATTTTAGGAAAACATGGAAAAACATGCATGAAATAATTAAAAGTGAAATGAGTAGAACCAAGAGAACATTATACACAGCAACAGCAATATTGTTTTAGGGACAACTTTGAATAACCAAGTAATTCTGTCTATTATAAATACCCAAATTAACTACAAAAGACGTATGAAAGAACTAATGAAAGATGCTATCTGTATCCAGAGAAAAAACTAATAAGCAGAAGTGTATATAGTAAGGAGATACACACACACACACACACATATTTGTATCTATAGCCATCTCTCTAGGACAGGGAGCATGGTAGGGAAGAGATACATGTAAACTTTATTATATATTTTAAGAAGAAAGGCAAGTTGTACATAATAGATATGCAACCCTCTTTTTTTCCCTATTCTACTTTGTTATGGAAATGCTTATTTTATTTCTTAAGTTCAAGATTTTTTTAAAAAATAAAGAAGAAAAACAAAGCAGTATATATTCATTATCATATTTGATCCTCATGACCCTGGTAAGACTGTCAGGACAGGCATTTTTATGCTTACTTTACAAATGAGGAAGACAAAGGATGGTATGCTCAAGGTCATACCTCGAAGAGATGGTAGAGGCAGGACTTACCTTTTTTTTTTTTTTACCTTTTTTATCCCAAGTGCAGTGCCTTACTTATAGTAAGTACTTAATATGTGTTTAATTCATTTCAACAAACATCATCATATTGCCACTTGTAAAATATGTATAGACAAGTGGTTTATCCTGTGGCTTAATATAAAATCTATAATCTTTTAGAACTTCTATTTGTTCAAATGACCAGCTGCTATTTGTTTTTCCAGTGAGTTTTTGTGTGTGGAGATAGATCCATCTTCCATTTTCAGCACAGTACAGAGAATAAAGTGCTAGGCTTGGAGCCAGGGAGACCTTAGTTCATAAATTCATAGATTTAGAGCTGGAATAGACCTCAGAGGCCATTTAATCCAACTCCCTCATTTGACTGATGAGAAAATTTGGGCCCAGAGAGGATGAATAATTTGCCCAAGGTCACATAGGAAGTGACAGAGGTAGAATTCAAACTCAGGTTCTTGGATTCCAAATCTGGTGATCTTTGCTGTCTAGAATTTAACCCTGATACTTATTACCTATTTGACTCTAGGTGAATCTCTTAACGTCTCCAATTCACTCCAATTCAGCTTCTTTATCTGTGAAATGCTAAGAATAGCACCCAATTCCCAGAGCTGTTGTGAGAAATGAATGAGATGATGAATATAAAAGCACTTTGGAAACCTTGAAGCATTATATATATATATATATATGGAAACTAGTAGTAACAATGGTGGTGATAGTAAGAGAGAAGGAGGAGAAAGATAGTGGTGGCAGTGATAATGATGGTGGTGGTAGTAGTGCTGGTAGTAGTAGTAGCAGTAGTAGTAATAGTGGTGGTGGTGGTGGTGGCAGTAGTAGTGGTAGTAGTAGTAGTAGTTATAGTGGTGATTATAGCATTACTTGAAGTAGTGGTGGTGGTGGTGGTAATGGTAGTAATAATCATAGTAATAGTCACAGTAGTAGTTGTAGTAGAAGTGGTAGTAGTGCTGTTTGTGGTGGTGTTAATATTGGAGCAGCTAGGTTAAAGCTTGATAAAGCACCGGGCTTGGAGTCAGGAAGACCTGAATTCAAATACAGCCTTAGACACTTACCAGCTGTGTGTCAGAAGGAAAACTCAACTGCACCAAGGTGAGAGTGAAAGTCCAGCAGAGGCCAAGCCCCAAAAAACCAGCAGTAGACCTTGGGATGACTGAATCAGTGGTGGCAATTCCATACCTTTCAGTCCACAGATGGTAAGGGGAGCAGACAACTGGTTAGAAGGATATTATAGGGGTCCTTTTGCTAGCACTAGGGAGCAGGATTCACTTGCATTACCTGTAGTTGGATCTAAGTGGCAGCCCTGGGTTTAACTATCAGGGCAAAGAAGAGCACTAGCACACCAGAACTTGCAGCCACAGGGAAGTTGAGATCCTGGTCATAATTCCATGGTGAAAAAGAATGCTTGTAGTCCCACACCAGATCATAGGATGGGAGAATAATAAACACGCCACTCCCTAGATCATACTACCTTGGAACAACTGAAAAATGACAGGTCCCAAGAATTATTTTTGAAAACAACTACGCAGAAATACCTGAAGATTGAGAGTGCCCTCTCCACTCATGAAGGAGAGCCCCACTTTAACAAAGAGTTAGAAATCAAGAAGTAGGCTGGAAAATGACCAAATAGCAGAAAAAGATCACAACTATAGAAAGTTAATATGGAAACAGAGAAGATCAAAACACAAACTCAGAAAAAGACAAAGTCAAAATTGTTATATTCAAAGCCTCAAAGAACAATATTGAGAATTAGTCTCAGGACACAGAAGAGCTCAAAGTGGATTTTAAAATCAAGTAAGGGAAGCAGAAGAAAAAAATGGGAAGAGAAATGAGAGTGGTGAAAGAAAATCATGAAAAAAAGAGTCAACAGCTTGGTAAAGGAGGCACAAAAAATGCTTAAGAAAATAACATTTTAGAAAACACAATAGACCAAATGGGAAAAGAGATACAAAAATCCAATGAAGAGAAGAATGCCTTAAAAAGCAAAATTGATCAAATGGAAGAAGACCTACAAAAATTCATGGAAGTAAAGAACTCCTAAAAAAGTAGAATTGGCCAGATGGAAAAGGAAGTACAAAAGCTCACTAAAGAAAGTAATTATTCAAAAGTTAGAATTGGGCAAGTGGAAACTAATGACTCCATGAGACAGCAAGAAACAATAAAACAAAATCAAAAGAATGAAAAAAATACAAGAAAATGTGAAAATATCTCATTGGAAAAACCACTGACCTAGAAAATAGATCCAGGAGAAATATTTAGGAATTATTGGACTACCTAAAGGCCATGATAAAAGAAAAAGAGTCTAAACATCACCTTTCAAGAAATTATTAAGGAAAATTGCCCTGATAGTCCAGAACCTGAGGATAAATAGAAATTGAAAGAATCCACCAATCACTTCCTGAAAGAAATCCCAAAATGAAAACTCCTAGGAATCAAATTCCAGAACTCTTAGGTCAAGGACAAAATATTTCAAGTAGACAAAAAAAATTTAAATATTGTGGAGCTAAAGTCAGGATAACACAAGATTTAGCACTTTCTATATTAAAAATCAGAGAACTTGGAATATGATATTCCAGAGTGCAAAAGAGCCAGCAAAACTGAACATAATCCTCCAGGGGGAGAATGGATATTCAATGAAATAGAGGACTTTCAAGCATTCCTAATGAAATGATCAGAAGTGAATAGGAAATCTGACTTTCAAATATAAGACTCAAGAAAAGTATAAGAAGGTAAATCAAAAAGAGAAAACATAAGGGATTCAATAAGGGTAAACTGTTTACATTCCTCCATGGAAACGTGAAACTTTTAGCTCCTAAAGTTTTCTTATTATTAGGGCAGTTAAAAGGAGTATACACAGACAGAGAGCATGGGTGTGGGTTGAATATGGTGGAATGATTATCTAAAAATAAATAAGGAGAAAGAGGGATGCACTGGAAAAAGGAGAAAGAGAGAAGTAGAATGGGGCAAATTATCTCACACAAAAGAAGCATGAAAAGAACTTTTATAGTGGAAAGGAAGACAGGAGAAGTAAAATGACTCGAAAAGAGCATAACATATGCACTCAGGTATAGAAATCTATCTTACCCTACAGGAAAGTAAGCAGGAAAGGTGATAAGAAAAAATGGTGGACTGATAGAAAGGAGGTTGGACTGGGGAGGTAAAAGTAAGAAGCAAAATACTTTTAAGAATGGACAGGGTGAAAGGAGAGACAGAGACAGACAGACAAACAGAGAGGAAGATAACGGGAAAAATAGAATGGAGTGAAATACATAGAAATCATAACTGTGAAAAAAAATTACAGTAAATTTCTCTGATAAAGACGTCGTTTCTCAACTATATAGAGAAATGAGTCAAATTTATAGAAATAAGAGCCATTCCTTAATTGATAAGTGGTCAAAGGATATGAATAGGTAGGTTTCAGATGAAATAATCAAAGCTTTCTTTAGTCATATAAAAATGCTCTAAATCACTATTGATTAGAGGAGTGCAAAGTAAAACAGCTATAAGCTACCACTCCACACTTACCAAATTGTCTAATATGACAGAAGAGGAAAATGGCAAATGGAGGGGACATGGGAAAACTGAGACACTAATGCACTTAGTGAAGTTGTATACTGATCCAATTATTCTGTAGAGCAATTTGGAACCATGCCCAAAGGTTTATAAAACCATGCAACTTTTTGACCAAGCGATACCACTCCTAAGTCCATTTACAAAAGATATTGGGGGAAAAAACAGAAAAGTACCAATATATGCAAATATACTTATAGCAATCCTTTTGGTTGTGGCAAGGAATTAGAAATTGAGAGGATATTCATCAACTGGAGGATGGTTGAACAAGTTGTTATACAATTGTGATGGAATACTATTGTGCTGTAAGAAATGATGAGTGGGATGCTTTCAGAAAAACCTGGAAAGACTTACATGAACTGATACAAAGTGAAATGAACAGAACAAGGAGAATATTATACATAGTAACAGCAATATTATAAGATGAGCAACTATAAATGACATAGCTTTCCTCAGCAATGATCCAAGAGAAATCTGAAGGACCGATGATGAAAAATGCTATCCATTCCCAAAAAAAGAACCAATAGAGTCTGAATGCGGACTGAAGCATACTTTTTCTTTTTTCTTGGGATTTTTTGTCTGGTTTCTTTCTTAAAATGACTAACATGGAAATATGTTTTGCCTGACTATATATGTATGACCTATATCAAATTCTTTGCCCTCACAATGAGTCAGAGTGGGGAGGAAGGGGGAGAATTTGGAACTCAAAGCTTAAGAACACCAAACAAATGTTAAAAATTGTTTTTATGTGTAATTGTGGAAAATATTAAATTTCAAAAAAAGAAAACCCCAAATGAAGTCAGGAAGAGTCACACGTGATTGAAACAAGTGGGTAGTAGGAGTAGTAGTAGCAGCAGCAGCAGCAGCGGCGGTGGTGGTGGTGGTGGTGGTATTGGTAATAGTGGCAGTAGTAGTAGTAGTAATAGTAGTAGTGGTGGTGGTGGCGGTGGTGATAATGGTGGTGGTAGTAATAGTGGTAGTCATAATAGTAATTGTAGTAGTAGCAGTGGTAATAGTAGTTGTGGTGGTGGTGGTGTTAGTGATAGTGGTGGCAATGCTAGTGGTAGTAATAGTAGTAGTAGTCAGCGTGGTGGTCATAGTAGTAGTTGAGGTGGTGGCAATAGTAGTTGTAGTGCTGGTGGTAGTAGTAGTAGTAACAGTAGTAGGTGGTAGTAGTAGTAGTAGTGATGGTGGTGGTTGTGGTATCGGTGGTGGTGGTGGCAGTGGTAGTAAAAATATTATTAGTAGTGGTAGTAGTAGGGATGGTAGTAGTAGGGTAGTGGTAGTGATGGTGGTAGTAGTACTACAATACTTGTAGTACTAATAGTCACAGTTGTAATTAGCAGTAGTAGTATCAACAACATGTCCTTGAATGCCAGCAATAATAAACTATATTACTTTTTAAAGTGTTCACTTTTGACTAAACCACCTCTTAAGACATCACACTGTATGCCTAACGAAAGGGAAATATTCACTAAAACCTTTACATAAAACAGTCCTGGAAAGGCAATACAGTGCCAACAGGAAACAAGGACATGTAGGCTAAAACCTCAACACTGACTCTTCAATTTAACTCTCCCATTTTCTAAGGACCTACTATGAGCTGAGCACTGGTCTAAATGATGAATCAGTCAGTCAATCGATAAACTTTGTCTTCCCTCGCCTCACTTTGCTATCTCTAAAATGGGAGCTCCAGTATTTACACTGCTTACCTCCCAGGCCCTGTGACTCTGAGACAATAATACTCCATAGACAGACGTGAGACTCTTCTCATAATCTCCTTCAGTGAGATTCGGCTTAAAGTGAATAGGAGTGATGAGGCTGTTCCAAGGGTGCCATGGCCCTTTTTGTCTTTGCGTTGCAGACTCAAAATATGTGATTAACACTAGACACAAATCTGGCTGGAAAACATGTGTTTAAAGCTAATCCTTATGCAAACCCGATGACTTTATGCATGATGCACCATCAGCTGAACATCCTACACAATTTTTCATGTAAATATAATCGGATGTGTGAACACCTGCAGCAATTGGGAACACGCTTTTCCCCAATACTTAACCCTAAGCTTACTGTGGATCCCAGATGTTCTCTCTCAGCATCTCCCTGTGTTACTGCACCCACATTGACTGGCATCACTGATAGAATTGTTAATTCAGCTTCCCCAACTGTCTATAATTAGGCTGCTGATAGTGCCAGCCTCCTGGTGTAGAAGCGTGTCTCCCTCCAGGACTCCTTCTGCTTGCTTCTGTTATTATTGTTAATGACAACACACTTCAATGCTTCAGGGATCTGTGATTTCATCAGTGTGGGCTCTCCCTCCAATCAATCCATCAATCAATCAATCAATAAGCAAGTATCTCGTAAGTACTTGGATACCAAGACAAAAAAGAAACTACTCCTATCGTCACAGAGCTGTGATTCTACTGGGCTGTAATTCCTCCATGTCTTGCCATTTAGGTCTTTTCTGGCCCTAAATCCTATGATCCTATGACCTCAGTAAAATAATAATAACAATAATTGTAAAATGCCTTGAGATTTGTAAATATTATCTGATCCTTATAACAGCCATGGGAGGTAGGTGGTGTTATTATTATACCCATTTTACAGATGGGGAAACTGAGGCTGAGAGCATTTAAATGATTTGCCCAGGGTCACACAGCTAGTAAATGTCTGAAGTAGGAATTAATTTCAGGTCTTCCTGCTTCAGAATCCAGTACTCTATCCTTGGTGCCATCTAGCTGTCTCTATTAGACTTTTTCCCATCTGCTACTATGAGTAAAAAATCTCATCAGGCTATTGTATGGTGATGTATCTCTCTGCCCTTGGTCTGGTATAGGGTAATAAACAGTGGTCTTGGGAAATCAAAGGACCTGGGCTGAAGGGCCAACCATGACACCAAACATATTTCAATAGTACTTTTAGGTTTACAAAGTACCATCCTCACCACAATGCTATGAGGTGGATGAGTGGCTGCAAGCAGGCTTATCTCCATTTTACAAATGCAGACATTGAGCCCCAGATAATATTAAGGGATTATATATAGTCCCACAGCTAGTAAGTATTAAAATCACAAAAACTAAAAACTTCAAAAGAAGGTGTTATCAAGATTAGGAGGAAAGAAAGATCACCTCTGGCTAGGAAAAAAATCGGGGAAAACTAAGAAAGAGGTGACATTAAATCTGGGTTTTAAAAGATGGATAGAATCTCAAGAAACAGAGTGTTGGGGAGGGCATTCCAGGGAATCAGGTGAACAAAGACAAATGCAGGGAGGCTCAGAGTGTGTTCAAAGAAGTGTAAGCTTGTTCACTTTGCACAGAGAGCAAGTTCTATGAAGGAGAGAAGTGAAATATAAATATGGAAAATAAGATTAGTACCAGATCATGGAGGGCATTGAATGCCACAAAACTCTTCATACTCATTATCTTTTTTCATAATCACAACAAACCTGTATAAATATAGATACACACACACACACACACACACACACACAAGACAAGATGATTATGTCCATGGGTGTGACAGAGGATGATCAGTGATTAAATCATTATGGAGAATTCCCAGTGTGGATAACTCTTCCCAGTACAGCACAAATCCTTATTCCTAACAGTCTTAAGAAAGCTTCCTGGTTGGGGCGGCTAGGTGGCACAGTAAATAGAGCACCAGCCCTGGAGTCAGGAGGACCTGAGTTCAAATTCGGCCTCAGACACTTAACACAAAAAGCTAGCTGACCTTGGGCAAGTCACTTAACCCCAACTGCCCTCCAAAAAGAAAAAAAAAAGAGAAGCTTCCTGGTGCACACAGAGGCAAGGCCTGAACCCAGGTCTCCCTGACTCCAAAGTCAGCCCCCTATCCACTATACCATGAAACCTCTTCCTGTCTTTTTTTTTCTTTTTACAAACGAGGAAATGGATTCAGAAAGCCAGAAATCAAATCACAGCTCTGCTACCAACTGCATGACCTTGGAGAAGTCACTTCCTTCTGCGGGTCACAAAGTTCTTTCTCATCTCCATATCTGGTGCTCTGCAAGGAGGCATGTCAGACACAGAGATGGCAACTCCTTGACATAAAAGATGCTTCAGGTCCATCACTGCAAGTTAGAGCTGACCTCATGCTTGGCCATGCACTTTCAGGCAGTGATTGTGCGAGAAACATGGCTATTTCTCCAGGGCATTTTGCTTCGGGTACATCAGCTTGGCCTTCTTTCCTCTCTCCTGACAGCTCCTCCCTTTTCCTTCTTCAGGGCCATTGTCTTCCTGACATGAAAAATGAACTTGACTGAGCTCAATGTTAATTGCATCAAAAGAAGGGGGAAAAAAAACTATAATTCTCAAATTGGGAATGATTAGCTACTCGAGTTATCAAACCAAACTTATCACAAAACTCAGAAGGGCCCTCCTAGAAAAATTTTATCCACTAGGCATTTTGGTCAAAGTTGGCCACAACCTCTTCTGCCATTGTGAGGCCTGTCATCCAAACTCTCACAAGGTATTGCCCAAGCAAATGGTGCTGATCAAATGGGAAAAATAAGAGAACAGCTTTTCTCGAAATCTTCATTTCGTATCCTGACATTTACGTCCATTGCCAACAATAAAATTTGATGTTTTCTTCATTGAACTTCAAACAAATTGCCCATTCCCACAAGATATAAGGGGCAGGCCAATTACTGCGTTTCTTTATTTCTACAGAGTCCTCAGTTTCTTTATAAAATGGAAGAAGAATCTAAATCCATATTGGAGGCAGCTAAGTGGCACAGTAAATAGAGCACTGGATTTAGAGTCAGAAAGTCCTGAGTTCAAATTTGGCCTCAGACATTTAATGACTGCGTTACATAACTTCTTCTCTGACTCAGTTTCCTTATTTTTTAAATCAGGATAATAATAGCACCTGCCTCCCAGAATTAAATGAGATAACATATACAACACTTTGTAAACCTTAAAGTACTATATAAACATTTACTGCTGCTGCTGCTGCTGCTGCTGCTGCTACTCCTACTACTAGTACTACTGCTACTACTACTACTACTACTACTACTACTACTACTACTAATACTACTACTACTAACTACTACTACTACTACTACTACGACTACTACGACTACTACTACTACTACTACGACTACTACTACTACTACTACTATTACTACTACTACGACTACTACGACTACAACTACTGCTATGACTACTACTGTTTTTAGTTTGAGGCTTGTTTGTTTTTTAAGTATGTGGGATGTTATATTCTTAGCATTCCTAGGAAGGTACAAATCACGTAGAGTTCAACATTCTGGCAGAAAATCTCTAGCTTCCACATAATCCTGGAAGATATTATATACTATCATTCACATGATTTCATTGACCAGTTCCTAATTTCACAAGTCAACACTATCTACATCTATCATTAATATGCATTAATATTATTTACTACTAATACACACATACATATACATGATTTTTTTTAATATGTTGTTTCCAAAGTCCATTTCAGAACGTTTGATTCTTAATGACCCCATTTGGGATTTCTTGGCAAAGATATTGAAGTGATTTGCCATTTCCTTCTCCAGTTGATTTTACAGATGAGGAAACTGAGGCAAACAGAATGAAGTGGCTTGCTCAGCATCACACAGCTAGTAAATATCTGAGGTCAGATTTGAACTCAGAAAGAGTTCCTGACTTCAAGCCTGGTGCTCTATCCATTGTGCCATCTAGTTGTTGCCTACCACTACCACCACCACCAACAACAACAACAACATCATCACCAACAACAATATCGACAACAACACCATCTCTACCACCACCACCACCAACACCATCATCAACAACATCATCACCACCAACAACAACAACACCATCACCACCGCCACCACCACCACCACCAACAACAACAACAACACCATCATGATGGTGGCTGCTGCTACTACTTTATCTTTAAGATAAATCAGCCAAAAACTAGATATTTTGCTTTGGGTGAATCGTTTCCAGTTTCAGAACCAGAAATAGCTACATGGCTCATCTGGTCCAACCCCTCCTTTTAGACAGAAGAAAAATGAAGCTAAAACATTCTGTAGTCTGACATTTTATATCCTAGCTCTTTGTTTCTCTGTTGAATTTGGTTTAATTGAAGAGGGCTGAGGTCATAAACACAAACATTAGTAAGTATTCACTATGTGGCTAGCATGGTGCTTGGGGACAGAAATACACAGATAAAAATGAAACAGAGCCTGACCTTAAGGAGCATATAGTCTAATGAATAATAATGATTTCTATTTGCTCAGCACTTTATGTACATCATCATATTCAATCTTCACAAAAACCCCATGAGACAGATAGTCCCAGTATCACTATCCCCATTTTGCATAGAACTGAAGTGATGTTGTGCCCTTCCCAAGATCACAGTTAATAAGTTCAAGAGGCAACATTTGAATACAGTTCCCTGCTGACTCCAAGCCTAGTTTCTTTTCCAAATCCAATACTGTCTCTTCCTTTACCTCTTGATACTCAATCCTTTGGCAGGCTCATGGATTTTCAGTTTCCACTACCACCTCTATGAAGACTACTCATCCTGCTCTGACCTCTCTTCTGAGACTTGGACCTGACTCTTCATGATGTCAATAGGACATCTCGACCCAGGTGTCCCACAGGCTCTTCAAATCCCACCTGTTCAAAGCAAGTTTATTGTCATTCTCCCTAAACCTGTTTCTAGGTGGCATACTGTACAGAGTGCTGGGCCTGGAGTGAGGAAGACTCATCTTCCTGAATTCAAATCCAGCCTCAGACACTTACTCGCTGTGTGACCCTGGATAAGTCACTTAAAACTATTTGCTTCAGTTTCCTCAACTGTAAAATGGGTTGTAGAAGGAAATGGTAAAACACTCCAGTATTTCTGCCAAGAAAACCCCAAACAGGGTCACAGAGAGTCAGACATGACTGAACAACCACAATAAACCTGTTTCTTCTCCTGACTTGGTTATTTTTATCTGTGGTAACTCCATTCACCTAGCCTCCTGTGTTGTTAACTTTGTTGTATCTTTAAATATGAGAGGCAAAGTAGGGGAAACAGTGAATCAGTTGCATGCAAAGATCTGGACATGTCATTCACTATTTCAAAATTCTTCCATGAAACCTTTATTTTCTCCCTGGGAGCACTCAAAATCATCTGATCGTCAAAGCCCTCTACAGTCTCTCACCACCTTTCCTTTCCATTTCTCTATCTTTTCACTCCATGTGTTCTATGCTCCAGTCAAAGAAGACAATGTTGCCTGCCCCCTCCCACAGGGCTCCTTATTCTCCCACCTCCACCCTTTTGTTCCTGTTGTTTCCTATGCCTGGAGTCCTCTTCCCTTCCTCTCCTCATCCATTGAATTTCTTATCTATCCTTGAAAGCGCAACTCAAATTTCCTTCCATATTCACTGATTTTTCAACCCCATCCCAACAGAAAGAGACAGAGACAGAGACAGAGAAAGACAGACACAGAGACAGAGATAGAGATTGTAGAAAAAGTGGCTTTGGAAAAAGAGGACCTGGGTTTAGATCCCAACTTTGATACATACTTTCTTTGTGAGCCTGGACTTCAGCTGTAAAAAGAAGGAGGTTGGACAACATAGTCCCGAAAGTACACCTCAAGCTTCGGATCTATGATTCTATGATACCAACCCGCTCACTACCCTAGACCTTATACAGCATTTTGTTTTACGATTCTCTAACGTGCTTACCTGTTGTTGTTGTTCAGTCATTTCAGTTGTGTCTGGCTCCTCGTGACCTCATTTTGGGTGTTCTTGGCAAAGGTACTAGAATGATTTGTCATTTCCTTCTTCATCTCATTTTTATAGAGGAGGAAACTGAGGCAAACAGGGTTAAGTGATTTGTCCAAAGTCACACAGCTGGTAAGCGTTTGAGGTCAGATTTGAACTCAGGAAGATGAGTCTTCCTAACTCTAGGCCCAGCACCCTATCCAGTATGCTACCTAGCTACCTCTACACTTGGTTTGTAATGTTGTATATTTTAGCCATCTGTATATTTCTCAACACATCCCCCAAAGAGATTATGAACCTAAAGATCCATAAGGGCAAGGCCATGTATTATCCAGACTTACCTAACAGAAAGGATAGTGTTTATAGGTACATAATAAACATTTTTAAAGGAAATGATCTTCATGAATGAATCAGTCAAAAAGTATTTATTTATTAATCACCTGCCAGGTGCCAGACACTATGTTCATTCAATGTCCCAAGATCCCTTCCAGATGATATTCTAAGACTCTATGAGAAAACACTTTGAAAATCACCGTACAAGTTGGTTCTTATCATCACCATTATTAACAATAAATTAACCATCACTTTGCTTAATTTTATTTTTGTTATAAATTTATTGTTATCTTTTGTTACCATCACTTATATTTTCCATGATTTCTCCTCTTACTCCATCTCAGATAAGGAAGATGAACTCCCAGAGTCAAGTGTGTTTCAAGTAAGTTTTTAAAAAATACTTATTGTTAAATTTATACTCTCAACCTCAAAAAAAAATTATATTTTCAGTAACCCTCCCATTCTCATTCATTCGTTCATTCATTCATTCATTCATTCAGCAAACATGAACTGAGTATGACCAACTAGCCTGAATAATCTGACACAAGGTTCACTGAAAGAGAGAGACAAGACCTAAGAAAAAAATCAGTCACAACACCCTGCTCAGGCCCAGGACACTCAGATGACAAATCCCCTCTGTGGTTCAGCCTGAGTTAGACTCTAGTAATGGGGAAATTCTCATCATGAAGTGACAGGTCCTTGAAGCTAGAAGATACCTGAGAGATCAACTAAACCAATCCTTTCATTTTACAGATGAGACAACTGAGGACCAAGACTTAATAGTAGCAAAGCAATGCTAGAACTAGAACTTGAGTCTCTGGACTGCCAGTTAAGGACTCACTCCTTCCTCTGCACCAAGTTCCACTCAACAAGATCTGCATTTTCAGGGGGCTAAAGTTTCATGTTATTATAAAGAAAACACAATGGCAGATGGCGTAGAAGCAGCAAGGTCCCACAGTTCACACACAGCCACCCTAAATACCCAGAAAATGTGACTTTGGACAAATTCTAGGTCTCTAAAACTCACAAAAATAAAGAAAACACATCTCTCACAGAAGGTAGCTCTGCAGGAGGGGATAATCGCGGCAGAACGCTAGCCAAGGCCAGCCCACTCTGAAACCGAAACCATGGCCAGGACCAGGGTGGTAGGAAGTGGCCAAGCCAAGCCTAGGCGTGCTGCAGCCAGTCTACAAGAGAGAAGATCTACAGCTTCCAGCAACTCCACATCTACCAACGTGTGAAAATAGGGATTAGAGAAAGGCAGCTGGGCAGGAGGGGCTCATCTTGCAGGCCTGCAGGCCGGAAGCCAAGACCAGGCCAGCCTGAAACTGCCATGTGGCCAGGCTCCAGGGGGGTCGGTAGGAGCCAAGCCACCCAAGCCACAGCGTGAGTCTACTTCAGAGAAGATCTAAAGCACCTCAAGCAATCTTCACATCTACTAAGCCAGGATTAGAAGTCAGTAAAAGTGAGTGAAGGTTTCAAGCTAAATTTGGGGGAGGAAAAGCAGTTCGGCAAATCTACCCCCAGGGCAAGGAAGCAGTGAGGGAAGGGCAGAAACTGCTGTAACCGGCAGATGCCCCCACTGGGCTGCTTCAGAGCCCCTGGCCTGTGGATCCCAGAGGGGGGCTGAGTTGATTGATCAGGGCCAAGTGCTCTTGCGTTGAGCAGCCTGGATCTGGATCATGGTCTTGGGTGGTGGGAGTGCTTTCAGCAAGCCAAAGCTGGTGGGGAGGCCTGCAACACCCCCATAATAGCTCTGACAGCTGGGAAAACCCCAGCGATTTGGAAAAAAGCTTTCCCCCCTGGAAGCAGAGTTTCATAAAGCTAAAAAAACCAACCAATTAATTGACTGGACAACATGAGGAAAAGGAAGCAAAATAAGAACAGCAATAAAACTCTAGAATCCTTTTTTGGGGACAAAAAGGATCAAAGCATGGAACGGGAGGAAGACAACACAGTCAGAACTCCCACACCAAATGCTTCCAAGACACTTGAAGAATGCCTAGAAGCTATAGATAATCTGAAAAGGGACTTTGAAAAACAAATAAGAGAAGTGGAGGAAAAATTGGGAAGAGAAATGAGAATGAGGCGAGAAAATCATGAAAAGAGAGTCAACAACCTGACTG
>CM053594.1:74564003-74587081 GCA_028646575.1 Pseudocheirus occidentalis | reverse complement strand
AAGGAGGGACATATGATCACTGTTACAATATGTCCACTATGAAGATGTCCTGTATAATCACACCTACACAGCCTATATTGAATTGGTTGTCCTTCTAGTGGGGGTGGGTGACAAGGGAGGAATTGAAAGAATCTAGAATTTAAAGCTCTGCAATACCTACAGCTAGGAATTAAGATATACAGGGGCTGGGGTAGGCAGACCCTCTCTGCCCTACCAGAAAGTTAGAGTGCAGACCAGGGGAGGGGCTCTACAGGGGGATTGCTGTTTTGGGGTTGGGGTAGGGGAAAGACGGCGAGAAAATTTGTAATTCAAAAATCTCATGAAAATGAATGTTGTAAACAAGAAACAAATAAAATTTATTACATAAAAAAAAGAAAACACAATGGCAGAGTCACAAAAGAGTTTAGGGTCTCACAATGGAAGATCTTGAGAAGTCAAGGGTTTGTGCGAGGGCAGCAGGTGGCACATGGGGGACAAACTTCGGGTTTGTCATATACAAACTTCAGGTTTGTCATATACAACCCTCTGTGCCCCAATTTCCTCATCTACAGAATGGATATGGAAAGCTGCTTTCTGGGCTCCTTCACCCAATCCACACTGTCAACAACAATATGGATCACCAGGGAGGTGATTGCTATAACTTTCAGGGTTCTATGGGTAAAATGGTGAGTGGCTAGTTTCCGAACACTATGTTAGAGCCCCTATCATTGTGTTTCCCTTTAACAATCCACCAATAGACTCAATTCTTTAACAAAGGAATTCACTCAAGTAAAATAGCAATGATAATAGTTAAATTTATGCTATTTGAATGAATTTCTTTGCTAAACAGTTGAATCTACCGGTAGATTGTTAGTTAAGTGGAACATCAGGCCTAGAGTCAGGAAGAGTCATCTTCCTGAGTTCCAATCTGGCTGTTAAATGACTTTCCTTAGATTCCCCATCACAAGCTGAAGAAAGAAGTGGCAAACTATTCCAATATCTTTGCAGGAAAAGCCCAAATGCAGTTAGGAAGAGTTAGACATGACTGAAAAACCAACAAACCACAACAAATAATAGTTACAAAGCATTTCCCCCCAACACTAGGGTATCCTCTCCCACAAATACACACAGTCCATTGGAGTAGGAGAAAGAATGGGTGCAACTTAAAGCACAGTGATAACAAGGCACACAGGTAGGAAACACGTGGCCAAAGCTACAGGGCATCCATGTCTATTCTCCCTCCAGAGGGTTCCACAGCTCTGTTGGCCTGGGTCACTCAGAGGCATGGCATCTTCGATGAATAGGTGAATATGATTCTAGGTTGTGTCAAGCATATGCCTTGGTGGCTGTTTAAACTTTTAACTGGGCAAAGTAGTTGTTGGATGGTGCCAGGCAGGCCCTACTGCTATTGAACAGTGATTGTTGGATTAGGCTGGACAAGCCACTCTGCAGATGGGTAGTACTGCCATTGGGCAGCACAATATAGCACAGTATCTCTCCTAGACAAGTCAATCCACTGTGCTCCCTAGGCTCACTATTCAATAAGCAACTGCAGTCTTTTCCACCTTCACCCACTGTTTTAGCAGGATGTTACTCTTTAGTTGGAGTGTTACAGTGGTCTTTTCATCTGAAGGTATACAATGTCCTTTCATTTATAGCAACAACCCCTTGCTTAGCATCAACAGAAGTCTTTGACTCTCTCAGAACTGAGGTTATTTGTCATTTCCAGGTGGCAGATAGTAGAGAGTCCAGCTTTTCCTATTAAACAATCCTTTCTCTAGAGCTCAAAGCCCCAATCCTTCAGTAAGACACTCTACCTTACCTTTCCTTAGAGCAGATGTTCTTAATCTCAGGTCCACTCAATCCTAAGGATAAAATTTACAGTGTCATACATGTGGAAAAGGGAAAAAAAAATTATGTCTTCATTTTTATTAATGTTTAAATGAAATGGAGCATTTCCTTTAT
Source organism: Pseudocheirus occidentalis (assembly GCA_028646575.1). Lineage (NCBI taxonomy): Eukaryota > Metazoa > Chordata > Mammalia > Diprotodontia > Pseudocheiridae > Pseudocheirus > Pseudocheirus occidentalis. The sequence goes on along the minus strand of CM053594.1, from coordinate 74,585,137 downwards.
TTATGAATTTTAAAAACTTTTCTGAGAAAGGGTCCATAAGCTTCATGAGACTGCTGAAGGGGACCATAATATAAAAAAGTTATGAACCCCTGCCTTGGAGTCATCAGTTCCTGATTCAATCAGTTCCACCTCCCACACTCCTTTGGGGATTTTATGTAGATGAAGGCTAGGGACAAAGGTATGAATGCAGACTGTGCCCTGAAGGAAAGTCCATTGTCTGACTGGCCTCTTCATATGCAATTAAACTATTCAAGCTACCTACTCTAGCTCCTGTGGCCTTCCTTTTATATTTCAAAGGCTCAGTTCTTTAGCACCTCCAGACTTTTTCACTTTTGCCAAATCTCATTAGGGCACCCTCTCTTACTGATATAATAATAATTAAGCTGGTGGCAGTGGGACTAGGCAGCTGTGATGAAGGCCATGGTCCTGAAAACAACTTTCACCTCCTTTGCAGTTTTTACACTATATCCCTGCTCTACATTCCCAGGAAACTCCTTGAAATCAATTCTGTCCCATTCAATTCCATTCATCTAACATTTATTAAGTGCTTACTATGTGTAAGACCATGTACAAAGTGCTGGAAGTATAAAAATCTATATGATGTAAGCCCTCCTTTCAGGTAGCTTACAATATAATATGGGGGGGGCGGGGGGAGAGGAATATGGCATTCTGCTTTACAACATGGTCATCGGTATATATAAGTGCATAGGGGAAGTACTCTCAGGGATATACTTTCCCACAAATATACAGAGCCCATGGGAGTAGGAGGAAGAATGGGTGCAAGCTGAAAGCACAGCAATAATAATGAGGCACACAGGTAGAAAACATGTGGCCAAAGCTGAAAGGCATCTATGTCTGTTCTCCCTCCAGAGGTTTGATGGGCACATTGTTCCACACAGCACCATAGGAAATTTGAAGAGGGACAGATGACTTTGGCCTCGGGAGAGAAGATGTTTAGGGAAGACTTCACGTAGAAAATGACACACCTAAACTGAGCTTTAAAGGAAGAGAGGAACCGATAAAAATGGGGATATGTCCATTCCAGGTATTAGAAATTACTTGAGCAAAGAAGGCAAGATAAGAGAATGAAGCCAAATTATATTCTTATTTGGTTAGAACATAGAGGAAATGAATGAGAATCATATCTTAGAAGGTCAGAAAAATAAGAATCAAGGTATTAAGGACCTTTGATATTATGATCATGAATATATACTTATTCAGTGTACCACTGAAAATCAGAGACAGAGACAGAGACAGAGAGAATGCATAGAAGACAAACTAATTAGAAAGCAGAAAGAGAAGAGGCAGGGAGCCCAGAAAGAAGGCTGTTATAATCGCCCATGTTAGAAATGACAAGGGATAAAATAGTGGTGATTGCTATTGGATAGGATAAGATAAAAGCTGGAGAAGCTACCTTCTAAAATAAAATATTAAAATAACATAAGCCGTTAACATGAATGAAAAACACAATGAGCATTTGTGATATGCCCAGCACTATACTAAACACTGAGGAAACAAGTAGAAAAAGAGAGACAGTTCCTGCTCTTACAGATCTCATACATAAATTGGGGAAAAGAACACATTTCACCCACAAGGATGAGAAAGCCAAGAAGTCCTAAGGGTTCTAAGACAAAGTGGATTCCAAAATCTAAGGATCCTTAGGTCACATCAGTAGGGCAGATGAGGGGTGGAGGAGAGGAGATTGGAGGACATGAAGGCAGGGCAGTTAGTAAGGGAATGGTCTGAGATCTTGCTGAAAGAAAAGAAGTGGTTGACTTCTATCTCATCCAAGCTATGTGAGCAGTCAAGAGATAAGGAAATGGAGACCCAAACTGTCACTGGATTCGCCTCTTTCCATTGATCCCCATACAACCTTTTCAACAGACACCTCTAACTCATGTCCAAAAGTCACCCTGTCACATTTCTTTCAAATCACCTCCTCTACAGATCCAATTCATTAATGCATTTTACTAATCACCTACTATATCTCCCTTTTCCTTCTTGCTTCCTTCAATGACCTTTCCATTTTCCCTATTACTCAGGTTTGACATGTTAGCATAACCTTGACTCCTCTCTCTTATACATATCTATTCAGTCACAAAGTCCTGATTCTTCCTTTGAAGTACTCCTCATATCTTTTCTTTTCCTTTCTTTTCATTTCCATTGCCCCTAGCTCAATTACTATCATTTCACTTTTGCAAGTGAAGAAATCATGATCAAGAGGTGTCACATAGCCAGGGAATACAGAACTGAGACTAGAAGACAAGGCTAGTGACCCCAATGCAGGGTTCTTTTCAGGGAACACTAATTCATGCCAGTGGAGCTGAAATGAGAGCCTCCAAATTTGATGAGAAGCAACTGATTCCCCTATAAAAGGAAGATACTTTACCAACTGGAAAGAGACCAACTGGTCTCCTTCCACAACCAGTTGTGGTGAAGACATTTAACATCTCTTAACCTTCCTTAATTTTATTATTTGTAAAACGGGGATAATTTGTACTCCCAACTTCCTTAGGTCATTATGAATAAAATATTTGCTAGTATTGTTTATGTTGTGATCTCATTCTTCCTGTTTTATTCAATGGCATTCAGAAAGAAATGGTCCAAGGGCAAGTCACTATCCTGCTATTATTCATTTATATTTAATATTTTACAGACTTTTGCAAAAATGGGAGGGAATGACTGATTTTTGCAACTGTATCAAAGTATCACAATATAAACTCATCTTCTATAGACTTATGGAAAGCATCTTAAAGACAACATCTTTATTATCATTTCATATAGTCACCATTACCCTCACTCTCAACAGTCAGAAATAAAATTCTATTCCTAAGTTACTTCAGTCAGTATATATCCCATGCAAGCTATTAGAGAAAAAGAAACCATCAAATGGATGAAGTTTAGAGAAAAACAAAACAAACCTGATAATACAAACTGCTTCTCAAAATAATCTCAAAACACACGATTCCTATGGCAACGGCCCTGTTGCCTACAGCCTGCCAAAGGAGAAATGAAGTGTGAAGACATGCTTCAAAGACTGGGCAGCTCAGGTGCTAAAGAAACACCCAGAAAGAGCCCTTGTTTCAGGTGCCCTAATTATGCCCTTTTAAGCATTTGCAAATATCAACCAAGGAAGGAAATGATCAGATCATAGCATCATTAATCCCCAAAGATGAAAAGAGCCTCAGAAAGCATCTAGTTCAATTCCTGCCACTTTGTGCAGCATAGCTCTCAGAAAGAAGCCACCCAAGCTTTCCTTGAACACTTCAGTGATGAGAAACACCCTAACTAGGCAGCCAGTTCTGTTTTGAAATTACTAACTGGTAGAAAGTTCTTCCTTATGTGCATACTCTTTGATCTAGCATTAGTGATGTATTTGAAAGAGATTTTAAAAACAAAAGGTAAAAAGGACCTATTTGTACAAAAATATTTATAACAGCTATTTTTGTGGTGGTAAAAAATTGGAAGTTGAGGGGATGCCCACCAATTGGATAATCGATGAACAAGTTGGGGTATATGATTGTGATTGATTTCTATTTTGCTATAAGAAATAATGAGCAGGATGATTAAAGAAAAAAACCTGTAAAGACTTACATGAACTGATGCAAAGTGAAGTGAACTGAACCAGGAGAACATTATGCATAGTAATAGCAATATTGCACAATGATCAATTGTGAATGACTTAGCTAGTCTCAGCAATACAATGATCTAAGACACTTCCAAAGGACTCATGATGAAAAATGCTACGTACATCTAGAGGAAGATCTAATGGACTGTAATGGTAAGGGAATTTGAAGATCTTCCCTGCCCCTTAATGGGCCTCACTTGAAGCCCAACAAAAGAAGCTTGCTTAAAGGAGGCTTGCTTTTCAGGAAGGCCCACACCCTGATACTTTGTAATTAGGCAGTGAGTCACAAAGGTTGTGATGTCCTCTGACCCTGGAGACAGACACACAAACACACACACACACATATATGTATGCATGTATGCGTGTGTGTCTGTGTGTGTGTGTGTGTGTGTGTGTGTGTGTGTGTGTGTACCCTGACATGAGGTTTTGCTTTGCGGTTCACTTAGGGGAAGAGTTGTGTGATTTGGCCAGATGAGACTCTGGGTAGCCATTGAGCCCTCTGGCTTTGAAAATTCAGAGGTTGGTGCTTCTTTCTCTGGTAACTACCTATGTATGTATATAATGGTCAGACATCTAGAAGCCCTGTCTGTTGGTCTGTTGCATTGTGTTATTTTCTCTGTTTTTATTTCTTGCCTGCTTGTAACTTCTGTTTGTATTTTCTCAGAAGTTCAGGGAGCTGACTTTCTCCCCTGAAGTAGAAAAATGATATATGTTTGATTAAAGTAAGACTGTTAACCCCTTTTGAGATGCTTTCCTTTAGAAAAGCAGATCAAATAACCTGTGCTAACAGCCATCCTGGGTGTGCTAGGGTGCTTGCTGATACATGGAGTTAGAATGCAGATCAAAGCATACTGTTTTTCATTTTATTTTTCCATTTTTTTTCTTTTGTTCTGTTTTTTCTTTCAAAACATGAATAATATGGAAATACATTTTAAATGATCACACATATATTACCTATATCAAATTGCTTTCAGTCTTAAGAGTGGGGGGAGGTGAGGGAGAAAAGAAAAAAATTTGGAACTCAAAAACAATTTTTTACGTGAATGTTACAAACTGTCTTTACATATAATTGGGGGGAAAATAAAATACTATAAAAAGGAAGTCTAATGGGGAGGGGGCAAAGTTCTTTCTTAAACTGAGTAAGGTTGTTTCCCACAACAGGTTCTAATACTTCCCTTTGGAGTCATATATAAGAAGTCCATAATCCCTCTTCCAGATGATAGAGCTTCAGATAATTGAAGTTAAGGAAGCAATGATCACTGAGTCAACATGATGTCATCATGAACAGATCATACCAGACAAACCTCATTTCTTTTAGGTTCTTAGAACAATCAATCAACAAGCCTTTCTCAAAGACAAACAGGAAACATTCCATGGGATACATAGATCAGTAGAATGGCCTTGATATAATATGTATGAAATCTCACCAAGGTATTCAGCAAGGAAATTATGCTAGCCTTTGTGGATAAGATGAAGAGACCTATGCAGGATGAATACACAGAAAGTTTCCAAACTGGTAAAATGAAAACACTCAAAATGGAATAATACAAAAAGCATTAACTGTGGAGTCAGAAGATTTGGTCTCAAAGCCCATCAATGTATGATAAAGCATATACTGACTATCATAATAACTTGAGAGATTTGTTAAATTCTTGAGAAAAATTCAGGTCAACTATATTTACAGAATTCCCCTCCACTTGTTATGGTACTTTTAGCAGAAAAGCACTAGTTTGGAAACTACAGAACCAGGCTTTAAATCTCACCTCTGACCCATGATTTTAGACAAATCATTGAATTTCTCTGAGCCTTGGTTTACTTCTCTGTAAAATTAGGGAGTTGTACTCAATAGCCTTGAAAGTCTTACCCAGATCTAGACCTATGACTTTATGATTATCTGTTCTGTAGAATCTAAATTGATCATCTGTTCCTTAGTAATTATTAATGAATCAGTATAAACCTGGAGAGGATTCTCTAGTGGAATGGATATATCCTTGGCCTAATTCCATAGTGTATCAATGACTTGGATAAACACATAGCTGAAATTCTTGCTAAAGAACAGCCAAATCACAGGTTTAGAAGGGACCATCTACTTGAATTCCTAGCATACAGGAATGCCCACTATAGTAAAGTAGTAAGTCAGTCTTTATTAGAAGGGTCCTGCCTCCCAAGACAGGGCAGGAAGGTGGTGCAGTTAATAGAGTGCTGAGCCTAGAGTCAAGAAGACTCATATTCCTAAGTTCAAATCTGGCCTCAGATACTTATACTTACTAGTTGTATGATCCTGGACAAGTCACTTAACCCTGTTTGCCTCAGTTTCCTCATCTGGAAAATGAGCTAGAGAAGGAAACAGCAAAGCACTCAATATCCTTGCCAAGAAAACCCCAGATGAGGTCAGAAATAGACAGATGTGACTGAAAAATGACTAAAACAACAACCTTCCAAGACAATCCGTTCTACTTTGGGAAGCTCTAATTTATTACAACATTTTTAAGGCTAAGTCTGTCTCTCTTCAGCTTCCACTCAGTGTTGCTAGTTCTCCCATCTCCTGCAGTCTTAATCCTTCTCCTTGAATCCTTCTTCTTCTGCTCTAGACCTTCTCCTTTTCCTTCCCTTCCTTCAGCTTCTCAAGCCCTCCCAAACTTCTCTTTTCCAAATTCAACCTCTAGCCTCCTTCACAATTGTGAAACCCTTCACAATTTCTTTTCCTTCTGTTCCTTTTCCCCACATAGCTTTCTCCCAGTGAGGTTAGAAATAGAATCCCCAGTTCTGACCTCTTGGATCAAGCAGAACCAATCCAATTCCTCTTCCATATGCCACACCATTCAAATACTTAATCAAATCTCAGATGACACAAAGTTAGGAGGGAAAGGGAGCATGCTGGATGAAAGATTAAATACCTCAAAATGTGACTGTCAGAAGCATTTTTTTTATGATATTCTCAACACTGAACAGGTTGGATAAGATAATCTCTGAGATAACTTCCAAAAATAAGAACGTAATTAAAAGGTGACAGAGAGCTTATGAAGACTGGCTGGCACTATTTACTGGTGGTTCTCATGAACATAATGGATTCTGATCAGTACTCAGATAATATTTACAAAGTGCTCCACCTGCCACATAGTAGCCATTTAATAACTATTTGTTCCTTTCCTAAAGGAATATAGAGAGTATTACCAAGCATTATGAAGTTATGGGCAGGAAACTTAACCTTTGGGCACAAGTGCCCTAGTTGTCACTATACCAACAAAGGGAACAGCTTCAGAAAAGAAAGATAGACTTGGGAAGAAAACACTTATTTGAGAAGATGAAACATAGGAATGGGAATTGGATTTCTGGATAATAGCTTAAAATATCAGAATAATGGGCTGTTGGTCAAGTCCTTTTCTCCACCACCACCACCCATTTCTTTTGTTACTCCATGTTTTAAGAGATGGTTCTGTGGGTGAGAAAGAATATATTGCAAATAAAGGACAGAAGTTCAGGTCCTGATTATAAGCAGTTTGGTTTCATCTTGTCTACTACCACTAAGTCCCACAGACTGCCGCTGCCCCTGCTGTGCCTTTCTTCCTGCTATTATGATAAGAGCCAAAGAAAAGATGCCTCACCAATACCCAGTACTGACACCAGACCAAAAGACAGAGTTATTTGATATTGTCCACCAATTGTTGCTCCAGGGAAAGGAATCCTGGCAGCAGATGAATCCACCAGCAGCATTTTGAAGCATTTTATAATCCATCGGAACTGAGAACAGAGGAAAATGGGTACCTCTAAAAAGGAAGCAGATGTCACAGCAGATGACAAAGTAGACACCTGTATTAGAGGTGTTATCCTTTTCCATGACATACTGTTACAGAATGACCATCCATTCTCCAAGGTCATCAAGGCCAAAGGTGGTGTTGTGGGCTTCAAGGTACACAAAGGCACAGGGGCCCTGACAGGGAACCAATGGTGAGACTACCACCCAAGGTCTGGATGGGCTAGCTGAGCACTGTGCCCAGTAGAATAAGTATGGGACTGACTTTGCCAAGTGGCATTGAATACTGCAGATTGCGGAAAATATGCTTTCCCTACTCACTATCCCAGAGAATGGCAATGTGCTGACTTGATATTACAGAATTTGCCAACAGAATTGCACTGTTCCCATTGTGCAACTGAAGATCCTCCCTGATGGAAAACATGATCTGAAGCATTGTCAGTATGTCACCAAGAAGGTCCTAGCTGTTATCTAGAAAACTCTGAATGACTACCATATCTATGTGGAAGGGATCTTGCTGAAACCTAAAATGGTCACTGCTGAACATACCCAACCCAAAAGTATTCTCATGAGAATATCACAATGGCAACTATTACTTTGTCAGACTGTGTCCCTGGCAATCACTGGTATCACCTTTCTGATACTTCTGAGGGCCATCAACACCTGCCCCTTTCACAAGCCATGGGGCAAATTTTGTTCTCTTGGCCAAACTCTGCAGCCATCTGCCCTCAAGGCCTGGAGTGGAAAGAAAGAAAATGTTAAGGCTTTCTAGGAGAAATATATTAAGTGGAATAAAGTTGCTCAAGGCAAGTTGTTCAAGGCAAGTACATACCCTTCGTGGAAAGTCAGGAGCTATTCTTTGTCTCTAACCACTCCTACTAAATCAAGGCCTTCCACCTGGGTATTCCCCAAGCCTTCAGGCCATCCCTCGCAGTCTAGAAAGAGACGGAGATCTCAAAGTTTCATGCTAACCTCTCCCATCACTCCTAAATTGTGCAGTGTTGTGTCTAGTGGTCTCTCCTCAGCCTATTTCTTCCAATAAATAACATTAACAAGGGGGGAAAAGAGAGGAATAAAGGTGCTATGACAATAAAAGCTAGCAATATACTTCTTAAGGAAAGGAAACAGTGATCTCAAAGAACCAGAGTGACTTCATTAAGAATGGGGTAAGCCAGATTAACTTGAATTTTTTCTTTTTAAAGATCACCAAACTGGTAATTCAGGACAATGTTATGTATATAGTTTACCTAAATCTTAGAAAATCATTTGACAATGTCTCTCATGTCATGCTGGTAAATGAAATGGAAAAATAAGTTCAGAGAGTAGTGCAATTAGGCAGATTCAGAACTAGTTGAAAAGTCAAATTCAAAGGACATTGACATTGATGACTTGATGTCAACATTGAAAGACATTTCTAGTGGCATGTACCAAGGATCAGCCTCTTGTTTTATGCTATTTCACATTTTTTTTATCAGTGACTTGGATAAATGTACAAATGATACACTTGTCATATTTGTCAATGATACAAAGTTCAAAGTCATAGTTAACACGCTAAAGGACAGAGTCAGGGTAAAAAAAAATACACCAAAAAAACCCAAAAACCTGACAGGCAGGAACACTGAATCTAATAAGATGAAATATAATAATGAAGATAAATGAAAATAGTACTCTTGGGCTCAAAAAATCAATTTCACAAATATAAGATGATGGGGTAGGACAGGCATGATTAAAGAGTTGTCAATCTGACAAAAGATCTAGGGATTTTATGGAACTGAAAATTCAATAGGCATGAACACTGATATAGAGCCCAAAAAAGGAGGAACAGATTGCTTTAGAAGATGATTAAAGTTTTGGTGATTTGGAGATTTTTAAATTGAGGTAGATTCACCATGTGTTCAGTATATTTTAGGATGAATTCTTGCTCCAGTAGAGTTGTACTAGATGAGATTCCTTCCAACTGAATCCTGCGGTTCCATAACTCAAAGTTTGGCAGTATCCGAGGTAGAAGGATCTTAGAAATCACAAGTGCAACATCTTCATTTTTATGGCTAAATAAAACTGGTCCAGAAAGTGAGAGTCATTTAAGCAAGATCACATAATGAGTATGGCAAACCTGGGACTAGAATGTCAATCTCCTGTGCTTTTTTTTTTTTTTATTACATCAGGCCATGGACCCAACCCTATTCTTCTCCAGTGAATCCCTTCCTATGTATTTGGAATCTGTGGATGAGAAAGCTGAGGTGAAAGGACTCTTAAATGGTAGTTTTCTTTACAAGCATGCATGGAGAGAAAATAATGACTATAAGTCCCTTACTACAAGGTCATGGGAAAGAAATACGGCCGAGGACTTCTCTTGAATAGGTATGGGATTCAGGATTCTCCCTAGAGAGCAAGACTTAAGAGTTTTAAGGCCTTTGAGAAAAGGTAGAGGGGTCAGAAATCCTCCCTAGGAAGCAAGACTTGCAGTTGTAGGTCTTGTGAGAAGGATACGGGGTCCAGAATTCTTCCGAGGGAGCAGACGCAGGTATTCCTCAAGACTAAATTATCTGAATGGTACCTTCCGACATTGACATTTGATGATCTTATGACTCCTTGAAATCAAAGCACAGAAGGAAGAGCCACTATATATACAGAAGAGAATTATGAGCCACACTGGGGAGCAGGGAGTCTGGATTCAGAAATGTTGGAGGTCTGCATTGCTTCTGTTTTTTAATGTTACCATTTTACGTGGATTAATAGGACAGTAGTTATGCAAATAAAGGCATTCAGAACTGCGAAATCTTTAATGTGGAAGTGGCCTGGGGCGTTAGCAGAGAGTTTGTGCTTTTAGCTCAAACTGAGGGGCACTGAGGGGCAGAACTGAGGGGCACTGCCTGGCTGCCTCTGTGTATTACAGCTCTGTCTCAAAGACCACTTCCAAAGAGAATTTGATTTTCCCACTGACTGGATGATCCCATTCTAGGTTCCTAATTGAAGTTTGATTGGCAGTTAGAGCTTTGTTTCTTGTGATTTCCCTCCTTAGGTAGACTAGAGAAAGCCTAGAACTGGGAGTCAGGGTACTTGGGTTCTAGTTCCAGTTCTGCTATTAATTAAGTCACTGTGTGTGACTCCAGACAAGTCTTTTGAGCCCCAGTTTCTCCATGTATAGAAAAAGAAGGCTGAATGAGATAATGGAGGCTCCCTTCAATCTCAAATATTTTAGGATCTAGGGTCCCATCCAGATCTACAGAGCTCTAGTTCTACAAATGTCTCATCAAGTAAAGTGATCACACAAGTGATTCTGTGTAAAGGGGTTGGTTAATCATGAATCTCTATTTCAGTGTCACTTTTTATTATTACTTCATTTTATCTTCATAATAATTCTTTTGAGAGGTATAATGGCTTAGAAGGCTAATCTCAGAATCAGCAAGACCTGAGTTCAGGTTCAGACCAGAATAAACTGGCTTCAATAACCTGGGTAAATCAAATTCCCCTCAGCAATGCAGACAGCAACTATTTACTGTCTACAGTCCTAGAAGGCTCCTTTGAAACAATTTCTTTCCTCACCAAGATCTCTGTATAGCAATGAAATTCTGGGGTTTAATAAAAAAAATTGTTTTAAATATTTTAAGCCTCTAAGGTAGCTAACTGCTATTACCTCCATTTTATATGTAACACAGGATTCTCTAGGCATGCCCAGTTCTCCTAACATGGAAACACTCTTGAGAGACCTTTGGAGCCTGTGGCTAACCTGAATCCTCCTGCATCCCCCACCACAAGGATAGCCTCACTCAATTGGTTGTCTGCATCTTTAAAATCTGGGGCTTTCTTGGCAAAGATATTGGACTGGTTTGCTATTTCCAGTTTAGATAACATAGATCCTCCTGTACCTACTACCATGAGGATAGCCTAGTCTGATTGACTCTCTACATCTTTGCAATTGGTGAGACTCAATCATTTGCTCTTTTTCTGCAGCACTCTGACTTTTTTTTGCCTCTGTCCATTTTACCCAACACCAACAAATGGGCCAGGAGGTGTTTGATTCCATGTTGTGTTGTTTGCCCTCCTCAGTTTTAAGTGTCAGAGGTGGTCCCCACAGACCAGGAGTTGGAGCCAAGGTGACCTTGGAGACAAGATTGCAGGTGGGATGGTTCAGTCAGTCATCCTGGCATGGGAGCCCTGAGAAGACCGAGTGCCATGATACGAGCCCAAGGCGGGTTTCAGATTTGGAATAGAGGAGGAACTAAGCCAAGCTATGAACGGCATCCTCTTCCCTTCTTCAGACACTGAGGTTGTACATGAGAAGAAGAGGATTATACCTCTCATATGTCAGGAGAATAATTTGTGATTATACCTTCTGAAGAAAATGTTTCCATCTAAAAGCTAACCTGATTGTTCATGACTAAGAATGTCATCAGTGGGTGCTGGAGCCATTGGCACAAAGCCTAGATGCCCTAATTCCCCTTTACAGTACTGGAGAGCCCTGAGATTAGAGTGAAATATAACATACCTGGCATTCCAGGCAGTGAGGGCCAAGGTAGTCTAGGTTACATTGAAATAAGGAAAATGAGAATGAGAAAGGTAAAGGGAATCACCAGGGTCACACACACTAAAGCTCGGATCTCCTGACAGTCTCAAGTTTTTCCCACCCCAGCAGACTTTCCACTTCTGTAATAGGTAAATAAAAACTTTTATATGTGATGGATCACATATAAATGGATCACAATTAAATGAAATACATAATAACTGAATTCTAAGCCTAGAAGTGATTTAAGGAGTCATCTGGCCCAGTGTCATCAAACTCCAACAAGAAATGGTGACCACTATTCTGTATATAAGCATCTCTATGGGCCACATGATGTTTTGGGTTTTAAAATAAAATGTTATCTATGTTTTTCTGTGGGCCACTGGGTGGCGGATAGTGCCAGGCCTAGAGTCCAAATACCTGAGCTCAAATCCAGCCTCAGATACTTACTAGCTTGTGTGACCCTGGGCAAGTCACTTCACCCTGTTTGCCTCAGTTTCCTCATGTGAAAGTGTGCTGGAGAAGGAAATGATAAACCACTCCAGTATCTTTGACAAGAAAACCCCAAATGGGTCACAAAGAGTCAGGTGCAACTGAAATGGCACAAAATGTCTTATTGTATTTTTATTTATTTCATCTAATATTTTCCAATTACATTTTAATCTAGTATGGGCTATGTTTGAGTGTAACCAGCATATACACCAGAGTTTTTGACACTTCTGGTCTAGTCCAAACTCCTTTCAGATGAATAAACCACCCCCATGGGAGGACCCAGAAATGGTTAGCCAGCTTCTGTTTCAATATCTCCAGTGAGAAGGAGCTAATTATTTACCTTGCAAAGCAGGCTCTGGTTTTTTGGCTTGTCTGTTGTTGTTTTTTTTTTTGGTTTGACTGTTTTTTAAAGAAGATTCTTTCTTGAACCAAGGTAGCATCAGGCTCCCCAAATGATCTACCCTCTGTGCCTAGTTATACCTTCTAGAATCCTGGTGGAAGTCGAATGTGATAATGTAGATAGGAAACTCTTCCCTCCCCCTCATCTCTCATATCCAATTAGTCAAAAATGACTCCGAGGCTTCCAGCCTAGGTGACTAGGATGATGATGCCATCAGCAGAAAAAAGAAAGTTGGGAGAAAAGACAGGTTTTGAGGGAACAGTGATGAGTTCAGTTTAATAAATGTCAAGACCATGATGGAAAAAGTCATGACTATTTCCACTCCCAGTTCTTGGCATGAAGTACCTGTCTGAACTTGCACAAACAAGACTCTAAAAAATCTCTAGGCCACAGACTCCACTGTAAAAGAGAAACTACAACAACAACAAAGTGGTTAGATTAGATGGTCTCTAAGGTGTTGTGCTTAGCTCTGAGACCTACATTTTAGGAAAGACTGTGACAAGCTGGAGCACATCCAGAGAAAGGCAACCAGAATGGCAAGAGAGCAGAGGTCTTGTCAAATGAAGAACGGTTGAAGGAACCAGCATGCTTAGCCAAAAGAAGAAAAGACACGATCCTTTCAGTGCTTGTCAACAGCAATAGTCACAAGTTCCCTGTCACATGGAAGAGGGATTAGACTTAGCTTTGCTAGGCCCAAAAGGGCAGAGCAAAGACCAACAGATGGAAGACTTCCTCAGAGCTTTCTCAAAAGAGAAATGGTCGGCCTTGGCAGATAAGAAGTTCACCAACACTGGAGGTCTTCTAGCAAAGATTGAATGACAACTTGGGCCAAAAATTCTGAGGGTCTCCCCTGTCCCAACACCCTAGACTAACTCATTTGGGAAGGCCAACAAGACCATCTTTTGCCTCAATTCTTAGCTAGCCTTTAACCATTGAATGGGTATTGCCTCAGACAAACTGGGACCTGGGAAAGACTTTAACTTAAAAAGGCCAGGGTCTCCCACTGCATCTGGTGCTGTCTTCCGTCATCCTGATTTATATCTTGCCAGTGGACCCCAGTGACACTGGAGGAGAGAGTGAGGCTGATGACTTTGTACAGCTCTGCATCACTTAAATCCAGTTCACTTCCCTTGCAAATCAAGACATCACCCTCCTGATGTCACTGATCCTCTTCAAAATAAAAAACTGAACGATAGCAACTGACAGCTTTTGCCAGTGTGTAAATGCAATTCCTATTCAGTTAGGCATAGAACTCAATGACCTCTAAAACTCCTTCTCACTCTGGGATGCTGGGATTCTCCCCCTTGCAGTTCTAACATACTAGGAATCTATGATTCAGTTAGCCAATGTCAAATGTAAGCTTTCATAGGATTTTCATAAAATGTTTTAATAATATTTTCTTTTTCCCAATTACACGTTGTATCAGCAAGCACCCTAGCATACCCAGGGCAGTTGCTAGCACAGGTTCTTAGATCTGCTTTTCTAAAGGAAATCAACTCAAAATGGGTTAACAATCTTTCTTTAATGAAACAAACATATCATTTACCTAGTTCAGGGGAAAAAGTCAGCACCCTGAACTCCAGAGAATACAAAACCAAGTTACAAGCAGACCAAGAAACAGATCAGCAGATGGGCTTCCAACCATCTGACCATCACATCCATTACCTATTCAAGTTACCAGAGAGGGAAACACCAACATCTGTGTTTTTCAAAGCCAGGGGGCTCAACGGCTTCCCAGAATCTCATCTGGCCAAATCACACAACTCTTCTCACAGTGAGCCCCAAAAGCAAAGCCTCACATCAGGGCATATATACAGGCTTCTCCTGGGTCAGCCATCTTGGCCCACTGTCCAATTACAAAGTAACAAGGTGTGGCCATTCCCAAAAAACAAGCTTCCTGCCACAGGCTCCACGTGACTACATTCAGCCTATTAGGGGGCAGAGTATACTTTCAAATCAGGGAATATTCTCAGGGCCACTTAAGCCTATTAAAGGGTCTAGGGGCAGGAAAGAGCTTCAGATTCCCATTACACACATAAAAACAATTTTAACATTCTTTTTTTAAAAAATTCCAAATTTTCTCCCTTCCTCTCTTCTCCCCTTTCCCTGAGACAATAAGCACTTTGATATAGGTTATACATGTGCAATCATGGAAAACATATTTCCACATAAAATGATTTTTCTTAAAGAAGGGAGCCATTAACATAGCGATGCAAGTTCTTCAGTTCCCCCAGCTGCCACTGTGCCCCCTCACTCACTCTTTCTCTGAGAATTAGGAAGTAGTTCCTAGTGGAGACAGGACAGTGGGTAAGCCATGTAGACTGAGGTCAGGCTGGTATGTGTCCAGCATCACCACCAGGCAGAGAGGCTAAACCAAACCCTGATGGTCGCTTTTTATCCTTAACATAGTTGGACACCAACACCAGGACTCCTTGTGCATGAGTCAAGGGGGAGAACAAGACCTCACTGTCTTAGGCTAATATGATTTGAAGTAGCAGAGCTATGGGAAACCATAAAAACAGAGAATGCCTGAGGCTCCCTCAGTGTAACTTTCTCTGAATCTGTGTGAAGGTTTCAGATGTGAATGGGTCTTGGATCAGAAGATCTCTAAAAACAACCAAAAGAAAGTGGAGGGAGACTTTTACAGTAAATGCCAGCTAGATCGCAGAGGAGAATAGTGGAAAAGACTTAAACCTGGGGCCAGGAAACCTGAGTCTGATAAAAACAAAATTATACTGCTAACTTATTGTGCAACCTTAAATAAGACACGTCACTCTGTCGGGTCTCAATGTCCACATCTATAAAAGGAGGGCAGCTATGAGATTCAGTGGATAGAGTGCTCGGCCTGGAGTGAGAAAGTCCTAAGTTCAAATCTGACACTTAATTGTTGGGAACCTAGGCAAGTCAGTTTCTTCGTCTGTACAAAGGATTCCCAAGGATTTTGTGAGGATAAAATGAGCTAATATTTGTAAAGTGCTTTAAAAACCTTAAATCACTACATAAATGCTATCTATCATTACTACTACTACTACTACTACTACTACTACTACTACTATTACTATTTCTACTACCACTGCCTCTACTACTGCTATTACTGTTACTGCTGCTGCTTTTCCTCCTACTACTACAACTACCACCACTACTACTACTACTACTACTACTACAACAACAACTGCCACTACTACTACTACCACTACTACTACTACTACAACTACCACTACTACTATTACTACTACTGTTATTTGAGGTCTGAGTTCTAGTTCCAACATTCTAAAGTTAGGATAAGTAAAACTGGAAGGAGCCTTTGAGATAAATGCAACTGATAGATTTCATAGATGAGGAAACTGAGACCTGGGGGGGAAAGTGACTTTCTCAAGGTCACTAGCCTAATATTCTAGCTCCAAACTAAATACTCTCTCCATTAAAACAAAGCTACCTCTGAGCTCCTTCCTGCTCTAACAACGTATATTCAAAAATTCCTTGCAGCACCCTCATTTTATGGTACGACCTTTTTTTTGTTTAAGAAAAAAAAGGGGAGGGGGAATAAAAATAAATAAATTTAAAAAGGAAAGAAAGAAAAAGAGAGGGGGAAAAGCAAACAGCAGATCAGCAGTTGGGAAGAAGCCCAAAATTTTTACTTCAATTCAGTTTCATTCTTGAATAAATCCACTACCCTGTTTGGGGTCCATATGTTTCTGATTGGCTAATAACTAGTGCTCAGTGACAGGTGTCTCTCTTGCTAAGTCCCACTGTTCAGGAAGAGGATAAATATTCCAGTTCCTATAGGTGGTGATCCCTCTGCTGTCCTCTGCATTATTCAGATCACATCCAGAGTATTGTGTTCGGTTCTATACACTCAACTCCACTACTCAAAAATGTTCCATGACACCCCGCAGCCTAGGAAAGAGCTTCCAAATCCCTCAGCTGACACTCTCTAGACCCAAGCACTCTAGCTCCAGCCTCTCTTTTGAGCCTCATCTCCCTACTTGTACGCCCGGTATCACAACTAGAGAGAGAACGTCCACTTTCTATAAATAAATCCTCCATATTGAAGCTTTGCTTTCACTCTTGCTACCCTCCTCCCGGCTTACGGCATTCTTTCTTTTGTGTATTCACCTACTCTTCATAAGCCGTACCATTCACATGACACTTGCTGTCTTGTACTGCTAGGTATCTTTCCAAGCGAGTGAATCTCAGACTCTATTTTCAAAGAGCTTATGACAAACTACATACGTGTTTCTCTGCATCCTTATATGTGCCTGCAAGCCTAGATTTAGATTAGAAGGGACCTCAGAGGTTATCTAGTTCAAATCCCTCATTTTACAATTGAGCAGATCAAGGCCCAGAGAGGTCACTGGACTTGCCCATGGTCACACAGGTAAGTAATCATCAGATGCTCTGACAAAAGGGCCAGTACTCTTTCTACTATGCCATACTGCCTCCTTGATTTCAGGGAAGGTCGACCTCTTTCATCCCTAGGTCATGGTCTTTAATTTCATAGAATGATTATTTAACAATCTATTATTCTAGTTACTTTACAATTCTAACAATCTTTGGTCTTACTATGGTTACTTTGTACCCAAAATAACAAGTGAAAGATCACACAAATAGCAAATGATGTAGTGGAATTCTCCTTCTGGAGAATTCCAATGCCAGTCAATCACTGTCAACAAACTGTCATCATCAGCTGTGAGTTAATATACCACATGCAGATATAAATGATATCAATAACTTATAGGCAAATTGAAGTCAAATTGCCCTTGAACAAATAAATTACCTAAGAAAAAGCAATATAAGTGATCTCTAAATTTGGGCATCCAATAAATATCATGTCTACATGCAAACCACTGTGCTATGCACCGGGGGAAATACAGAGCTACCTCATGGAGTTTGGTATTAATTAGTATCTCAGATCAGTAGCTTTCATCCTTGAAAAGAGAGGGGAAATGACCCAAGTTTTAATGGAGATCAGGAGTAGGATAGGGAGGAGAGGTAAAACTAAGGGAAAAGTTCTGACTCAAAGAGGACAGAATTTGGTTCCAGGGCTCTATAACTTGGGGAAACCTCATCTAATTCTAACATTTTATGTTCTAATGTTACTTCCAGATCTGCTATTCTAAGGTCAGATCTCACTTAAAATTCTAATATTCTCTAACTCTCTGATTGCTACCTTGAACATACACAAAACACCACATTTCTTCTTGACCTAAATCCAGCAACAGCCACACACAGAAAATGCCAATGCAGTGGAACTCCATTTCTGGCAAATTACAACCCAAGTCTTCAAAATACTGCCATGCACTACAATGAGCAAATGGCAATTCCCATCCCAATGAAGCTGTTACATTAACAGAACTGTTAAACAGAAAGGAAAAAAAAAACTTTCACTAAGTGAGAGTATGTGGGTGTATTTTCTAAGAAGAAAATTACCTCTGCAAGGTTCCAGGGCCTCAGCCAAAATAAATTAAAAAATAGAACCTTAGCAATAACAAAAATCCAAATTGCAATGATTTTTTTCAACAATGAAAAAAAAAATAAAACTGTTCTGAATAACACCTATCATTTCCCAAACATCAAAATGAGCCCCTAGGTGTCTATTCATGGACCAACTCCTAACAACACCAATTTTCACCCATTGGCCGAAGTGCCAGTCATTCATGCATGGGCCTCCCAGTTTATGTCCTTGGTCTAATATTCAGCAAGCTGGTTATGTCAAACTAACAGAAGCCTGGATTTTTGAAAGACTATAGAATATCAGTTCTAAAATGGCCCTTAGAATATAAAATGATGAAAGTTGAAAGGACCCTTAAAATGGAATGTTAGCATAGGAAGATAACTTAGAGCACAGAATACTATAGTAGAACATAAAATTTTATAGTTGGAAGAGGACTTAGAATATACACTGTGGAAACGGAAAAGAGAACTAGAACGTACCTTATAACACAGAATGATGGATCACAGATCAAAGAATGGAGTTACTAGAAGAGACCAAAGAAGGCATCTATCCCAACAGCCTCAGTTGGCAGATGAAGACTATGAAAACCACAGAAACCAGAGGCTGTGATGGTTTCTGGTTATGTGGGTTTTTTAAGTCAATATGTAGTCTGCAGGAATCCATACGTACAGTTTAATGGTTCCTTTTTCTATCTGAGTTTAACACCACTGGCAATGAGGGTCTTCCCAAGTCCGTGCAGGAAAAAAAAAAGATTTCACTAAACTCTGCCTCAACCACAAAAGGCTATTGGAAAGATAAAATGGAATTATGAGTACAAAAGTGTTCTAAGCACTTCATAAGTGTAAGGGTTTATCATTAGACTTTAGATTATAGGAAACAGACTTGGGTCTTCAAAACCAATTTGTGGAGGATAAAATAGGTACTTCATATACCTTAGAATACCTACCTACCTTCATATACCTTGGTCATTCATGAATATTGATCTAGACCAAAGGTTTTTCCATGACTCTTGGAATCAAGGAATCATGGATTCATAGAATATCAGAACTGGAGGATGCCTTAGAGTATAAAATGTTATCACACAGAATGTATGCTGTTAGAGCTGGATGGACCCTTAAAGATCTTGTCCAATGTGTGCTCATTTTACAGATGCTAAGAATGAGTCCTAGATAAAAGTGGTGGTATACTCAAAGTAGCACAGAAAATCAGTGCTGCCGACAGGGCTAGAACCCAAGTCTATGTCTCTGGATTCCCATTATTCCATTTGCTCTGACTTCTATACCACAACGGTCAAGCATAGCTATGAACAGAGGTGTCAGTCATGCTGTGGCCAGCAACACTCCTGAATGCAGCCTGAACTCTACATTAAAACATAGTAAATATTTAACAAAATAAATAACAATACAATAGAATGAAGATCATTTTAATATGTGGTTTTTGAAGTCAGTGTGTAACCTGAGAGAATCCTTATGGACAGTTATTGGTTCCTTAACACCTCTGGCAATAAGGATCTTCCCAAGCCTATCCATCCAATAGAATGTGAGTCTGAGATAGGCTGAATGATATAGCAGTGACTGGGAATGGTTAGAAATAGTAAAATGGGGGAGTGGTTAGGAGGTGCAGTGAATAGAGCACTGACCCTGGAGTTAGGAGGACCCGAGTTCAAATCTGGCCTGACACCTAACACTTACTAGCCATGTGACCTTGAGCAAGTCACTTACTCTCAATTGCCCTGCCTTCCCCCCTCCAAAAAGACAAAATAAAAAAGATGCAAAAAAAGAAATAGTAAAATGGGTTGCACGTTTCCATGGCTCCAATTTTCTGTATGGCTTAGGCAGAGGTTATATTTTTTCTCCAGTTCTTCCCCCCATTTACTGCCATTCCACCTTCAAAAAAACAATGTAATTTAACAAACATTTATTAGATATGTTCTACTAACTGTGCTTAGAACTAGCAGAGATACAAAGATGAAAAATATATTGTCTTGCTTTCAAGGAGCTTATACTCCATCAGAGAGATAAGGCATGGGGCTTGGGTATAGAGAACTGTAACAGAAGGAAGAACCTTATTAAGCTCACACCTTCTTCCCTGTAATGCTCTCTTGTCTCAAGGTTTTGGTGATGCTGCTCTCCTGGTGTTCTTCCTACTTTTCTGACCACATCAACCCCCTATTCAGTAAACTCACATTTTCTCCAGGATCAAATATAAAATCCTCTGTTTGGTTTTCATAGACATTCATAACTCAGCCCCTTCCTATCTATCCAGTCTTCTTATACCTTATTACTCCCCCAACACACACACACATACACACACACACACACCATATACATAACTGCAAAAAAGTTACCTTTACCTTTCCTTTCACATGACACTCCATCTCCAGACTGTGAGTATTTTCACTGCACGTTCCCTCTGAGATTACACCCAACATATATAGATACAATAGAGAGATAGAGAGAAAGACAGACAGATAGATAGATAGACAGACAGACAGACAGACAGATAGATAGATAGATAGATGAGAGATAGAGAGATAGATGATGGGTAGATGAGATAGATAGATAGATAGATGATAGAAAGATAGATGATGGGTAGATAGATAGATAGATAGATAGATAGATAGATAGATGGATGGATGGATGGATAGATGATAGATAGATAGATAGATAGATAGATAGATAGATAGATAGATGGATGGATAGATAGACGGATAGATAGATAGATGATAGATAGAGAGATAGGTGATGGATAGATAGATAGATAGATAGACGGATAGATAGATAGATGGATAGATAGATAGATGATAGAGAGACAGATGATGGGTAGATAGATATAGATAGATGATAGATAGATGATAGAGAGATAGGTGATGGGTAGATAGATAGATAGATAGATAGATAG
>CM053594.1:74514773-74563503 GCA_028646575.1 Pseudocheirus occidentalis | reverse complement strand
GATAGATAGATAGATAGATAGATAGATAGATAGATAGATGATAGATGAGATAGATAGAGAGATAGAGAGATAGAGAGATGATAGAGAGATAGATGATAGATAGATAAATAAATAGATAAATATCTTGTTTGTGTATACATGTTTGCATGTTATCTCCCTCATTAAATTCTGAGATATTTGAGAATGAGGACTGCCATTTGCCTTAGCAGTGTTCCTATCACATAGTAGGCACTTAACAAATTCTAGTTGACTAAGGATGAACCAGTTCTATGTAGAATGATCAGGAGGTTTCAAGGAAGGGACCATACTTGAAGGAGATGTCAATAAGTAGAGACATAAGAGAAGTTAGTCCCAAGCATGAAGACTGAATGTTACAGAAGTCTGATAGTAGGACAGGGAAGGACAAGACTGGGAGTCTGGCTTGGCAGAAGCATAGACTAGTGTGATAGAAAGTAGTATAAAATAAAACTGGAAGATGAAATAAGTTGGAGACAGATTGAGGAGTGCCCAGAATGCCAGGTTGAAAAGTTTCAATTTTGTCATAAAGCATTATAGGATCTCAGAACTGGGCTAGATCACCTTCAGACTCCTACCTGAATGAGAATTCTTTTTACAATCATGTGATAGTTATCCACCTTCTCCTTGAAGATTTCCAGTGAAAAGAAATTCCCTCTTTCCTTTCTAAAGTAGCCTAATTAATAGGAAGCTCCAGTTATTAGAAAGGGTTTCCTTACAGCCTGCAACTTCTACCCAAAGTTCCTAGTTCTTTTTTCTGTGGCCAATTAGACCCCACTGCCACATAACAGTCTTCTCTTTTCCAGGCTAAATACCCCAGTTCCTTCCAATGATCATTATAAAAAATGGCCGTCAGTCCCCCTCCCATCCCAAACACTCTTGTTTGCATAGGCTGCCATTTCCTAAAATATGGTACCCAGACCTGAGCACAGTCTTCAGGATTCCAGATGTGGCCTGACCAGAGCTGAATATGACCATACTAAGAGAGCCAAGAGCACATCACTCTCCCATCTTTTGATCTGATAGGCAGTAAGACTTTTGAATAGGAGAATGACGTGATCAGACCTATGCATTAGGAAGATTATTTTGGCATCCGGATGAAGGATGTATTGGAACGGGGAGAGACTGAAGGCAGTGAGAAGAGTTAGGAGTGGAAATGAGAGGCTGATACAAAAGAGAGTGAAAATAAAGATTCTACATGATGACTGAGCCCATCCTTCACAGCCCAGTGCGACTCATATCTCTTACATAAAGTCTTCCCTGAACCGTCTCTCACTCTGAAACTTTAATACCTTATAATATCTCTTGTATGGGTGTCTCGTGCTTTACTTCTTCTGTGAACATCTTATCTCCCCACCCATATCATAAACTCCATAGAGGCAAACACTGAGTCTTTTTTCATTATTATTATTCCCCAAATGTGCCTAGCAAAGAGCTGGACACATTCTCTTATGACTCATTCAAAACATTCCCTACGTCTGCAATGCACTTGCTCCCCAGTTCTGCCAACTGAAATTCTAGCCATGATTCAAGGCCCTGCTCAGTGCCACCTCCTACACAGAGCCTTCCATATTGCCTCCGCGGCTATGATCTCATAGCATCCTGTATCATTTCTGTGTTTGTCCACACCCTGCTTTGTGTTATGTTTATTCTGTATACAAGTCACATCATAGACTCTAAATGCCCTGACGGTAGAGACTGTGTCTAATGTAAATGTTGTGTCATCCTTCTCCACACCCTACCAGACCTTTCCACATCTCAAACTGCTCTGCAAATAGGAGGAGCTCAAGCAAAGAGAATTTAACTAAAAAAACATGAGATTCCTTAACATATTTAAAATAGATCCCACCAGGCCTTGGATCATCTTTGTCGTAATGCCAGACGGTGGAGGTTAAGTCCAAGTCACTTAATTTCTTCAATTCTCACTTTACTCACATGCAAAATAAAATGGATAATTTTCAAAATCCTGTGAAATTTAGGTAGGTGGCAAATGGCTAGAGGGCCAGACTTGGAGTCACAATGACCTAAATTCAGTATGACTTACACTCTACCTAAGTCACTTTAACCTCTCCCTGACTCAGTTTCCTTGTCTATAAATGGGGGGGGCAATAATAACCCCTATTTCACAGAGTTGTTGTGAGAATGACATGCAAACCTTAATATATAAAAGCTAGATGTTATTATTAGCTATTCCCCCCTCATGTACTTCACCCTTTAAAGTTCGAATCAAAGGCCACCTACTCCAGGAAGCCTTCTCTGATCCCACTCATCGACTGATACCCATGTTTTGGAATTCTCTAGTCTAATTAGAGCAGTGGTTCTCAACCTTCCTAATGTCACAACCCTTTAATACTCATATGTGGGTGTTACTGCATGTGGGCAGACCCTCCTAAAGACAGATAGAGGAGCGGTGTCTCAGTTCCTAAAACCATCGAAAATGTGTTTTCCAATGGTCTTAGGCAATCCTTGTGACCCCATGAAAGGGTCGTTCAACCCCCAAAGGGGTCGCAACCCACAGGTTGAGAACTGCTGAATTAGATCATAATATTGTGCATTGTAGTGACATGATCTTATAAAAATGTTAAGTCTAAAAGAGACCTCTGGACACAGAATTTCAGCTGAAAGGGATCTTTGAGATTAGCTGGAACAACACTCCTATTTGCAAAGGAGGAAACTGAGATTCAAAGAAGGGAGAGCTAAGTCTAGAACCCAAATCTTCTAGCTCCTAGGCCAATGACTCTTCCACTGTACAAGGCTGCCTCCCAACATGATCCTAGGAACAGTGTGATCAAAACATGGAGGTGAGAGAGCTCAGCACACTTTACTGGGTATGGAGAGTGCATAGAGGGAATTATATGAACTAAGGCTGGGAAAGTAGGCTGCTTCCAGATTTCCAAGGGCCTTGAATGACCGGCAGAGGAGTCTGACCTTTCCTCCAGAGGCAACTGGGAGCACTCAAGATTTTTTAGTGAAGTGATTTTTAGTGATTTCTCTCTCACTCTCTCTCTCTCTCTCTCTCTCTCTCTCTCTCTCTCTCTTTCTCTCTCTCTCTCTTTCTCTCTCTCTCAATCTCTGTGTGTGTCTGTCTCTTTGTCTCTCTGTCTCTCTCTCTCATTCTCTCTCTGTCTCTCTCTCAATACATACATATATACATACACATATATGTGTATTCACACACACACACGCACACACATGAAAAATTATGCTGACAAACATGAAGAGTTGATGATACTGGAAGACTCTGGGGGACTTCAGTTAACATTAACTATTAACTCCCACAGGACAAAATGGTCTATGAGATCAGCCCCAGTCACCTAAAAAAGGTATGGAGAGGATTGACCAGTGACTCGAGAGGGGAAAGGGTTAAGGAACATGATACTATCAGAACTTCGCAGAAAGACTAGTGTTGAGTAGAGGGATGGAAGGATGAATAGTATGAAAACTCTGCTCATCTGGGAACTAGAGGCACTAAAAGGAGAAAAAGGAGCCAGACAGAAGACAAACTTCCCCTACTTATTCTTGGGATGTTGAGGGAAGGGACTGTTTCATTTGGGGCATTCTGAGGCTTAACACAGTACCTAGCACAGAGTAGGCACTTTAAAAAATGCTTCCTGATTGATTGGTTGATTGATTGATTGATTGATTGGAGTTAACCCTTCAAAGGACCCAGCAGTCAGGTCAATACTAGTGTAAAAGACTTCGGAAATAAGTTCCTAGCTTGAAAGGGTTTCTGGGAGATGAAGTCTTAGACAGACAATTTTTCATCTCAAAGAGGAAGAAATAAGGATGAGCACCAGGGGAAAGTGAGAAAATATGTGGTGTTACTTTGCAAAAATGTTACTTGGTTTTGCATGTGTTATTATTCTGTAAACTTACTGATGTTATAAATGTTTTACTTCTGCTTTCTATTATGCAAACCTGATTGTGTTCTATGGCTATGCATAGAGCACATGTAACTAGCTACTGCTGTATCACAAGCACATATTATGTGCTACATGTATTTTAGACTTCAAGTCACTGAATCAGCCTGTCAAGAAATGCTTTCACTGTTCTTACATATATCAATTGTATTGCTGTGAACATTTGCTATGAACAGCACCTTGAACTGCCAGAGGCTTAGGATAATAACCTTTGTTCTAAGTGCTAATATTTATGCTGATGCTATTTTGTAAAATTCCAGATGTCAAGTGTACCGCAGCTGATTTTGCAAGGGACTGCAAAATTACAAACCCTGGGGAGGAATCGAGCTGACTTTTAGAGTTGGGTTTCTGGGAGATGTAATTGCAGACACTTGAAGGTAAGTAATCATGAATGCACTATTTTAATTAACAGAAAAGCTGGTCTATTTGATATAAAGGAGTGATCTTGACTGAAAATAAGAAAACATACAATTCAAAAAGGAATCAGGGTGGCTGAAGTACCAAAGAAACAATGTTTGATATTCTTATACAGAGATACCCAAAGGATCAAGGTTCAAGTTCTGCTCTTAAAGGTGTCAGGATTTCTCCTGGCTGAGGGCTTGAGGGATATCATAGAGAGCCGTATAGCATTTATTTACTGATAACTATTTTAAACTCCTCAATAATAGCAAATAATCAAATCACATGATTCTGAATCAAGCATTAACCCTATAAACAAGCAGATTTAATTAGTAAAAGAGACTTGGCAAACAGACTCTTTTTTTCCTTAGAAGCAAGTAACTTTGGACAATTTTATCTTCTCCCTCCCCTCCCCTTTGACCTCTCTCAGAAGCAGATGTAAACCTATGGACTACTTAAGTAAGAGACAGAGTAGTCATAAAGCAAGGGACTCTCTCTCTCTCTCTCTCTTTCTCTCTTTTTCTCTCTCTCTCTTTCTCTTTCACACACACACACACACACACACACACACAGAGCCAGTTTTGTTTAGGAGAAATTGAGAGTGACTGTTTTATTTTTCCAAGGGTAAGGGCTATCCCAGAGAGTTCTTCATCTTATATACCAACCTTACCTGATAGCACCACTCTCTGGTTATTCCAGGAAGTACTTCTTAACAATTAATAGGGTACAAACATGGAATGAGTTATCATGAAAAGTGTTGGGCTCCACTTGATGGTGTTCAAGTACGAGATATGAACTACTTGTCAAGCATGGTGCTGGAAAGGTAATCTTACAGGTCATGGAGTTTCACTTTGACCACCAAGGTTCCTTTAAATCTTAAATTTCTGTGATTCTATGAAAGTACATACTTCTAAATTCAGATTAGCCTTCCACTGTGATTATTCTAATCACTTTACAAATGTAAGCAATTCAGATTCCACAGATAAACATCTCATCAATTTCAGAAGAAATTGTGCCACAGCAAAGGAAGAACATTGGTTAGGGCATTGGGAAACCTGAGTTCCAAAATCCAGCAGCCAGAGTTACATGACCATGGGCTAGTCATTTCATGGAGTCTCTTTGTTTCCTGCTTTGTAAAACAAGAGAATTTTTTTAAAGCTGAAAGACAATCTAGTCCAATCCCATTTTCTATCATTAAGTGTTTTAAAGTCCTTTACAAGTTCTAAAATCCCATGTTCTAAGATTCCTTCCAACTCTAACAATCTATGGTCTATGTCCTAGCATCCCTTCTAGTTCTGAAAGTCTATGTTCTGTCTTCCAAGGTCCCTTCCAACCCTGACATTTTATGATTCTAATGTTGCATAATACCCCAATGGAATGCTGCCAGATACTGGTTTTTTTTTTAAGATGCTTATGTCATTCCCAAAAGAAAGCCAAGAAATATAGAGGGCTTTTGCATGAGCCATAAAGGGGGAAGGATGCAAGTTGAGCTGAAAAAATAAAACAGGAAGAAAAATAGAGCATTTCAAATGGCAAGGTCCCGTAGTAGGATAAGAACTGTCAGAGAGAGAAGCGGGGGAAGAAGAGGAGGAAGGGAAGGAAGGAAAAGAAGAAACATCTTTAGCTCAACAAAACAGAGAAAACCTGTTCCAGCTATTCTATTCTATTTGTCCACTAAAAAAGAAATAAGAAAGATAAGAGGGTGTAATTCCTGCTCCCTGAAAGAGGTCAGTGCTAATCCCAGGTAAAAACTCTCCTGATGACAAGAGTCAGGCTGTGGGTGGGTTGAATTTCTTATAAAGTGGGGGGGGGGGAAAGTGTCTGTCTAGAAACTGCACTCAGAAAATAAGCCAGCAGAGTAAATCAATAAATTGATGACATGTCTCTGGTTGAGGGGCCATTATTCACTGTATTGTACTGAGATTTCTAAATCCCATTGTTGATTCCAGCGAGAGAGAATTCCCTGAGATCACTCACCCTGTGTTAGTTTTTTCTTTGGAATTTTTTATCATGATTCTGCTTCCAAATTCTCCAAGAAAATAACTGGAAGGCTCTATTTTTATCTTAGAATGTTTTTTTAGAGCAAAAATCACCGACCCATCAAATAATACATCAAAGGAACAGCTGGAAAGAACCTTGGGCGAGTGATTTAAAACTACAGGACAGAACGGCCTTTTTCTTATCTCAACTTTTTTTTCCCTCTCTCTCTCTCTCTTAGCACCTTAGTATAGTGATGTGTACACAGTAGGGGCTTAAAAAATGCTTCCTTCCTCATATGTCAAGTAACAGATTGAACTAAATTATCTCAGATGTTGTTTTCATGAGTATGTTCATGGAATCTTAAATAGGAAGGATCTTGAAAGAGTTCTTGATGTTTACCAATGGTCACACATAGACAGTCAACAACAATTGGTTGTATTGGTGTTGCAGAAAAATATTCAGCAAAATTGAATGCCATAAAACTAGGGAGACATTGGTGGGGCAGTAGAATTGTTGATCAAATGGGTGCACTAGAAAAATGACTGAAGCTGCAGTATCAGTGGTGGATTGGGAGGGAAAGAGAGTCCAGGATGCTTATGGCATTCCCAAAAGATGCTAAAAACAAGGTAAGAAGGGGTGGGCTCCTGAACCATGGTGATTGATATGTGAATATGGAGCAGGGATTTGCAACCTGCGGTCTATAATCTTGTCTTTTTCAAAAATCTTTTGACAACTTTCAATTAATTTGTTTTCTTTGCTTTATTTTGTAAATGTAGAGTTATTCTGAGAAAGGATCCATAGTGTTCACCAGATTGCCAAACAGGTCCATGATACAGAAAGGTAAAGAATGTCTGAGTTAGAGAAAAGTCACCACAAATTCTGTGGTCCAGCCAAACTGGCCCACTTTCTGTTCCCCAGACTTCACAATGAACGTCACACCTTCTTACTCATGAACCCTGCTCTTCCCCCATGCCTTAAATGCACTCTTCTGTCACTTCTTCTTCTTAGGGTAATTTCCTTTTTCAATGTTCTTTTCAAGTGATAACTCCTAGAATAGGAATTCTTAACTTGGGACCTATGAACTTGTTTGATTTTTTAAAGTATTTTGATGAGTGTATTTTAATTTAATTGGTTACATCATCTTCAGACTCATCCCAGTAAAAAAATTTTTGAGAAGTTTTTTGCCATAACACCAAGAGGGACCATGAGAAAGAAGAGGGGGGGAAGGGAGGGAGGAAGGAAGGAAGGAAGGACGGAAGGAAGAAAGGAAGGAAGGAAGGAAGGAAGGAAGGAAGGAAGGAAGGAAGGAAGGAAGGAAGGAGAGAGAGAAAGAAAAAAACAAAGAAAAAGAAAAGTTTAAGAATGCCTGGCATTAAAGGGGTATATTTGAGAAATAATCAAATGGAATATTTGTGGAGATAGAATTAGCTAGAGTTGACAATTTATTAGAGGGATGGGTGACAGAGAGCTAATAGCTAAATTTAGATGACTCCACAGTGTACAGTTTGGGTGACTGGGGGGGGGGGGGTAGTGTCATCTACAGAAGTCCAAAGCTGGGAAGTAGGATGGTCCCTGAGAAAGACCATGAGTTCAGTTTAAGACTACTTAGTCTTAGTTTTCAGCTGGGTCTTCAGTGCGCCACCTAGAAATATGAGAAGAGAACTCAGGGAAGGGTTTAGAGATGGAGATAGAAATTCAGGAGGCATCTGCGTGGAGGAAATAACTGGAGCTTCCTAAATGCTTCCTAAATCACCCATAGGTTGAACCCTACATATTGTCTTCATTGATAGAGTGATTGCCCTCCTAATTCCCACCTTCTTTCCTATCCTATGGACCTCAGTTGTATAGCTTAAAAGGCAAGGTATTTTATCCTTTGACCTGTCTACTCTAAGCCTAGAGTCAGCCCTGAAGAAATGCTCCCTATTTCCTCTTTTATGGATCCCACACTAGTCCCTCTAAGCATCTCAAGATAAGAAGTCCACTAGAGGACAAGACACCACTCTGATCTCCTTCCCAGCAGTAATAGTAATTACCTTCTCCTATCAAACATAACTCTGAGCCGCCTATGTCTATATGCGAATATACAGTTTATTACTTCATCTCTTCTTGAATATCGCCTCCTGTGAATTACTAATTTTCTTCATTCATAGCTAGATGGCACAGTGAATAAAGCACTGGACCTGGAGTTAGGAAGACTTATTTTCCTGAGTTTTAAATCCACCTCATATACATACTAGCTATATGACCCTGAGCAAGTCACATAACCTCCATTTGCCTCAATTTCCACATCTATAAAAAAAATGGGAATAATAGTAGCATCAACCTTCCAGGGTTGTTATGAGGATTAAATACACTAATAATTATAAAATTCTTAGTTTGGTGTTTGGCACATAGTAGGTGCTACATAATTGTTGGCGACTATTTTTTCCTACGTCCATTTTTCATCAGTGACTCTGCTAGTATCAGCTCCACAGCATATCATGGCTCCCCTAGGATAAAATGATCACCTGAAGTTTCATCAATATGCTGACTGACTCAGAAGTTGATAGGCACCACCTCAACATCTTCAGTTGCCTCTCTCCTCTGATTAGAGAGCTGGAGGGAAGAGCAATAAACTCAAAATTTTCAAAGCACTCCTTTATAGAGGGCTCAGAATTTTCCAGGTAGCTTTCCATTTTCCATTTGGTTTCCACTCCATGCAACATCAGCCCACAGCCCCTCCTTTACAAGTTCCCAAATTAGATTGTAATCCCCTCCCCCAAGTTCCCCCGTTAGACTGTAAAGTCCTTGAGAGCTTGTCTTTCTTTTTCCTAGTTGTAGCCCCAGTGCTTAGCATATTGCAGATGCTTAACAAATGTTCATTGAATTGAATTGAACCGTATCTGCTGCTCTCAGTGGTGTCTGCTTTGGCAGACGTATGTGGACAGTTTTTGCCTCCTTCTCTCCTTTCTTCCCATCTCACCTGCATTTTCAGATTGAATGTCCTGATCACATTCACATTTTCCCGGTCCTCCTCTTTACAGCTTACTCCATTCTTGGCCAAGAGTTCATCATTCCTACTTCTAAACATCTTCTAGAAGTCAAAATCCTGTTCTCAAACACCATCTCCTTAACCAGTTATTAATTTGCCAAGGCTGTCTTTCCCCTCTAAACCTAAACTTTTTTTTTGGAGGGCAATTGGGGTTGTGATTTGCCCAAAGTCACATGGCTAGTAAGTGTGTCAAGTGTCTGAGGCTGGATTTGAACTCAGATCCTCCTGACTCCAGGGCTGGTGCTCTATTCACTGCACCATAAAACTAAACTTTTAATGGTTAACAGTGATTAAAATAAAACAAAACACCAGCTATGGTCCTAATATCCCATTTCTTGTCCAGGACTTCATAATCCCAAGCAATGATTTTTTTTTTATTTCTTTCCCTCATGCACACTAGGGTCCATAGTGCCTGAACATCTTACTCTTCCTCATACGCAGCATCCCATCACTGGCCCTAGTTGTTCCCCTTGACTGGAATACACACCCTTCTCACCTTCATCTCCTAGAAGCTCTAGGTTCCTGCAAGGTTGAGCTCAAAACATGACCGTCTGCTTTTCCTGATGCCCCTAGCTGTTTATGCCGTCTCCTCGAAACCATGTTGTATCTATTTTATATCCATAAAAATGGGAATAATAGCTACCCAGACAGAGCTTGTATGAGAATAAAATGACATCATATGTGTAAAGCATTCTGAAAACCTTAAAGCGCTATATAAATTTCAGTTATTATTATTATACATATATGCATATTTCAATAAATCAGTAAGCATTTATCATGTGCCAGGCACAGAACTAAATCCAGGATTACACAGATAAGCAAAAACAATCCTTACCCTCGAGGAACTCACATTCTAATAAGGAGATAATAATCAAATGTTGTTGTTGAATCATTTCAGACTCTTCATGACCCCATTTGTGATTTTCTAGGCAAATATACTAGACCTGTTTGTCATTTCCTTCTCAAGCTCATTTTATAGATGAGGAAACTGAGGCAAACAGGGTTAAGTGACTTGCCCAGGGTCACACAGCTAATAAGTGTCTGAAGCCAGATTTTAACTCTGGTCCTCCTGTTTCCCAGCCTGGCATTCTATCCACTGCTCCACCTAGCTGTGATAGATAAATGGATGGATGGATGGATGGATAGATAGATAGATAGATAGATAGATAGATAGATAGATAGATAGATAGATAGACAGATAGACAGACAGAGACAGACAGACAGATAGACAGATGGGTAGATGGATAGATAAATGGACAAATGGATGTTTCTTCTATCCTTTCTCTGTTTTCACCTCACCTCCAGTTCTGAAGTCAAGAACCACGAATAATGAAACCGACTCTGCCAGTCTTCCTACTCTCCTTTGCCCCTACACACCACCATTGTAACTTTTGGAACAAAGAGCCCCTCCCTGGTTACCATCCCTTTCCTTGTGTTATCCTCACTAGTAGAATGTAAGCTCCTTAAACTTCCTGCCAAGATGGCTGCCTGACCAGGATGTAGGGTACCCAGCTCCTACCATGTCTACTCCACAAAATCTTAACATTTGCACCAGACTGAATAATAATCAAGATATCTAATGAAAACCTACAGCCCTTCTTACATAAACTTCATGAACAGTCAGCCAGAAATAATCAGGCAGTAGAAAAGCACATCCCCGGCCTCCCCACCAAAACCTGATGATAGTCTTGCAAAACCATAGAGAGGTCCAGGGACACTTGAAACCTGTAATATTCTGTGTTGGGAGGCAGCAAAAGTGGAAAGCTTACCTGAGAAAGCCTCAGGGTAGAATACTCTAAGTCCCAAGGTGACTGAGACCATGATGCTACAACACTCAGAACAGAACAGTCTAGGCCTAGGGGCTCGGAAGTCCATAACATCCTGTTCTGAGACTCCAGAAAAGGCCCCAAGTCTCAACATTTTAAATCTCAAAGATTCGAGGAAGTTAAATTTCAGGAGGTAGAAGTCAGTGCAAGAACCCAGGGCAAAACCAAGCAAAGATGACCACCCCACCCAAAAATGCAGCCCAGGCACAAAGCCCCAATTCAAAAACTAGGAGGAGATGAGTAAATCAAAGAAAATTTTAACCAGAATGAAAATTATTACAAATCTAACTCTGTAACAACTACAAGCAGAGAAATCAGAGAGAAAAAAAAGATTTTCCCCAAGAACTACCTGAATACCTAGAAGAAATGAAGTCTTATAGAAAGAACTGGAAGGAGAATAAGTAACTTAGGAGACAAAGTGATGGACATTACCTAAGAAATGGAATCTCTGAAAGTTAGAAGAGACCAAAGAGAAATTTGTGACTTTAAGGCACTAAGGAATATTAAAACAAAAACAAAATAGAGGAAAAAATAGGAAAAAATTTTAACTGACATGGAAAATAGGTCAAGGAGAGATAATTTAAGAATTACTAGAATCCCTGAAAAACCATATTTAAAAAAATGCCTGAATACAATATTTCAAGAAATCACAAATTTAAACTGCATGTATGTGTGTATGTGTGTGTGTATGTGTGTGTGTGTGTGTGTGTGTGTGTGTGTGTATATATATATACACTCACACACACACTTATATATTCTCTCTATTCTCTATTTCAGGAACAAATGCATGAATGTGTGGGCAGCACCTCCCCCCTCATCTCTCTCTCTCTCTCTCTCTCCCCCCCCTCGTGTGTGTGTGTGTGTGTGTGTGTGTGTGTATGTGTGTGTTAAAAAGAAAGGTCAAGGTAAAAATAGAACCAATTCCTCAATCAACTATGGAAAGGGACCCCCAAAAGGAAAAGTTCCAGGAATGTCATAGTCGAAATCCAGAGCTCCCACATCAAATTATAGAAAAAAGTAGTTTAAGTCCTAAGGAACTAGAGTTGGGATCACACAAGACCTAGAAGCTTCTAATTAAAACCAGAGGAGATCTTGGAATACAGTATTCCAAAAGTTAAAGAGAGTCAGGCTTGCAGCCAACAGTAAGATATTCTGCAAGACCAAATATAATCCTAGAGGAGGAAAAAATGAATTTTTAAAGCAATCGCGGACTTTTAATTATTCCTGATGAAAAGATAGTAGAGCTAAATTTGAACTTTGAAATACAAATATATGAGTACAGATACATGTAATAAGATAATTGATTTGAGGGACTAGAAGGAGCTTCATGATGATATTCTGGGGGTAGGGGAGGAGGGAGGGAGAATGGTATCATTTTAGGACCTTAATGTTTCATAATTGAGAAAAGTTTATAAGAAACACAAAAGTCCTAGGGGTAGATTGTTCTTATTTTAAGGATTTGGGAGGGCAGGGAATGAAAGAAGGTAAAAAGAATATACCAATGTACTTGGAGGGGAAAGAAGGTAGAAGTGGCTATTTCTCATAACTGGGATGAGAAGATGCGTATGTAAACATTGACTGAGGGCTAGGAGTGAGCATCAGATGAAATTCAGTCATATCTGAAATGGACAAAGGAGGGCTGAACACATGGTTTGGTATAAATATATATTAAACTAAACCGGGCAGCAAGAAATGATTCAGGGAGCAGTCAAAAGGGATGATAATCCTAGTCAAAGGATAGTCACAATTTTTAAAAAATCTTCCTGGTCTCGAAGAGGGGATTTAAAAGGGAAAGGAAAGGAAATGAAAATAAGTAGGATAAGGTGGTACTTTAGATTTCCTCTCAAACAATTTGGGGAATGGCTGAATAAATTGTGGAATCTGAATGTGATACATTATTATTGTGCTGTGACAAATAATGAAAAATGCAAGTTCAGAGAATCCTGGATAGTATGAATTGATGAAGAGTGAAGTGAGCAGAATCAAACAAAGACAGTCTTTAAACGAAAAATATATTTATTAAGCACTTCCTAATTTTCTAAAAAAGCTTTGAACTTAACAAATACCAAATAAAATGGCCATTTTCTTATACACAGGAGGGAAAAAAAGGAAGATTATACATGAAACTATAGGTCTGTACGACATAGAGTTTGCTTTTTAGAGTACACATATATAATAAATTCAACTCATACCTTTCAAAGCCAACCTGCTTGTCTGTTCTTTTCTAGCCTTTCTTTTTTTCTCTCTCCTCTCTACTTTTAAAAAGATGCTTTTCCTTCTTTTTTGTTGTTGTTGCTAACCTATCCCAACCTCCCCTTAACCTCTTCCCCACCCCCACCACAATTGGCAAAAGAAAAGAGAAAAACTCTTGTAACATGTATGCACAGTTAAGTGAAACAAATCCTCATGGTGGCTGCACCTGAAAACATATGTCTTATTTTCCATGTTGAGTCCCCCATTTCTCTTTCAAGAGATGGGTAGCCTGAAGTGCTTCCCATGTGCCAAACATTCAGTCAAGGCCTGAATGGTTCTCAATCATTCCTGAGATGCACACTAAAGAAGACATTCATCTTCATTACAGAACACCTTGGTAACCCTCAGCAAGGAGTCACTGATCACCAAGACTCCTGTCTTCTTCCTCTGTCCAGTACTAAATGGTTCTCCTCCTGATTGCCTTTTGAATCCTGTTCATAATTCTACAGAGCATGAGGTCATATTCTTCCACCTTCTAACCTCTTGCCACAGAGCTGAGTCCCGGTGACTCAAGACACATAATAGAAGGAAGTAAGGAGCCACCTTTGAAATTCAGTAGAGCTAAATAATGGTGACAACAGCATTTTTCTTCCCTTTTTCAGATTCTTTTTTCTGTGTTTTCTCTCTAAAAGAATGTTAAGAAATTCTTCAAGTGCTTCATGGAACATTTCATTCCTCCTGATGATTTGAAGAGTAAAAAGAGATTCTGGTAGCCCTTTCACCTATTCTAGTAAGGAAGCCAACCTGCATTGTATTAATGTGGCTGTTTTTTGCCACTGGCAGAAAAATAGACAGCACACACTGCAGCAACCTGGAAAATTCCTCTCATCTTCCATACTTGCTACAATGGAGCTCTTTGGTTTTCTCACCATTTCTGCTTCTCCTCATGGTTAGCCGTCATATTGAAATGACTGCTTCCTGTAGCTATTTGCCGTGTCCTGTCACGCACCTGGACACCTCTTTGGTCTTGGACTCCTAAACTAGGCTTTCCTACTTCTTTCTGAGGTTTTCCCTGCTTTTTCTCACAATGTAATTCTACTTCCTTGCTTGTTCAGCAGCTTTTGTTCCAGAATTAGCCGATTCCTGCCAAAGCCCTAATGTAAACAGTAGTTACTAAAAGCTATAGTCTACAAGAGAGTCTTATGTAAAAATTCAGCTTCCAGCTACCTCTTTCCTCTTTCTTTGCCGTCTCTTACCCTATGAGAAAAGCTGGCAGCCACCTCGGTCCTCTCCTCTACCTCACCCACCATCCTCCGTTTCCTTGAATGTAAAATTAAGGTTCACCTAATCCAACCTCTCAAGTACCTTCCAGCTCTAGCTTTCTGCGATATTTTTCAACTCTCCCAGTGCTTGACATAGTATCTTGCACACAGCAGCTACTTGGAAAATATTTCCAAGATAAATTCATATATGTATAGCTGTGTGTATATGCACGCATGTAATATATACAAAGTAGATGTGCCTATATGCATACACTTGTACATATATACAAATCCTCTGTGTATGTGTATTATATGTGTGTATATGTATGTATACATATATATTCCGTTTATATGTGTGTGTATATCTGTATGTATCCTGTATACAGAGTGTGAAATCCAGTAGGAAAGCTGAGATATGCACATAGACTGTATGTTCCTTGAAGGTAAAGATTATTATTTTTGGTTTTTGTATCCTCAGCACACTACAATGGAAAGAGCACTGGTTCTAGTTTCAGATAATCTGAGTTCAAATGTCTCCTATGATCCTTTTCTACCTATGTGACTTTCCTGGGTATTAGTTTCCTCTTCTGTAAGAGTGTTGTACCACATGGCCTTTGGAAGACCATTTTAGTTTTTGATCCATTAACCAATGATCCCAGTACCTAAGCAGAGTGCCAAAATATGGTCTTAACAAATATAGTACTTAACAAATGCTTGTTGATTGATTGAAGATAAAAAGCAGACGGGGTGTCTAATACTGGAAGTATTTTCTGATTGCTTGTCATAGTGGATTTATTTTTTGTCACCATTATTTAGCCTTACTAAATGTCAAAGTTGGATCTTTATTTCCTTCTGCTATTAGTCTTAAGTCACCAGAACTCAATTCTGAAATGCTGGCAGGGTATGAGACCCACAGGCCATAACCACTGCCCACTGCCATAATGGGGATATCATCTCATGATGGGAACTCAGTGTTATAACCAGATCAAAGCTAGAACATTTGGTTAATGTCAACAGAGTTCCAAGATGAAATTATAATTATAATTTATGGCTAGGGAAGGGCTTCTGCTTTCTCCCACATACAGAGTTTTGATGGCTAATCTCAGATCCTTCCCTCTTCTACAGAATCACAGAACCTCGAAGTTAGAAAGGCACACAGAGGTCCTCTAGTCAACCTGTGTATGACCAGCATCTACAACAAGTGGTCACACCCTGTCTCCCTGGATGATCTTTAAGATAGCCAAGTATCCTAGTGAATGAAGTGTTAGACTGAGAGTCAGAAAGACCTGAAAGTTCAACTTGTACCTCAGACACCCATTAGCTGTGTTTTCCTGGGCATATCATTTAACCTCTCTTTGCCTCATTCTTTTCATCTGTTAAAAGGGAAATAATACTAGCACCTTTCTCACAGAGTTTTTGGGAAAGTCAAATGAGATAACATGTCTAAAGTGTTTTCTAAACCCTAAAGCACGGTCTATAAATTCAAGCTATTATTAGTTTTCAGGCCTCTACTAAATGGGAACCTTTTGTATTCTGTATGTGTCACTTCACTTTTGAGTAGTTCCAATTGTTAAAAGATTCATAGGATCATAGATTAAGAGCTAGAAAGTACCTTGGAAGACATCTAGTCCAACCTCAAAGTTTTGGCGAGTTCCAGAGATATTAAATGTCTTGTTCGGGTTCATAGTGGTACTAGGAATAAGAGGCAGGATTCAAACCCAAGCCTTCTGACTCTGAAGCCAATCATTTTTCCTCTGTACCATGTTGCATCCTTTTTCTCATATAAAACCTGAATCAGCCTGTCTTGACATCTACTGATTGTTCCTAGTTCTACCACAGCACAACCACCCCCAACAAGTTCAGTTCCTTTCAATCTTTCCTTCCTCAACTCTACATCTGATTCTGCCAACGCTGTGTGGCACTAGGCAAAGAATGGTCCAATTTCTTAGGGACCAGGTTTTAGTTTATTGTTTCTCCCCTGTCTACCTACCAAAAAAAATTATATAAACTCAATGTATGGGTAGCTGTTGCCACCGCCATGACTCACGGAAATCAGCATGAGCATGCTCGCCAAAACATAAAAAAGCAAAGCAAAGGCAACGGAAAACATAAGGATGATGGGCTCTTTGCCACTGCCTGAACACAGAGGGACTCACAGATCATGGATGAGAAATAGAAAAAGGAAAAAGGCCAAGGAGAAGGAAGGGCCCAAGGAACTCCATGGCTCATGCCGATCTCTCTTGCCTATTGACTGTGTGCCTGGAACCAGACCTCTCATGCTTGCTCCTCCTCGGATAGGGCTCACTGTAGGACTCAGAACTGATGATATTCCCTTCACCCTGTGTCTTCAATGGGTTCCTTCTGTGCATTTTTCCACCCAGGCAGCCTTGCTTTTCTCCAGGGCACTTCTGAAGATGATGGGACTATCTTCTCCTGATGTTTTTTATTCCTATGAGGCTTAACCCAGAGTATTAAAGATAGCTTTGTAAAAAAGAAAAGAAAGCCCTCAATGCAGCATCCTGGGCAAGTCACATAATTTCTTTTGATAGAAATCGCCTCATTTGTCAAATGGAAGGGTTGGACAAGATAGTCTCTACGTTCCTTTGAATTCTGACATTCTCTGATTCTACAATAAAAGCATCTCAAAGTTCTATTCACTTTAACTGTTTAGAAATACTCTCCTCTGAGTTAGTAGAAGTGTAATTATCTTCACCCAGCTATGAGCAGCAGAACTAGAACTATGAGTTAGACTACATGGTTTCAAGTGCAGGGGTCTTCTTTCTACACCCGAATCTCCAGGGAAACCTTGGAGATCTTTCCTTCCTGTATTTACATGTCAGGTGGCCTATCCTTCTGATTTTTACTGGCACTACTGATTTGTGACAAGCAGAAAATGGCTACCCTATGATTTTTAGCCCTGGTAAAGCAGAGACACAATCTTTGACATCAAATATCTGAAGAGCTTTTGTGTTTAAGAGGGGGCAGACTGGTTCTGGGTGGATTGCTATTCAATATTCCCAATGTTCAATGCAGTGTCTGGCCCAGAGTAAGCACCTGAGAAATGCTTTATCTACCTTATACACAGAACTCCCTAATAATAGGAGCTATCCCAAACTAGAAAGGGGTGTCATATAATAGTGAGTTTCCCATGACTAGAGACATTCAAGCAGATGCTGGATGGACATTTATTGGAGAGATTATGAAAGGGATTCATGGTCTAGGCAATAAACTCATAAGCTCTGCCCAGCAGAAAATATATTCTGCTCTTTGACAAGATTTAACAATGCAGTAAGAACTCTCATTGATAAGGTTTTGCCACCTGATGGAAACAAATATATGTGAAAGTGGTTTATGGAGCCTTCTGTTCAATGGAACTCTGCCCCATCCTCTCTTTGCCTCTATCACACTCGATTTTGCATTACACTCATCTCTATACATGGCATCTCCCTCTCTCCTTACCCAACCTCACTAAGAATAAAAACTCCTCTAAAGAACTGGAAACAAAGGGGGTGCCCACCCATTGGAGAATGGCTAAACAAATACATGAATATAATGGGAAATGGCTGTGCATGATGAATACAGAGAAGCATTGAAAGATTTCTACAAGCTGACAGAAGGTGAATGAAACAGAGCTGGGAAAATGACATACAATGACAGCAAAAATGCAAATGGACCAACCACCATAAAATCATGGAATGTGAAGGTTGTGGAACCTCACCAAGTTAGCTTGGCTCCCAAGGAAGAGCTATGAGAATTCACCTCAAGACACCTCCCTCCTGCTCCTTTACAGACATGTGGGTCCAAAGGTGTGGAATGGGAAAATTTGGTGTTATATCACTTTAGACATGTTATCTCATTTCACTTTCCCAACAACTCCATAAAAAGTGTTATTATTATTTCCCCTTTAACAGATGAAAAGAATGAGGCAGAGAGAGGTTAAGTGATATGCCCAGGGAAACACAGCTAATGGGTATGAGTTGACCATTCAGGTCTTTCTTACCCTGTCTACCGCTCCATCCACTAGGCTACTTAGCTATCTTAAAGATCATCCAGGGACAGGGGGTGACCACTTGTTGTAGATGCTGGTCATATACAGGTTGCCTAGAGGACCTCTGTGTGCCTTTCTAAGTTGGGGTTCTGTGATTTTGATTCGGTAGGAGATAATATCACTTTAGAACACCTTCTATCACCAGCACCTAACCTGCATGTTGTGATATACATAGTGAGTACTTAGTACTTGTTTAATTGAACTCTCTCATAATAACTTCACCAGCAGTTTAAAATACAATATAAAAACTTTCTTACAATACAGAACTAATCCTCCTACTTCATTTATCGTATAATCTAACTAATATTAGTGATGTTGCCCCTGAGGAACTCTGAGATCCTACAGTGGCTGCTGATTTATGATAGAACCAAGAATGGAGGCTCTTTATGCTTTATGTCTGAGGGCCTTCCCCAAGATCTTTGTCCATTGATTTTCCTTGGTGTTCCCAACACACAGTAGGTACTTAATAAATGTTCAGCAACTGAATGATGATTTCTTTCTGGGCAGCCAGGTGGCACAATGTCTAGAGTGCTGGGCCTGGAGTCAGGAAGACCCACTTTTCTGAGTTTAAATATGGCCTCAGACACTTTCTAGCTATGTGACCCTGGATAAGTCACTTCACCCTATTTGCCTCAGTTTGTTCATCTGTAAAACGAGCTGGAGAAGGAAATAGCAAACCACTCTAGTATTTTTGCCTAGAAAACCCCAAATGGGGTCATGAAGTGTTGGACACAACTGAACAACAAGCACAGGGACTCTTCTGCCTTCTCTTGGTGTCACCAGCACTTAACACAGTGCCTACAACGTAGTAGGGGCTTAGTCAATTTTTAATGGTGGGGGCTACACATCTCAGAGTTGAGCACTCCCTCCTCCCTTCTGCTGTGGCTTCCATTGGGGCTACAGTCACACCCAGCCATGGCTATCCAGTACCCCATGGACCTCAACAAGGGCCCCAAAATTACTAGAAAACATTTTGAAGCCACAACACTGCCACCGCTGTGGGTGCTTGACCAAACACACAAAGTTTGTGAGAGAAATGAACCTGGAGGCGTGTGGATTTGCCCCTTCTCCGAGGGGGGCACACAGAATTGTTAAAAGTCTCCGAGAATAAGAGAGCCCTTATGTTCATCAAAAAAAAAGGATGGGAACTCACATCCGAGCCAAGAGGAAGAGAGAGGAGCTCAGCAATGTCCTAGCTGCCACGAGGAAGGCTGCTGCCAAGATGAACGAAACAGGACTCTGCCAGCTTTCCCCACTTACCCACTAAAGATTTGACAAATAAAAAAATAAAAGAAATAAATGTTTAGTGCCTGCCTCACTAGCTCTGGCATTTACATGGCACCCCGATGCCCGAGTGTAACCCCAGCCCTTCCTTTCAAGTTCCTCCTTATATGTGGTCTTCCCTCATTGGAAAGTAAACTCCTTGAGGGCAGGTACCATCTTGTTTGGTTTCTGCAATACTGGCATTTGGCACAGTCCTTGGCACAAAGTAAGCATTTAATATAGCCATTCAAAGTGCTTTACATATATTACTTCATTATCTCAACAACAATTGTGAGGTGTGTGGAATGTTATTCTCACCATTTTATAAATAATAATAGCTAGCATCTGTGCAGCACTTCCTAAATCACTTTACAAATAATTCATTTTATCCTCAAAACAACTCTGGGAGCAGCCAGGTGGCACAGTGAATAGAGCACTGGCCCTGGAGTCAGGAGAACCTGAATTCAAATCCAGCTTCAGACACTTAAGTAGTTGTATGACCTTGGACAAGTCACTTAACCCCAATTGCCCTGCCTTCCCCCCTCCAAAAATAAAAAGTTGAAAAAAAAATTACTGAGCATATAGGAGCAGACAGGTGACACACTGAATAGAGCTCTGGCCCTGGAGTCAGGAGGATCTGAGTTTAAATACAGCCTCAGATGTTTGACACACTTACTAACTGTGTAAACTTGGGCACACCTTAACCCCATTTGCCTTGCCTTCCCCCCTTCCAAAAAAAAAGTTACATAAAACAACTCTGGAAGGTAGGTGCTACTACTATCCCCCTTTCACAGAGAAGGAAACCCAGGCTGATAAAGTGATTAACCAGTATCACATAGTTAATAAATTGGTGAGACAGGATTTAAAGTAAGGTTTTCCTCAGTTCAAGTGACCACATGCTAACTCCTCTCCCACCCAGCAGACCAGGGGTTCTTAATCCAAGATTCATGAACTTGGGTTGTTGTTAGTATTTTAACATGATTAGTTTCCTTTGTGATCCTATGCATTTTATTTTATGCATTTAAAGGCATTATTCTGAGTAGTCTATAGGCTTGACAAAATGGCAATAGAGTCCAGGATGCGTGCATACACACACACACACACACACACACACACACACACACACACACACACACACACACACACATGACCTAGGCTATAGAATATTAGAGCTGGGGGGACCTTGAAAGTCATCTAGTCTAATAGCCTGTAAATGGAGACCTGAGGCAGCCTGCTCCTTTCTTATCCTATCTCTAATGCTTACTAACTGGATGACCCCAGGACAAATCTGCCTCTCCAAGCCTCAGTTTCCTTATCTGTCAAACATGGAGGATACTGGACAAAATTATCTCAATGGCTGCTTTCTAGCTCTCAGGTTCAATTACTAAAGAGGAAGGTAAGGTGAGGTGGATTAAAATTAGTTGGATTGGGAAATAAGACGATCCAAGTTCAAATCCCAGATCTGTTATTTAGAGTACAATAGCTAAGTGATAGTGGATCTATTTTCTCAAGATCACATCAGTTACATGCTCTATGACCCCTGCCAGCTCAAAATCCATTGCAACTATAAATATCTGAGAGGCTGTCAAACTGGAGAAGTATAGAGGAAGTCTACCCTCTCTTATAAGTGTAAAATAGGTAGGAAGGTGTAAGAGAACTTAAGTTTTATATATGAAAGAACTTTCTAGACATTAAAGATGTGCCATAATGGAAAAGACTACCCTTTGGAAGCTCTCACCCATAGCAGGAAAGAAGGAAGGAAGGAAGGAAGGAAGGAAGGAAGGAAGGAAGGAAGGAAGGAAGGAAGGAGGGAGGAGGAAAGAAACAAAGAAACAAAGAGACAAAGAAAGAACAAAGAAAGAAAGAAGGGGGAGGGAGAGAATAAAGCATTTATTAAGGACATATGCCAGGCACTATGTTAAGCACCTTATAAACATTATATTATTGGGTCCTCACAACAACCACATAAGGTGGGTGCTATAATTATTCCCATTTTACAGATGAGGAAACTGAGATAGAATTGTTAAGTGACTTACCCAGGGTCACACAGTTGACCGTGTCTGAAGCTTGATTTGAATTTAGAACATCCTGACTCTGGGTCAAGTGCTTTATACACTATGCCATCTTATCTACCTTTAGCTATAGGTTGGATGACATATAGAATGTAAGCTTCATGAGGGCAGGGACTATTTTTTTTCCTACAATCACATAACATTGTGCCTTACACATAGCAGGGAATATATGTGTGTATGTGTGTCTGTCTGTCTGTCTGTGTGTCTGTCTAGACCGAGAGAGTGGGGGGGGGGAGAGATACAGAGATACAGATACGTTCTTGAAACAGAAAAGGTGGCAAATGAATAGAGAAAGTGCTTGACCTTTAATTAGCAAGACTTGAATTCAAATCTGGCTTCAGACATTTATTGAACTTCTCCCAGTCTCAGTTTTCTCATCTGTGAAATAGAGATAATAACAGCCTCTGCTTCACTGGGTTGTTGCAAGGATAAAGTGACATAACACTGGTAAGCATTTTGCAACCCTTAAAGTGGTATATAAATTGTTATTGTTGTGACTGTTGTTGAGTCATTTTTTAGTCATGTCTAATTGTCCGTGACCCTATTTGGGGTTTTCTTGGCAAAGATACTTAAGTATAAAGGAGCCATCTCTTTCTCCAGTTCATTTTACAGATGAGGAAACTGAGGCAAACAGGGTTAAATGACTTGCCCAGGGTCACACAGCTAGTAAATGTCTGAGGTCACATTTGAATTCAGGTCTTCCTGACTCTAGGGCCTGTGCTCTATCCATAAAAATACCAGCTCTTGTTCTTTTGTGGTTGCGTAGGTATTCTGCAGAGGGGATCCTTGCCCTAGGCAGCAGGCTGGACTAGATTATTAGCAGCCTTCCAACGTGGAGTGTTTATGGTCCTGTGTAAGGAGTGATTAGGAGTATTTCAGCAGAGGCTGGATCACCCTCTGTCAGGACTGCTATATAGGGGGCACTCGAACCAGAGAAGACATTGCACTTTCCACCCTAGGATTCAACAATTTGAATCAATGAATCATGTTCCCCAAACAAGCACTATGGATGCCCCCAGAAAGGGCACTTCCCTGGGTGTTGGCTTATATTTTAGGCCTTTATCCATAGGGTGCATCCTCCTCCTCTGACTGGGGAGTTTGTTCCAGAACCCCCATCTGAGGAATACCTTCTGGGCCATGCTCTCTTCCAACCTGGCTCAGACTCTGACTCCCTGGACTCTTTTCTCTGCCTGCCCTGTGCTTGGATACAGTCCCCGCCCCACCC
Source organism: Pseudocheirus occidentalis (assembly GCA_028646575.1). Classification (NCBI taxonomy): domain Eukaryota; kingdom Metazoa; phylum Chordata; class Mammalia; order Diprotodontia; family Pseudocheiridae; genus Pseudocheirus; species Pseudocheirus occidentalis. The sequence continues at coordinate 74,540,269 of CM053594.1, read as the reverse complement.
CCACCCCTGCTTTCCAACTCCCTTTTATGCACTCTGTCTCCCCGTTAGAATGTCATCTCCATGAGGGCAGGGACTGTCTTTCTTTTTGCTTGAATTTGTATTCCCAGGGTTAGCACCATGTCTGAAATATAAGTGTTTAATAAATGTTTTATCTCATTGAATCTGCCAAGTCCATACCCAGATAAGTCTACTCACTGCACCAAACCCTTGGCTACCTTGTGGCCACTAGAAAGATGAGTATGACCTCCTAAACCAGCCCATTCCACTTTGGGGTAGCTGTCATTATTAGAAAGTTTCTCTTAAAATCAAGCTAAAAATTTCTTGGCAATTTATTCATCTTAATTCAGTCCTTTAATTCAAACCAGTTCCCTCAGCACTTCAAATCCTTTAAAACATTAATCATAGAGGCTGCTAGGTAGCACCAGTGGATAGAGCACCAGCCCTGAAGTCAGGAGGACCTGAGTTCAAATCTAACCCTAGACACTTATTAGCTGTGTGACCCTGGGCAAGTCACTTAATGCCAAGTGACTCAAGAAAAAAAAACAACAGTAATCATACTCTTTCTTTGACCTCACCCCTTACATGTCTGCTCCACTCTAAGCTAACCTTCTCCATGTTGTTAAGCTGCCTCTCCTACAGCCCAGTTTCCCGGGCTTCTCACCAGTCTTGTCACCATCTTCTATATCTACTCCAATTTATTGAGAAGTCCCCATCCCAGGCACATCTATGTGTTGCTGGTAGAGCTAAGAGCTGATCCGACCATTCAGGAAGGCAATTTGGAATTATACTGAAAAAGTAATTAAAATGCCCATAACCTTTGACCCAGAGATCCCACTGCTGGACACACACATCAAGGAGATCCAAGTTCTATATATATGTCATGCGTGTGTTTGTGCACGTGTATGTTTTAAGTGTCCCATACACAATAAAATGTTTACAGCAGCATTTTAAGTACTAAAATAACTGGAACCAAAAGGAGATGGTCATTCACTATACAATGACTAAACAAATTGTTTATATATAGTGCATGAATGTAATAGACTATTCTGTGAGAAATGAGGAATATGAAGAATGCAGAGAAACACGGGGAGACTTGTGCAGACTGATGCCAAGTGAAGTACTGCATAAGAACAATAACTCAACTTGGCTTTGAGAAAGCTCTGTATGAACCTCCTTCCCTTCTCAGCAAGAGGGGTGTGGAGGGGGTGCTTAGAGGTATAAGACACCACATATCATATTGAACTTGGCTAACTTTTGGTTAGTTTTGCTGAACTCATTCTCAGACCTCTTTCATTTTTTTATTTTATTCTGTCATAAGGACCAGCTCTCTGGGTGAGGCAAGAAAGGGACATTAGGAAATGAAGGTGATAGAAAAAAAATATTTCTATAATGTTCCCCACACCAAGGATTTTATAATCTAGCACTTCGTAGGTAAAAATGTAATATCAATTAGAAGATGGTGAGTAAAATGTGCTTAAAGTGTTAGGATATGAGAAGAAAAATTCCCTTCCAGTTAAGAAAAACAAGGAAGATCTGAGAAAGGGGGAGGGGCATGTATTCCATTAAATGAACTTATCATATTATATCTTGCATTCTTGATCCCTGTGTACATGCCTTACCCACCCAGCCCCACTAGACCACAATCCCTCTTAAGGCACAGAGAGAGGTTTATTCATCTTTGGAGTCAGTAACTTGAATGTATGAGTTGTTCTACAAACTAGAAAAAAGCTTATTATGCCTTTGAACCAGGCTCATTATGACTATTGTGAGCTATTGTTCAGAAATCCCTTGTGGAATACTTTGGATTTATTTTTCTTAATACATATCTGTTGCAATGTCTCATATCATATTCCTAGGAGTTTCTGAGATTCTGTTTTAGTGACAGGGAACTCATTTTCAGTACTGAGTTACATAGATGTCTTCCAGTGCACATGGCAGTAGACACATCAGCCTACAAAGTATTGAAGTGAAATCTGTTCTCCTGTGTTTGTATATGAGGCCATTGTCATTCGTTGACCAATATGTCACACTCAGTGTATAAAGAGAATTGTACCAGGTACTAGATATGATACAACATTCAGGGAGGACGTTTCTGGCAGGGATCATAGCCTACTTAAAGCACAGAGGACAGAGATGGAATGATGAATTTGGGAAATAGAAAATTGGCTAGTCTGGGTGAAATGAAGAGGGTATGAAGGGAAGTAATATGCAATAAATCTGGGAAGGCGGGCTGGAGCCAAATTGTGGCAGTTGTCAAAGGCCAAGCTAAGGACTCTCTATTTTTTCCTAAGGGTAGTAGAAAGTCAATAATCCACTACATGAACTTGGACACAGCATGCCTCCATAATAAGACTGTTTCCTAATCTGTAAATTAAGACTTGTATAAACTGAAACAAGAGAAAGGGAGAAGACCCAGAACAATCATTTATACAACAACGACAATGATATAAAAAAATATTTTGAAAGGCTTGAGAACTCTGATCAATTCAGTGACCAAGTATGAGCCCAAAGGAACGATGATGAAGCATGTTATCTGTCTCTTAATGGGGAAGTTAGATATTTGAGGGATCTATTTTTTTTAAGCAGAGAAAAGATCAGAACAGAAAGAATAACAGAGAAATGGGACAGCTAGAAAGCTATGGATTAAATTTATTACATAATTTAAAAGAAAAGCAAGCTATATCTTTATTAGAGATACAGTTTTGTGTACAATTCTCTTTTTCTCTTCTATTTTGCACATAGAAGGAAGGAAACAAATGTTTATTGAACTTCTACTCTGTGCCAGGCACTGTGCCAAGCACTTCATAAGAATTATCTCATTTGATCCCCAAAACAACTCTTGAAGGGGGTATTATTATTATTCCCATTTTACTGATGAGACAATTGAAGCAAATAGAGGGTAGGGGACTTTCCCACGGTCACACAGTTAGGAAATGTCAGGGGCCATATTTGAATTCAAGTCTTCCTTACTCTAGACCAGTATTCTACCCACTGCACCACCTTAGCTGCTCATGGAATGGAAATGCCCAATTTTTTTTAATTAAATAAAATTATTTGTTCTGTCTTCTCATTTTCCCTCTAGCTCTGAAAATTCCATGGTTCCCTCTACTGTACTTAGCTCCCAGGTGTGAGTATGGGTGTGGGTGTGGGTGTGGGTATGGGTGTGGGTGTGGGTGTGGGTGTGGGTGTGGGTGTGCTTTAACTAAGCACCTCTGTAGAGGTGATAGAGGCCCAATAGCCAGGTTATTATAGAGCATCTCATTGCATCATGAGACAGAAACATCTACCTGGGGCTGACAAAAATGATAAGTAACCTTGGGTATTAAAATTACACCTATGAGCCTTGATAATGGGAAATCCTCCATTTCCCCAGACTGATGACTAACTCATCTTCCTTTAAGAAGTTTTGTTTAGAGGTAATGGTAAGTCAGCATTCATTACCTTAAAAGCCTCTGGGTTGCCTCTTGGCAAGGGACTGGAGGCACCAAATGAGGCAGATGCTGTTAAGGCATAACCAATGTATGGATCTGTTTACTTGACTAGACTTATCACAAGGGAGGGTTTTTTGTTCGTTTGTCTGGTAGGGAGAGAGGGGGTTAGTAAGAGTAATAAATGGCAACAATGAAGAATTAAAGAAAGAAGGGACCTCGAAATATTGCAAAGTACACAAAAGGGAGCTGAAGAAAGTTCAGAAGGGATATAGACCAGCAGGGTAGTGTGCAAACCACTGGATTAAATTTCACATAAAGCAAGTTGTCTGTACGGTTACTATCCCTTCCACATCATGACCCTCCCCATCTAGGTTCTGATGCATCACAGGTCAGCATAAGAAATTAAATGGGAATTTGGGGGCAGAGATTTTCAGAAACTGCAGGTGACAGGTGAATGCCAGCAGATGACACAGGAACTATGACCAAATACGTAACCCGAATTTTACAATGATATATTGTAAACACCCCATAAAGGAAAAAGAAAAAATTCAGACTTCTCCTCTGTTATGAATAGAGGGCCAAAATATTTTCTGAAGATTTTCTAGATCATGGGGGTGCTATGCTCCTAACTAACCCCTGTGATGTAGAAGAGATGACTGTAGTAGAGATTCGCAGTTTCATATACAATCCTCTTTTTTTTCTATCTTTTGTATGTGGAAATGTTTGTGTTTGCTGATGTTTGTCAAGTTCAGAATAATAAAAAAATGAATCATAATTTCCTAGTTGGTCCAAGGAAGATCCAGCAAAATATGTTCCACCTGACCAAATGACTAGTCTCAACCTTGAATAACCACCACCACCAGAGGTGGGCAGTTAGACAGTATATCCTAATTTTTGCAGATTCCCAGATAACAAAAAACCATGCAGATCATGGAGTCCAGCTCCCTCGTTTTATAAATGAATAAACTGAGGACTAGAAAGTTAAGTGACTTGGCTAGGGTCACCCTGCTAGTAAGTGATGGAGGCCAATTTTAACCTCTTCCCTCCACAACTTAGAGGCAATTAGGTGACACAGTGGATAGAACACTGTGCCTGGAGTCAAGAAGACATGAGTTAAAATCCAGTCTGAGAGACTTAATAGCTGTGTGACCCTGAGCAAGTCATTTAACTTCTATTTGCCTCAGTTTCTTTGACTGTTAAATGGGAAGAATAACAACATTAACCTTGCACAGTTGTTGTGAGGATCATGTGAAATAATATTGTAAAACTCTTAGCAGTTCATGGCACATAGTAGGTGCTAAATGAATGCTCATTCCTTTCCCTCTTGGAAAAGACTGGAGAGTTATTAAAGAAAATTTGGTAGGGGAGACGATTACTGTCTTCAAATATTTAAAAGGATACCATTTAATTCAGATAGATGGATAGATGGAAAGACAGAGAGAGAGGGAGGGAGAGAGAGAGAGAGAGAGAGAGAGAGAGAGAGAGAGAGAGAGAGAGAGAGAGAGAGAGAGAGAGAGAAAATGTGTATAAGTCCCTACTATATCAAGAAACAAACTAAATTTTTTAAAGCACCTACCAAATGGATAGCCCTGCTAGGCAATGGAAATAGAAATAAAACTGTTTCCAAAGTCCCACTTCCAAGAAACTTAACTCTTTAATGGGGGAGAGGGTTGCTTACAAATAGGGGAAATAGTAAAATATAGTAGAAAGAGTACTGGATTTAAAGCCCAAAAGGATCTGAGTTCAATTCCCAACTTAGTTATTTACTAATTGCTTGAATTTTGGTGAGGGAATTCAAGTGGTAGAAAGAGCAGTGATTCTGGAGACAGGGAACAAGGGTTAAAATCTCACCTCGGATGCTTACTACCTGTATGGCCTTCAGCAAGTCACAGAACCTCTCTGGATCTCAGTTTCCTAGTTTTCAAAATGATTGGTTTGGAAGAGAAGAAACTCTAAGCTTCCTTCCAGCTCTAAGTCTCAGACATGTGGTAGGATAGCATGTTCCAAACCATTGGTATGATAGCAAGTGAAGTGAGATAGGTACAAGACATAAGTCCAGGCAAAGTAGTCTGGGAAATTTGAGAAGAGACAGCTCTACCAGAGGTGGGGAACATGTGGCCTTCTAGGTCCTTAGGCACAGCCTTTTGACTGAGTCCAAGCATTATAGAAAAAAATCCTTTAATTAATGGGTTTTGTTCTGTGAAGTCTGGATTCAGTCAAAGGGCCACACTTGAGGATCTAGAGAGCCACATACGGCCTCGAGGCTGCAGGTTCTCTACCCCTGATTTCTAGACATAATGAAGAGAAGTGATATATGAGGTCCCTTGATTGTAAAGAGTTTGTGCTTTACACAGATTTTGTGGCTCCAGGGAGCAGAACTTGAACCAATGAGGACGTCATAAAGAAGGAGAATCAGCTTATGATCTACCTTCTAAGGTAAAGAATTTCCCATCAGTGGACATTTTTAAGCAGAGGCTGAATATCTCTCTCTCTGTCTCTCTCTGTGTCTCTGTCTCTCTCTTTCTCTCTCTCTCTCTCTCTCTCTCTCTCACACACACACACACACACACACACACACACACACACACACCTGAGTTTCAGGGTTGAATTAAATGATAATAGCTTCCATTTGGTACAGAATCTTACAGTTTACGAAGAAACTTCATAGGAACATAGGATCAGGGAGCTAGAGCTGGAAGTTCTATTACCCATCAGCTCATCCCCCTCCCTCCTTTTATGGGTGAAGTAATTAAGACCAAGAGAGCTTAAGTGACTTGTCCAAGATCACACAGTAGGATGTAGTAGAGCCAGGATTTGAACTTGGATCCAGTAACTCTTACTTAAGTAATTTTTCTTCTATATCATACTTGATATTCATCATATTACTAGATTCCTGTCATTCAGACCTGAAGATGATGATGATGATGATGATGATGATGATGACACAAGCTACCTTATAGCCTATCTTACTATCAGAATTCATTTCCTATAAGATAAACTTTGGGGCAGCTAACACAGTGGCACAATGGAGAAAGCACAGGCCCTGGAGTTAGAAGGACCTGAGTTCAAATCTAGCCTCAGACTCTTACTAGCCATGTGACCCTTGGTAAGTCCCTCAACACTGATGGCCTCAAAAAAAAGATAGACTTTGTCCAAGGTTATACAGGTCATACCAACAGAACCAGGACCAAAAACCTGTCCACCAGCTAGCCTTTATTAAGCACCACTACGTGCCAGGCATTTTGCTAAGCACCAGTGATACAAAGAAATGCAAAAACAAAACCAAACAAACCCAGTTCCTACTCTCAAGGACTTCAGAATCTAACAGAGAAGACAACATACAAGTGACTATGAACAAACAAGATACATACAGGATAAGTTGGGGTTAGTCTCAGAGGGAAGGCTCTGAGTCAAGGAGGACCAGGGAAGACTTCTTGTAGAAAGTTATTAGCTGAGAAATGAAGGAAATCCAAGAGGCAAAGATGAGAAAAGAGAGTTCTAGGTATGGAAGACAATGAGTGAAAATGCCTGGAATTGAAAGAGAGAGTGTCCTATCCCAGGAATAGCAAGAAAACCAGTGTCACTTGACCTCAAAGCATCCTGGGACTAGGCAAGGGATCAGAAGTAAGAAGACTGAAAAGATAGGAAGGGTGTAGGTGATAAATAGCCTTAAAAGTTTAAAGAAAAAAAGGTTTTGTTTAGTCACGTCCAACTCTTTATGACCCCATTTGGGGTTTTCTTGGCAAAGAGTGGTTTGTCATTTCCTTCTTCAGCTCATTTTACAGATAAGAAAACTGAGGCAAACGAGGTTAAATGACTTGTCCAGGGTCACAAAGCTAGTAAGATTCTGGATTGGAACTCAGGTTTTCCTAACTCCAGGTCCTGTACTCTATCCACTCCCTCACCTAGCTCCTCCCACAACAATAAAAAGGAGCCCAGTATCACTTGATCTTAGAGTATAATGTGTATGTGAAGGTGGGGTTGAGGTAAGAATACTGAAGAGATAGGAAGGGTTTAGGTGATGAATGGCACTGAAAGCCAAAATGATGTTATATTTGATCCTGAAGATAATAGGGAGCCATTGGAGTTTATTGACTAGGGAATGGGAGTTACATGGTCAGACCTGTGCATTAAGATGATTAGGTTCACAGTTGAGGGGAATACGGACCAGAGTGGGGAGAGACCTGGGAGTATGAGAGACCAGTTGACACTGGTCAGTAAGAGTCACATCTACTGACTTGGGATCCAATCATCTTTCTACCACATAACAGCTTCCTGAGTCCAATTCTGAAATCTAAGATTCTAAAGCTGCTAAGCTAACTCTAAGTCACAATAGAATAGGCATAGACAAGGAAAAGTCAGAGCCAGTCATCTGCAAGGTTATTTGGAGGCCAAGATTCTGAGATCATTTCTCCCATGTGCACTTGGACTTGTAGGGACCAGGCCTCCTTAACCAGAATTTTAACCTCCACTCACATCCTTGTAGCTCCATCACTGGTGATGGTCTTGAGGCCATTAACGTCTTCAAGAGCCCCCTATTAAAATCTGAATTTCTTTGGAATGGAGAACATCTCCAGCTAGTTCTCTTTGAACACCTAAGTAGGTGTTCACTATGTCACACTATGAAATCAGATCATAGCTTATTGTTTAAAAAAATTTTAATGACTTAAATTTACTCTACTAATTTCCCCTAAATAAAGGCTATATGTTCCCAAGAAACAATCATTTTTAAAGAAAAAATATATACAGAGACAAACAGGAAGAAAAAAACAATGGCCACATTGCTTTCCCAAAATCTGTTACCCAGGGTAGCCAATATTCAGACCCATTAGGGAGAAATGGAAGGCAATACTTGACAGGTTTTTGTGTGATTTCCTTATAACCTTATGAGGGAGGGAATGCAAGCATTTTATTCCCCCTTTTATGGAGGGGACTAGATGAATATGACTTGTCCAAGGTCACATAGCCAGTCAGTAGCATAACAAAGGCTCAAACTCAGACTTTCTGGTTCCCATCCCAGGGCTTTCCCCAATATGCCAAATATAACCATTGTTGTCATGGCTGTTGTTGTTCAATCATATCAGTCATGTCTGACTCTTCCTGACACCATTTAGGGCTTTCTTGGCAAAGATACTAGAGTGGTTTGCCATTTACTTCTCCAGCTTATTTTAGAAATGAGGAAACTAAGATAAACAGGGTTAAGTGACTTGCCCAGGGCCACACAGCTAGTAAAGCTGAGGCCATATTTGAACTGAGGAAGATGAGTGTTCCTGACTCCCTACTTGGCACTCTATCCACTGCGCCACCTAGCTGCCCCATTGTACATGACCATTTTGTACTTGACCCTGAAAGCTCTTTAGGAGACATGAGACTAACTTATCTTGTTTCATTTCAAGTCAGAGCTAAAAAATTGGCATCTATCAGTAATATCAGTCACAGAAGACTTGACAACCCAGAGTGGGGTATGAAGACAAAGGGAAGAATTCCAAACCTGCTGCTGTTAATTTACAATAAAATTTCCCATCAAACATTCCATCACCTTTCAGGACAAAACAATTTAGGAAGGCTGCATAAATATTGTGAAAAGTTTGCTTCAATGTGCCTCAATTTCCTCAAATAAACTGTGGTTAATCCCACTTCCACTGCCTGAACCACAACAGTATGAGGAGGAAACTGCTTAGCAAATGTAAGGGACTATGTTGACATGAGCTCTCATTAGGGCATCAAAAAGGCAGGTGGTGAGCTCCACTCATTCTGCTCCTTTCTATCTACAAGACACCCTTATTTCTTATCCTTGGCTCATGTAGACATCATTGGTAGAAATTACACATTAATAATTTGGTATGTGGAGCAAGACATGAACCCACGTCTTCTGCTTGTGCCATTTTCCAATTGAACGGCTTTATGTGAGTTGACCCACTGCTCTGGATCCAAGTTTCTTAATCTATAAAATAGGGACATTAGCCTGGATGTTCTCTCAGGTTCTTTTCAATTTCAGCATTCTATAGGAATATTCTCTGGAGGAAAAGAGAATTGGCTCTGCAAGCAGATCTGAAGCCCAGCTCTGGGGCTTACTACTCATGTGACCATGGGCAAGTCATTTCCCCATTCTGGGCATGAATAGCAGCTGGTCCAACCAAATCATTTTTAAAAAGTAGGAAACTGGGTGGCTAGGTGCACAGTGAATAGAGCACCAGTACTGGAGTCAGAAAGACCTGAGTTCAAATCTGACCTCTGACACTTGACACACTTACTAGCCGTGTGACCTTGGGCAAGTCATTTAACCCCAATTGCCCTGCCTTCCCCCCTCCAAAAAACACAGCAAAAAGCAGGAAACTAAGATCCTTTCTGACTCTATCATCCTATGTTTTAGGGTCCCTTCCCACTCCAGCATTCTATATGGCTGCTACTTGTGATACAGTGGACACTGGCAGCTAAGTGTCACAGTGGACAAAGCCCTGGACCTGGAGTCAGGGAGGCCTGAGTTAAAATTGTACCTTAGACTTACTAGCTGTGTGACCCTGGTAGCTTAAATTCTCTCAGCCACAGTTTCCCCATCTGTAAAATGAGATTAATAATAATAGCACCTCCCCCACAAAACTGTTTGGAGGCACAAAGGAGATGATGTATGGAGAGTGCTTTGTAAACCTTAAAGTGATATAGAAATGCTAGCTAGCTGTTATCTATAAAATGAGAGGTTATATTACACGAGCTCTCACATCCCTTCCAGATCTAAATCTGTGATCCTTCATTTGATTCTGGAATCTCAAAGGCTGTGGCCAAGGATGGGGTCACATTTCTGGTCCCTGGGTTCCAACCAATTTCAGCACATCCCTCAAAACCCACCCTTTCAGGATCTTTTGTTGTAAATAAACGTATTCCCTTTGCTTCTGTCGCTTACAAGCAGAAATAACAAGGGCACCTCAGTCCAACATGAGGCTCCATAAATATTCAGTGTTTACTAGAGTACTAGGGTGTTAAATCAAGTCTTACTATCAGCCTTAAAAAAAACCAAAGGATGAGGAAAGATACTCTTAGTAAGGGGCAGATAGGTAGTACAGCGGATAGAGTACCAGGCCTGAAGTCAGGATAGATCTGAGTTCAAATTCAGCCTTAGACACTTACTAGCTGTGTGACCCTGAGCAAGTCACTTAACACTGTTTGCCTCAGTTTCCACATATATAGCAAACCACTCCAGTATCTTTACCAAGAAAACCCCAAGCAGGGTCACAAAGCATTGGAAACCACTAAACAACAAAAATAATACTCATGCTGAGAGTCCATTTTTACAGAGTCAATGGCTATGTCAAAGTAAATAAATAAATAAATAGAATCAAGACAGTTACTCCCTGTACCCAACCTGGCTTATTCTATAAAGATGTACTTCTAAGTTGCTGTGAACACTAGGTTAAGTTGCCTAACACTGAAGGTGAGGGCTGAGAGCACCACAGTTTACAAGGTAGACTGGATCAGACCACAAGATTTTAGAGCTGAAATGGCCTTTGAGATTATCTCATTAAACCCACTCATTCGAAGATGAGGAAACGAAAATGCATTGAACCCAGAATTTTGGGTTAACAAGTTAACAAGTCCCTCAGCCTCCTCATGTGTAAAATTTGGGGGGGGCGCACAGGTGGGCAATAACCGTCCAGGACTATTGTGAGGATCAAATGAGTACCAACTTTAAAGTGCTATACAGATGCCAACTATTATTAGTATTATTAACCATCCTTTCAGGGATATTATGAGGTATAAGCCACTACTTCCATGTGAATCAATTGTTTTATCATCATCATCATCATTATTGTTCAAAGTTACATACTGAGTTAATGGCAGTACAGGAATAGGACTTAGGTCTGCAGCCTTCGAGTTAACCATCCCTTCAGGAAGGAAGGAAGGAAGGAAGGAAGGAAGGAAGGAAGGAAGGAAGGAAGGAAGGAAGGAAGGAAGGAAGGAAGGGAAGGAGGGAGGGAGGGAGGGAGGAAGGAAGGGAGGGTGAGAGGGATGGGAGGAAATAAGCATTTATTAAGCACCTACTATGTGGCAGTGTGCTGAGCACTTTACAAGTATGATCACTTTGGACTTACAGAGTCAAAGTGACGATTTCAAAAACCCAACAAAGCAAATAAAAAGATGGAAGATTCCACACAGTTATTGGATTTCTCCACCTGAGCAACAAGAACACCAGATAAAGATGCCGAGACTGAGTTACTAATATTAAGTGTTCCTCTGCCTACCTGTCTCAATGCCCTTTGCCTCAACTCATCCTCCCCTTTAGCATAAGAGGGTAGAGCTTCTGCAACCAATTTCCTAAAACCTAACAGAGCTTTGTGAATTAAATTCCATCAGAGATAATTCCACTGAAAGCAACTAGAAACTGCAAAAGTTGTGGCTTCAAAGTTCTTGAAGGTAAAAGACCTTAGAGGTCATCCAATCCAACTCCTTCATTTTACAGGAAAGGAAACTGAGTCCCAAAGAAGGGAAGTTATTTGCACTAAAACACAGAGATAATAAGTAGTAGATCCAGTAATTCAAAGCCCAGTTCTCTGAATCTAGTGACCCTTATTAAAAATTCCTCCTAAAGTCTCCAACTGGGGAGAAAAAATATAAAAGGATATATGCGTTTGTGAAGCAGCTGTTTCTTTGAAAAGGTGGGTACCACTGCTTTGTGGGGTAATCTTAAAGTGTTTCTAAAAGAGGGGATTTTCCCCCTTAGCTCTAGGATTAGCCATGTCAAACAGAGGTTCTAGTTGCTATGGAAATTAAGTGTTAAACAGTAGAATGAAGGGGATATCAAAGGAACCACAGAAAAATGGAAAAAGTCACTGGGAATCACTTAGGTTCCATAGCTTTGGCTCTCCGAGCCTCACCTATCAAATGACAAAATGGAGTGGAACCAGAAGAGCATGACCAGGATAGTGAAAACACCAGAGACCATGCTATATAAACACTAGCTGAAAGAAAGGCAGGTGCTAAGCCTGGAGAAAGGAATATGTAGAGGAAACATGATGGATGTCTTCAGTTGTCTAAAGGGTTTTCACAGGGAAAAGGAGTTAGACTTCTTCTGTCCCAAGGGCAGAAGTAGGAGCAGTGAGTATAAGTTGTAGGGAGGAAAATTTGCACCCCCCACAAGTGAAATCTTCCTCAAAATTAAAGCTACCCCCCAAATACTGTAAGGGTCCTCAGCAGTGGAGAGCACATCTTACGGCCGGCCAGATGACTTGTCAGAAGCTGTAGCAGAGATTTCTATCTAAGTATGGTTTCAACTAGATACTTTCGGAGATCCCTTCCATATATGACTGTGATTTCAGGGAGGGGATCAGATTATATGGTCTTTAAGACCTTTTCCAGCTTGCATTCTATAGTCCTCTTCTCTATATAGGAAAGTCCCCCTTCCCTTTGATAGAAAGTTTTTAAAATCTCTATCTCCTGTTCCGTTTACAGCAATCTGACTTCTTCAATTACTGTAATCCACTTGAGGCAAGTTGGAAGAGAAGGAAGGAAGGAAGAGGAGGAAATCAGTCACTCGTTTCTGAGTTCCATACAAAAAAGGGGAGGGATGGAGGAAATCATCTCATATCAAAAATACTAGGATTATTAAATAATACCAACAACTCCGTAGAACTTAAGTTATAAGAATAATAAATGGCACAAAAACTGGCATAAACAAATCTTTTGTTCTCTAATTGTAAACACAGTGAGAATCTACCAAGCCTCCTACTGTGGAATAAAAATTTGGCCCAAGGCATATACTGCAGGAGCTTGCTACGGGGAGCTGTCCCTTACAGCACCACAAGTGAAGGCTTGCTCCCAGTCAGGCACGCACTTACACACAGTTTAAATATTAAAATAAGAGCCCAAAGCAATGAGCCTAACTTTCATGAGAATAGGTGCATGTCTTTGTTTGTTTGTTTGTTTGTTCTTAAGTAATTCCATACTGTAGTTCTAGCCAGGAAAACACAAGAGCTATATATTAAAGATTGCATAGCTTAAAATAGATTTCTAAGTAGCCTTAAAAGTTTAAAACTAAAACATTTTCTTCTCACAGAAATGGCTACAATATAAAATCTTAATGGGCACTTTGGGTTGTGAGTTTGGTCTTTCGTTGCTATCACTGCAATCATAAGTACATTCATGAGGTGTTAAAACTGGAAGGGGCCAGAGAATATTGAATGCTAGAACACAGACTATGCAAAGATCTCTACCTGGAAGGAATCTTAAAAGATAAAATGATAAAACACAGATTGTTTGAGGGAAACCTTAAAATAAAGAATGTTAAAAACCTATATCATAGAATGTTAGAGCTGGAAATGACCATAGATAATAAAATGTTAGAATATGCAATGTTAAAGGAACCTTGGAATATATTGTTGGAAAGTAGGATATTAAGGACTTCTAGGACCTCAGAAACCACCAATTCCAAAGGAAACTGTTGGCCTAGTTGGGTAAAGTTTCTTGCAGTCATAAAACTAGCTTATAAGATCTGGGTTCTTTCCTGACTCTGCCCCTGACTCCCCATCTATCAATTTTTCTACTACATTGTAGCAACTCTCATTAGTACTACTCCTCTGAGATCTAGGTCAGGATTAATGTGATATTCCAAAAACAAAAACAACCTGTTTTATGGAAATACAAGCAGTTATCCAAGATGAAATGGCAGTAATGTTTTTTAAAGTCACATTACAAAGCTACCTAATAATTGCATTGGGGAAGGACCTCTTCATTAACAGATGGAAAATGCAATGTGCTTTTGGAATTCTCCTTTTGAGACTTTGGAGGGAAAATGTAGCAAGAATGGGAAATGTCTCGAGGTTAGATTTTAAAAAACGAGAACACAGGGAAAAGATTAACCTGGCTGGTTAATATCATTGCCCAATACAAAACAATCCCTTAGAGGACACAGCTTTGGGGTGGTTTTGTTCAAGGCCTGGTACTACCTTAATTAGCATTTATATTAAAAAAGAAGAAAACAAACAGAACCAAAATGGGACAGTGTTTTGTTTCCTGTAAATTTGACCACTTATGCTAAACTCTCTTAGGAAAAAACAAAAGCATGCCAACTTCTACTTACCCTGTCTATTCTAATTTTCTTATGTCCTTCTTTCCCAAAAAGGAAAAAAATTTCATAGAGTTTAAGCCTTGGAGGGACTTTCACCACATAGTTCAACCCCTGATTTTACAAATGAGAAAAGTGAGACTGAGGTGATGTGATTTGAGCAAGGCCACATAGAGAGTAAATAGCCAAGTCAGAACTGGGCCTTGAACCCAGGTTTTCTGCTCCAAGTCTAATGCCTTTTATACTAGAATTAAAGCACTCCCCCTTTTAAATTAAAATTTGAAATTTTCTGGAGGTAAGGTATTCTTGAAAAGAAATCATATGTGTATCAAACAAACAAAAACCCAGATCTATATTCTTTTGTAAAACAATCCATGTGTCAAGTCTTTGAGAATAACATCATGAAATAAATTGAGGGGGGCTAGACCTCCTTATGCCCAGAACCTGTAAATGATCTCTTCTTCCCTTAATACCACAGAACTCTGCCAGGTCTTTAAAGAGGAAAGTAACATCAAGGCAGACAGAAGTGGAAAATTTAGGGGCAGAAAGGATAAAAATAAAGAATAATTCTGTCTCTAAGAACCAAGGCTTTTATTTCTCACCTGGGGGAAGGTGGGTCAGTAGAGCTATAGGAATCCACATGAACCCAGGAGATCAGAAAGGCCATTCCTATTCCCACCTACATAAGGCTTACAGTCTTATTAGGGAAGAAGAAAACCCACTAAAGAGAAGGGTATGAAGAAGGGACTCCTGGGCTCAGATATAAGTCCTCAGGGTGGGCTCCTTAAAGCATCTTCTGATTCTGTCTACTCCATTACTATAGTTTCAATAATGTTTTCATTCTAAAGAGGATTAACCTTTAAGGGACCTGAGTCCTGCTGATGAATAGCAGCCAGTCTCTACCTTGAAAGGAAATATGCAACAATAAAAACTTTTGCATCAACAATATTGAGACATTAAAGGGCAGATAATTCCATTTTCCAGTGGGGGTGGGGGGAAATCCCTTTTCTCAGTCTTGTACAAACCCAGTATCATTCAAATCCTTCTTTTTTTAACCAACAAACTTATAGTATTTCCAGTTGTCTAAAATAAAAGCTTTCTCATACCATCTCTTTCTACACCACTTCTAACCCCAAGCAATTCAACTTTAGAGGTACTCCTCAAATGCAAACAAATATATAAGTTCATTCCCAGTTGCTTGCTCTGGGACTTTCCCTCTACCAGTCTGATGAAGTTTGAATGTAGCAGATGCAATGATAACTGACGGTTCCCTGTAACTGAAAATACAGTTTGGACATCACTCCATTTATTTAGTCTGTGGTAAAAAGAGCACACTAGACTAGACTGAAGGTAATTTATATGCTACCAACTTAGAATTTCTCTCTTAAAACAATCAAAATTGAACCACTGAATTTTCAAAGTTCTTCGGAAGTGAATTCTCTTCAACTCTTGTTCAACCTCATGGGAAATAAAAGTCATTGTGCGTTTCCTATCCCAGATGGCACATTGAGAAATTCTGGTTTTATTCATGCAGATCTCTCCAGACAAGGAAAAATCCCAAGGAGAAAAATGAAAGTAATAATCTAGCTGTAGAGAAAGAAGCAGAAGTAGCACCATGAGAGAGAAAGAGAAAAAAAAAAGGTGCAGTAAGGAAAGGAAGAATGAAAGGAGGAATGAAAGGGGAGGAAGAACCAATGACAAAAGGAAGAAGGAAGAAGGTGGAAGGGGGAGTAAAAGAAGCAAGAACTCTTTTCCTCAGAAATTAGAGGGAGTAAAAAAGATTCTAGTGGCCCCCAGCACAGTTTAGAACTTTGCATATGAGAAAACACCTTTCTTCCCCCCCCCCCCCACAGGTCAAAAGATGTTCCACATTGGATTGCAAACCTGCAATATCTTCAGGTGGTAAGTGTGGATGTGTGGTAACAAGTTCTGAATGGTAGAAAGATATTGTCTGTCTCTATTAACAACAGGGAACCAGTCTCCTGTCCTTTCCAATACAATGCACTCTCCACTGTCTACTGGGATAAAAATGACTTTCTCACATCTCCACAGATCCTCAAGCCTGTGGTGGCAGAGAGTGCTCTCAGAAAGAAACACCAGCCTTCTCCACGAGAACATCCCGTTTACAGTAAGGTGACAAAGAAGTACCAGAATCACTGGCGTTGACTTTTGTCACGCAGCTACATTTAGTCAGAGAGGATGTATAGGCAACCGGGACCTCCAAGCTTTCTGCATGACAAAACAAACGCCCCCATTGTCTCCCAGACGGTTTATGGAATGACCTATTACTTTTACAGTTAGAAGCATACTAGCCGTTCTTCCTCCTCCCCCCCCCCGAAATTGTTCTCGTCCTCAACTCTGCCAACCAGAATTACACAGATTGGGGAAGGGGGAGGGAGTGTCACCTCAGCACTTGGCCACCATAATACAACAGCCATTCATTGAGTCCGTTTCAGACAAACGCAGGAAAACTTGTACCTGACTTTGGGTCCCTCACTCTGCTTTTTCACGCAAAGAGCACACAAAATCCTGAACATTCTAACCTCTCCCCATCCCCCTACTGCTCCCAGCTACCAAAACTCGGGGGGGGGGGACGAGAGTAAGACAGAAGAGGGACAGGGAGAGGGATTAATAAACGGAAGGCAAGGGGTGGGGAAGAGACACAGGCACCTGTTAAGAGCTGCGATAGGTCCCAGCGCTTCCCCACTACCCAAAAGGCACCTTGACACCAGTTTCTTGTCACCAGGAGGCAAGCCACGGAAGATCCTGAAACTCTCACCCAGAAGCACCCAGTCATCAGTAGTAAGTAACACGATGGAATAGACTACATCCCGACATCCTAACCCCACTGCTGGGGGTGGGGTAGGGGTGGGAGAAGCAGGAAGGGAGGGAACATCTAAAACAGGTTTATTCTTAGCTCTGACTCTCGCAAAAGTGAGCTTCGACTCCTCATCCCCCCAGCAACTCTCCTTTCCAGGAGTTCAAAGCACAGATACATAGAGACCCTCAGGCCCACTCTGACCCTCATCCCACCTCACCTCACTTCCAAAATAGAATGAGGAAGGGGCAGTGGTAAGAAGCAGAAGAGCTCTCAAAGAGTATACTACAGAAATAGATCCAGCAGCGGACCACTCGGGCTCTAGGTGGGAAGGGTGGAGATACAGGGCTGAGGGGTGCCTTAATATCATTTTAACCCTTTGCACTCGGAAGGCATCACCTTCGTAGCTCTCAGCATTCTTCCACCACTCCTCTCCCTTCCTTGACTCTTCGGATCCTAGCCCCCTGGAATGAGGGTCAAAGTGGTGGAAGCTAGTTCGTAGGCTAAAGTCAGCTCTGCCCAGCTCTGTCCAGCCCAGCCCAGCCCAAGCCGGCTCTTACCTATAGTGGTGATCACCGTGATCGCGAAGTAGAAGGATCCGGCGAATTTCCACTGGACCCCAGCGCGGTGGGGCTCGGACTGCATGATGACCAGCTCCAGCTGGAGGTAGTCCTCGCTAGTGATGTTGTACTTTCCCTTAATCCGGATCTCCTCGGCTTTGAGTTTCTCCTCTTCACGCATCTCGTGGTCGGACTCCAGGGCGTCGAAGACAGCGGCGCCCACCAGGAGGTAAGTGAAGGTGCAGATGATGAGGGACAGGGTCCGCACGTTCTGCCGCTTCATGGCCGCCAGCAAGGGGCCGGCACGGGGTGCATGTCCCCCGGCCGCCCGGCGGTCCGACTGCAGCGCGCAGCAGCCACCGCCTCCTGCTCTCCTGCCGCCGCCTCCTCCTCCTCCTCCCCGTCCTCCCCCACCACCTCCTCCACCTCCTCCTCCTCCACTGGGAAGTTGTAAGCAGCAGTGGGGCGGCTGCCCAAGGGGCGGGGGGTAGGGAAGGTAGCCTCCGCCGACGCTGCTACTGCTGCTGCTGCTACCGCCGCTGCTACGGCGAGGGTGGTGGAGGTGGAGGGGATAGGGCTGGAGCTGGAGCTGCGGTAACTGCTGATGCCGCCGCCGCCTCGGTGGCGGCTGCTGCTGCGGCGGCTGTTGCTGCTGATGCTGATGCTCCTGCTGCTGCTGCTGATGATGATGCTGGCGCGGCCGAGCCTCAGGCTCCTGCGAGGAAGAGAGGCACAGGAGGCTGCTGGAGCGCCGGGACCAGGTGCCGGAGAGCCCGGACACTCTGCGCAAGACCTGGCCAAACCAACCTGTCCCACTGCGCAGTGCCATCAATGGCAAACCCTCCTAGTGACCACTGGGGAGGGAAAAACTCCCCCCCAAAAAAACCCCCAACACCCAAGTCCTCTTGTCTACTGTCGCCACTGCCTCTTCTTGATCCAAGAGCAGCAGCTATCCCTCTTCTCCCTCCTTCCCTCTCTTCCTCCCCGCCTCCAGCTTTCTCTTCGTCCTCCTCCTCCTGGTCTCCTCGGGCTTTAAGGAACTGGAGGCAGCGCCTGCAGGTCCAAAGAGAGCAGAGCCCGAATGGAGTTTCCAGCCCCCTTCGCCTTCTGTTCCCCCACACACCTCTCACCAAGGGAGAAAAAGTTTACGAAGTGACAGGTCTTCAGGGGTCCCCTGTAGTTACCAGGCAAGGAGGGAACGAGGGAAAGAGGTAAGGGAGGGATATGGAATAAAACGAGCAATCGCAGGGGCCGGGCTACGGGTGGAGGGGTCCAAAACTCCAAAAGGGGGTAAAGGAGAGAAGAGGATGTTTTCTTCTCCTTGCTGGTGCTTTCTCTAGCCTGATTTTCGCTTAAGGCCCCAGGCAGTCTGGCAAGTTTTCTTCCAGCTGCCCTCCAACCCCAGACCAGAGACTGAGCCCTGGGAAGGCAGAAGAGGAGGGCGCGGCGAGAGACAGTCTAAGTGCAGCTCACTTCCATCCCTTCAGTTCGTGCCAGAGCAGGTCCGCGCGGAGCGCTCCGGGGGCCAAGCGGGAGTCCCGCGAGCCTCCGGGAGTTCCGGGGCTGGAGCGGGCTCATGAGCCTAACCGGATTCCCTACCCGCGTCCGAGCAGCTAAGCGAAGGGCGGGGTAGTCCCGGGGCTGCAGGTGGCGACTGGGAACGGGATGGGGGAGGGACACCGGGCGCTGGTGGGGCGAGAGGTGTCCCCTGATTCTCCCCCAGCAGTAAAGCTCTGCCAGCAGCTTCGGCGCTGCACTCAATCGGCCTGGAGCTGTGCGTGCGTGCGTGTGTCTGTGTATGTGCGCGCATGAGAGTGGTTGGTGTGTGTGTGTGTGTGTGTGTGTGTGTGAGAGAGAGAGAGAGAGACAGAGAGAGAGAGAGAGAGAGAGAGAGAGAGAGAGAGAGAGAGAGAGAGAGAGAGAGAGAGAGAGAGAGAGAGAGAGCGCCTGTAGGGCTAATCTTCAGGATGATGGTCGCAGGTGGAGAGGGGGCCGACTAGGGGAAGGGCCGATTTACACCCAGGCTCTCCTCATATCTTCCCCGGGTGAGCCGCCTCCCCAAAGTCCATGGCCAGCTGGCTCCAAATCTGTGGCGGCTCTCGCCGCAGACACCACCAGGGCGCAGAGACGCACGCGGCTAGCCAGGAGGGGACTCAAAGGGCGGGGTGGAGATGATGGAAAGGGGGGGGAGGGGAAGGAGATAACGGGCCGGAACGCTATGAATAATAAAATCTGGGTGTGTGAAAGGAGGAGGGGGAGGAGCTACGAAGCACTTGGAGGTTTTTTGTTTTTTCTACTGAAAACCAAAAGAATGGGGGAGGAGAGGGGTGGCATAAATAAAGGTTCCTCAGTCAGTGCTTTGGAGAGCCATCCCAGCTGAAGACAGCTATGGGCTTTGGAGAGCTCCTCGGGACCTCCACCCGAGCAGCAGGGGAATTCAGAGAGAAGGAAGGTTGGGAGTTCAGGACTGGAGCTCGGTAGAGAACCTTGGGCAAGGGGCATATCCCAGGGAAGACTAGAAGATGGGTTTAGGCAGGTGGGCTGGGGGAAAGGAAAAAAAAAAGATCGATGTGTGAAAGATCAGGTTTGAAAGAAGAGACTGGAGGGTGTGAGAAGGCCAAAGATGAAAAGAGAAGTGAACACTGGAGCTTTGGAAGAAGCTGGGGATAGGGAGGGAAGGGCTTCTCGGAAGATTCCCCCTGGGCTCTCTCCACCCGGCGCCAGTCAGAGCCGCAGAGCGCTTTCTCCTCTACCTCAAAGGCGCTGGCCGGGACGCGGAACTGGCTGCAGCCACCCAGACAGGAAGCGTGAGCTGATCCTCTGCGAATTGCTCACGCCTCCGGGCTTTTTCGCTGCCAGATCAGGACAGGGCAGGGAGCCCCCTCTGGCGTGGGCACAGGGATGCCCCAGGGAGGAAGGAAGACGAAGCGACTTGAGATAGAAAACATAGGTCGGGGAGATTGACACAAAAGGAGAGCGGCGCATTTTCTTTCTTCTCACCTCCCCCACCACCACACATACACACACCCCATTCAAAGAAAGCGTTCTTCTCCTAGGATATTCCTCATCATCCTGGCGTGCTCTTGCTGGGTACACATCCCCTCGCCCCGGTTCCCTCTATCCTCTCTCCCTCTTCCAAGGTTCAGGAGTGTAGCTAATGCTGTGACTCTAGCTGCCCTGCCCAGGGCTTAGACAGAGACAGCCTCCCCTCCCACCCCCGTTT
The DNA here is from genome assembly GCA_028646575.1 of Pseudocheirus occidentalis. Lineage (NCBI taxonomy): Eukaryota > Metazoa > Chordata > Mammalia > Diprotodontia > Pseudocheiridae > Pseudocheirus > Pseudocheirus occidentalis. Next base: position 74,519,181 of record CM053594.1, on the reverse strand, counting down.
GAGTTCCCGCCCCGGATTTATCTAAGGAATCCCATCCTTGGCAAGACCAGACAAAGACGTCTTTCTTTCCCTCGCCCACCTTCTTCACTTAGGTAGGGATCGGGAGAGTGAGAAAAGGGCTCAATCCCTAGGCGATGGTCTCGCACCCTAACTCCAGATTCTTCCCAGAAGGTCCCCCTCGGGACCTGCCTCCTCCCTCTCCTATTCTTCCTCTTCCTGCTCGATCGGTCTCTACAGCTATCTCAGTCTTCCACCCCAACTCTACCCCGCGGCTGGTAGCCCCACCCCCTTCTAGATAAAGCAACCTACTGGGGCCACAGACGCCACGTGGGCTGCCCGGGGTAAACTGAGGCGCTAATGAAGGCCTGGCGGAAATCTCTCTCCTTCTCTAACTGCCGCAGGGTACCCAGAAAGTTAGGGACTGGCAAAGACAGGATTGCGTCCGACCCGTCCCACCCCAATGTACACTCACATTACACAATGAGAATTACCGAGGAAGAGGCAGTGGAAATAAAAGGGGCTGGAGGGTGTGGAAGACTGACTCCGGATAGAGACGGAAGAATCTTGCTCTTGTCAATCGGGAGAACTGTCCTCTCCAAGCACCTTCAGCGGAATGAAGCCACCCCCAGGCTCCCCACGCTGATCCCGAAGAAATCTCGGAACTGTGAGATTACCACGTTTAGAGCTGCAGTGGACTTTAGAGAGCATCTAATCCAACCAACAATTCGATTTTATAAATGGAGGAACTGAGGCTCAGAGAGGTACAGCTACTTGTTCACAGTCATAAGGGTAGCAAATATCAGAGCTAGGATTCCAATCCAAGGAGAATGCCCTTCCACATCACCAAACTGCTCCTTCACCTAGGTTTTATTTCCAGCCCCTGCTACCAACTTGCTGAGCGACCTCGAGGAAGTCTTTTCCCTTAGTCAGGCCCGGGTCACTCTATTAATGGGGTAAGAAATAGGAGAGGAAGGGGCAGAATATATTACATAATCTTTAAGGACCCTTTCCATTCCAACATGCTATAAGCATGAGTGGGCACGGCCTTCCTTTCCCTGCATCCCTTCATTGGTTGGAGGGGCCACTAGCAGTTTTTTTCAAGGCCAAGTAGGCTGAGTGATGGGATGCTTCATTTAACTGTGTCCCTCTCCACAGAAGAGGAAGAAGAGTACAAGATGAGAGAAGGTAGAAAGGTCCCGGTGTCAGCAAACTCAGATCAGAGGCGACTCTAGTCCATGAGGGTAAGTGAAGGTAGAAGGCAGTGGATTTGCACTAGGAAAGAAGGAGGCAAGGAAGACCGAATAAGAAGAGAGGGAACGAAGGCCAACTACCCACGGATGCTCTTCTCCTGTGGTCCATAAGTCAATTTAGAAACGAACCCACCCCCATCTGCATCCTCGGGGACAGATTTCTTCTGTCAAGTTGGTGACTCATCGGAGAAGCAGAGACGGAGGATTCCCAACAGCTGGCGATGATGAACGACACAGCCCACGAAGGAACCCCAATCAAGCCTTCCTCCTGGGGACCTGATGCTCATCAAAGCCCTATGAGTCAGGACCTGTGGCGTGCGACTTCCAACTCACCTGCCCCCTCTGTGGAAGATGCATTCCTTCCGTTTAGCCACCAGGGGGAAACATAAAGCGAATTACCGGTCGACCTTACTTCCAGGGAACCCCGATACACCAAAATACAAGTGGTTTTGTTTGGTTGGGTGGTTGGTTTTGCTTCGCTGCTATTGTCCTTGTTATTTAGCTCTGAGAAATCCTGGCTAGAAGATGCTGTAGAAAGCAACTGGTCCAGCCCTTCCTGGAACCACCAGTCCAGAGACATGAAGTGAGCTGAAGGAGTGAGCAGGAATTAGTGGCAGAACTGAAAACAAAAAAATTCAAATCTTTCCTCTCTGTCTAGACCTCTTGTCACTACAGGAGGCAGTTGTAATAATGCCTGACCTCAAGCTGTATGTCCCAGGTTTGAGTCTTGACTCTGCTGCTACCCGTGTGACTTAATCTCCTTCTGCCTAAGTTTCCTCAATTATAAAATTATAGAGTTGGAATAAATGATCCCTGAGCTCCCCTTCCAGCTCTAAACACCACCACCACCACCACCACCACCACCACCACCCCGGCAATGGAGTCTAGTTACTAAAAGCAGGTTCATTGTATGAAAGAGTTTGCCATAGGAACGCTTTAAATGCTCAAATTCCTTGGGACATTAAAAAAAAAACAATTTTCACTTAAATGTATCTTTTTCAGAAGTAGTGAGGCTAAGTTTATGTATGTCAATGCTAAGGAGTAAGCTCCCAGCATTTCTCCTTGGCCATAGCCTGCACCCCTACCCTGATTTCCCTCATGTTCTAGGAAAAATAAATGGTGCCCTTGGTCACAAAACAAGAAAGAAAAGAACATAGGTAGAAAAAAATTGATATGAATTCTACTACAGTGGAAAATAAAATCAAAGGAGGCTTTTCATTATCTGATTTCTCATACATTTATAGCAGCATAGATTTAAAGCTGCAATGGGACCATCCAAACCCGTCATTTTACTAGGTCCTCCACTACTCACTGAAACTCACCCCACACATCTAATCTGCTGTCACATCTGATCTTTTCTAGCTTTACAACATCTCTCTAGGATATAGTACAAACTTACTTGATTGTCATTTAAAGTCCTTTACGATCTTTCTCCAGCTTCTCTTTCTACATTTTCCCTCTTCTAATACCCTGTGCTCCAGGACAACCGACCTATCCATACGATACATTCATGATCATCCTACAATACATTCCATTTCCTGCCTTTGAAGAGATTGCCCTCCATTCCTGGACCATCCTCCCTCCTCTCTTTCATCGCTTGTAACTGTTAGTTCCCTTCAAAGTTTAGCTCAAATGGAACCTGTTTCAAGATGTCTTTCTTGATTACTCTGGATTTTAGAACTCTACTTCTCTACTCAGATCCCAAAACACTATGTCTTCATTTTTTTTTATTATTCTGCATTAACTTACTTGTGAACATATTGAATCCTCCCCCAGAAAAAAGTACAGTGTGTAGCACTTAATACTAGGCACTTAATTGAAGGTGGTTGATTGATTTGATCAGGCTTCCTTATTATAAGGAAAGAACTTTGTAAATGTACTGGGACCCATGACTTCCCTTCCTCTCCTACCCCCATAGAGCATGCTCAGAATTGCCCTTCCTGGTTTGGTGGACTATGAGGGGCTTGGGTCCAGCTCACAGCCGTATGTTGACCCAGCTCTAAAAGGACTTAGCACTTGTTCCCCAAAGTCAGTTTTTCCCTAGAAATCAAAGTGGTGCTGACGAAGTGCAGGCTCCAGGAGCCCCCTTGAGCTCTCCTTGAATCTTTGAAGTACATGCTCTGGGAAACCCCTTGAAGTCTGATTAAATCTTACACTTGATGAGGCATTTGCAGAGGCCATAAGTTATTCATTGTGGCTCTGCCCAAACCTCTGTTACTAGCCTGGCCCTGCATTGTCCATCTACTTCCCACCCTTGAGCCTATCAAAATATCAATGGGGGGGAGGGACAGAGCCAAGATGGCCATAGTAGCAGCAAGGTTCAGCAGCTCCCACACCACCACCCTAAACACCCATAAAATTATGAGCCCAGACAAAGTCTAAGACTCTCAGACTCACACAAAAATACAGAAAACACATCTCTCACTGAAGGCAGCTCGGCAGCAGGGGCTCAGCGTGGCAGCTGGGTCAGAGGCTGGCCCGGCTTGAAGCTGAGACTGTGGCCAGGCCCAGGGCATTGGGAAGGAGCTAAGCTAAGCTGAGCCAAGCCCCGCTGCAGCCAGTCTGCAGAAGAGAGGATCTACAGCCTCCAGCACCTCCACATCTGCCAAGGTGTGAGGATGGGGACTGCAGAGGGGCAGCTCGCACCCCGGAGCAGAGTCAGGCCCAGCCCAAAACCTCAGCCCAGGCCAGGCCAGGCCCCAGGGTGGCCAGGAGGAGTGAGCCTCCCAAGGCACAGCTTGAATCTACTTCAGAGGAGATCTAAAGCACCTGCCTGAGGGGATCTTAAAATCCCGGTTAGTGAAAGTGAAACTTTGAATATTAATTTGGGGGAGGTAAAGCAGTTCAGCCAATCTGCACCCAGGGCAAGGAAACAGTGGGGGGAGAGAACTGCTGGAACCGGTGGCAGGCCCACACCAGGCTGCTTCAGAGTCTCTGGCCTGCGGACTCCACAGCGGGGCTAAATCAATTGATCAGGGCCAAGTGCTCTTGGGTTGAGAGGCCTGGATCCGGATCGTGGTCTTGGGTGGTGGTCCTGGGGTGCACTTTCAGCAAGCCAAAGCTGGTGGGGGGGCCTGCAACACCCCCATAATAGTTCCGGCAGCTGGGAAAACCCCAGAAATTTGGAACAGATCTTCCCCCCTGGAAGCAGAGTTTCA
>CM053594.1:74486890-74514273 GCA_028646575.1 Pseudocheirus occidentalis | reverse complement strand
GTAAGACACATGATGGGCAAAAATGTAATGTATCATAATAAGAGAGGGGAATAGGAAGAGAAGGGGGAAGGGGTAAACAGAGAGGGGAGAGGGAGAAAGGAAAGAGAAAGGAGAGGGAGGAAAAGGGGGGCAGAAGGGAGAGAGAGACAAAGTAAGAAAGAGAAGGGGGGACAGGGATAAGGAGAGAGGGATGAAGAGGAAGAGAGACAGAGACAGAGAGAGAGAGAGAGACAGAGAGACAGAGACAGACAGAGACAGACACAGAGAGAGAGAGACAGAGAGACAGAGAGAGAGAGAGAGAGGGAGAGAGAGAAAGAGAGAGAGAGAGAGAGAGAAAGAGAGAGAGAGAAAGAGAGAGAGAGAGAAGGAGAGACAGACAGACAGAGAGAGAGAGACAGAGAGAGAGAGAGAAGGAGAGACAGACAGACAGAGAGAGAGAGACAGAGAGAGAGAGAGAGAGAGAGAGAGAGAGAGAGATTTGGTTCTGATGTGCCTGGATAGGTTACATTCAAGTTAAAATATTCCTGAGAATACAAGTCTTGTTAGAGAACTCAAGTTCTTTTGGAATAATGATTGGATTCTTGGCAATAGGACCCAGTGATGAGTACATGGGAGAATGGGGTGCCATTCAAAAGAGTGATGAAATAGAGAAGTGGAAATAAATTCGATAATGCCATATCACCTTGGCTTTTCATAGAATCATACAGTGACAGGGCTGGAGGAAACTTTAGTTATGACCTAGTGAAGTGTTCTCATTTTACAGAGGAGAAAATTTACTCCCCAAGGTCATAAAGCTAGTGTAGCACATATTTTGGAACTACTATCCCAGCTTCCACTCTCATTGGCAAATTGTGTCGGTAGAGGGAGGTTTCCAGGTCTTCTCTTAGCATTTTAGGCATAAACCCTGGGGGTCCAGGGATTTTCTAGTACTATAGCTCATGAACCCCACCGGTGTACTTTCCTCATTGATTACCAGTTATATATTAGTCAGATAGGTTTAAGTAGCTTTTAGAAAGAGGTAAGGTGGTGTATATATAGTAAGAACAGTTGGTACAAAACAACCTCCCCCCAAAAATTTGTGCCATATTCTCCAACCAGTACATATATAATGGACTCTATGAGACAGTGGGCTCAAGCTTTGAGAGCACATGTGGCATGAGCTAACTCATATAGTTTCTGGATATTCTTTTGCTGGAGTCCAGTTTCTGAATATTCTTTTGCTGTTCCTCCTTGGCATAATGAAGCTTTCTGCTGGGCTTCTTGTAAAGTCCTCTTTCCTAATGTACACACTGTCTCAGCTCTTCTGAGGATACTGCTAGCATGCTGATGAGATGCCCCAAATCCTCTGAACTTCAGAAAGTTCTCATATGGTCAAGGAGTAGGGAGTGGGAGCAGAGGTGTAGTAAGACAAGTCTTTTTATTAAATTCTATATTACACTATCTTGGTACTTTGTCTGGGATCACATAACCAGTAAGTTTCAGGAACTGATCTTCCTGCCTCCGAGTTCAGCAGTCTATCCACTATGCCGCCTCCGAATGTATTTCTTAAGTATCAGTTCTGTGACTAGTACCAATGAAATCATTCATTCATTTTCTCAAATTAATGAAGTTTTGGGCTGCATTAATAGATGCCTAGTACTCAAGAATGAGGGAAGTAATTTCTTGTTGTTTTCTGCTCTGATTAGAGCATGCCACCTCATTTTAGGATATATATTGATATGTTTTCAGTCTCATCATGAGCCTCCTTGCCCTCTTCAGGAGATGCTCAAGAATGTCGAATGAAAACTGGTTGAAAGAAGTGATGATGTTTAGCTTGGAAAGAGAAATCCTAGGAGAGATATGGTTACCATTTTCAAATTTCTTAAGGATTATCATGAAGAAGGATTCAATTTGTTCTATTTGGTCTCATAGGGCAGAATTAGGACCAATGTGGAAGCATATGAGAGAGGGGAGATAGAGGGGGCAGAGGGAGGGAGAGAGAGAGAGATTTCAGGTCAATATTAGAAAAACCACGTCTAACAGTTAGAACTCTTTAAAAGTAGAATAAGTTGCTTCAGAAGGTAGTGTACCCCCTAACATTGGAAATACTCAAGTATTGGCTGAATGATCGTCTTTCAGGGATGATACAAGTTGGATTCATTTAAACAGGGATGGGGAACCTGCAGCCTTGAGGCCACATGTGCCCCTCTAGGTCCTCAAGTTCAGCCCTTTGATTGAATCCAAATTTCACAAAACAAATCCCCTTAATACAAGGATTTGTTTTTGCAAAACTTGGACTCAATCAAAAGGCCGCAATCATGGACCTAGAAGGCTACATGTGGCCTTGAAGCCACAGGTTCCCCATTCCTAATTTAGGGGTTAAACTAGAGGATAATAATGACTAGAATTTATATAATGCTTTTAAAAAATCATCTCCTTTTATTCCCCACAACTCTGAAAAGTAAGTGCTATCGCTATCATTACCTTCATCTTACATATGAGAAAACTGACACAGACAGAGTTTAAACAGCTTGCCCAGGGTCATACAGCTAGTAAGTGTCAGTTGGATTTAAACCCAGGTCTTCCTGACTAGAGGTAGACCATTCTATTCACTATGCCACCTAACTGTCTAAATATCCATAACATTGGCTTGGTAGAGTGGCTTTGGAATCAGAGGATGTGGGTCCACACCCTGGTTCTCCCATATTTTGCCCATGTAACTTTAAGTAAAGTATTTGATACCCCTAATCTTCAAGTTTTTCCACCTGAAAAAATGAGAATGATGGACTGGGTCATCTCTAAAATCCTGCCAAGCCTTGAATGCTATGACCCTATGATCCTTCCTTTTCCAGGAGTCTAAAGGTCTAATCTACTGCCAAGTTGTCCCCAGGCCCTACAGAGAAGAGGAATTGTTATCCAAACATACACAGAAGAGAAAGATGTCTGTGAGCTGTTGTCTTGGTGATGAGATCATTCTATAACGTACTCACTTTTCACAGACCCCTTTGCTCAAATGGGCTTCTCACCGCTATTTGAGCCTGTGCAGCATTCAAAGAGACTAGAAGCTCTGTAGATCCCATGAGAGCACCACATTTATTTTCAGCAACTTAAATATATCAGGAAAAGATGGTTAAGCATGCAAATCAGAGCTATTTTAGTATGGGGTCAAAGGTCTCCAATCTGATCAGGCGATGAATTGCTCACACATTCAAGTGTTGCTTTACTTACCCCCAAGGACTACTCACTGTTTCAGGAATAATTCTCTTACATACACACACACATGCATGCACACACACACGTGTATACGTGTGCTTTATTAAAGAAAATCTGATTAGCTAATTTGATGCTTCTTAATAGGTCCTTGTTCACTACTGCTTGTTTCTATTTCTGATTTTCAGGGGGTTTGGGGGAGAAAGGCAATGGCAGTCATAAATAGCATCCTTCACAGTGAGCGTCCCAGGCCAAGTTTCCTGGAGAATCAATAGCTGTGCTCTATGGAGGCTTTCAGCTGACATCTCCCTAAGGGAAGGGCTGAAGTGAATTAATGAAGAAGTTGAAGTGTGTGTGTGTGTGTGTGTGTGTGTGTGTGTGTGTGCACACGTGAGCACAAGTGAGCCAGGGGAGCATTGAGGGAGGGGCTCATTAATGAAAAGCAAGCTGGTTGGGATCAATACATACCAAAGAGAGCCTGCTTTAAAAATAGAAGGAAGGTAGATGGAAGGGGTAAATAAATTATCTCTCCCTCTCCCTCTCCCTATCCTTCTCCCTCTCTCTCTCTCTCCTTATCCCTCTCTCTCTCTCTCTCTCTCTCTCTCTCTCTCTCTCTCTCTCTCTCTCACACACACACACACACACACACACACATCAAAGTCAATAGCCTTTCCCTAGAAGCTGATGTTTCTGGGTCAAAACAGATCATGTCTAGCAAATACCTATGGAACCCTCCTCAGATGCTGTGCAATTATTAGTCCAGTAGTCTTTCAACTGCACCATCGTTAATTCAACAACATTCATCAAGTGCCCATATGTTTCAGGATTTATAGGATCTCTAGCTGGACAGGACTTCAGAGATTGTCTAGTTCAACCCCTTCGTTTTATACATGAGGAAACTGAGGCCCAGTGAGGTAAAATTACAAGGCTGAGGTGACATAGGGATGGCATTTGAACTCAAGTCCTCTGACCCAGATCCACCATACCATTATGATTTATTGGAAGATGTGATCTTTCTAAGGATGAAGACCATATCTACTCACCTTTGCATACCTCATACTCCTAGAATAGGATCTTCTACAAAATAGGCACTCAAAAAATATTTGTTGGATTCAATTATAGCTTTCTTAGCAATACAATATATATGTTCACAGTTGCCTGGGTCTATCATAACAATCCTGAGAAGATATCGATGATTATCCTACCCATTTTACAGTTGAAATTGAAGCTCAAAGTTATGGAACCTCAATTGGAGAATGCTTAATTATATTTTGGTTCATGAATGGAATGGAATGGGACCATGCCATGTAAAATGATGAATATGAAGAATTCAGAGAAGCAAAATAAGACTTATATGAACTGATGTGGATGGAAGTAAACCCAAACAGAAAAGTAGTATGCACAATGATTATAAAAATGTAAATGAAAATAACTATAAAAATAAAACTGGATGCCCTGTCATTTTAATGATCAGACTTGATCATAGAGAATAGTTTGGAAAATGGACATTCCATTTTTCTTTATGGAATTATGTTATGACAGGCATAAAGTATTGTATATATTATCAGAGGAAGTTAATGTGGTGATTGACTTGGCTGGACATTTATATTTTTTTATTTTAATATCTTTGTTACAAGGGAATATTAATTAGGGGAGGAGGAAGGGACATTTTGAGAAATGAAAGTGATGTAAAAATAGAAGGTGTCATATTAAAAAAAATGTGGTCAAGACATAAATCCAAGGCTTCTGACTCCTACTTCAATACTCTTTTCTCTATACCAAGCTGCCTCTTTTTTGAGGGTGGAGGCCCCATTTCCATGTTTTCCCATCAGCATTTAGTTAGTAAGTCCATAATAAATATTTATTAACATAACTTCCTATCCTCCACAAGGAAGCTGTTGAAAAAATATTTCTTGAATGATTTAATGAATAAATGCCATGAGTGAAGAAAGTTAGGTTCTGAGGTATACAAATTAATCAATTACTACTTATTAAGTGCCTACTATGTGCCAGGGACTATACCAGGTGCTGGGGTTACAGAGACAAAAAAGAAATAGAATGTAAGCCCAATAAGGGTAAGGACTATGAGGGGAAATAATATGTGCATACATTTATATGAAATATCACATTACATATATACATATACATATAATATATAATACCATACCTCACCCAAATATAAACAACTATTGAATTCATAAGGAAAAAACTGTAGCTTTTATACATGCTCATACCCTTCTTCTCTTAAACCTAGTAGCTCAGCCAAGCTGTGACTTCCTTGGAAATCCATATCCAATGTTGCAAATGCTCCAAACAACAAAGTAGCTGGTCTAGGGAGCAGAGAGAAGCTACAGAGTCACAGGAAATGATGCTTTATGTTACAAGAAAGATCCTAGCTTTTCGTCTTGTGTACTTGGTTGTGTGGCTCATTTTGTATTTGGAGGTGTTCTACTTGTGGTTGTAGGCAGGACTAGAGACTCTCTGGTAAGAAAACTCCATCAATAAACATTGTTACCTTCTCTTAGACATTGAGAGGTTAGGTGACTTGATCAGGTGACATAATCAACATATCAAAGACTGTACTTGAACTTCCTAATTCCAAGACTAGATCTCCCTCCATTCTACCCATACTGTCCCTCATAGTAGTAGAAAGCAAAATATGATAATATTCCATTCTTCTTATGAGATTAACAATTACTTCCATCCCCTTATAAAGCCTCACCAAAGGCAGCTTGTTGGTATAGTGAACAGAAAGCTAGGCTTTCAATCAAGAAGACATGAAATTAAATCCAGTCGCAGACACTAGCTGTGTGACCCTAGTCAAGCCAATTGTTGTTGTCATTGTTCACTCATGTCTCACTCTTTGTGACCCTGTGGCCCATAGAACATCAGGCCCTTCTCTCTTCCATCATCTCCTGAAGGCTGTCTAAGTTTATGTGTATTATTTCCATGTCACTGTCCATTCATCTCATTGCCTGCTGTTTCCTCATCAGTCTTTTCCAGTGAATCTCATCATCTCATTATGTGACCAAAGTATTTAAGCTTCAGCTTCCATATTTGACTTTCATGTGAATAGCCTAAATTAATTTCTTTAAATATTGACTGGTTTGATCTCCTTGCTGTCAAGGGATTTTCAAAAGTTTTCTCCAGAACCACAACTTGAAAGCACTAATTCTGTGGTATTCAACTTTCCTTATAGTTCAACTCTCACAATCATATGTTGTTAGTGGAAAAGTCATAACTTTGACTATATGGACCTTTGTCAGCAAGGTGGTATCTCTGCTTTCCAGATTTGCCATAGTTTTCCTTCTAAGCAGTCAGTATCTTTTAATTTCATGACCTTCATCACTGTCTGCAGTGATCTTTGAGCTCCAAAATATAAAATCTGATACTGCTTTCATTTCTTCTCCCTATTTTTTCCAAGAAGTGATTAAATCAATTGCCATGACTTTAGTTTATGTTATGCTTCAAATTAGCTTTTATACTCTTTTTTTCACCTTCATCAAGAGTCTTCTTAACTCTTATTATTTTCTCTCATCAAAGTAGTATTTTCTGAATATCTGAGTGTGTCAATATTTCTCCCACCAACTTTAATTCCAGTCTCTGATTCATTCAACCTGGCATTTCCCTTGATGTACTCTGAATATAAGTTCAATAAATAAGGTGACAATAAGAAACTTTGACATTCTCTTTTTCCAATCTTAAACCAATCTGATGTTTCGCATTTGGTTCTAACTGTTGCTTCTTAGCCCACATACAAGTTCCTCAAGAGACAAGTAAGATGATCTTGTTCTCCCATCTCTTTGAGGACTGATATTTTGTTGTGAACCACATAGTCAAAGGATTTAGTGTAGTCAATGAAACAGAAGTAGATTTTTTTCAGGATCTCTCTTGCTTTCTCCATAATTCAGCAAATGTTGGCAATTTGGTCTCTAGTTCCTCTGCCTCTTTGAAAACTAAACTGCTCTTCTGTTAATTCTTGGTTGACATATTTCTGAAATCCAGCTCACAGAATCTTAAGCATAACCTTGTTGATGTGTGAAATGAGTGCAATTATTTGGTAATTTGAACATTCTTTGGCATTGCTCTTCTTTGGGACCGAGATCTAAATTTATCTTTTCCTATCCAGTTACCACTGCTGAGTTTTCCAAATTTGCTGGCATATTGAGTGTAGCACTGTAACACCATCACCTTTTAGAATTTTATGTAGTTCAAATGGAATTTCATCACCTCCACTAGCTTTATTGTTAGCAATGCTTCCCTAAGACACATTTAACTTCATTTTTCCGTATGTCTGACTCTTGATCAGTAGCCATCCAACATGCTTAATGATGTTAAGATCTTTCTTGTATGGTTCTTACATAGTACTCTTTGCTACCTCTTCTTAATTCTTCTACTTCTGTTAAGCCACTACCATTTTTGTATTTTATCATATCCACTTCTAGATGAAATGTTCCCTTGATATCTCTAATTTTCTTGAAGAGATCTCTTGTATTTCCCATTCTATTGTTTTCTTCTATTTCTTTACATTGCTATTTATAAAAACCTTATTCTCCTTGCTGTTCTCTGAAATTTGGAATTCAGTTGGGTGTATCTTTCCCCTTCCCCTTTACCTTTTGCTTTCCTTCTTTTCTCAGCTATTTATAAAGCTTCATCAGGCAGCCATTTTGCTTTCTTGCTCTCCTTTTTCTTTGGAATTTTTTGTTGTTGTTCCTGACTCCCATACAGTATTTCAAACCTCTGTCCATAGTTCTTCAGGCAGGTTGGTTGTTGTTCAAAGAGAACCAAATGATATTACTATGCTAAAGTCAAGTTTTAATGCCTCAGACTGGCTGATCAGACCTATGCAAACTCAGATTGCTCCACCACAGGTCAAACACAAATAGTCTAAATGAACATTTGGGGTGAATTCTCCAACTCTGCACATCCCATGTTTCCTCTGAGCTGTTTCAATTCTACTTTACTCATAGAGGACAGCACCCTCTCTGATGATGGCATGCCATGCTGAGCAGTCCTGTACCAATGTCTCCCATGTCATACAATCAATTCCAAAGTTCTTTCAAGAGACCTTGAGAATGCCCTTGTATTGCTTCTTCTGACCATCATGTGAATGCTTGCCCTGTGTGAGTTCTCCATAAAACAGTCTTTTTGGCAAGTATAGATTTTGCATTTGAATGATGTAACCAGACCATCAAAGTTGTGCTCTCTGAAGCAGAGTTTGAATGCTTGGCAGTTTAGTTAGAGTAAGGACCTCAGTGTCTCATACATTATCCTGCCAGGCGATCTTCAGAATCTTCCTAAGACAATTCAAATGGAAGTGATTCAGTTTCCTGGGATGGTGCTGGTAGACTGTCCAGGTTTCACAGGTATACAACAATGAGGTCAGCACAATGGCTCTGCAGACCTTCAGTTTGGTAATCAGTCTAATATCTCTTTTCTCCCATACTTTCTTTTGGAGTTTCCCAAACACAGAGCTAGCTCTGGCAATGCAGGCATCACCCTTATTATCAATATGTACATCCCTGGAAAGTACTACCAAGGTAAATGAACTTATTCACAGCATTCAAAACTTTTCCATTTGCTGTAACTAATGGTTCCACATACAGATGGCATGGTATTTGTTGATGGAGCACCTGTGTATTTTTTTTCGTGTTAGTTGTTAGGTCAAAATTAGCACAAGCAGCAGAGAATGGATCCATACTTCGTTGCATCCCAGCTTCAGAGGCTGAATTGAGTACACATCATCTGCAAACAGAAAATCATGCACCAACACTCCCTCCACTTTGGTCTTGGCTTGTAGCCTTTTCAAATTGAAGAATTTACCATCAGTGCAGTAGCTGACCTTGATGCTGTGTTCATCCTCATTGAAAGCATAGTTCATAGTTCTTTAGGCACTCTATCTGCCAGATATAATTCCTTTAATCTATTCATCAATTCTACTTCATATTCATAAGGGATATTATTTAGGTCATACCTATACAATCTGATACTTTCTTTGACTTAAATCTGAATTTTTCAGTAAGAAGCTCATGATCTGAGCCACAGAGAGCTCCAGGTCTTGTTTTAATTGACTGTATAGAACTTCTATGCCACTGGCTGCAATGTAATTAATCAATCTGATTTTAATATTGACCATCTCTTGATATCCATATATAAAGTTGCCTTTTGTTGTTTTTTTATCTTAATTTTTTAAAGTTACCTTTTGGATTGTTGAAAAAGAGCATTCGCAATGACTGGAAAGTTATCTTGACAAAACTCTATTGGTCTCTGCCCTGCTTCATTTTGTACTCCAAGGCCAAACTTGCATATTATCCTAATTATCTTCTCATTTCCTGCTTTAGCATTCCAATCACCTATTGATGAATGTGAGGTATTTGTTTGTTTTATTTCTGAAAAATGCTGTAGTTCCTTATAGTACTGATCAACTTTGGTCTCTTTGGCATCAGTGGTTGGAGCATAGATTTGTATTACTGTGATGTAAATGGTTTGCCTTGGATTTGAACACATATCATTCTACCCTTTTTCAAATTATACCCCAGTGCTGCTTTGCTCTCCCTTTTATTGACTATGACTATCTGTTTCTTCTACGGCAATGGTTCTCAACCTTCCTAATGTCATGACCCTTTAATACTCATATGTGGGAGTATCTGCATGTGGGCGGAACCACCTGGAGACGGATAGAAGAGCAGTGTCTCGGTTCCTAAAACCATAGGAAATATCTGGTTTCCAATGGTCTTAGGAGACCCCTGTGACCCCTGTGAAAAGGTCATTTGACCCCCAAAGAGATCGTGACCCACAGGTTGAGAACCACTGTTCTAAGGGATACTTGCCCACAGTAGTATATGCAATGATCACCTGAATTAAATTCACCCGTTCCCATCCATTTAAGTTCACTGACACCCATGATATTAAGTTTATAATCTTTCCAATTCCTGTTTGGTCACATCCAGCTTACCTTGGTTCATAGATCTTACATCCTACGTTCCTATGCAATACTGATCTTTACAGCATCAGGCTTTCCTTTCATTATCAAACACGTCCACAGCTGAGCTTCCTTTTGGCTTTAACCTAGCTGCTTTATTAGTACTGGAGCTACTTGTAGTTGCCCTCCGTTCTTCCCCAATAGAGTGTTCGACCACTTCTAACCTGAGGAGCTCGTCTGATGTCATTTCTTTTTATCATTTTAGTACTGTTCATGGGGTTTTTTTTGGCAAAGATACTGGGGTGGTTTGCCATTTCCTTCTCCAGTGGATCACCTTTTGTCAGAACTCTCCACTATGATGGTTCTATCTTGGGTAACCCTAAAAGCCATAGTTCATAGTTTCATTGTACTAAACAAGTCTCTCTGCCATGACAAGGCAGTGATCTATGAGACGGTAAGTCACTTAACCTCTGTATACCTCAATTTCCTGAAGCGTAAAAATATAACAGCACCTACCTCCTAGGGTTGTTTTGAGAATCAGATATGATAATAGTTGTAAAAAGTGCTTAGCATAGTATTTGGCACAGAGTAGGCATTATATAAATGCTTATTCCCTTCATGAGGGACAGTAGGAAGCTGGAAAAGAACAATGACAAAAGCACAAACTCTATTGTTAAGCATCTTGTACCTCTAACATAGTTGCAATATTATATATTTGGAAAAGACCTCAAAACTTGAAACTTCAGAGGAAGAAGAGATATTATGTCATAACAGCATCAAATCAAAAGATTCAAGGGATCATGGAGCCCTGAGTCCAGTTCTTGGCTTCTGTGCACTTGTGAAATTTTAGACAAGGCATTCAACCTGATTCCCAGAGATCATCTAACTTAAAACTCCCTTTGAAAAGATGAGAACAAGATGGGGGGGGGGCGGGATTGGAAGAAGGGACATATAATCAGTCTCTCACAATATGCCCACTGTGCAGATGTTCTGCATAATTACATATGTACAGCCTGTATTGAATTGCTTGTCTTTCCAGTGATGGTGGATGATGAGGGAGGAAGGGAAAGAATCTAGAATTTAAAGTTCTATAATCAAATGTTAAAATATATATATATGTACATATATAATTATTACTATTGTTATTATTATCATTATCATTAACTACATCCAACTGAGAATTAAGATATACAGGCACTATGGTAGGGAGATCCATCTGGCCCTACCGGAAAGTCAGAGGGGTGAGGGGGAGGACATAGGAGAGAGCAGATTGGGGGAGGGGTTATACAGTGGGATGGCTGTTTTGAGGTGTTAGGTAGGGGGAAGATGGGGAGAAAATTTGTAACTCAAAATCTCGTGGAAATGAATGATGTAAACAAGACAATAAATTAATTTATTTTTAAAAAGAATGTGGAAGAAAAAGAAAAAAGATGAGAAAATTAAGTTCATTATTCTTTTTACCATGTTACAGTGGAAAGCATTTGAAGTAAAAACATAGCATTTGGGAGCTGGAGAGGGATTTAGAATATAGAAGGTTAGAGATGGAACACTGAATATTAGAATTGGAAGCGACTTTAAAATGTAACGTGTTAGAACACAGTATGTTAGAGCTTGAAGGAATCTTAGCAACCATCTGGTCCATGCTGAAACTGAGGTCCATGAAAGTAAAGGGACCTTGTCTGATGACACAGAGACAGGACTGTATTTCAGTTCTTGATTCATTGACTTTTGCCCCCTATTCCATATTACATCCCATTGCATGCTTCCCTTCTGGAGTTATTGTTGGGTTTAAACACAAAAGTAATTTTTCTGGGATGCCACACCAAAACTTGGTGCCATCACTCTCATCCAAGCAGAATGGGATAAGGTGTTGGAGAATAAAAGAGGGGAAGGTGTATTAGCTGATGGCTGCTCGCCCCTCTGCTACTACCACCAACACAAAATCTACTGCTCTATTAGGAGGTAGTCTGTTTAGAACCTGGGACCCTCAAGTCAAAGAAATATTAACAGGGGTGGGATGAAGCCTGTTCTCCCTTCTTGCTTATCCTGCCCAAGCAACCTCTGAGACTTTCTGGCCTTTAAGCATCCAATTCAAGGGTTCTTGACCTGGCATCTACAAAACTCCCAGCAAGGAGTCTATGAATAGATTTCAGGGGACCTATAAATTCAGATGGGAAAAAATTACATCTTAATTCTCACTAACTCCTAAATGAGATTTAGCATTTCCTTCAACCTTTTAAATATATTATTCTAAGAATGAGTCCGCTGGCTTCACCAGATTACTCAAGGTGTCCATGATAAAAAAAAGGGGGGGGAGAGGAGGGGGCAAAAGGTAACAACCTCTGTCACAAGTGATTGCCTTTTAGAATGAAAGGTTACCAGCTAGTCTTAAACTTCATGAGTCAGTACCTTTGCTTTTAGCTTCATTTCATCAGGGAAGACTTAATAGTCTACTGAGAGAAAAAATGGCACATTGGTTCCTTCATCCGTCCCCTATGTGCTCTGCTCCCAGGCTTCACAGGTGCCCCAGCTCATTCCAAATTCAGCTTCAGTGTTTGTCTAGGGCCATCCCATGCCATTCAGTGCCATGAACATTTTACTGTGCACTGAGTACTAATAACTCACAGTTACATAGCCTTTGAAGGTTGGCAAAGTGCTTTATATTTGATTCATCCCTTCTCATTTCTATTTCTGTGAATATTTTATAATGTCTATAACACATTAGCATGTCATTTATTAATTAATTAATAAAATATGTTTTTTTTAAACTAGTAAGGGGTACACATTTTTAAAAGTTGTGAGACTGGTGACCTAGAATCATAGAATATCAGACCTGGAAGGATCCTTAGAGAACCATTAGCCCAACCCTCTTGTGTTCAAGATGGGGAATCTGGGGGTCTCAGAGGGAAAGTCACTTGCTTAAGATAATATAATGAGTAAATGACAAAGCCAGAACTAGAATCCAGGTCCCCTTTCATTCCCAATCCAGTATACTACAGTTCACTCCCTTCTAACCCTAAGACTCTACATTGTAATTTCTTTCTTTCTTTCTTTCTTTCTTTTTCTTCCTTTTTTGCTTTTGTTTGCTTTTTGAAAGGGGAAAGACAAGGCAATTGGGGTTAAGTGACTTGCCCAAGGTCACACAGCTAGTAAATGTTAAGTGTCTGAAGCTGGATTTGAACTCAGGTTCTCCTGACTCCAGGGCCAGTGCTCTATTCACTGTGTCACCTAGCTGCCCCTGGAATTTCTACATATGTGCTCAGAGTATGTTCTAAAGCTACTAATGTGGTAGACCTGCCATGTGTCTCACTGTTATAAGGAAAAAAAATCATCATGAGGGTACTAACCATAGACGCCAACACCCGATGTCATCACAGACATCCAGTATTTGAATATGTCATTCAGGATACGGAAGAATTCGAAGTCTAAATGGCTCTGGGTATAAATAGCAGCCCCACAGACTGGGATCATTTTCAATACAACATGAGGAAGTGCAGTGGAGAGAGCACTGGGCCTAGAGTCAGGAAGATCTGAGTTCAAGTCCAGCCTCAGACATTTGCTAGCTGGGTGACCCTGAGCCAGTCATAACCTCTGTGCCTCTGTTCCCTCAGCTGTAAAATGGGGATAATAATAGCACCTATCTTTCAGGGTCGTTGTGAGGATCAAAAGCAATAATAACAAATAATAAATGTAAAGGGCTTACTTAGCACAGCGCCTGGCTCATAGTAAGCCATACATAAATGTCAGCTGTTGCTCAGTCACGTCTGAGTTTCTGTGACCATATTTGGGCTTTTCTTGGCAAAGAAACTGGAGTCACTTGCCATTTCCTTCTTCAACTCATTTTATAGGTGGGGAAATGGAGGCAAACAGGGTTAAGTGACTCGTCCAGGGTCACACAGCCAATAAGTGTCTGAGGCTGGATTTGAACCTAGGTCTTCCTGACTCCACACCTGACACTCTATCCACTGCACCACCTAGCTACCCTAGCTGGTATTACTATTACTTCATGCAATAGAATCCCCCATAAATTCTATCCAACAAGTAGACATAAAGTCAAAGCTTTAACACTTCCATGGGTAAGGAACCCTCTGCTGCCGAGACCAGTCCATTCATTACAAGTCTGAGAAGTTTTAATTATTAGGAAAATTGTCCTAACTCAAGCCTAAAGTGGTTTCTGCAGCTTCCTCCTATTATTCCTAGTCCTGCCCTCCAGAGTCAAGCAGAACAAGTTGCGTTCCTCTTCCACCTTCCAAAACTTTGAAGTCAGCTACATGGTAGAGTGGGTAGCACACTCCATCCACAGGACGGCCTGGGTTCAGATCAGACACTTTGTGCCTGTATGCCCAGGCAAGTCACTTAACCTCTGTCTGCCTCAGTTCCCTTGTATGGAGAATGGGGCTTATAACATCACCTCCATCTCAGCGCTGTGAGAATAAGATTAAACCATATTTATAAAGGGCTTTGCAAATCTTAAAGCACCATAGAAATGCTAGTTATGAAGATGGTGGTGGTGATGAGGAGGATGCTGTTCCTGCTGCCTCTTCTCCTTCCTGTGCTAAACGTACTCATTTCCTCCTCCTGATGCTCACATTTCATGAGCCCGAGGCACTTCACTATCCCATTTGCCCTTTTTTTCAATAGTATCCAGTTCATCAGCAAAGGTCTAAATGCAAGGCCTTGGGAATGGCCCAAGGCCCAAAACCAATATAATATCTAAACTCAAGGAACTTACATTTACTGGGACAGATGCTAAACATATATACACAATTAATAAAATATTAATTTTACAAATAATTAAATTTAAATTAAATTTAAAAAACAAATAATAAACAATTAATTTTAATTTTAACAAGCATTCATGAAGCACCTACTATGTGCTGAGCACAGCGCTAAATGCTCTACAAACATTATTTCATTCAATCCTTATAACAACCCTGGGAGGTAGATGCTCTTGTTACAGATGAGGAAACTGAAGCACAGATACATTAAGTAACTTGCCTAGGGTCAAACAGCAAGTAAGTGTCTGAGGTTAGATTTGTACTTTGATCTTTCTAACTCTAGGCCCAGAGCTCTATCTACTGGACCATTTGACCCTACAGGGTAGATATGGCAGAATTAAGATGATTATGCTTCAAAGGACAATGAAAAAACATGGAATGGGTGTGTCAGCAAGCTGCTCCATATTACTGCCGGTCCTTGTGGTTCGTTTTTTGTTAAGGATGTCATTGAAGTATACCACTGGATGTGGGGAAGAGAATATGGACAAGAGTGGTCAGAGTGAAGAATGATCACTGTGTAGATAGCCCCTGTGCTCCCCTGGTATCCTAGAAATGGCCTTAACAATAAACAAGGACCTTCAGCATGCTGGGTGAACCTGTGAGTGGCACATAGGAAAGGCAGCTAGGTGTGCCCTTGGGGGCAGGTGCCCAAAAGGAGAGAGCCCTTGGGACCGGTGTTGGGGAAACCCAAGGTCAAATCTGACCTCAGGCACTTGCTAGCTGTATGACCCTGGGCAAATCATTTAACCTCTTTTTGCCTCAGTTTCCTTAGTTGTAAAGTAGGGATAATAATAGCATCTCCCTCCCACAGGGATAAGATGGGATAATATTTGTAAAACACATAACACAGTGCCTATCCTTATAGGAAGACACAGACAAGAGCAGCAGAAGATGACCATGAAAGGTTGGGTTACTATTTGCATCCTTGGGGGGAATGTCCCCCTTGATGACATAGTAGCTCTGTCCTATTATTTGATTGTGGTAGAACCAAGGAAGAGATACAAAGGGAGAAAAACATAAGGGAGGAAAAAGTGTTTAATGAGGAGGAGGGATCAAAAAAGTCTTCATGGAGGACATGGTACCTGACTTGAGTTTTAAAAAAAAAAAAAAGAACAGGAATAAGGAAGGAGTGAATTCCAAGCCAGGGGACAGGTAGTGTTAAGATACGGAAGATCGTAGAGGATGAGGCGGGTTCCTATAGTACCCTAGAGTACAGTTAATATAGAACTGCTAGGTGTGTGGTGGACACTATAAATGACTAGAATATAGAGTGTGTGCAAAGGGGATTCTCAAGAGGTAAGACTGCCTTAAATGCATTTATTTCATCTAAGAGGTAATAGGCAGCCACTGAAGATTTTTTGAGCCAGGAAATGTTATAGGCAGACTAATGTATTAAGCAGTTTTAGCAGCTCTATGGACAATGGATTGGAGAGGACAGAAGAAGCAAAAATAAACAAGTAGTTTGACATTATTATAGTCCAGGAGAGAAGTGAAAGGGGCTTGCAATGGAGTGTTAGTAATGTAGGTAGAAATAAAAGAAAAGATACAAGAGATATTGTAATGGCATGACAACTCCTTTGTCAAACATGACTTGACAATTAACTATTGGGCTACAGTCCTGAGGAAGAAGGAATAACCAGAGATAATGCCAGAGTTTGGAGCCCAGGCACCTGGGAAGATGGTGCTAACATTGGGCTAATGAGCAGAAGAATGAGTCTAGAATGCCGCCAGCCCTGGAGAGACCTGGGGAGCGCGTGCTCACTGTGAGAGTCACATGGGAGCATTAGTTGCACCACTCAGGGGACCTGAGAATTCACAGTTTCCCCTGAAGGTGTCTGCATATTTTCCTTTTAAGAAATTTGATTCTCGCCTCTACCAGGTTCACCTTGTTGCAGTAAAAAATATTTTTACAAATTAACCCAAGCTAAATTGAGCACAATGTTCTCACATCAGTACTCCACTCAGGTCTATTTCAGGAATACATATGTGTACTCTTTTCTTCGATTTAACAAATGCTGATTAGACACCTACTAAATGCATGACCCTGTGCTCGGCGTTGGGGACGCAATGATAAAAGATAGCATCTCCTTGCACTGCAATAGGCTATAGTCTAATAGAGGTATAAGATATGTATACAGATCAAGATAAAGCAAATTAGAATGTGGTACATGCATAAGAGAGATCAGACAGAAAATACTGTTAGTGGAGAGAGGGATCATTGCTTTCTGAAAAGAGAGATGAAAACAGGAGGGAGAGATGAAGTAAGTCTTAAAAAAAGAAGATTTCAATGAACAAAGATCCATGATAGTACATCTCAGGCATGTGGTATGATCTGCAAACACATGAAGGTGGAGAAGGGCAGGGTTAGTTACAGTATCCATTAACCATTTGGATACATTTAGAAGACACATGGAGGAATAGTGCAAAAGAGAGAGAGAGAGAAAGTCTGGCAAATTCATACATTGTTGGTGGAGCTGTGAATTTGTCCATCCATTACAGAAAACAATTTGAAATTTTGAAAATCAACCAATCAATATGCATTAAGTACCTACTAGAAGCAAGACATTATGCTAAGTGTAAAAAATATAAAACACAAGTGAAAGAGCCCTTGCCCCTAAGGAACTCACATTCTATTGGAAGAGATAACAGTTATTTATATAAGACTATACATATAGTTGATATATGCCCTCAGGAACTTTATCTCAACTCCCATTCTTACAGATAAGTCTTGGGTCCTAGCACAAGGCTATATATTCCCTTTATGTTTCTAGAAGTACATCTGAGGAGTGGGGCAAGGGATTTTCTTAAGTTGTCAGGTGGATCCCCTCCAGTGTGCTTCCCCTCAACATGGTTATTTAAGAATTAATTGAATCAACCACCTTTTTAGAGTAACTTACTAAAATGTTCCGAGAAGAATCGGTACAAAACATTCCCCTAAAAGAGCATATCTAAAAAACACTTTCTCCCACAAGTACATACGGCAGAGAAAGTAGACTTAAGCTTAGAAAATACATGTGGCAGAGGTAATTCAGAGCTCCTGGTTACTGGAAGTCCTTTCTCATATTCATGGGGCTCAAGAAATTCTCCTTAGGCATGGTATAATTTCTTTGCTAGGATCTTTATGGAGTCATGAACCTACATCTGGTTTATCCTTGCCTCCCCGTACAGACACTATTGTTAGCCGAGCCAGGGACATTGATAGGACATCAATAGGAAGATGGGAAATCCAATGTCCTCTAGATGCTTCAAAACTCAAAATTTCCCCCTCATGAAGGGAAAGGGGAGGTGGTTGCTAAGCCAAGGTCAAAACTAAGGTTTCTCCCTTTTCTGATGTAATTCCTCCTTAGGAGTTTTATTGGAATGTCATCCTTGTTCCAACCTCTCAAATACCTTTGGTTCCAAATTAACAGGATAATTTTTAGATGACTCCTAGAGCATGATCAGGTTGCCTTGGCTTAGTCAAAAATTATTCCTTTGCACCATCACTTCAGTTCCAAAGGTTTTTTGGAGTCAGTCTAAAGGCTATGATGTTATTGTTTATCCTTCCTTTTTTTTAAAAAGACCATAATAATGTATCTTGACTCTTGGGAAAATTGGATTCAAGTGAGGTAGAGTTGCGCAAATTTGTCAGCCTCACTCTCTCCTCTGGAGTTATCAAAGTCCAGTGGCAAGACAAAAGTCAAGATGACCAGTGCTGGCACTGGATATAGTGGATGACCTTGGTATCTTCAAGGTCTTACCAAGCTCTAAGCATACCACAGTTGCTACTTTAGCCCCCTTCATGGCCATTGGAACAAATTGTTCTCATCTACCCATTCCACTGGGGGATGTCTTCACATGCTTGGGGGCAGACATCTCTATAATTCACCAATGGGCTTTATATCTCTCAATTGCCCTCAACCTGGATGAACCTAACAAAATAGTTTGCTTGGGTGTGGACACTGCACATGCTACAGCATGTTGGAGCCACAGATAAGCACTGAATGCCAGGTGAAACAACACTGAAAAGGCTCACAAGCCCTCACACCAGAGGTACTAGTCTTCCTTGAACACCTATACACCTCTAAGCCTATAAAGGGAATCAAAGGACTAGATATCCTATCACTTACTTTAAGTGAGATGGGATCACTTAACATGGTGAGTAAATCAATCAACTCTACACTTGCGTGTAAAAAATATACAAAGCAATTTTATTATTAGCGACTGGGAGGCATATGGACTAACTGAAAGTGTTCATACCTTCTGTGGTAGCAAGACTATCACATAGGCTAGGCTAATTTTTCCTTAAGAGGTAGTGATACCATAGAAATCTAATTGGATCTGGGGGTAAAGGATGGGACCATTAACATAACTGCGTAAAGGCCGTTATACAAAAAGACAGCATGTGAAGAATCAGCAGTCATATCA
Source organism: Pseudocheirus occidentalis (assembly GCA_028646575.1). Taxonomy (NCBI): domain Eukaryota; kingdom Metazoa; phylum Chordata; class Mammalia; order Diprotodontia; family Pseudocheiridae; genus Pseudocheirus; species Pseudocheirus occidentalis. Next base: position 74,494,977 of record CM053594.1, on the reverse strand, counting down.
TCAGACTTCTTATCAGCATACCAGCATGGCCAACACAGAGACAGAAACTATAGGCGCAGCTGAATTACAACTACATTCTTCTTGAGCAGCTTTTTCATACAGTACTGAGGTTAAAAAAAAACCCAAACAACTTTTGCTAATGGTTAAATCATCTGTGAGTACCCCTTTTTATCTAAGTCTGACCCTGTTTACCAGACTGGCCTGAATTAGACCCAGCCTACAATATCTTTTGACCCAGAGATAGCACTGTGGGGAATACAACCCTTTCATGTGAAGGAAAGAAAGGCCACAGTTCTACTAAAATATTCATCTCAGCACTTTGGGTTGTAGCAGAGAATGAGAAGCAATTTAGGAATGACTGATCAAATGGTGGTACAGTAATGTAAGAAGACATAATTGTAGAGTAAGAAATGACAAATATGAGGAATTCAGAAAACATGGCTAGATCTGTAAATACTGATATGGACTAAAGTAAGCAGAGAACAAGATTAGCCATGACAATTGCAAGGATCCAGCTTCTGTCCAGCATTCTTTTCATTTCTATTATTGTCACTGTGTGTAGCTGTTCTAGTTCTAAGAACAAATAATGAACCACGCCTCCCTCCTCTTGGCAGAGAGAAAGGAGCAGTGGGGGAAGAAGGGCACATATATTGGCAAAGATATGGTCACTATACAGGTTTTGCTTAACTGTTATTGTTATAAGCGAGACTTTGATGCTGGAGTGGGGAACAGGGAGGCATTGTATAGCCATAAATTATTGCAAAGTAAAAACAAAAGTGTCAATAAAACTTAGTTTTTTAGAGGAAAAGAAGACAGTGGTAATCCTCATGTGGCACGGTGCCCAATACCCTTAGTATGGCAGGCCAAAACCATAGTAAAGAGGGCAGAGCCTCTCTTGTCTTGGAATCAGAAGCCCTAGATTCAATCCTGACTCATGATCCTAGGCAAGTTACTGTGTCTCTCTGAGCCTCAGTTTTCTCATCTGTAAAGTGGAGACAATAAAAGTCATACATCATTAACCACATAGGTTGTGTGAGTAAAATACTTTGTAAACCTTAAATTTAAAAAACCATCATATTATGTCAGGCTAAGTTTGCATTTTTTCTTGTATGCAACAGAGAGCCTATAAATGCTGGTAGTTAAGTGGAAGAAATCCTAGACTAGGAGGAAGTACAAATTATAAATTAGAAGGAAGGGAGTAGATGTTATAGTTATAAACACAGATAGAGATGGCATCAATGTATAAATAGAGACAGAGATGTGCATATAGAGAAAGAAAGAGACAGTGAGAACAAGAATTCATAGAGCAGTACAAAGAGCCCTGGATTTGGAGATGGGTCTCTGAACTTTCCTGACCCTCACATTTATGAACAGTGTGATGATGGGCTTAACCTCGTTGAACCTAATCTACAAAATGCAAATAATGTCTATGAACCTTCTGGGACTCTCCTGAGGATCAAATGTACTTTGCAAAGCTGGAAATGCTATCTAAATGTCAATTATTACCATTATCATCATTATACTCAGGGTCAGTGAGAATGTTGAGTGCTATCAGAGGTCAGAGAAGGGAAAGACCACATAATCACATGGTCTAAATCCTTCCTACATTGTCCCTAACAAGTAACTCTCTGATTTCTGCATGAAGTCGGGTCAGGAAGAACCCACTCCCTCCTTATGCAACTTAAAGTTCTAATACATCTTTTTTTAATATCAAGCCTAAATTGTTTCTGCAAATTTCACCCATTGTACCTACTTCTGCTCAAAGAGAATGTAGTCTAAAGTCCCTTATACTGTATTCCCACAAAGTTCTCTTTTTCAGGGTAATCAATATTCATGTCGCATATTGCCCAATACTCTTACATTCTGATTTCTCTACACTGTACTTACTCCAATTTGCTATTGTCCTTTCTAAAATGTGATGCAAAAAACTAAACATAAGACTCTAGATGTGGTCTGACCAGATCAAAATAAATCACAATGGTCACCTTCCTAGTCCAAGACACTATGCCTAAAATCTTATTAGGTATTTTGGCTTTCATATTACCATTTTGGCATATTGGACTTTCAATCCAATAGAATTATCAGATATATTTTATACAAATTATGTTCTAGATGTCCTATCCTAATTCTGTACTTGTGAAGGTGATTTTTAATACATTATGACTTTATATTTATTATTAAATTCCATATTCATAGATTTTGTTCATATTTGTAAGATAAAGACAACCTTTAATATCTTAACTTTGTCTTCCAGAATATTATCTATTCTCCCCTTCATCTTTATAGTACCTTCAGATTTGATAAGCCAGTCAATGCCTTCATCAGTATTATTGATTTTTAAAATGTTGCCTATCATGGGGACAAGGACAGACATCCTTCCAAGTTGACATGGAGCTGAGAACGAATACCGCTTTGGTCTGTATATCTTACAAATCTACACAACGGGGTTCAGCTTACATCTCTCAATTTTACCCACAAGGAAAGCATTAAAGATTTTGTTCAGTGCTTGGGTAACATCAAAAAAAGAGGCATTCCCACAGTATATCAATTGATAACTATGTCAAAAATAGCAATCAAGTTAAACTGACATAATCTGTTCTTTAAAAAAAAGTTTTATTGATATTCTTTTTAAAGAGCCATCCATTCATAATTTCAAACCTCCCAGGGCACATATCTTGAAGTGCAGAATTGATTGTACATCAGGGACGTGTCACAAGCCTAGAGGGTATTTTAAGAAATGAGCTAAGACGCTCAGTTCATATTGCTACTTTTCACTACAAAATTCACATGAACAATGGCAATATCTTTGGTGTGTTAGTAGTTGATATGGAGGTGAATTTCATAGAACCTGAATGGTAGTGAAGGAAGCTATTTAGCAACTATGTTCCTTACACTTACTGTTATCTAAAATCAGCTCATCTGCCAATATCCTTTAATAAATCTCAGATTGAATACAGAAGGAAAAAAATCACACTGCAAAGTCTTCCCTTGTAATAAAGATTAGGGGAAAAAAATGAACTGACAAATTGAACCTGTGTGATCAAGTAAGCAACATTCTGCATCCATAGGGAGAGAAATGCATTTCCTTAATCTCTTCTCTGAATATAATCTTGGTTCATATAATTAATTACATTGGATTCACTTTTGACTTACTGGTCTTCATCATCTGGAATTGTTGTAGTCATTATGTATAATTTGATTAGGCTTATTTTGCTCTGCATCAGTTCATATAAATATGAGATTCTTTTGAGAATTTATTTATTCATATCATTTGATCACTTATCTATTGGGGAATGGCTCTCATTCTTATATATTTGTGATAATCCTATATGTCTTGATTAGCATATTCTTATCATAGATATTCAGTGTAAATATTTCTCCCAGTTAACAGGTTTTCCCCAAATATATTAATGTAATTCTTATAAAAGCCTTTCAATTTCACATAATAAAATTTGTGAGTTTTTTTTTAAATTCTAGTCATTGTTTGGTTAAGTATTCTTCCCTTAACTGTAGTTGTAAAATTCCCTTCATCCATTTTCCTCCAACTTTTTAAAATGAATTATCTTTTATCCTTAGGTCACATATTCATTTGGAACTTTTTGTTCTATGTGAGGTAATGTGCTAGTCTAAAGCTATCATTTACTGAACTCCTTTCTAGATTTCTCAGTAGTTCTTGTCAGATAAAGAGTCCTTCCCCAGGTAGTTTATGTTTAGGAATTTAATTAAACCCCAAACTATTGACTTCAACTGGGTAAAAAAAAATAGGCTAGAAGAGATAAGCAAGGATCAGAAATGATTTGTATTGGTGATTATTGTTTTTATTATTTTTTATTATTTTCCTTGGAATTTTAGGCATCTTGTTCCTCCAAATGAACTAAATAAATCATTTAGTCTAGCTCTATAAAGTAACCCTTTGGTAGTTTGTTGATGTAGCACTAATTTCACAAATTAATTTAGGTAATATCATTTTGTTTTCATACAATTAAGAATTGGAGAAGTGGTTCTCAACCTTTGTAATGCCATGATCCTTTAATACTTGTGTGTGGGCGGATCCGCCTGGAGACAGATAGAGGAGCAGTGTCTTGGTTCCTAAGATCATCGGAAATATGGGTTTTCTGATGGTCTTAGGTGACCCCTGTAAAAGGGTCATTCGACCCCAAAGGGGTCACGACCCACAGGTTGAGAACCGCTGATTTAGATGAACCTCAGTGTTCATCTAGTTCAACCTGTACACAAAAAAGAATTCCTGACAAGTAATCATCCAATTTCTGCTTGAAAACTTCCAAAATCCAAACCTTTTTCATTCTAGTGCTTGCCCTCTGCAGATTATTTCCAATTTATCCTGTCTATAGTAGTTTGCATGTTTTCTCCCCCACTAGATTGTGAGCTCCTTGCGAGTAGGGACTGTCTTTTACCTTTCTTTGTATACCCGACACTTAACCCTGTACCATGGTAGGCACTTAAGAAGTGTTGATTGACTGACTGACCTCTTGAAACTACCCATGTCCAATTTTTGGAAAGCTCAAATTATTAGGAAGCTGTTGTTGTTGGTGGTGGTTTTGGGTTTTTTCCCTAACATCTAGACCAAATATACCTCTGTAACTTGCATCCATTACTCCTGGTTCTACTCTCTGGAGTCCAATAAGATCAAATCTACTCTGTTTTTTTACATGACAGTCATTCAATATTTAAAGATAGCTATCATGTCTTCTCCTTCCCACGCCCTCAAGTCTTCTTTTCTCTAGGCTGAGCATGGTTCTTTCAACCAATCCTTGGATAAAAACATAATCTCAGTCAAGGTTCTGTTTCCTGTCTTCTGAATCTGTCCAGGTAATAACATCTTTCTTAAATTATAAGACCCAGCAATTCCTATAATATTCCATATAAAGTCTGAAGAGGGCAAAATACAACAGGAAGATCGCCTCCCTATTCCTGGAAACAATACTTCTCTTAAGTCATCCCAAAATCACGTTAGCTTTTTTGGCTACTACATCCCAATGATGATTTACCTTAGGTTGAAATCTGCTAAAATACTGTGATCTTTTCCAGAACAATTATTATAACTATACATGCCTCCCCCATCTTATACTTGTGAAACTGATTTTTTGGGTACTCAGGTGGAAGAGTTTACATTTGTCCCTATTGAATTTCATCTTATGAGATTCAACACAGTGCTCTAATCTGTCAAGATCCATTTGGATCCTGACTGTATTGTTCATTGTGTTAGCTATCCTTCTGAGAGTTCTGTCATTTGAAAGTTTGATGAGCATACCATTTATACCTTTTTCCAAGTCATTGATAAACATGTCAAACAGCACAGTTCTCTGCAGTTACTCCACCAAAGATCTCTTCCCACATTGACATTAGATCATTAACAATTACTTTTCTGTCTGACCATTTAACTTGTTCTCTATTCATTTAATTGCAATTTTATCTAATCCATATCATTCCATTTTCTCTACAAGAACAATGAATTGTTGCTGCTGTTGTTGTTGTTTTTGTTGTTGTTGTTGTGTCATTTCAATCACATTCAACTCTTTGTGACCCCATTTGGGATTTTCTTGGCAAAGATACTGGAACGATTTGCCATTTTATCCTTCAGTTCATTTTATGGATGAGGAGACTGAGGCAAACAGAATCACACAGCTACTAAGTGTTGGAGGTCAGATTTTAACTCCGGTCTTCCTGAATCCAGCCCAGTGCTCTATCCACTGCACCATTTCACTGCCCCTATATAGCCTGAGATACTTTATTAAAAGCTTTGCTAAAATCTATACAAACTATAATACAATATTCTCTCATATGCTAGTTTAGAAATTCTGTCCAAAGAAATGAGGTTAGTTTGGCAAGACTTGCTTTTGATGCAGTCAGGTAGACTCTTCTTAATCACTGCTTCCCTTTCTAGGGGTTCACCAACTATCTCTTTAATGGTCTATTCGAGAATTTTTCCAGGAATTAAATCAAAAACATGGTCTAACATTGGCTGACTTTGTTCTCTTCCCTTTTTTGGAATCTGGAGCAACATTTGCCCTTCTGGGCAGCACAGTGGATACAGCTTTTGGTCAGGAGTCAGGAAAACCTAAGTTTAAATCTGGCCTTGGACACTTATTAGCAAGCCACTTCACCTCTGTTTGCTTCAGTTTTCTCTGTAAAATGGGATAATTATGGCACCTACTTCCTAGGATTGTTGTGAGAATCAAATGAGATAATAATTTTAAAATGCTTAGCAAGTATACCTTGCATGTAGTAGTATAAATATTAACTATTATCTCTACCCATTTTATGCATTTCAAGTATCACTGACAGTAGTTTAGCAATCATACCTCTCAGTTCTTTCAGGACCCAAGGATATATAGTTCATCTAGGTCATGTGACTTAAATTCATCAAGAACAACTACATTCTCTCTTCTATCTCTTTGTTGTGGGTATCACTGCCTATCTTTGCCCTGTCATTTCCAGTGTAAAAGTCATTCTCCTTTTGTTTATCATCATTCTGTCCTATCATTTTTCTTTGATCATTCTCTCATCCCATCCTATAAAGCTTTAAACTACATAACCCCCTTCCCTATACATTTATAGTGGTTCTCAACCTTCCTAACGCTGCAACCCTTTAATACAGTTCCTCATATTGTTGTGACCCCCAACCATAAAATTATTTTTGTCGCTACTTCATAACTGTAATTTTGCTACTGTTATGAATTGTAATATAAATATCTGATATGCAGGATGCATTTTCATTGTTACAAATTGAACATAGCCCACAGGTTGAGAACCGCTGCTATACAACCTCAGTTTATTCTGAATTGTACATTCCTGAAGTAGAGATGAGAGGTAGGTCATGAAAGATGATAAGATTGAGAAACTCTTGTCTAACTAACTGTAGTAACTTTCTATTATGTTATTCTCTTACCTAAAAAAGATCAGGGGCAGCTAAGTGGTACAGTGGATAGAGCCCCTACTTGGAGGCAGGGAGATGTGAATTGAAATCCAGCCTCGGACACTTACTGTGTGTCCCTGGGCAAGTCACTTCATCCTATTTGCCTTGGTGTTCTCATCAGTAAAATGAGTTGGAGAAGGAAATGGCAAACCACTCTAGTATCTTGGCCAAGAAAACCCCAAATGGGGTCACAGAGAGTCAGACACAACTGAAATGACTCAATAACTAAACCAAAAAAATTAACTAAACAAAAAACAACAAAAAGCTAAACAATGAAAGTTTAACTAAAACAACTAAATAACTTCAAATAACACAGGTTCAGAGATTAATGAAAAGGATTTCAATCTAGTACAATACCTTAATTTTCAAGAAGAGAAAACAGACTCCAAGAAGATAAATAACAGCTAAATTCACGTGGGTAGTAAAAGAAGCAGACTTTAAGCCAAAGTTCTTTGATTCTAAGGTAAATTCCATTCCCCCTCCCATCTTAGTCTCTTTCTTCTATTATTACTTTACTGACTCTACTTTTCCACAGCCCCCAACTCTTTTTGAGTGATCAAAGAAATCCCTCTCTCTTTTCTAATCACCTCTGCTTTGTCTTTTTTTTAAATTATCATATGCTTTAATGTGAACAGACTAAACTTATCAGTAAAATAGAAGAGAAACATAGAATGGATTGTTGTGGTTGTTCAGTTCTTTCAGTCATGTCTGATTCTTCATGAATCCATGGATCTCTTTCCATAGGGTTTTCTTCATTCCTTCTTCAGAATGAATTAGGTAGGTCCAATATATGAGAACCACATTTAAAATATAAAGATAAATGCAGAATTAAAATGAAAGACCAAAGACAACTTATCATGCTCCTGCTAATTCTAAAAAAGGAGTTATAACTAAGATATCATTTAGGCTAATCATTAAGAGAGACAAACTAGGTAAGTATTGTGTTCTTTTGACGCATGTTCTTCCCTTCTTTCTTAACAAAAGAGGCTCTGACTATGGACTCACACAGACTGGGTTAATTTCTCAGTCCCTGATCTCAAAGAAAAAACCAAGTTTCTCTTGATTTATGGCTCACTGCCCCTACCCCATAGAATAATTCTTTTTTTAATTTTAATTTATTTTCTTGGTTACATCATTCATTTCCACAAGG
>CM053594.1:74434866-74486390 GCA_028646575.1 Pseudocheirus occidentalis | reverse complement strand
CAGTTTGGCCAGACCCGCTCTTCTCCTCCCGATTTAGCAAAATCCACTGACCTTTCTCTCAGCCTTTTTTTCTTCTGACCTGATAAATGTGGTAACTGTGCCTCCAGTGCAGCCGATCTGCTCTCCTATAGACATGGCTCCCCGCCCGATGCCCCAGGGCCTGACCCAGTCGGGGTTTCCGCCGGGGCTCCCAGACTGCTGCGAAGAGCCCTACCTGCTGAGCTGCCTGTAGCAACAGATGTGCTTTCTGTCTTTTGGAGAGTTTTGGAGCTTGAAAATCTGTTTAGAGTCCCATTTTATGAGTTTTTTAGCATGTTTGTGTGGGAGCTGCGGTGCTTTGCTGCTTCTATGCCACCATCTTGGCTCCACTCCCCTCTGCTTTGTCTTTTATAAAATTCTCATGTTCATTAAAAACTTTTCATTTTCATTTTTCCCCTACTTTGATACTTTTGAGTTATAGACCTGTCGTTCTCTTTTTCAGAGCCTCTCCTACTTTGGACGTTTTTCTAAGTTGCCTCCTCTTTTGCTTATTTTCATAAACTGTTTAATTCTTTGTACTTATATCCCAAGCACAGTTCTTGGCACACAGTAGGCATTACATTCTGTTGTTGTTCAGTCACCTTCAGTCATATCTGACTCCTTATGACTCCATTTAAGGTTTTCTTGGCAGAGATACTGAACTAATTTGCCATTTCCTTCTCCAGCTCATTTTATAGATGAGGAAACTGAGGCAAATAGAGTTAGCTGACTTGCCCAGGGTCACTCCCATAGCCAGTAATTGTATGAAGCTGGGTTTGATCTCATGAAGATGAGTCTTCCTCATTCCAAGCCCAGTGCTTTATCCATTGTACCACCTAAGTGCCCAGGCATTTAATAAGTGCTGTTAATGGATTGATTCTGCTTCAGGAACCTTGGTTTATAAATAAATTTCCTTCTCAATATCTTCTTTAAATTTTTTTTTCCTTTGAACCATTATGGAGTTTCTTGATTTCTGGGGAGTTCATATGATTCTTTTTCATTGAAGATTTTTGGTTCATTTTTCTTCATAATAAAATGCTTTTTTCAATCTGTTGTGGCCTTTAAATTTTTTATTCATCTTTTTTTCTTCTTTTATGAGTCTCACTGCTGGTTTTTCCTCTTTGAGGCTAGGATTACACCTAGGCTTTCTCTCAAGGACTTTTGGTCATTCAACCTTTTTCTTATGTTCCCTGTAATACATAATTTTGACATGACCATATCTGCCATGACTGCTTTCCACTTCTACTACTATGGTGCCCTTTCTTTCCTGAGGGCTGGATGTCTTCAGCCTCCTCAGTTGGGAGGGGTGGAGACTCACCTATTTCCTTTTTCAGAGTAACATCTATGAGGAGAGGACTGAAGCCAGCTAGGTCTCTAGTATCTTTTCTCTTTTTTCTAGTACTTCTCTTCTTTCTAGTACTCTCCCACTTCTGTTTTTCATGCCCCTCTCCCATTCCTCATTGTTTCACTCCATTTCTTTCTAATGGCAAAGAACAATCAATGTTTTCACCACCTGCAGAGAAGGGGACAGAGGTGCATCAGACTTAGTTCTGTCTGAATCATTGCCATTGGGTGCCAGGCAGGAGTCTCCACTTACAGACTCTGAGACACAAGCCTGTGAGGTCACTTGCACTCACTACACTCAGCAAATGGTGCGAGGTGGAAATGAAGACAGAGAATGGGTGGGTGCGTTTAAGTATTTAATTTCTCCCACATTATTTCATTATCTTTTTACTTTTATGATATTTTTGTCCTATCTAGTAAATTAGCTTTAATTATTCTAGATTTGATGCATATTTGTTTCCTTTGAGATTGTAAAGTTAGAGAGGTATTCAGAAATCAATTTCTTTACCATCTTGTTTATCATATGAATTTCATGATCTTAGTGATATTAGCAATTAGATATTGCTAATAATGATTATTGTATCTCTTCCTTTTTTCAGTTTTTATTCATTTTGAACATAAAGACCAAAAAAAGAGAATATTTTCATATACTTAGCACAACATAAAAGAGGATTCAGTAAAAAAAAAAAAACTAGGCTGGCACCATTGGGGAAGGCTTCATGGAGTAGATAAGAGTTGGGCAGGGTTTTCAAGGGTTAATCATAAGATATAACTTCAAGCTCTTGATTGTTGGCAGCATTAGTACAAAACCAATGGTCAGCTTCATATCGTGCTGCTATAGAAGGGAACTAATCAAGGCAGATTAATCCAAAGAGACAACCTCTCTGAGACAATACATAATAGTCAGGAAGGGCCTAACGAAGCTAATGCTGTGTGGGGCTGAATAGAGTGATGAGTCTAAAACTAATTTTATAATATTTAAAGGATCAACCATTTAGCAATACTGCACTACACTGATACAATTCTTCTTTGTCTTGTAGAAAGTCCTCATGAACATTTATGGTGCTCAACCTTCTGGTAATGAGCTTTTGACTGTAAGTAGTTGCAAGGGCAACAGGGGATTCAGAATGAAAAAACCTGGGGTTGAATCTTGGTGCTTTCATTGATGTTGTTGTTGCTTGTCCTTCATTCTCCGAGAGGACTACAATGTCAGGGAGCTGATGCCGTGACATGCAAGTGCATTGGATTTAAGTGAGGGAGGGCTGTGCAAAGTCACCAGCCTCACTTTCTCCTCCAGAGCCATCTGGGTACACTTGATGCATATAGATGGGGACAAGTGGAAATGACCCAGGATGCAATGGGGGCTGGTGCTATTACTTACTAGTTTTGTGACCTTGGAAAAGGCATAAAACTTCCCTAAGCTTTAGTTTCCTCGTATTTAAAATAAAATTAGTAATTACATTGTCTACCTGCAAGGATTATTATAAGGAACAAAATAGATAATATTTATGAGTTATTTTGTAAATTTGCCATTTTGGAATAATTTGAGATTGTGTAAAGTATTTTCTAAACCTTACATGTCAGCCATCATCATCTTAATCCTCCTCCTTGTTATTATTATTTTTATTAATAAGTTAGGGTGATGCTCAGACAATAAAGCTAAAGATTTTTTAGCTTGGTAGCACCAGCTAGACCTTTGGTCCTGATGACATTCCCTTCAAGACCACAGTATCACCTTCATATCATGACAAAGCATCCCAGATAGATTTTAGTGGAGAGGAGTAATAACTTTACGTTTCCAGATTCAGATCTGGGAAATGTTTTTTAAGATCATCTAGTCCCACCCCTTTGTTTTATTAAAAGGGAAATTGAAACTGAGAGAAGGGAAATGACAGGACATGATCTAAATGTAGAGTTGGATGGGATATTAGAGGTCAGCTGGTCCAAATCCCTCATTTTACAAATGAAGCAACCGAGGCTCAGAAGGTAAAATCACACAGGGAGCAAGAAGGAAATGAAATTACTTGATCCCACATCTTCTGAATCCATACCCAGGCTTCTTTGCACTACATGACATTACTTTCATTTAGATAAATCTTTTTTTTTTTTTTGCTTTTTGGAGGGCAATTGGGGTTAAGTGACTTGCACAAGGTCGCACAGCTAGTAAATGTTAAGTGTCTGAGGCCAGATTTGAACTCCAGGGCCAGTGCTCTGTTCACTGCACCTCCTAGCCACCCTCATTTAGATAAGTCTAGTTCACCAAAAAGGTCCCTTCCAACCCAGGAGTCTCTTAGTCTCAAATTCCATGCATTTATGCTTAAATGTTCTATAATTCAAACTTTTAATTAATTAACATGAAGCTAAATGAATGAGGTTTCATTTCACTTGGAGAAAGAAAAGCAAAGTTCATCCATTAAATATCAGAAGGAAAAAAAGAGAAGAGAGAAGGAAGGAAAGGAAGAAGGAAGGAAAGATGGAGGGAGGGAGGATAAAAGAATTTATTAAGTGTCTGCTTTTAAGCCAGGCACTTAAGGGTTTTACAAACATCAGATTTGATATTCACAACAACCTTGGGAGGTAGTTGCTTTTATTATACCATTTTAGAGTTGAGGAAACTGAGGCAAACAGGTATTAAGTAACTTGCCCAGGGTCACACAGCTAGTAAGTATCTGGGACTGGATTTCAACTCTGTGCTTTCTGATTCCAGATCCAGTGCTGTATCTGCTAGTAGTACTTGTGCTGATGGAATTACTTTGGTAAAATCAATCAATATTTCCCCATGCATTTATTAAATACCAAGTATATGTAAGGTGCTATGATAGGGGTAAAGGATATAAAGACATCAGTGAAACAATCCTTGCTCTCAAGGAGAGTATATTTAATTGGAGGAGACTACAGGTACACATATCGGTACCTACATGTAATCCATATAAGCTCTCAGAGTGTATGGGGTGTTCAGGAAGAGCTACAACTCTGCTGTGACAGTTTGCTAAGTCCTTTTCAGGGCTGCTTTTCTGCCTCCTTCTCCACCCAACTCTCACCTGTGGCTCCAAAAAGCTGTATGCAGAATGTGCAGCAGCTACAGCCCAAGAAAACTGTCCTCAGTAGATGAACTAAACCAAGTTGAGGGTAACGGACAGTAATCTGTACAAGCCCTCAAAAACCTTATGCCCACTCCCACTCTCACAGACAAGTCTTGGGTCCCAGAGAAAGTTCCCGCATTGCCCTAAACCTTCCAGGGGTAACTGAGGAGTCAGGGGTGATTCTTTAACGTTATCCATTTGAGCCTCCACCAGTCTTTTCCCCAAGATTGTCAGTTAAAAGTCAATTTAGGTGGTGGCTAGGTGGTGCAGTGAATAGAGCACTGACCCTGGAGTCAGAAGGATCTGAGTTCGAATCCGAATCCGAATCCTAACTCAGACACTTAACACAGAACAAAAAAAAAAAAACCTGACCGTGTGACCTTGGGCAAGACACTTAACCCTGGCTGCCCTACATTTCCCCTCGAAAAATAAAAAAAAGTCAATTTAGCCAGCCTGCTTTTTGAAAGTGGTACTTACTAAAGGGGCACAATAAGAAGAATTGGTTCAACACCCCCCCCACAAAGTCTGTGACAGTTTTTCCCACACGTACACATACAGTGTCCATGGGAATGTGGGCTTAAGCTTAGAGAGCACTTATAGTAAAGAGGGAATCCATAGTTTCTGGTTACTAGAAGCCATTTCTACCATTCCTGGGATACTCAAGACATTCCCCATAGGGATGGTGTCATTTATTTTCTAGATGCTTTATAGAGCTGTGAAATAGATATCTAGTCAGTCCTTGGCTCTCAGGGTAGACAGTGCAGTTAGTCAATCCCAGGATTCAGGTAGGACACTGATGAGGACTTCATAATCCTCTGGATCCTTTGAAACTTACAAACTCTTCCTCTAATCAAAGACAAAGTGGAAAGAGACCAGGGTTAAGGCTGAAATCACAGACTCTTCTTCCAACCTTGATTCCCTCCTCTTCCCTCCACAGACAAATGGCTTCTCAGGGATTTTCTGAAACACTTTCCCTCCTGGCTCAGCACTCAACTAACTCAATATTTTTATATGGGAGGGATGCAATTCCTCAGCCAACTGGAGCAGACTTTCTTGTATGGCATCATTTCACTTCATCCAATGGATTTCAAAGACTTGACAGTTTTTTTACTGATTGAAATGTTTTCTTACCCAGTTAAGATATCAATGATATAGAATAGAGTGGAACAGTCTCAATCCCACTTTTAATACATGGAATCACAGAGGTGGAACCTTCTATTTATATTTAGAAGAGACTTCAGAAAACATCTCTTTCATCAAAATTCTACCTGAAGTGTGAGCCTTGCTCTATGACAACCCTGGTAGGTTTAACCCTGATAGAATTTCTGAGGTCAGAAGATAATTATCATAATCCCTTTAAGTCTTCTCTTCACAAGGCTAACCTCTCCCCTTCCACCCTTCCACACAGTCTTCCTACTTTAGGATTTCAAAGCTTTCCCCCATTCTGATGATTATCCTTGGAACCTAATCCAGCTTGCCAAGGTCATTCCTAAATTGTTATGTCTAGAATTGGACACAATACTCAAGGTGTAGTTTGATTGAGGAAAAGGATGTTGGAACTATGATCTCTTTCAATCAAGATACTTCACTCTGGGTTATTAAGGCATTGAAAGTGTGTCATGATGGGAAAAAGCCCTGGATAAAAAAGTCAAGAGACAGAGATTAGAGCCTCAGTTTTGCCACTCATTAGCTGTATAACCAAGTCATTTCTCTCTAAACCTTGGTTTTTCCTCATCTGTAGAACAAGAGGTTGGAATACATGATCTCAAAGCCTCTGAATTATATGAACACCAGAGTGGATGAGAGATAGCATACTGGAAGAGACTCTGATGTTTACAACAAAGGAAAAAGATGGCAGAAAAGGTTTTATTCCAGTAAAAGCATTATTCCAATAAACATTTACCCAGTTAAAATAATAATTCAGTTAGTGACATTGGGGTAGCTGTAATTAAGTCCCTAGAATGTATTGGTTCACATTGCAGACCTCTCAACAGCAAACACTGCAAGTCCTGTCTTTTGCTGGAATACATTTAAATCTAGAAAGATGGAGGTCAAATTAGTTGGGCCATCAGCGACTCTTAGCTTGTAGCTTTGGGTGAAGTTGCTCAGAGTTTTCTGAACTCTTTTTCTTTTCCATTAATATCTCTTTCCTTAGGGACAGGTAGGTGGCGCAGTGAATAGAACACTGGCCCTGGAATCAGGAAGACTTGAGTTCAAATTTGGATTCAGACACTTAACATTTACTAGCCATGTGACCTTGGGCAAGTCACTGAACCCCAATTGTCCTGTACTCCCCCCTCCAAAAAGCAAAAAAAAAATCTCTTTCCTGAATAGTAACTTTGAATAAAATTTGCAATAAGCTCAGTGTATCTATAGGGAACTTTAGCCCAACAGTTCTGTCTGTCTAGTGATCTCCCTTTTGACCTGTTCATGTCCCACCCATTCTTCAAGGGCTAGTTCAGGGCCTATTACTTCCACAAAGCATTTCCAAGCTTTCCCAGTTTCTAGAAAGCACCTACACAAACTCTACCAACCAGCTACACTAGCTTTCTTGCTGTTCCTCCCACACAACACTCCATCTCCTTACTCTTAACTTTGCACTCATTCCTGGAGAGCTGTCCATTTTCACCTCTGCCTTCTAACTTCTCTGGCTTCAAGACGCAGCTCAAGACCAGCCTTCTGCAAGAAGACCAGGCCTATTTTTCCTTTTCTCTGTATCCCTAAAACTTGGAACAGTGCCTAGTGCATAGTATGCACTTCATAAATGATTGCTAGGATAAAGTTATTTGGTACATTGATAAATTGGACAGTTAGGTGGCAAAGTGGATAGAGTACCAGGCCTGGAGTCAGGAGGACCTGAGTTCAAATCTGGCCTCAGACACTTGACACACTAGCCATGTGACCTTGGGCAAGTCACTTAATCCCAATTGTGCTGCCTTCCCCACTAAAAAAAACAATGTTTAAAAAAAATGTAGGATAATAGATTATAGGCTAGTAGGTTACTAGTAGGATATAGGCTCCAGTTGAGTGCCACACCTCCTCTCAAACACTGAAATCCTGTTAAACATCAACAACCTGATTTACTGTTCCACATTATCCTTTGCTTTCATATTTGGATCCTCTGGTACAATGTTTGCTCATTAAATGTTTCCTTTATTGATTCATTCATGTTAGAATATAGGTTATCATCACTGAAAGAGACCTTAGAGTAGGGGTGGGCAACCTTTAACTTTGAGGCCACATGTGTCCTTCTGGGTCCTTGGATGTAGCCTTTTGACTGAGTCCAAGTTTTATGAACAAATCTTTTTATTAAGGGGATTTGTTCTGTGAAGTTTGGATTCAGCTAAAGGGCCGCACTTGAGGACCTAGAGGGCTACATGTGACCTCAAGGCCACAGATTTCCCACCCTTGCCTTAGAGCAGGAGTTCTCAACCTGTGGGTTATGTTCAATTTATAACAATGAAAATATATCCTGCATAACAGTAGCAAAATTACAGTTATGAAGGAGCAATAGAAATAATTTTATGGTTGGGGGTCACCACAATATGAGGGACTGTATTAAAGGATCATGGCATTAGAAAGGTTAAGAACCACTGCCTTATAGCATAGACCATGTCCTCCATGACTGGAATACTCTCCTCTCACGTCCATGTCTTAGAATCCTCAGCTCCCTCTCAAACTAAGCTAAAAGCCACCTCCTACGGGAGACTTTTCTTTATTTCCCCTGTTCCTCTTGTAAGTGCTCTTCCCTCCATTAGTATTTTTTCTTTTATTTATGGTCATACTTTGTATTATTTCATATTTAATTTTTCACATACTTGATGTTTTCTCCAGTAAAATGAAAGAATGCGGGTGAGGATTATATCATTTTTTTGTTCCTGCATTTCCATATCTACCATAGCGTCTGACACATAGTAGGAATTTAAGAGATAATCACTGAATTGAATTGAATTAACAGCATAGACATCTTGAAGTCAAACCACAAGACCCGGGTTTGAATCCCAACGCTGCCTTTCATTAGTTCTGTGGCTTTCACTAAGTCAGTCACTTTCACTATCTACTGCACCTAATTGTGGAGGTTTGTTTGATATTGTTATTATTGTCTTTTTACGCATAAGAAACAAGGTCTGTAGAGATAATGAATGTAGAGCACTTGTGCCCTATAGAGCAATACATAAGTTACAATTCACTGCTATTTTTAAAGCAACCCAAATAATTGAAGTGGAATGTTCCTAAGTCATACAATTGGGTCCCTCTCCAGAAGAATGGTCTCTCCACATATCATGGGAAAATGGCCCCTTAAAGGGGTCAGATATTTATTCCTTCTGAATATTTCACGACCACCAAGCAAAATAAAGTCAAATTGACCAAAGTTAACAGTTAATCCCTAATAAGGTTAAAGCTTATACTACTTTTAGAGTCACATTGACTTGGGGACATACTACTTTTTTTCTAAAGAGATTGGAAGAGACTAGATAGCAAGGAGTAAACAGTTGAGGGGCACATATATTATTGCCCTAAACCAGCAGGAGTACTTTTAATAAGCCGTGTCTGAGAAGTACCATGCCTATGGCTTTTAGAGGCTCCCCTCTGGGCCCATTACCCAAGTTGCTTAACTGGGATTAAAGAGTGGACATGAAATGTCAGGAAAAGACATGGATACTAACAATGCCCTAATGCCTCATTACACCTTTGGCGTCAAGGGAAAAGAAAGTACTTTGCAACTCTCAATTAACTTAAGCAGGCAGAATGTGCTCCTGGCTGGGCAGAGGAACCTTCTGAGCTTTTCCCCTGAAGCTGGAAAAGGCAGATTTTGGTTCAATGCAAGGAGAGGCTTCAAATAACTGGACTACATGGTCTCTTAGGTTTTACACACACACACACACACACACACACACAATCTCTGAGTCTGTAATTAGAGACATCTTATAATGCAATGGGCTGCTCTGAAGGTGGTGAGTTTCCTATTTCCCACAGGTCTTAAAAATAGAAGCTTGAGAGCTATTCATCAGAGATATTGTAAAGAGAATTGCTGCTTTAAGGAAGAGTTGAGCATGATGACCTCTGAGGTTCCTTGCAACTCTGAGATTCTATGAGAGACCAAATAGTCCAATCAACTTTCAATTCCATTTGGTGATCATTTCTTGAGTATCTACTATGTGCCCAGCAAAATATATATCCAGCCCAAGATAAATGGGTGCAAAAGACCAGAGTTTGTTTTATCCTAGAGAAAATAGTGAGCCACTAATGGTTTCTGAGCAGACTCAAGTTCAGTCAACAAACATTCATAAGAAACTACAACATACCAGGCACTGTGCTAAGCATTGAGGATACAACAAAAGGCAAAAACAGCTCCTGTCCTCAAGGAGCTCACAATCTAATAGGGAAGATAGCATACAAACATGAATATATGTATATATATATATATATCTATATATATATATATATGTGTGTGTGTGTGTGTGTGTGTGTGTGTGTGTGTGTGTATACACACACACGACAAATATGGAATAAATCCAAAGTCCCAGAGGAAAGACATTAACATTAAAGGAGACAAGAAAAGTCCCTTGTGGAAGGTGAGATTTCAGCTGAGATTTTGAAAGAAGCAAAAGCAAAAACAAAAACAAACAAGCAAAACTGGGAGAAAGAGATAAGCAGAAAAAAATGTTTAGCTGGGGGTAAGGTGATCAGTGAAAATGCATATCTCAGGAGATGGGCTGTAAATATTTCATGGGAGGAACAGCAAAAAGGCCAGTATAGCTGGATAGAGGAAACAGAGAAAAGTAAAGTGAAAGAAGACTGGAGAAGTTGAATGAAGCCAGGTTATGAAGGTCTCTAAAAGGCAAAGAGAGGATTTTATATTTGATCCTGAAGACAATAGGGAGGCATTACAGTTTATTGAAAGGGGGAGTGACATGATTAGACCTGCTCTTTTTCTTTTTCTTTTTGGAGGGGTGAAGGCAGGGCAATTGGGGTTAAGTGACTTGCCCAAGGTCACACAACTAGTGTTACGTGTCTGCGGCTAGATTTGAACTCAGGTCCTCCTGATTCCAGGTCTGGTGCTCTATTCACTGCACCACCTAGCCACCCCTAGACCTACTCTTTAGGAAGATCACTTTGCTAGCTAAGTAAAAGATGGACTGGAACAGTAAGAAACTTCACGCCAAGAGGTCAGTACAAGCTAAGTTTTCTGAAACTGTTAAATGAACATATCAAAGTGCAGAGCCTTAGATGAGATAATGTACAGAAAGTACTTTGCAACAATAATAATACAAAGCATCTACATTTTCTGTCACAAAACCATAAATATTTCTATAAGAAGTGCTGATGAGTCGACCCTCTTGGCAGGACTAGAGATTCTGGTCTTTGCAAGGCATGATGATATAAAATGGAAATATCCTTCTCCTTGATATAGAGCAAGTTTAGATGTACTATAGCTGATTCTGGGTCTGCTCACCATGTGAGGAGAAGTCAAACAACTGATTGGCTCCAAGGGCAGAACTAAAATGCATTCAGAAGGCACCAGTCATTCAGAGCTGAGTTTTAGCTGGTCTTCTTGACTGGGTGGATTCTAATGAGAGAGATAATGCTGAAGGGGGAGTAGCCTTGGGCCTCTTTTATTTGCCTTGTTGTATTTATTCTTCCTCTTTCAGTGAAGAAGATTGGAGCTGTCCATGACCTTGTGAGCTTTGAAAGGTAATGAGAGTAAACCATCCAAATCGAGGAGCTGGAATCCATGCTGAAGTTTGCCAGAAGCCAGATGGTGAGGAGCAAAGTCCCAGATGACCCACCTGCCCAGTCTAGAAATAACAAAGAAGTAGATTCAAACACCTATCATCCATGCTACATTTGGAAGTAAATTGGTGGGGAAAATAATCTATAGAAATGGTGTTAAGTCTGAGCCCATTCTTCCCAGAAGAAAGGATAGTGTAGGTAAGAATGCACACTAGATACTGAAGGAAAATGTACTTCTGTACTTGCTATATCTTTTCAGTAAACATCGCTTTATGTAACTAGCATATTATTTAAATAACTGGGAGTGAGGTGCTAACCACCTGTGGCTAATAGTGGAGAAAACATATTAAAATGTTTACTTGAGCTTAGATCATTAGAGAAGAACACCCCTCCCTCCAACATCACGGAGATACTCTAGAACCATGATGGGAGGTGAAATCTCATTTGGGGAACTTAGAAAAAACAGTACACTTATAAGAAAATAGTATATTGGCGGAGGAGATAAAGAGTATGCGAAGGCCAACATATTATTTAGTGATTATTAAGCAAGCTGTCCCAAAGCTCCATGGCATTTAAATACCTTTATTGATTATCTTTAGCCCTTGACTCAGTTCCACTTTCATCATTTGTTCATCTTCTACAAATTTACAAAAGAGACCCAAGCATAGTGAGAATTCTAGGGCGTCTGATGCTCAAATGGAAAATTATACTCTACTGAAAACATTAAACTCTTATAATGTTATAAGCAATGAATATATTTTCAGGGAGACAGTTTAAACCTATTATGGTTCTACCTACTATGGCTCAAATCTAAATATGGCTTCCAAATTGAAGGGATATCAATTTAAAATATCTTTCTAATTCTTACATACAAGAATTACAGCAAGCTATGTGACTACTATGAAACACATTAAACATTCTTCATCATGCAGAACCCTTCTTTAACAATTTTAAAATTATATTTTGACTCAATAAGTAGGAAAATAAAAAGGGAAATAGAGACCAACATATATTATTAATACATGTAAAGGAAATATAAAGACTGAATTCTTTAAGGTTGAAACCAAATGAACCAAAGTACAGAGGAAACACTCACAACTTCCTTAGTTTTGTCCAGTCAAGTCATGTAGAGCACAAAGCTATCAAGAAAGAGTCAACAAATTTATGTGTCAAGAGACTTACTGTCATTGTGAAATCAAATCTGAATGAAAAGAACATGTCTAAAGCAACTAAACCCACATATAGTGTCAGTCTTAACGTACATTTTTGGAACTATACAATTGCCCACAGCCTTTTTGGAATATATCTTAAGATTTGAACAATATTAAGAAATAAGACTGATTTCCCTAAGGTAACAGTGGAAATATTAATGCTTTCTCATCAAAACAAAAAAGGAGGATTAGGGGAGCGAGAAAGAGAGAGAGACAGAGAGAGGAGAGAGAGAGAGAGAGAGAGAGAGAGAGAGAGAGAGAGAGAGAGAGAGTGAGAGAGAGAGTTTAAGAACACTCATACTTCACTTTGTCAAACAATAGTAAAGGCTGACAATAAATACACACCATAGAGTCTGTCAAATCTAGTTTAACTATTCCATTTTACCTTTGAATGGAGCCTATGAAATGGCAAAAATTCAAGATAAGAATCAAAAGGTCCACCTTTGGCAAAAACCCACATGAATTCAATCAATAGTATATCCATAAGGAGCTAGAAACTAGATGGATGAGTCATGGGTTTTTTCTTAGAAATAAAGAAATCTATTATGGCAACTCAGGACTAAGTGTTCACCATCAGAATTTTCAGATGTATCATCCATAAAGAGCCTACCCTAGACTTCATTATCTATGCAGATTTTTTTCAAAGAGTTGGCATAAAATGTGTTAAATATTATAATCTGCAAAAATATAATACTTGTCCCAAACTTCACAAGTTATAATCCAGTAGCTACAATTATAAATTAGAATCTCAATCTCTTTTACAAACTAAGACAACTCAGTATTTAGCCAATGTAATACATGAGGACTGGACTACTGTTACAGACAAAACCATTGTTGCCCACAATTAACCAAACATAGCATTTTTCCATAATAATTTAAGAACATTTTACTAGCTATTCCATACCAAATACTTACGATCTTCAAGCTCTCTCACTATGTAGATAGATAGATAGATAGACATAGATATACTCTCTCTATATATATGTATATGTATTTATACACACACGTGAACACACACATGTGGACTCAATATATAGACACTGAAGAAGAAATCAAAATCATGTAGGAACAGAATAAGTAACTTATTATCCCCATATTCCTGTCTATTGCTGAAGTTGTTACAAATATGTTTTCACTGATGAAAGATGAGTTTGTATCTCAATACTTTTATTAAATTACAAAAACTAGTTTTAGCCACCTCTGCAATAGTCCACAGAATATTAAGCATAAAAGAATAGTAGAAGAGAATTGATTTGTCTCAGAACAAATTCTATCTTGACTCCATTAACAATATAAGAATAATATTAATACTACTAATAATCACATTCACCTAAATATTGGTTGGTTGTTGTCTTTCATTCTCAAAGAGGACCAAAATAACATCACTATGCTAGAGTCAAGTTACAGTGTGTCTGACTGGGGCTTATCAAACCAATACAAGCTTAGAATGCTTCACTACAGGTTGGTCACAAATAGCTCATATGAATATTTGGGGTGGATTTTCTAAAATTTCACATTTGTGTTTCTTTTGAGCTACTTCAATTCTGCTTTGCTCATAGAGCACAGAATCTTCTCTCTGATGAGAGCATGCTGTGCTGAGAGGTCCTGTGCTGGTATCTCCCATTTCACACAATTAATTCTAAAGTTCTTAAGAGAGACCTTGAGAGTGTCCATGTATTGCTTTTCAGGACATCCATGTGAGACACTTGCCTTGTGTGAGTTCTCCATAAAATAGTCCTTGTGGCAGGTATATGGTTGGCATTCAAACAATGTGACCAGCCCATCGTAGTTTTACTCTCTACAGTAGAGTTTGAATGCTTGGCATTTAGTTTGAAAAAGTACCTCAGTGTCTAGTATCTTATCCTGCCAGGTGATCTTCAGAATCTTCCTAAGACCATTCAAATGGCTCCAGCCATACATGAAACCATCAGTTATAGCAACTTGAGAAGTTTTGAATGCTGTGGATAAGTTTGCTTACCTTGGCCGTGTACTTTCCAGGGCTGTACACATTGATGATGAGGATAAGGAACACATTGCCAGAGCTAACTCAGTGTTTGGGAGGCTCCAAAGGAAAGCGTGACAGAGAAGAGGTATTAGACTGACTACCAAACTGAAGATCTATGGAACCGTTGTGCTGATCTCATTGCTGTATGCCTTTGAGACCCGGACAGTATGCCAGCACCATGCCAGGAAACTGAACACATAAATGTACAAACATATGCCTATGCATACACAGGTATGTATATATTATGAACTTCATTTGTGTCTATTAGGAACTTCATTCTTATTGTATGGTAGAGATGAGATATACATATCTCATACATATGCATATTCATGCTTGGCATGAATGCCAACAACATGAATGGTGGAGGGGGATGCCATTCTTTCTTGGTGGAGGGAGACACGGAAGGGAATTTCTTCAGGTAAAAAGCCCTTCCTCTACATTGAAACGACAGAAAGAGGGGCCAGACAATGCATAAAATACACATTTCCTCAATTCCTGACCTGCACTGCCATTCAGGTAAACCCAGCATTAACATAGAAGTTAGGAATCATACATCTACGTACAAGCTTTTGACCTGAAGGAAATCCTTTTCATGTGTATGTATAGCTTTGAAGTTCAGGATATTTTGGGGCCAGAGATGTATTGTTGTTATGGATTTACTGTGAGAGGCACTATGGGAGACAAAAAGATGATTACGGGACACTAAGGCAACAGTCAGAAGATTGAACTTTATGACCCCATAGGGTAGGAGTGAAGGCAGGATAGGTGGGTAGGTATTTGGCTTGTACCTCTTGCCCACAAAGAGCCTTTCCAAGCCATCTGAACAGATTAGGAGCAGCAGCTTTAAGAAGTTCACTGTCCAGGGTCCTGAAACACTGGTTGAATTTCCAAAGGGAGACAAGCTTGCTATCAGTGAGCAAGAGAAACTATTATTAAAAGTCTTAGAAGTCAAGAGACTATAATCTAAAGGAGAAGGAACATAAAATGTGATTTATTACTTTGCTGAGGTGGTCAAAAAAAGTCCTCCCTACTCTACCAACCCCCATATACCCTTTCAAATACCAGGCCTTGGCTGATCTCACTTGGGATTGGACTGGAAGAGCTGCATTATTAGAGAGGGGAACAGAGTTGAATCTCATTTAAGAAATTGTTCAGCTGGCACTGGAAAGAGACAAGTTCATGCACCTCATTATTTGGTGTCAGGTAGCATTTAGGAGTAGCTCTTGACAAAACGATCAAGTCTTAGAGACTCATAAGATCTTAGAGCAGGGAGAGACTTTTACTAGAACATATAATGAAAGAGCTGGAACTTAGAAGTGACCTTAAAGATGATCTCTCTCATGTTACATATGAGGAAACTAGGGATCAGCCAGCTAAGGGAAGTTTAAAACCCTCATTTTAAAAAATGAGATACACAGAAACTTGGAGGAGGGAACTAACTTTCCAAAGATCACAAAAGGAAGTCAGTTCTTGAGTAGGAACTTTAAAAGACAGACCCATCCTTCCACAGCATGGACCCAATCTAATACATTGAAGTGACCACCAGGAAACACAAACTGTAAGATTAACTTCGCCTCTGAATCAGAATCAAAACCTGACAATGGTCTGTAAGCCACAGATCAATCTTTCTGTACTTAGCTGTGGTCAGGCCACATCTGCTACTTTGGGCTCAGCACTGGCCATAACATTTTAGGAAATATATTGACAAAAAAAGGGGGAAACTAATCCAGAGAAGAACAACAAAGAATGATGAAGGGTCTGGGGAGCATGTTGGGTGAGGATCAGCTGAAGGAATTAGGAATGTCTGACCTGAACAGTGCAAGACATGGGGTATTTAAAATAATTGTCTTCAAGTATTTTAAGGATATCATGCAGAAAAGGGATTAGACTTTTTAGGGGGTAGAAACATATTTCCACTTTGTGTAAGAAAAAAATTCTAAATTTTTTTTGTCTGGGCATGTAATTTTTATCAGTATAGGAGAACTACAGGTGTCTTAGAAAGCTGTCTGTGGCTATAAGGTATAATGAAATTGCTTATGGTCACAGATGATGGAAAAACAACTGGATTTTCAGTCAGTTCAAGTTGTGGTTCTGACACTAACAGCTTTATGAACTTGGACACAACATTTCATTCCCCTCAGTTTTGATCTACTTCTCTTTTATTTCTGTTAGGAAGGGAGAAGGTAGGGCAATTGGGGTTAAGTGACTTGTCCAAGATCACACAGCTATTTTTTTGTGTCAAATGTCTGAGGCCGGATTTGAACTCAGGTCCTCTTGACTCTAGGGCCAGTTCTCTATTTACCATGCCACCTAGCCACCCCTATCTATTTCTCTTGAATTAGATTGGAATCACTAGAATTTGAAGAAGGCCTTTAGAGCTCATTAAAAGCAACATGATAAAGTGGATGGAAGTACAGATGGCATCAGAATCAAATCTCCAATCTGACATCAGCTAGATGGAACAAGTGACTTGGCTGTCTCAGTCTCAATTCTCATAAAATCCCATGCTTAGAAAGCACATGGCATATAGTAGGTGCTTAATAAATGTTTATTGGTTGCTTTATTGATAGAGATAATACCTATAGCACTTACCTCACAGGATTGTTGTATGAATCAAATAAGTGCATACATTTGTGTACATATATGCATATATACACACAAAGATATATTGACTCATACATACATATATGCATGCTCTATACATTCACTCAATTGACAGAGAAAGAAAGAGGGCAGGAGAGTCATTTTCAAGTCTTTAAGGCATAATAGAACTGTCAGTTATTATTATCACTGTGTATTCCATAGCCTTATTTCACAATTGAGAAAACTGAGTCTCCCCCACCCCCCAAGTGAAACTGCTTACTCGGGGTCATACATATAACTAACAAGCCACCTGATTCTAAATACTGGCTCTTTCCGTTAAATTGGAGTAATAACCTCTCCCCTGTGTACCAGGGAGGGATTTGGGGGAGGATCAAATGAGTTAATGGATGAAAAGTCTTTTCTAAGTGCAGAGCACTAAGCACTTGGTCCTGTATTCCCAGCTTTCTCCAAATCTCCTCCAGGATTCAGGAATGAAATTGACCAGGGCATCAGAGGGGAGAGTGACCAGAGATGCCTCTGGCTGCTTCCCACACTTCCTTTCTCTTCCACAGCCAATGGCTCTGTAAGCAAACTCAGCGCTTGACACAGCTGAGTAGCCCAGGCTTTATTTAGCTACAGATTGCACTGGGGGAAATCTGTGTGAAAAAATGTCAAGGACAGAAATAATACAGCAGAGATATTCTGCCCCATTACCACCCCTCCCCAACCTTCCCCTCAACCCAGCTTCATCTTTCCATCTGAGTTCCTTTCTCTAGGACCTTGCTGCATCTTTTAGCCCTCAGTCCCTGTGCTCTCTCCTCTTGCCAAGTGCTACCCCAGCTCTGTCCTCTACTATCAGTAATAGCAGAACAAAGAACATGACTCCCTAGCTTTCCAGCACAGGCCAAAGATGTTCACATCCCAATAAAGGGCTTGATTGTCCTTTCCGGTTGAAGTTTAGGTACAGGCCTCAAATCTCCAAACTTTTCCTGATCTCTCATGAATAAATATACTATTTTATCTTCATTACTCATTGCTGTTAGGGGGCAAAACACTTTTCTTCCTCAGTTTCCCCCTGTGTGAGTCTTTTGCCTCTCTTGTACCTCCTCCTCCTCTTTCCTCTCTCTACTCTTTATCTTGCTGTTTTTCCCTTTTCCTTTTTTCCCTTCTCTCTCCCTCCTTTCTTGCTTTTCTCAGTGTATCTCTCTCCCTCTTCCCTCTCTCTTTCTCCTATTTGTTTCCCCTGGTTCTATTTCTATCCTTTTTCCTTTCTCTCCTTTTCCTCTTCATCTCTTCACAGTGTCTTCTCTCTTCCTTTTTCTAATCTTTCTTCTCTGACTTCTCTCTCTCCTTTCCTTTTTTATTTCTCTCCCCTTCCTCTCCCTCCTCTCTCCCCTTTCTCTTTATGTCTTTTTTCTTAACAGCTTTGCCTTCTCTCTCTCTTTCTCTCTCTCTCTCTCTCTCTCTCTCTCTCTCTCTCTCTCTCTCTCTCTCTCTCTCCTCATCTCTATCCACTCCACTTTTCTCCATGCTCTTCCCTCCCTATTTTTTTCTCACTCATTTCTCATTCTCATAAAATCTCCAAGTGAAAAATCCTGAGTCTTTTAAAAGCACAACATTGATTCTGAGCCCTGACCCCCATTTGTTGTTCAGTCATTTTCAGTTGTGCCTGACTCTTCATGTCCCCATTTGTGTTTTTCTTGGCAAAAATATTAGAGTGATTTGTCATTGCCTTCTACAGATCATTTTACAAATAAAGAAACTGAGGCAAACAGAGTTAAGTGACTTGCCCAGGGTCACATAGCTAGTGTTTGAGGGCAGATTCAAACTTGGGAAGATGAATCTTCCTGACTCTAGGTCCAGCATTCTATCCACTGAATCACCTAGCTATCTTCATAATACACCCTATAATTTACTTCCCCAGCTTTAATTTCCCTTCAGATTCCCATTGGGCTTTGCAGTTTTAGCTCATTTAAACAACCTCCACATACTCAAACAGGCTCCATATCACAAGATTGGGGGGGGGGGGAACCTCCCATTTTTCTCCCCCACTAAAAAGTATTAAGTGAATTAATAACCAAGGGTTCTAGCCTGACCCATTGGCCTTGGGGCCCTGGATATTGATGTCACTTTCCCCCTTATTGATGTTGCTGCATTTGCTGAAGTTTCTCCCCCAAACATCAAACCTCTTCTGCTTCTGGATTTGTTTACTAAGTGTATTTAACCTTTTTGGACTCCTGTTAAATGAGCTCCAATCAGACTCACTTCACACCATTTTATACCAGGTCTTTTTGCAAGCTCCAGAGAGAAGATTGCCTTTACAACAATTAGCCCACTTTCTCCCTTTTATTCATCCCCTTTCCTTCCAAAAGGGATCTCCCTCATATTGGCCCTCTCCTGTCCACTGCAAATACCCAAATATAGACCTGGCAGCACCCCTAACCAGGATTATTGTTACACCTTTCTAATGGATCTCCCTGCTCAACTCTCCACTGCATCCTTTCCTTCTCCTAATGTCCAAATCTGACCCTGTTACAGAACACTTTAGTAGCTTCCAGTTGTCTACAAGATAAACTACAAATGTATAATTGCCTTAACCTGACATTGGAGGCTCGCAACAATCTGAATTTCACTGCTCATATCCCTTATTACATCTTCTCGCTTCAGAAAAATCAAATTGAGATTTATTCCATAACTAGAGGTCTAGGGTTCAGGTCATGCCTCTGCTACTTATTACTTGTGTGGCTTTGGAAACGTCACTTAAATTCCCAGTTTCCTCCTTTCTAAAATGAAAGGATAGGACTGGTGAATCTCTGAGATGCCTAAGTTTAGGTTACTATGACTTTTTATAATCCAACATTATTCCACCAGATTTAGAATGAATTACCTTTCTCTTTGCCCATTTCTCTTTCTCCAAAGCTCAGCTCAAGTGCTATGGTTCTAAATGAAGTTTTTCTTAATTGCTCCAGTTTGAAGTATTTTTCTCTTGCCTCAAAGCATCCGGGTTTTTGAGGATTTTGCTTGGCTCTCTCCTTTCAATCAATCAAGCAACAAGAATTTATTAAGTGGTAAGCAAAAGATGTACAAATCCAAAGACTGAGACAATTCCCATTCTCAAATTAGTTTTGTCTACCTTGATCTCATTTATCTGCATATACTCCACATCTCCCTGTCACTAACTACTTGAGGGTGAGGGCTGCGTCTATGCCATCCTGCCTGAGCCTGACAGAGTCTTCAGACACTAAGTTAACCTAAAATGGGGGTGGGTGGAGGCTTGAGCAAGGAGCTCTCTAATCAACTTGATAAGCCTACTAGGCAGGTGGGATTTTTTCTGGGACTTTTGAAAGCACCTCAGGGGAGTTTCCCAATCAACTTCTCTTAAGTAGACATTTAAATGTTGCTTGAATTGAATTGAATTAAAAGTTGACATCTTGAATTCTTCTCATTACAGATAAATAGCCTGAAGCAACCTCAGGCCATTTATTCCAAACCCCTCACTTTATAGATGAAGAAACTGAGAAGGTCAAGAGCAGGTTTGATTTGTCTAAAGTGCTTGCGTAATAAACAATTGATTTAGGATTTGAATTCAGGTCTTTGTCTCCAAATACATGGTATTTGGACTTATAGTACTGTATCACCAAGTGAAAGAGTATAAGAGGGAAAAGAGAACAATGCCTAAGCCAGATAATTGGGACACTCAAAATAAGTGGGCACGCTAGGGATGAAAATCCAGCAAAGGAGACATATTAGATCAGACAGGTAGGAAGAGAACCAAGGGAGGGCAGTGTCACTAAAACTCAGGGAGGAGAAAACAACCCCGTTTGAAATTTTCTTTAAGCAAAGATACCGAATGATTTGCCAAAATGGGGAAGTTTTGAATGCTGTGGATAAGTTCACTTACCTTGGTAGTGTACTTTCCAGGGATGTACACATTGATAATGAGGCTGGCGCATGCATTGCCAGAGCTAGCTCAGTGTTTGGGAGGCTCAGAAGGAAGGTATGGGAGAGGAGGTATTAGACTGACCACCACACTGCAGGGCTACAGAGCCATTGTGCTGTCCTCATTGATGTATGTTTGTGAAACCTGGAGAGTCTATTAGCACCATGCCAGGAAACTGAATCATTTCCATTTGAATTGTCTTAGGAAGATTCTGAAGATCACCTGGCAGGATAAGGTACCAGACACTGAGGTCCTTCCTTACTCGGACTAAACTGCCAAACATTCAGACTATGCTTCTTAGAGCGCAACTTTGATGGTCTGGTTACATTGTCCAAATGCAAAAGCGTATGCTTGCCAAAAAGACTATTTTATGGAGAACTCACACAGCAAGCGTTTGCATGGTGGTCAGAGGAAGCAATACAAGGGCACTCTCAAGGTCTCCCTTTGCAATTGTGTGCCATGGGAGGCACTGGCACAGGACTGCTCAGCATGGTGTGACCACATCTCTGAGCAAAGCAGAATTGAAAGCTTAAAGGAAACACAAGATGTGGAAATTTGGAGAATTCACCCCAAATATTCACGCGGACTATTTGTGCCCAACCTGTGGTAGAACATTCCAAGCTCGTATTGGTCTGATCAGCCACCATTGGACACATTGAAACTTGACATTAGCATAGTGGTGTCATTTTGGTCCTCTTCGAGAACAAAGGACAACAACCAGCTCATTTTACAGATGGGAAAGCTGAAGCAAACAAGGTTGAGTGATTTGCCCAGGGTCACCCAGCTAGTAAGTATACTGGCTCTCTATGATTCTACAAGTCTCTAAGGTGATTTTCCATTTACTCTGTATTTATCTTGTATGTGTTTTTCTCTCTGTGTCGTTTCCTATTAGACTATAAGCTCCTTAAAGGCCAAGGGTTCTTTTTGTCTTTCCTTTGTATCTTCAGCCTTTCTTGTGTTTTCAATAGAATGCCTCAGTTTAAAGAGATGAAGCTCTATCCATGAAATATCAAGCCTTTTAGAAAGGAAGTTGGAAATTCCTTTTGCTAAAAAGAAGTTGAACTAGATGAATTCTGAGTTCCCTTCCATTAGAAGAGTCTATGATTTTTATGGGCGCAGTGGAGTGACACAGTGGATCTAATGCTGGGCCTGGAGTCAAGAAGACTCATTTTCATGAATTCAAATCTGGCCTCAGATCCTCAGTAGCCATGTGACCCTGGGCAAGTCACTTAACCCTGTTTGCCTCAGTTTCCTCATCTGTAAAAAAACTGAA
Source organism: Pseudocheirus occidentalis (assembly GCA_028646575.1). Classification (NCBI taxonomy): domain Eukaryota; kingdom Metazoa; phylum Chordata; class Mammalia; order Diprotodontia; family Pseudocheiridae; genus Pseudocheirus; species Pseudocheirus occidentalis. Next base: position 74,464,198 of record CM053594.1, on the reverse strand, counting down.
GAAGGTAATAGCAAACCAATTCTTTTTTTTTCAAGAAAACCCTAAATGGAGCATGAAGAGTCAGATATGACTGAATAACAACCACTACTACCACAACAACAATATCAACAACCACAAGATTTTTATATTGGCCAGCAGCAAGAGAAAAGGTTGAATAGTTAAGGATGATTATATTATGGTGCAACTGGAATGGTAGAATTTTTATTTTGATCCAAAATACAGTAAAGAACCATTTTAAAACCATCCTATCCCTCATGTGAATGGTAAGGTTCTCTAAATTAATACATCAGGCCTTCAATTGATATAGGATTGCCTGGATTCATATCCTGTCAAAAGCAGTTGGTCTAACAATTCACAGAGCAAAAACCAAGGAGATGAAGAATGCCTGCGGCAACATACAGCCTGTTAGCCAAAGCCAGCCCACTGACTGCTTTGGTATGACCCATGAACTAAGAAGGGCTTTTTATATTTATAAATAAAATTTTATAAAATTTAAAAATATAAAAAAAAACACCCTTAGCTTGCAGGCCATACAAAGATAGGTTTGATTCTCAGACTGTTTGTTCATTCCTAATTTAGATTATGATTTGCAATTAGATAGACAATCTATAGAGTTTACCCAGCTTGGGGAAGAGAATGTATCTGGGATAGACTATACGTATAAATATGTGCATATACATACATATATGTAATATTTATGTACGTATAAACATACACACAAATGGAAAAATTGGGCCCCAAATTAAACAAGATGCAAAGAGTAAACTCTTTGGAAAGTGGGAAAGCTTCTTTAGCGACCCCAAACTTGTCTCAGAAACAATGACTTTTATTTTTCATATCAGTATCCCACGGGTGTTGTATGGCTGCAAGTCACCGAGTCCTATGACCTCTGAAGAATTCAAAAATGAGTGTCTTCTAAAGGACAATTAGGAAGCACAACGGTAGGTAAAGGCAGGCTGAAATGTATAAACAAGTAACTTTGAAGAAACCCTGGATTAAAGATATCAACAAAGAAATGGGTAAGTTAAAAAGAAGATAGGTGGACTAGTCTTGTCCTGAGATCAAGGGATTACCTTTGGTGACCCTTCTGCCATGAACAGCTGATACTATTGATGATGGTGATGGAAGCAGATTGTGATGATGATGATGATGATGATGATGATGATGATGATGATAGAGTGCTCTAAGGCTTGTAAATACTTTGCAAAACTGAATTTGTGGGAGGACTTGATAAGAGCTGGTGACCATGCCCTCTGGGTTGCAATCTGCATTGTTGGAGGAAATCTCCAAATCAATGAAAACATATCTTCACAATACTACTACTAGGTCTGTATCCCAAAGAGATAAAAAGAGATGAACCTGTTTGTAAAAAAATATTTATAGCTGCTCTTTTTGTGGTGGCAAAGAATTTGAAATTGAGGGGATCAATTGAGAAGCGGCTGAACAAGTTGTGGCATATGACTGTAATGCAATGTTATAGTGCTATAAGAAATGACAAGCAGGATGATTTCAGAAAAACCTGAACAGACTTATATGAACTGATGAAGAGTGAAGTAAACAGAACCAGGAAAACATTGTACAAAGTAAAAGCAATATTGTACAACGAATAACTGTGAATAACTTAGCGATTCTCAACAATACAATGATTCAAGACAATCCCATAAGACTTGTGATGAAAAATGCTGTCTCCAGAACTGATGGAAGTCTGAATGCAGACCAAAGCATACTATTTTTCACTTTATTGGGAGTTTTCTTCCACAAGATGATTAATATGGACATACATTTTACATGACTTCACATGTATAACCTATATTAGATTGCTTACTATCTCAGGAAGGGGAGAAGGGAGGAAAGGGGAGAATTTGGACCTCAAAATTTGCCAAAATGAATGTTGAAAATTGTTTTTTCCATGTAACTAGGGAAAAATAATTTTCCTTTTAAAAAGAAAGAAAACAGCTTCATTTGAATATCTCTCATAAAAGTAATATAATAGGGAAAAGGTCATGAACTGGACCTAGGATTTCACTGGTGTAGGGAGCTCCAGGATGAGAAAATTCCCTCTAACAATGCAAAATGACACCTTCTTAGCAATTTCTTAGTCTTAAGAGGGTTACCTAGGAAACTGAGGAGTTAAGTGACTTGTGTAGGACCACACATTCAGTTTATGTCCAAAGCAGAGCTTCTCAACTCTGAGATCACCTCTGCCCACTATGGCTATCTACATCTACTACAATAGGAATGGATACTTCACAGTTTTCAAATCACTTCATATATATTTTTTTATCTGACTCTTACAAAAATCTTGTGACCTTGGTCAAGTAGCACAATTTTTATGGCTTCTGTAAAAAGGGGATAATAATAACAGAACTGGAATTCAAACCTACATCCTTGTCTCCAAATCCACTGATACTTTATAGGGTTTTATCCTAATTTCAGAATAGTACCTCCCCTGTCCTGCCCTCTTGGTAGCTAACTCCCAAGAATCAATGAGATTCTTTACAAATTTACATTTCTAAAGCCCTTTGCCAACTTTAAAGAGCTCTATAAATGCTAGCTGCTATTATTAGGGCAGCTAGGTGGTGCAGTGAACAGAACTGTAGGCTTGGAGTTAGGAAGCTGTTGCTGTTCAGTCCTGTGTGACTCTTCATGATTCCATCGGGAGTTCTCTTGGCAAGGATACTGGAGTGGTTTGCCATTCTTTCACCAGCTCATTTTACAAATGAGGAAACTGAGGCAAATGGCTAAATGACTTGCTCATAGCTAGTGTGTGAGGCTATATTTGAACTTACGAAAATAAGTCTTCCTGGTTTTAAGCCCAATGTTCTATCTATTAGTTGCCTGGAGTGAGGAAGACCTGAATTCAAATCCAGCCTCAGACTCTCACTAGCTGTGTGATCCTGGGCAAATCACTTAACCTGTTTGCCTCAGTTTTCTCATCTGTAAAATGAGCTGGAGAAAGAAACAGCAAACCAGTACTGTATCATTGGCAAGAAAATCCCAAATAGAGTCATGAAAAGTCAGCCACGGCTGAAACAACTCAACAATAACAACAACTATTATTAGGACAGTTGTTGTTACCAGTGAGAAAACTGACATTTAGAGGCAAAGTGATTGTCCAGGTCTCATAACTAAGAATTAGCCAGGATGGGTCTCATGCCCAAATCTTCTAACTAAAACTGGTTGTCCTTTTGCTATGTTCTTTGCCAGTCAATCCATAAGCTATTGGTTGCCTACGGTGTGCTGGATGCTGGACTTTCTCATAAGAAGTCCCCTGTGGCACAAAAGTTCTTCCCTAAATCCACATGAGTCCTCCTACCCCTCCTGCCCCCAAGGGTGCTGGATTCCCTGCAAAGAGGCCCTTTTTCCATTCCTAAACAGGCTCTCTCCTTTAGTGTTGCCCATGACACTTATTTTCCTTAATATATTCAATTCCCACAGAAAGAAATAATTGAACTAGGTCAGAGATCTAATAATAACCTGATCCTCCATCTTGGCATCATCTTCATTTAAGTGAATGAGCTCTTCATCTGGCTGAGGCTTTGAGGGGAAACTTTCTGTGGCCCAGTTAAGCATACTCCACCACCACCTCCCCCCAGGCTGTGCAGACATCCCATCTTTGCAGATCACACAGCCATGAGAAAGCTGTGCCCTTGCGATAGGATCATGGATAGAGCAGAAAGAGAACTTACCTTAGGGATGGCTAAGTCCACACTCCTCACCCTTTTACAGATGAGGAAGTGGAGGATCAGGATAAAGGGACTAGGCCAAAGATATAGCTGATTTTCAAACCTAGGTCTTCTGACTCAGAATTTCAGAAGAGTGCCACCCCATTTTGGCAGCTAACTCCCAGGTGTGACAATATTTCCAGAACAAAGATGGAAAATTTTATGGGAATCAGAGCCTCAACTATCAATTCAAATTGCCTATTTGATCATATCAAAACTCCTAAGTTTGACATTCTAGGACCTGTATAATCTATCCTCACTCTATAGGCACATGAATTGGTAACAGGAGTTTAGAAAGATAGGATTACATTAGCAATCTAGATCGCCTAGGTTCAAACCCTGCTATTCTTGGCCAAAAAAAAATTAACTTGCCTCAGTTTCCCCATCTGTGAAATAAGGAGTTTAGACTACATGATTTTACTTTTTTTTACCTCTATGTCCACAGTCATCTTGTCTTCTTCCCCTTGCCCCATTTAACTGAAATTATACTTAATAAATGGGAAAACAGAGGCTTAATGTACTTTGCCAAAGTTTACATGGCTAGTAGGTGGTAAAATTAGAACTCACACCCAAATCTTCCATATTCCACTCTAGCCACCATGCCACACTTCCTCAACCTGTCTATCAAAACTACTCTTCTCTCCATAACACAGACCTTCCAAAACACCCAGTTAGACCCATCTTCCAGGATGCAATACATTCATTTTCACCTTTAAGCTTTTGCACAGAATATTTTTTACCACGTAAGATGCCTTCTCCCTTCTTTCAGCCCATCTAAAACTGACTTATTCTCCAACTAAAATCCCTTCTCCTTCAGAAAACCTCTTCTGATCACTCTCTACTGTTTCTCTACTTACCTTTCCCCTTCCTGATTTCTCCGAGCCAACGAATAGTTCTTGATGCCAATACATTCAGTTACCAGACTGATAAACTAGTCTTAAATGTAGGATGCCTGGATTTTAGCAAGGAATTTGATGAAGAAATCACCTCTTTCCTCTCTAATGCTAATCAACCATCCCTTTCATAACATCATGAGAGACCCAGGAGCCAGCAGAGCTTTGTCAAGAGCAAGTCATGCCAGACTAATCTCATTTTCTCTTTTGGCAGTCACTAGACTATCAGCCGCTTTGCTGAAATCCTGATGCCCTGTCTAAGATATCTCACTGATCTATCAAAGTCTCTCAGACCACCCTTGGGGTCAAACTGAAGAAACCTGGACCATTTGGTTATACAACTAAACAGATTAGGAACTGGTTGAAAGACTGGACTCAAAGTGTGGATTGATGCCAATTTAGAAGAAAGTCTTCAGTGGAGTGCCTCAGGGATCTGTGCTTGACATTGTGCTGTGCAATATATTTATCAAAGATGTAGATAAAGGTATGGAGAGAACATTTATCAGATTTGAAGATTATGCAAAGCTGGGATCCATCCAACCTAACAAAATCCCCAGAACTTACATCTAAAAAGATCTTGAAGGGCTAAAACGATGCGCTGCATTTGACAAAATGTAAAGTCATACAATTGGATTTACAAAGCTCGGTTTACAAGTACAAGATGGCAGATGGTTGACAAGGCAGTAGCTCAAATGAATTGAGTAACAAAGAATTTGGGCTTTTACTTGATCACTAATAATAGTAGCTAGCATTTAAATTGTACTTGTATAAGTTTTGCTAGGTACTTTGCAAATCTTAATCTCCTTTGATTCTCACAGAATCCATGGTAGGTAAATCCTATTATTATCCCAAGTTTACAGATAAAGAAACCGAGGCAGACAATGGGTAAGTGACTTGCCCGGGGTCACGCAGTTAATAAGTATATATTAAATTCAGTTCTTCCTCACTCCAGGTCCAGCATTCCATCCACTGAGCCTTATAGTGGCCTCTTCAAGTATTTCAAAGTTTGTCCCTGAAATACTGTTCAGGACTGTGAGGTAATAGTCCTAAGCCCTTTGCCCTAAAGTATTGTGTTCATTGGTTGGCATCATGTTATAGACAAGCTGAAGAACATTCAGAGGAGGGCAATCAGGAGAGTGAAGGATCTCTGGATTATATTGCCATAAGGATCAATTCAAATACCTGGGAATATATAGTCTGGATATAAGACCTACATAGAGGGCCTTTTTTCTTTTTCCCCAGGGATCTGAAGGAAGCATGCATTTTCAGACTGTGGATTTGTTTTGTTCACATATATTTTTGCTACAAAGGAGGGTTTCTATTTGGGGGAGGGCTGGAGATGAGTTAATGATTACTGATAGAGAGGCAAAAACAAAGAAACATCAATTAAATATGAAAAAAATACGCAGGCGAGTGAAGAAGTTCCAAAGGAGACACAATCAGGACAATTGTGTTACTTCCTTGGGAGATGTAATATATATACTTTAGGAAAGTACCCACCTAACAGAAATTCACAGTTCCATTTGAAATTCTCTTTTTTGTTCTGTGTATATTGAAATGCTTATTTGTTGATGATTGTCAAGTGCGTAAAAAAAAGAAAATTGATATAATAAAGAGTTATTAGAGTTTTTCTGCTTGGCTCCAAAGGCCACGGAACTAGGAACAGTGAGTACAATGCAAAGAGGCAAATTGAGTTCAATATATGGAAAATTTCTCCTGACAGTTTGCTCTATAAAGGTAGGAAGGGATTTCTGCATTCCCCTTCACCAGAAGCTGGATAATCATTTATAGGGTGTGATGTAGAGATTTTTATTTAGATATGTGTTGGATTAAATGACCTCTGAAGAGCCTCCTAACACCAGAATTCTTCCATTATGTCTGGGGAATTAGACTTGTTTTTCTTGGTCCCTAAGAAGAGAATTCAGACCCTGGGGGAGAAGGGTTTGGGGCAAGTAACAGGGAGTTTTTTGTTTCAGTATAACAAACATCTTCCTTAGAGCTAGAAGCTTCCTAAAACGGAAGTGAGTCATTTCACCATTAGTGAGTTTCTGGTCAGTGGTGGCATCCAAAGTGGGAGTGGGTTAGAAAGGGAATTTCTGCTGCAAGTAAGGGTTTCTGAGACCCCTTTAAACTCAGATTCTCTGACAATTTGGCTCATCTTAAGATCTGTTTCTCTATTATCCTCTAATAATATCAAATGAGATGTTTGCAAAGCTAAGATTTTAAAAAATAGCACAGTGCTTAGCACCTAATAGACATTTAATAAATGCACATTCCCATCTTCTAATTGCTTAATGGAGAGTGTATATAGCTCTCTAAGTAAACTGTCTGTTTAAGGAAGAGGCATCCTGCTTTTGTCTTTTATATCCCTTACAGCGTCTTAAGTAGTGCTGGGCATACTGTAGAGGCTTAATAAATACATATGGAATGGAAGGGAAATGGAATATAATTATAATGGCATAGCATCAAATATAATTAGAATCAAATGAAATAGAATTCAAAAGGAATTGGAATGAAATGGAATATAATGAAATTCAGTCTAGTTCCCTCATTTAGTATCATTCTTGGTACCCCTAAAGACATAGGTGCCAACTCAGTTTGGTTTGAGGAATAGCATTAGGGTTCCTCGATGGAGTTCTCTCTCTCTAGCTCAAGTCAGGGCTGGCTATACTTATAAGCAGAATGACTGCTTGATGTGCCATGATTTGAAGCACACTGACTCATCACTAACCCCAAATTATCTGGCTTGAAACTTCCACTGCGAGAATAATTTCTCTGTCTTAAAGGATTGTGTCTCTAGAAGGCCACTGTTACAAAGCAATTTTGTTGATTAGAATCTATAACACATTTAACAAGTCAGCCTATTAATGCCCATTATCACCCAAACACAGATTAGTTTAGTAGGTTCTAGCCTAGAGGGTGGCCCTGAGGGAATGAAATTTGGTTTTAATTGGAAGGGGAGTTCCTAGGAGGCTAGGAACTGCAGATCCCTTAGGATACCTGAGTTGGGTGAAATGGAATTCTGGAAATTAGAAGAAAATGGATCCAGTCTCTGCTCAGGCAGAAATTTGTTGTGCAGCCCTAGGCAAATTATTTCCCCTCTCTGGGCTTGTTTTCCTCATCTTAAGGTAAGTTGGTCGGATGCAGATCTACCTGTGTATGTTCTAAGGTTTTTTCCAATTGTAATTGTTACATCCTAAAATTTCTTTCAACTCTGTTGTTCTAGGATTGTAGGGTTCCTAAATATTTCCTCTCCAGATGCTTTTGTGGCATGCTCTCTTCCTCTATCAGCTCCATCTGTATATCATGATTTACTGCTAGTTAGAAGAGGAGACCAAATTACTTGTCTCTTCTGGTTTCCTTGGCAACCATGGGTACCTCATTATTTCTCAATCAGCCCGTGGCTAATCTTCCTCTCCAGCCCTCTCTTGTCCTTGATACTGAGGGCATGGATCGCCTCTCATTCTGGATCTCCTGACCCGTCAGGCAAGCACCAGAAGGATGCCAGCTTGGTCCACTCCCTCATTCTGCTTTTGACTTATCCTAGGCATAGAACTTCAGTGGCTTCCTATTCCTACTGCGTCAAGATGGAATTTTCCTACCACACACCGGAGACTTTATGCTCTACAATGAGGTGCCACACTGCCTTTCTAGACTTATCTCTCAGTTGCTCATATACATTAGAAAGTGAGTTTGTTGTTCCCTCACTGTGCTCTGTTATCTCTCCCTCAACTTCACCTTCCTTGTGAAGTTAGAAGACGATGTGAGTTGTATTTTCAGGGGCAGAGGAAACTTTCCCTCTCTCTATCCCTCCGCCCCCCCAAAAGAAACCCAGTCCACAAATACTTCCTTCCTGACCACTCCTCTGAAGGCCACTAAGTAGGACTTAACTTTCACTACACAATGAGAGAGAAAGCTTTGAAGACCAATTGTCCTGGGCAAAGCCGTCTGCTGGGAATTTGAGGAAGTCAGGGTGTCCTTAGGGGTTTGTGGGACCCAGAGCCAAGCCTAGACACTATGAAGGATTCAGGACAAATCGAGAGAGTGTGAGTAGCTCTGGGTATACCTAAAGAGTTTGAACACTTAGTTTAGAGCCTGGAACATGCTAAGCACTTTATAAACGCAGAAATCAATGTTTTTATGATTGATTTGAGGAAGCTAACGCTATCCTTATAGGAGTGTGGAGCTAGGGCCTGGGAGTATGTGTGTCCAGAGCTATTTCTAAGGATACTTAAGTCTGGAATAGGCAGGAGGTGTTGAAGTGGATAGAGTATCAGGCCTGGAGCCTGTCCGAAAGACTCATCTTCATGAATTCAAATCCAGTCTCAGACACTTACTAATTGTGTGACCCTAGGCAAGTCATTTAACCCTGTTTGCCTCAGTTTCCTCATCTGCAAAATGATCTATCTGGAGAAGGAAATGGCAAACCACTCCAGTAGGAAACCCCAAATGAAATGACTGAATGACAAGCACCCCATCCCCACCCCAACCCATGATGATCATCCTGGGGCCACATTTCTTTCTCAATATTTGTATTTGGGTGGAATCATATTAAACAGTGCCTTCCAAAGGTTACCTTGAAGTCACAGAATCTCACAGCTGGAAAGAACCCTAGAGTATACCTAATTTAACCCCCACAAAAGCAGGAATCCTTTCTACATCAAGTAATCATCCAGCTTGTACTTGAAGACATCCAGTGATGGGAAAATCACTACCTTCTGAGGCATCCATCCCTTTCCACTTTGGCGAAACTCGGATTGTTAGGCTATTCTTTCCTTGGCTGGTTAAAATCAGTCTCCTTGTCACTCTCCTCCTAAATCTCTCCTCCCCCAGCCCCCCCGCCCCAAACTGCTCTGAGCTCTGCCCTTTGGAGCTAAGCAGACCAAGTCTAATCTTTTTTTTGCCCAGGCAGGCCCTGTAGAGAGTCCCTTCCCACAGTTGCCAGCCACAGTGCTAATTTATGCACCAACATTCTGGGGTCTGCACATGGGAAGAATATTTATTCTCACATTCCTGCCTGCCTGTTCCCTGGCTGGGAAGCTAACTTGATTAGGGAATGCAGATGAAGTCCCATCATTATGCAAAGCCTTTTTCCTCTTCCGAGAGTATGAGATATGGGATGGGGGTAGGTAGGGAGGCAGGGAGGGAGGGAGGGAGGGAAGAGAGAGAGTCTCTCCCTGTACCTGCAGGGCTGATCCTTGAAGAACAGGGGAGATCAGAAAGGAAGCAGAACAACCTGGAGTGCATCAGAGAGCATTGGGAGAGCTCTGTTTTGGGGGTCAGGTCCAGGCACCCATTCAGAGACAAGCTCTGTTCAGTTGAATTCTAGAGCTGCAGTCCACTTCCCTAAAGTGACCACAGCCTAGGTCTGTGATAAGCCCAAACACTAGATGTGGCACCTCTGATCCCTCAGGTGGCCACAGCTCAGATCTGTGGAATACCCACCTGGACATAAGCCCAGATGCTGGAGGTGACATCTCAGATTCCTCAGCCAGCCATGGACCTAGTCTGTGGAATGCCCATCTAAAGATCAACCCAAATACTAGAGGTGGCACCTCTGTTTCTTGGGGTCAGTCCCCATGGAATGGTCCCTAACCACTGCTGGGAGTAACCTTACACACAGGGTGGGGGAAGTGATGGGTCATGACAATAAAGGCCTGAAGAATCCCTACCTTCCCCAAAGTGTGGGATTTCCAGGCTAGAGATGTCACCTTATCAAATTTGAGGATTTACCTCCTCTGGGAGTATTTCTTTCTGGTTGAGATGTTAATGATTGTTAAAAGGGTTTAATGTTTTAACCAGTCCTTGGGGTGTTTGCATCCCTATGGGGGACCAAAACGGGATTATCTCATACCTTTTCCTTTTTCTCCCTTCTCCTGGGTTAGAGGGGAAGCTCTACCCCTATGCTTTAATTCAGAAGACGCACTTCATCACTAAAAGCTGCACTAACCAGATGTATGGTCAAGTCACTCGGTTTTTTCTCAGTCTTTTTCTTCATTAGGAAAAGGGGAGAGTCTATATGTGGAGAAGATGCAGAATGATAAGATGCTGAGGTTACAAGGGACCTCAGAAATCAGCCCATCCTCCAGGCAGCATGAGTCTTGCCATGGCGTGACCCTATACAGTAATCTTCAGTGACTCCCTCCATCTGTAATTACATCTGGATTTGAATAGATAAATTCATCTGCTTGGTATCCAAAGAACTTAATCTGGCCTCAATTTACCTTCTCAACTCTGTTACCAAGGTGGAAACAGTAGAGGCAATAAGGTGGCCTTATTAGGATTAGATAGACCCAGGTTCAAATTCTGCCTTGAATATTTCTGTGTGACCCTGGGCAAGTCACTTTAACTTCTCACAGCCTCAGTTTCCTCATCTGGAAAATGGGAATAATAATAATAGCACCTACCTCGCAGGGTTGTGAGGATCAAAGTTGCTCATTTATGTAAAGTACTTTGCAAACCTCAAAGTACTATAGAAATGCTAGCTATAATGGTCTCTAAAGTCTCTTCTAGCTTCAACATTTAAAATATTCTTTTTTGTTCTGAAACATCAAAAAAAAAGGTGAGCGTTTCAATAAAGGCAGCACAACACACAAAAAATATTGTATATGAAACGATTAATCTTCATTTTGTACCACTTGCTGTGTGTGTATAAAACTGCACGTGTTACTTTCAAAACTGTCCTACTTGTCTATGGGTCCTTCTAAATTTCTTTCTTTTTTTTTTATTTTAATTTTGCTTTTTGGAGGGGCAAAGGCAGGGCAATCGGGGTTAAGTGACTTGCCCAAGGTCACATGGCTAGTAAGTGTGTCAAGTGTCTGAGGCCGCATTTGAACTCAGGTCCTCCTGACTCCAGAGCCAGTGCTCTATTCACTGTACCACCTGGTCGCCCATCTGAATTTCTTTCTGGTTTCCTCAGTTTAAATTCTGCCGCAGACATTTACTAATTACCTGACCCTGGGCAAATCACTAATCTCTCAGCTTCAGTTTTCTTATCTGTAAAAACAGGCAGCTAGGGGTGAGATGGAGAGAGCACCAGACCTGGAGTCAGGAAGACTCATCTTTCTGAGCTCAAATCTGTCCTCAGACACTTCCTAGCCGCGTGGCGCTGGGCAAGTCACTTCACCCGGTTTGCTTCAGTCTCCTAATCCGTAAAATGAGTTGAAAAAGAAAATGGCAAACCAGTGGAGTATCTCTGACAAGAAAACACCAAATGGGGTCGTGAAGAGTCCTACACGACTGAAGTCAAGGGCACAACCAAGTGGAGAAAATAGCACCGACCTCTCACCGGGCTGTTGTGAGAATCCAGCCAGGTGATGCATGCAAGACCTTGGCAAAATGCAAAGCAACATCATATTGTTGTTGTTATTATTACATTCATATTCTGCATATCCCTAAACAAGAAAACGTTGTCTCCCCTAAAAGAATATCAACTCCACGAGCGCTGAGACTATTTCACTCTTGTCTTTGCATCTCCGGTACCCAGCCCAGGGGAAAAAAAATTGATGCCCAAAGAGAGAAAGTCACTTGCCCTTAGAAGCAAGCAAAGCTGGGATATTCAGGTCTTCTTATCAAATACAGATGTCTTTCTAAGGAGTTCTTCATTCTTGTTCTACTGAAGAAACTGAGTCTGAAAGAGGTAAACTGACAGCGTCCTTAAACATCTGAATAAGAAAGAATGTTGAGCCAAATCTAATAAGATGAAATTTAAATGGGGGAAAACATAATCTTGAACTGATGAGACTGCTTTTTGGAACCTTGTTGTAAGACTGAAGAAATGTGGGCAGGTAACAACAATTCCTCTGAGGAAAAAAATCTGATTGTTTTCATTTTAGAAAATGTTTTTATTTTTTCTTAATTACATATAAAAAGGATTTTTAACATTTAAAAATTTGAGTTCCAGATTCCTTTCCCTGCCCCTCTTCAAGAAGACAAGCATTTTTACATAGATTATATATATGCGGTCATGTAACACTTATCTCCATATTTGCCATGTTGCAAAAAGAGAGAAAGGAAGGGAGGAAGGAAGGAAGGAAGGAAGGAAGGAAGGAAGGAAGGAAGGAAGGAAGGAAGGAAGAAAAACAAAAAAATTTTTGAAGTATGCTTGGATCTGCAGTTCTTTCTCTGGGAGTGAATTGAAAAAAATCTGATGGTCTTAATGGACTGTGAATTCAATGAAAATGTAGTTATCTCAGGATCCTATTCACACGCTGCAAGCTGGAGAAAATCATGAAACAAATGCACCTGTGTCTATACAAATGTATGTTACACAATCCCAATTGGGCCCTCAGTGCTGCAAAGTAATCCTTTTATAGCTCCTGAATTGATTCTCTCTTTCATTTACCGCTGCTGCTTTTCTAATCTAATAAACATATATTACATAACTACCAAGTGTCAGACACAGCACTATGTGGGTACAATTAATAAAAGAAAGTTTCTGCCCTCAAGAAGCTTACAGTCTAAAGGAGGAAACAACACATAAAAGAGGCAGGAAAGCCAGGCTCGGGTTGGGGTGGGGAGTCAGGGCACCAGGGAACCTGAGGGAGGTGGTGGAAAGCATTTTCCCAAACCTTTTCTTCCCTCCTCATGCATCCAATGGTCCATTCTCTGCCACACTCATCTAAGAGCCTCATAAGTTGCTGAAAAAAACTGAGGCCGTTCACTGAGGGCTACTTCCTCTCTTCCCCTCCTTATTTCAGGACCTTCCTCCACTATCTTTTCCTTCATCCCTATCTCTCATGAAGGGGTGGCCCTTCACTTTGCCAAGGTAAGCCCTTTTACACACACAAATGATCTTATTGCTTCCTGTATTCTCCAGAAAACTGTCCTCCTCCATTGTCCCCAACAGTATCATCAGCTTCTCAATATTCCTAAATCTCTCCTTGTCTGCTAGGTGCTTCCCATGTGCCTATGAACATGACTATGTCTTCCTGATCCTCAAAATCCCTTCACTTGATCTGACCTATATCTCTCCTTTCTTTTTATGGCTAATTTAAAAAAAAAGTCATCTATAATAGGTGGCTCGTCATCCTTTCCTTTCATTCTCTTATTTTCTTTCATTCTCATGTTTTTTTTTCTTTCATTCTCTTTTTTTTCTGCCATCTGGCTTCCAGTCCTGTCATTCAGCTGAAACTATTCTCTCTAAAGTTACTAATCATCTTTTATTTGCTGAAACTAATGGAATTTTCTCAACTCTCAACCTGGACCTCTCTACAGCCTTTGACACTGTAGAGCACTATCTTCTCCTTGACACTCTTTTTTCTCTAGGTTTAAATGACATTTTCTCTCCTGGTTCTTTTACCTGTCTGACCACTCATTCTTGGTCTTCTTTACTTTTTCTTCATCCAGGGCTTATCTACTAACTCTGGGTGACCCCCTAGATTCTTTCTTATGCTCCTCTTCCCTCCCCTACCTTCTCCTCCCCTCCCCTCTTCTCCTCCCCTCCCCTCCCCTCTTCTCCTCTCCTCTCCTCTCCTCTCCTCTTCTCTTCTCCTCTCCCTCTATTCTATTTTACTTGGTCATCTCATCAGCTGCCACAGATTCAATTTATTATCTCTATGGAGATGATTCTCAGATCTGTTTTTCCATCTCTAACTTCTCTCAATTTCAAGTCTTGTATATCCAATTGTCTAATGGACATGTTGACCTAGATTCAAATAGACACATCAATCTCAACCTGTCCAAAACTGAACTCATTACTGTCCCCCCCCCAATCATCCCCTCTTCCTAATATCCATATTACTGTCAAGGGTACCACCAACATTCTAATCATGAAGGCCTTTGGGTTAGGTGTCTCCTCAACTCTTCTCATATTCTCAACTCCCGTATCCAATGAGTTGCCAAGTCCTGTCAGTTCTACCTTTACAACATCCTTGGTTTAAGCTCTCTTGTCTCCTCTGATACTCTGATATAGACTCTTAGCCCCTTATCCCTGGACATGCGGGTCTTACCATACTCCAGTATGGATTTCCATTTCCTCCAGTATTAAGTATAATTAAATCCAGTGTTCGGCTTTTATAGCCCTTCATAACCTGGCATTCTCCCACCTTTCCAGTCTTTTTACCTTACACTTCTTCACGTACTCTATGACTCAGTGAACTGGCTTCCTTGCATACTTCCCTGCACGCTGCACTCCATCTCCAGACTCTGGGCATTTTCACTGACTGTTGCCTATGCCTGGAATGATTTCCCCCCTCTTCGATGCCTCCTGGCTTTCTTCAGGTCTTAGCTAAATTCCTGCCTGCTAAAAGAAACCTTTCCTAATTTCCCAAAATGCTAGTGCTTTTTCTCTGCGATCATCTCCAATTTATGACATATGTATGCATCTATGCACATGTTATATAGCATGTATATATGCACATATATCTATATATCTCACAATAGCCTTCATGTTGCCTCTATGAGCTCCATAAGTGTAGGGCCTATTGTTGAATTTTAAAGAAAATCTTCAGAGCTTATCACAGTGCTTGGTATACAGTAGGTGCTTCATAAATGTGTGTTGATAACTTTTATTTGTGAGTTTCTGGGGAAAGAATTTTAGTTATTGTTTATTCAGTAGGTGCTTCATAAATGTGTGTTGATAACTTTTATTTGTGAGTTTCTGGGGAAAGACTTAGTTATCATTTCTACCCCAACATCTTCAAAGTGTTTTAGTTACTGTTCTTACTACGTCATCTTCACAAATGCCTTTGCTTTGAGCTGATTATGTCTCCTGGCAGACTGTAAAAGGAAAGAGCACTGCTGGAAATTTATGAGTAGAGTTTTTTTGGAATGTGGACCCATGAAGCATTCCCTAAGAATCTGGGGTAGTAGTAGCTGTCCTCCAAGAGATCTAATTGGAAAACCTGAGCGTCCAGTTTGGGAAGCATTGCCAGAGAGGGTGCTGCAGCATGGATGAGAAAACTGAGTTTCAAAGAAGTGAAATGATTTATCCAAAGTTACAGGAAAAATTAGGACAGATGGGTCTCAAACCCCTACCTTCTGACTCCAAGTGCAGCACACCTATAAACTTTATCTTACAATGGGTGCTCTCTTCATAGCATGTACTTAGGAAATGTTTCTTGAATGATTTGACTGAATGACTAAGTAGAATTTCAGGTATTGGCAAGAGACATAGTTTGAAGCAGAGAAACTTTTCTTGAATTCCTCAAAAATCTCATTCTGTAGGCTGGTCCTGCCTTTGCAAGAACAGTTAGTGGATACATCTTGCAATAAGTTCAGGGGCCACTTCTTCAATCACAGAAACAGAAGGTATTCCTCTCTACTAATTAACGGGAAGTACAAATCATATCTCAGGACCTCAGGGAGCTCAGAGTCTGATTGGGCAAGCAAGTGATGAAACTGACTAGAGAGTATATAATGAAGTACTGAGTTCAGTGCTAAGAATGGTTGAGAGCTATAGATGGTTAATTCAGGAGGAGGGACAGTGTAGAGAAGAAGGTGATCATTGGCTTTCACTAGGATGAAAATTAGGCTCACAAACACAAAATTACCTTACTTAAGATTCCACAGGTAAAGTTAAAGTTAGTAGGATTTGAACTCCAATTTACCTCCTAAATACACTATTTTTTTTTCACTCATCACAATCTTTCAGAGAAGATTCCATGGAGAAAAAGGGAGACTACTTGGTGTGGTTCAAGAAAAAAAGACGGGGCAGCTAAGTGGTGAAGTAAGTAGAGCACTGGAGTCAAGAGGACCTAAGTTCAAATCCAGCCTCAGACACTTAACACAGAAATGTAGCCTTGTGACCTTGGGCAAGTCACTTAACCCCAATTGCCCTTCTTTTCCCCTCCAAAAAGGCGGAGGAGGAGGAGGAGGAAAAGGAAGAGGAGGAGGAGAAGGAGGAGATTTTGAACCTTGAGCCAGAAAACTTGGGTTGGGATTCTGGTTATGTTACTTATGTTTGCTATCATACTACTTGTGAGCCTTAAGTTTCCTCATCTTTAAAAACTGTGTGTGTGCGTGTGTTACACAACATACATACATAGTCACACACACTTGCCTTACCTTATCTCCTGGAGTGCTTGTAAAAAGCAAATAAGCTCATGGCTGTGGAAATGCCTTATAACCATAACATGCTGCACAGATGTGAAGTTTTTTGTTTGTTTGTTTGTTACTATTTTCCTCAACCCATCAGTTTATGTCGGGATGCCTGGTCTTGCTCGGAGAAAATTCATTTCCCCCACACTGAGCAGCATTAACTTCAAATGGAATCAAACATGACTATTCTGCATCCGACTCGCTCACACCAAGCAACTTCAAAAATCCAAGCAAGAGTGACTAATAATGACATTTAGTGGTTGTTCTTGCTCCCAAAGCCCCCTATGATTTCATTATGTCTAATGGAATTCTCCTGGCCTCTAATGATAAAAACGTACTCTTCAAATCATATTAGAGAGATCTCCTAGTTGCTCCTGGAGTTACTGATTTTCTTAAATGCACACTGTACCAAGGAGTAAAGTGAGGTGGCCATTTGAATTACCTAGAATTCTAGAGCTGGAAGGAACCCTAGAATATGAAGCTAGGACATCGTAAATTAAAGACAGAAGAGAGCTCAGAACATAGCATGCCAGAGCAGAGCAATGTAAGAGCTGGGATGGACGTCCAGGATCATCTATCCCAACATTTTCATTTTGAAGATGAGGAAACTCAAGCCCAGAGACTTGTGCAAGGCCACAGAGGTAATGAATGGACCCAAGCCTTCTGACTCCAAACCCAGGGTTCATTCTTTATCTTATCTTTTTTAATTTTTAAATTTTTAATTGGTGCTCCATCTTGCATCATTATCACTTCCAGATAATTTTCTCTAATGTCACACTCTCCCTTCTGTAAAGGGGTGCCCCAGTGAAGCTAAAGCAAAAGGTGAAGGTCAGTAGAAGGAAAGGGGAAAGTCTTCTGATACAAAATAGATATTCCTCAATGGAAAAGGTGGGAGGCTTGAGAAGTTCTAAGGTTTGACAAGAGGCCATCAAGTGGCTGAGCTTGCCTCCAGGGCACAGACTGCATTCAAACTGGGTCTCTAGCCACTCATTTACATAAGACTCCCAAAGAAGAAGGGTGAGATAAAAATGAGGGACCTGACACTTGAATCACCTTGGGGAAGAATTTGCTGATGGGAAAGACCAGTTTTCTCCTATCTCTAGCCATGGAAATGACTAAACAACCTCAGAGTAGAAACTCTGAGAAAATTAGTCCAGTCTGTCAATAAATATACTAAGCACTTAATAAACACCAGTCACTAGTGCTAAATGCTGATTCATTCTCTCTCTCTCTCTCTCTCTCTCTCTCTCTCTCTCTCTCTCTCTCTCTCTCTCTCTCTCTATCTCTCTCCCCCCCCCTCGTAATATATGTGTATCTATATCTATCATCTACCTATCTCTGCTCTGAAGGACCTCATAGTCTAACGGAAAAGACAACATGCAATCAAATACATACAGAGGAAGCTAAAAGCAGGATAAATAGAAAGCAAGTTAAAAATGGGATAAATTGGAAATAATCAATGGAAGGAAGGACATAAAATTCAGTGAGGATGGGAAAGACTTCCTGTAGAAGGTGAGATTTTAGTTGGGACTTGAAAGAAGTCAGGAAAGCCAGGAGGTTGAGATGAGGTCCAACCCCTCTGAATTCTAGGACTTTTCTTCTGTGAATTATTTCCCATTTGTTCTAGTTTTATCTTGCTTTGTATATATTAGGTTGCATGCTGTCTCTTCCCATTAGATTCTAAGTTCCTTGAGGACAGGGACTGTCTCACCCCTCCCCCCCAACCTTTTTTGCATCCCTAGCACTTAACAGAGTGCCTGGTAGACAGTAGCTGTTTAATAAGTGCTTATTAATTATTCTAGGTATGAAGGACAGCCAGAAAAACATTCAGAGTCAACATTTATTAAGTGCCTATTGTATGCCGGGCACTGCTAAGAGCTGGGATACAAAGAAAGGCTTGAGACAGTCCCTGCTTTCAAGAGACTCACAATCCAATGGAGGGGGGGATAGAGGCAGGGTACCAGGTTGGAGGGGAAAGGGAAGATGGTGAACTTATACAGCTGGGGGTGGGAAATCTGAGAACATCTTAATATAGGAGTTGATTTCATCTTGCAAAATGGAGTTTCCAGAGAGGATAAAATCCAGGAAAGGAGCTGAGTGGGAAATGAGAATTTCCCAGGTGACATCCTGAAATGGATGAATTTGGGAGATATAAGTGTTGTTCCAGAAGGTGAGTGAAGACATTTCTGCCTGTTGAGAACTAAGAGTTTTTCTGCTGCAGGAAAGGACTTTGGAGCACTGGAGCTTAGAGCATGGCAACACTCCAGCTGAAATGAACCCAGCCCAGCCAATAACTGATGGTAGAAAAAGGCTTCATCTATCCACTGGAGGGAGCCCCCCGAACCCACCCAGCTGTAACCTCAAAAGAGTCCGGTGACGGAGCAGCCTGCCTGATTCAGCCTGGCAGAGTCGCCCAACAGCAGCACAGAGGCCTGTCTTGCTGCCAGCAGCAGAACCCTGGCTCGTTCCTGCACACACTGCCAACTCACGCTTCATTCCACACCTATTGTCTACTATTTCCATTGGGGAAAGGTATGAGGCATACTTCCCTACTCATCCATCAGACTTCTGAACTCCCATCATTTCCCTTTATGTTATTATGATCCTTATGGAAACTGCTTTCTCAGTCTTGTGCTCTTTCCATGTCACCCCCTCAAAACCCTTAATTTTACAACCAGTTTTCCCTTCGGAACTCTGTGGCAATCCAGTTGATCCATTCCCCACTATCAGAACAAGTTCTGTGCACTCCATCTCTGTCTTCACTGCAGGTAAGTACCCTCAGGGCTTTCCAAACTCCTCCCCCCCCAACACATTGCTGTACCAGAGCAGCTACCCATAGGCCTTTGCTTCTGTCCCTCAGGACCCAGGAATTGGCAGCCTTTTCCAGGTTGCCACTTGCATTTCAAGCTGGGTCTCTCTCCTCTCTACTATCTTTCTCTCTCTCTCTCTCTCTCTCTCTCTCTCTCTCTCTCTCTCTCTCTCTCTCTCTCTCTCTCTCTTTCTCTCTCTCTCTCTATCTCTCGCTCTCTCCCATGTCTCTTTCCCTCTTTCTCACTGTGTTTCCATCTTTCCCTCTCTGCCTGTATCTGGTTCTCCAATAGCTCATCCTAACTCTGAATAATTCCTTTCTTTAGTTCTTTAAGGTTTACAAAGAGCTTTTCCCCTTCATGGTATGGTGTGAGTATTACTGTCAACCCCATTTTGTGGGTGAGGGCACTGAGGCTCTTTGCCTATTTCCCCATGGGTAGTAAGAGTCACACAGTTCAGATAATCTGGGGAGAGGAAGAGTGGAGAGAGATTTGAAAATCGAAGTGATGTTAAGAAAGGAGATATCAGTTTTTAAAAAGTCAGTCAGTATTCAAATCCAGGTTTTCAAGTGTAGAGGTTTTTCCACTATTGCTGGCTATCTGAAGCCAGCATTAAGTCCTCAGGGGCTTTTTTCAGGTTTTCTGTAGAGAAATGAAGATCTGGTGTAAAAATAAAACACAGTTTGAGGAAATTTGAAACACTGCGCTAATAGTCCCTGGTAATGAGGTAATAAGAAAAGGGCCTTTCTTATGGTTCAGAGAAGGCTAAAATGTAGGATATTAGCACTGAAAGGGATTTTGGAATATAGAATATTGGAGCTTAAAGGGAACTTAGAATATAGAATGATGGGGCTTAAGGAGACCTTGGAATATAGAACGATGGGGCTTAAAGAGACCTTGGAACACAGAGTGCTAAAGGAGATCAAACCTGGATTTCATTGAGGCACCGAGAGGGGAATATTTTGTAAAGTGCAAATGAGCATCTCTTCTCTTCATTCCTCTGATGTTCTCTTTACTAATGTCCCTCTCCCTTGTTTTCTTGAGAGGTCTGCTGGATATCTCTAAACTTGTTTTTGTTCTATGAGATGTTGTAAACATTAATGCTAATAAATTATATATTTCCACATCACTTTACTAAGCACTTTCCTCACAATAATCCTGTGAGGTAAACAGTAAAGATTTGTGGGAAGACTGAATATTTTGAAGTCAAGGATCATGTTCCACCTGTAGAAAAGACCTGGGGGGATGGATTATCAGCTCTGTCTCAACTATTTGAAGGGCCATCACATAGAGAAGAGAGTAAATTTACATTGCTTTGCTTTTTGTTAAAGAGCTCATTCTGTGTTGCTATTCCTACAAATGACTTCCATTTTCTAGGTCCTGCTACTACCTGCTCTCCCTTTTCTTGCCTCCTTGGTCCAGTAATAAATGGGTTACTCATCCCAATTCTTTTTGCTCTCCCCCCCCCAAGGCATTCTTCCCATTCTCTAGGCCATTTCTGTACCAAGATAACAATTTCTTTTTACTCAGGTGCCAGAAACCTAGTGCATGCCCAGCCTTAGCCCTGGGCACTGTGATGTGGGGAAGATGAGAAAAGACTATTTACTTCTACTGGATGAGGAGTCAGCAGATCGCAGCTCTACCATTTTAATTACTGCATTATCTTTGGACAAGGATTTTGTCCTTCTGAGCCTCTATCATCTCAGCTGTGAAATGGGCAGAATATTACACTGCCTCCCCCACCCCCTCCAGGGTAGCTAAGGAAAGGGTTTTATAAGCTACGAAGTTCTGTAAGAATTCGAATTTTTATAGTGTCAATGGGAGTGCTGGAGACAAGGCTTGTGACAATGATCTTGAACAAAGATGACTATGAGGTTACTTTGTTCTTCTTGTAGAATACTGTGGATTCCTTGGGTCAAAGAGGGCCCGGGGTCAGACTCTGAAACCATATCCAGGAAAGCACACAGAGAATTGTTTTAGCAAGGTAAGACTTTTATTTGGACAACTGAACTTAGATGGGACCCATATTTATGGAGAGCAGATGTTCTGAGTGTTACAGCAAGCAGGACAATTCCAGAGAGGGCCAAGGACCCAGGATAATCCTCAACTTTAGCTTAACCTCCTCGTTGTGTCCTCGCTCTGCCAAGGGCTCCTTGACATACTGCATGCATGGGCTCTGGTTCTCCCTCAAGAACCACTCAAATATCTTCTCTGCCATTGAAAGAGAGCAAAGTCACATCTCCCTGCGCAGGGCAGGACAGGGTAATATGGCAAGAAGTTTGGGGGCAGCATCAGTGGATAGTGATGCTCTCATCTGTTGTAGAGAGACCTAGAATGGCAGTAACTTGAGGCAACTCAAACCTATAGTAGCGTTTTGCTTGTGGAGAATGGATGGTCATGTTTGAAAGTGGGCCCTGGTATGATCAGGTGCTAAAGGTGAGACAGCCACTAACACCCAGCTTCTGCTTCTGATAAAGGTGTCTGAAGAGCAAATGTATTGGTGGGCCCTGAGAATGGACTGGGGAGCAGGAATGGGAAAGCCTGGCTTGAGATTTTTCAAATTCACCAGGCGGTCTTGTTTTAAAGTTTGTTAAATACCAGGGCAGGAATGTGGCTGGGTGAGGCTGTGAATAGGACAGGGGCTAAAGGGGGTGGGATATGACAACTCATCCTTCCTTAGCTCTGAGGCTTGGCTGAGGAAGGAGCTGGGACAGGGTCCTGGTTTTGTTCAGAGCTCTCCCATCTGCTAATAGTGGAGTCCCACAGAATGAGCTCTTTCTAGTACCTTTGTCTCCTGATAACACCCAAAAGGACTTTTTGTTTCTTTAAACTGGGGACCTTGAGAGGCCTAAGGCAAGCACAACATCTTCACCATTCCATGTGTTAAATGTAGATTATGTGCTTTCTTCTCTATCGGGAATGCTGAATTATTCAGTTAAAGACAAATCTGACTGCAGTAAATCAAACCCTCCCATTTTCCTCCCTCCCAGACCACTATGTTTTTTTACAGAAAGTAAAAGGAAAACATAAACATCTGGAGCAAATGAACATTGCAAGGACTCTGGAAGTAGTGGCCAGATTTACTAGACCAATTCTGTAGGAAGCAGGTAGACATAAGGATGCCAAAGGGTTAGGTGTCAGGCAGTTTAGTTCAAAGAAAGTGGTCTTTTCTCTTCCTCACACAAATATACAAAGTGTAGTAATGGTGTAAAATCTAGGTAAGGGTAACAGGATCCTTATCCACATCCCTGAGTGCTCCTGCCTCACCTAGGCACCCAGTACCTGGAGGCACAGTTCCAGGGGGAAGGGAACCTGTAGCCTCGAGGCCACATGGGGCCCTCTAGGTCCTCAAGTGTAGCCCTTTGAATGAATCTGAACTTCAAAGAACAGATTTGTTCTGTGGCCTCGAGGCCACAGGTTCCTCATTCCTGGGCCTAGGCTTTACCCAGGGAGGGAAGGCCCAGAGATGGCCTTTGTGGTGGAGGGGAAACTGGTCTTACTGATGATAACCTCTCTCTCCCCACTAAATGGAATAGGGGCCCCAAGATGACTGGTTAGCTGTCAATCTGGAAGAAGTCTGGAGTTATCTAGGGATGCCTTGAACTTTCCAGAGAGAAGTGTGGAGTGTTTAGCTTGATTCTTTTCTCTGGAAACTGCACAGAAAGTGCATTCTTTCAGATGTAGGCCCTTCAGAAATGATTCCACGCCCACCCCCACCCTCAGCCTGCCTTTTCTCTGGGGCTCTGCAGCCCAAAGGGCTGTTTGTCAGCTGGGACAGCAGTTTTTGTCCAGAATTAAGCTACAATTGGGGTCAAGGGGGTATAGAGGCACCAAGGTCCTAAAACACTAAAGCTGTATTTGGGTTGGCTAATAACCATGGCAGGCTCTAAGTGATTTCCCAGTACTCATTTAAAAAGCTAAGGGAGGCAGCCCTAGGTTTGAAAGGCTTAGCCCTAGTTTTCCTATCTCAGGGGTGTGGTGTTATGTGTTGCTGACCACACCAGTGCAGAGCATAACCCATAAACAGATTCCTCAGGCTATGAGCTAGAATAACATTCCCCTGTTGCCGGCATAACTCAGGGGCTAAGACATTTTATAGGAAAATGAAGAAAGGAGGAACTAGACATAACTTGACTGTCACTTTGGATAAAGACTGAAAAAGCCAGGGGTAAGGGGAAAAGGACAGGAATGGGGTTGGGACTGCAATCTACCTTCTGCTCCATCATTCTGGTTTTCAGAGAAGGTTTGTGTTGGGGAGAGATGACCCATGTGTGTGTCTACCCTTCAGAACATGTGGAGCTTGGAGACGGGTTACTGGTGCAGCTGCCTCAATGATGGACTTCTCCAACTGCCCTTCTAAGGATGCTGGGTACTTAGCCTTGGGAAGAAATGGGGGTTCAAATGTAAAGGTGGGCTCCAAACTAGCATGTGGGCTAGGCAGTTTCCAATCTGCCTGAGCCCATGTGACCTTAGCCTTCAAGCCTGGAGGTCAGGCCCTTGGGCTCGGATGTGGACGCTGGGCAGGCAGAACCAGGACAACGGCAGCTCCTTACTGGTGGTGTCTTCATGGAACTTGATGTTTAGGTAGAAGTCACCGGTGTAGAGGAAGAGGAGGGCACCCAGGCACACAGAGTTCTCTGTTGGCCGAACCTGTTGTGGGAGCAAAGATGGAGCCTGCTGAAACTCTGCTTTGTAACAATGAATACAAAAGTGCCTAGATGGAGTTTTAGAAAGTATTTTTGCACACAATGTCATGGTAAGCAGGTTAGACAAGCAGGATTACTCACTGGTCCTGCCTGGCCACATGGGAAACACTCAACAGATGCTTGTTGACTGACTCATTGACTGTTGCTGATACTGTCTTGCACTCTCCAGCCTGTGTACCTTAATACAAGCCATCCCCCATATCTAGCAATGCACACCCTTCTCCTCTCCACCTGTTATAATCCTTTTCTGCCCTTAAGACTCAGCCCCATGAAGCCTTCTCTGATCCCTCCAACTGAAAGTGTCCATTGCCTCCTTCAATTTTCTTGGCAGTCGTCAGAATCTTTTACAGAATCTCTATATCTTAGCACAGTACTTAGCACATAGTAGGCTTCTTAATAAGTGAATGAATGGATCCTTCTCTAACAGATGAGAAAATTGAGGCTTATAGAGATAGAATGATTCACCCAAAGTCATCACCTCATGGAATTTTGCTTTAGAAGAAAGCTTACAGACCAATTTGTCCAATCTTCCATATTTTATAGATTAGGAAATGAGATAAAGGGAAAAGAAGAACCAGGAGTCGAACTCAGAGGTCTTCACTGGCCCAACAGGGCTCAGGGCTCTTCATTTGGGGTTGGAACCCTAAACTGTTTGCACAGATAGTGAGTGCCCACAGCCACAACTCATACTCAGGTCTTCTGATGGTTAAGTCCAATGCTTCTTCCAAAGGAATAGCTAATCCTTTTTTTTCCTTCCTTGTTACTTTTTTAAATGTAAAGTTCAGTCTAGCAGATGCCACTGATATTAATTTGTTTTACATGTGAGAATAATTGTGGATGGGTTGTTATCTGTATCACTGGAGAGAACTCCTGGATGAATGAGACCATGAACCCATATGTACAGTAATTGTATGACTTTTGTCCTAAGACCCCATCCAATCCAGTCCTAATGCTCTTGTATTCTAGTTTGGAGGGAATGAATCTTGCTGTGCTGGGAAGAATCAGAGGAGTCATGAACAATTCTAGCTCTCCTTTTTAAGCTGGCAAGGTTTCAAGTGTGCATCCAGTGTTAGACACATAGAGTCTGACACCAAAGATAAGCCTGAGTAATGACAATGATAAATAATTAAACTAATAATAATAGTAACCACCAGCATTTATAAGATGCTTTAAGGTTTGCAAAATGATTTACAAAATATTATCTCATTATATCTTTACAACAACCTTGGTAAGTAGGTGCTATTATCTGCATTTTACAGATGAGGAGAATGAAGCAGACAGAGGTGAAATGACTTGCCCAGGGTCATACAGATGGTAAGTATCTGAGGTCAGATATGAGCTTGGGTCTTCCCTACTCCAGGCCCAGTGCTCCATCCACTGCACCACCTAGGTGCCTTAGAGAGGCTCATTACTAGACAAATGAATGCAAGTTTTGTTTAGACACTCTAATATTCCAATAGATCTGTGATCTCACTGATGGGTGGGATGTAATTCCTTCCACTGATGCAAATGCCAACCCAACCATGTCTAGCTATCTTACATGCCCCTCATTCATATCTTCCCATGTGTCCCCTAGAAGGGCATCTGTCGAAAACGCTGGGGGACTTTCTTGCTTGCTCTTGACATTGGGAGAATGCCAATGGAGCACATGAGCAGTCTGGGCAGGAATATACTTCCACCTATTTTTCTATTTTCTTTTGGTTTACTTTAAATTAAAAGAACAGATCTTTAAAATAGTATTATATTAAATCAGTCGCCCCAAGCAGAATGTAACACACTGTTGCTCATCCCTTGTTCTCACGACATGATCCGCCTATCTTCTTTTTCAGTCACATATTTCTTTGATAATATCCTTTTCCCTTGTAATTCCTTATTTATAATGTGTCGTAGGCTGCTGATTCCCACCATGCCCTCTCCTTTTTAGCATCCCAATAGGTGATCATCTTTTGCAGGAACTCTCTCGGTGTTATGGAATTCATTACCGCAAAAGGCATTTTGGATAGCTGTGACTGTTAAATTCTTCCTTACATGAGGCCTTCCTATAACTTCTATTATATGGTCCTAGTTTTATACTCTGGCGGTAGGAATCAAATTTGTTCCCTTTCCACAGTCCTATCTGCCCACATCTGAAGGCAGCAATCATGTCTCTTCCAAATCTTTTCTGTTTCAGGCCAAATATCTCAGGTTCCTTCAAATGATTCACACAGCATGGTCTTCGGCCCCTCACTACACTTCATTTGACATACTCCTGTTGGCCACTGTCATTCCTGAAATGTGGTGATAAATCCAGACTACTTTAGATAGGGTCTTACCAGACATCAGGATGATCCCCACTATACACCTTAACAGAGTCTATGTTTCAATTAGTGCTTTTGTTTTTTAAGAAAAAGCTGTCACATCACATGGTTGATTCATATTGAATTTGTCCCTAAACCCTTTATCTCTTCTCCTCATGTAATGTATACAGAGGAATCTAATAAATACTTCAGGAAGACATAACAAAACTATGACGGGAACTCTTCAGGCAAAGGGACTTTAGGTGAAACTGGAGAGCAGGGCTGGTCATACAAGGTCAGGCACTTATAGTTAAACTGATTTCTCTTTTTAGTGTAACTTACAACCACGCTTGCCGAAGCTCAAGCCTCATGTCTTCCTAGCCTGCTCTAAGACCCTTTTGTTAAGATCCCTGGTTTTGACCTTGCGGCTATTTCAGGCACAGACTCTCACATCTGTACCATTCATTAGTTCCGTTCTTATCCACCCCTACCCCTTTCCCCCCATCTGCACAGAAACTTCGGGACTAATAATCTCTTTCCCTACTCTCCGTACTGAGTCAAGGCCAATCAGCACCATGGATAGCACCAAGTTCCATTCTTATTGAGACCTCAAAAGGAACAGTACAGACACATGTTGTTAGGTGACCTTGAAGACGGATCTCCCACAGCCAAGATCCAAAACTTCTTTATGCAGTCATTTTTTTCATCTTCCTAGTCTATTCTGGTTGCATGGCAGCAACATGTGGTGTCCTTTCTCTTGGTCTCTCTTTGACCTCCTCTAGCTAGAGCTTTTGTTCTTCACTTTTCAATTTCAGGTACCAGTGCCTTAGCATTGGCAGTGATCCATTTCAGGGGCCAAAAAGCTTTCTGAGAGACGGGACTTTGTGCAAACTTGTGGAAAGGCCTCTCGCCTCATTAGTCTAGCAACACACCTAGCTTTAAAAAAGGCTTCTTCGAGAAAATGAAAAATAATGAGGCAGGGTTCGAGCTGTAGATGACTACCCTCTGCATCAGGCACTGGATTTGATTAGATGACCTCAGAGGTTCCTTCCAACTCAAACATATGATTCAGTGGCTCTGTGATTCTAAGATTCTACAGTTCTGTGATTATAAAATTCCAAGGTTCTATGACTGAAAAATTATATGTGCCTTGGGTTACAAAAATTTTATGCATAAGAAGATGAGGATTCAGGACTAGATATAGCCATGGAGGTGCACTGTGCCTAGAATTTTTTCCTCTCTGTCTTTTTAAACAGAACAAAGCAACTCACCGAGTCAATGTAAAAGGTGTTGGAGCCCACGAAGGTGATGGCATCCTGAAGCTCATAGTTATGTACGCCATTCTGGTAGTCTTGATAGGGGATCACTGTGAGGGCAAAGGGTCCCACATTTCGCTTGCTCCAGTTGGTTAGTCGCACTTCAAGTGGGATGGGGTCACCAACTCGGCAGTCTGCCACAACGTCACAGTCACACAGCTGTCCATCCACTAGCACATCTGGAAGGTAAGATGCAAAAACCACCAGTGGGTGAATAGCTGCATGAACACAAATTGGTATATCTTTACTGAGCAATTACTGTGTAGCTAGCCATATGCTATGTGCTGAGGTGGGAGATATGTGAGAGAAAGGGCAGAATCAGAGGATTAGAAGAGATAGTCCAGGACTTCAGTCCATTAGGAAGAATAAATCTTAACATATGTCAAGTAGTCAGAGTACAGTACAATCCCATATTACAGGTATCAAAGGAAAACAACAATGGTATCTCACTTTTATATTAATACTTAAAAAACATTTCCATATTAATTCTCTTATTGTATTTTTCTAAAAAAAATAATTTCATTGCATTTACATGACAAGTCTGTGAGGTAAGTCATGGCAATTGTGCCCTACCCCCCGCCACAAGATATATGGAAATTATATTCCTGTGTGCTGTCCACCAGAGGTTTGAGCTTTTATTGGACACATGACTTGACTTGCTTAAAATCACATTAAAATATGTAGTGCTATAAAAAATTTTTCATCAAATAGTACCTCCCATGATATAAAATATTGTACATTAGTGGTGTCAAACTGAATTAGAAACAGAGGCACTGAATTACAAAAAAGATTCTTGCAGGTTGCATGCTGACTTGGGAAACTAGATATTAACATTATCTATGTTCTACTGCATTTTAATTTATTTTGTTAAATATTTCAGAACTGCATTTTAATCTGATTTGGGCAACGCTGGAGAGTGTTCTGTATTGCAGGCTGGTTGTAGCAAGTCAAGTGTCTGATACCTCTGCTGTATGTACTGGGAATTTAGTGAATCCTTTTTTAAATGAATGGCTGACATAACAATGTAACAATACTACAGGCTTATCTCACTCAATAGTCATATATTTACTAAGTGTCCTTTTTTGTGCTGGGGACTGGAAGATAACAAAAAATAGAATAGTAATAACTGACATTTATTAAGAATATATTTATTATTATTGTTGTTGTTCAGTCTTGTGCGACCCTTTGTGACCCCACAGACCATAGCATGCCAGGCTCTTCCAAACAGGGAGGGGCTCATCTATTGATGTCATATGTCCCTGGGGTTTTCTTGGTGAAGATACTGGAATGGTTTGCCATTTGCTTCTCCAATAGATCACCTTTTGTTAGAACTCTTCATGGCACAGCTCATAGGTTCACTGAGCCCTTCTACCAGGACAAGGCAGATGTCATCACTGTTGACATTTAAAGTTTTGTAATGTTAATGAAATGAGAAGATCTTCCATGCCCCTTTCTATTGGCACCTACTGAAGGCACTTGGCACCTCAAAGGCTTAGCTCCTTACTTCCAGTTAACTCCTTAGGAGTAATCACAGCTGGAGTTGAGAGGAGAGTGGATTGGAAACACCTGG
>CM053594.1:74276389-74434366 GCA_028646575.1 Pseudocheirus occidentalis | reverse complement strand
TGTTATGGTTTCTGAATAAAGACCTTGGTTCTGCCTTCCATGTGGAGAGTTTGCTATATTTTGTGATCCAAAACTACACCAACATATTCATAACCATCATGGGTGTTGTGAATATCTCATTATTGATACAAGTTTATAAAGAATTTTACATACACTATCTCATTTGAACATTACAAATACTTATGCTGATAACATAGCTTTTAAGTATTAGAAGCAGGGTTGAAACCTAGGTCTTCCTAATTCCAAGTCTATGCTTCCACTGTACTAGACACTCAAGTCTTCCAGGTATTCTTTATGTCATGCTGCACCATAATTCTTACTTTCAAGAAACTAAGAAGGTGATACTTAGATGCATAAAACAATGACAGAGTAGTTACAGACTAGCTGGTCTAATGGAAAGAGTACTTACTGGACTTAGTATCACAAGCTTTGGCTCTATCATCTATTAGTGGTATGATCACAGACAAGTCACGTTACCTTTCTGAGCCTCAGTTGTCTTTCTTGCAAAATATGGATTATAGCTCACATTTCTAAATAGTCCTTCTAGCTTTATAATTACTTTTCTTCACTAGAACCCTGTGTGGTGGTTAGTGCAACAATCATATACCATTAAACAAACGAACAAACAAGCTCCCAGACCTAAGATTTCACTGGCACAGGGAGGGCCTGATGAGGAATTGCCTTCTACCAATATGGATCAGCATGAGTTCTGAAACTCTGAGTTGTCTTGGGCACCTAGAAGTTATGTGATTTACTCAGTAACACAGTCATTATTTGTCAGAGATAGGACATTGAACTTAGGTCTTCTTGACTTTAAAACTGAATCATTTTACTATCCTACAGTGTTGTTGATTGTCATTGCAAAGAGGAAGAAACAGGGGCCATAAGAAGTGTCTTGCTCAAGGTCATGTAGCAAGTAAGTATTGGCTATGGTAAATACTTGTACTGTTGTGGGGGCAATGAAGATAATGTAGGTCAGCTGCTCTTTAACCAAAATGTACTACAAACATCTGCAATCATATGAAATACTATTGAGTCTAAGTAGAAGAGGCCAGGGAGGGAGAGGATACACAGGCATTGGGTCCTTGGAGGGAGATAATTCAAAATTTCACCCATTTTACAATTTTGTTGAGCCCTGGCCCCATTTTCTGCCTCTAATGCTTATGTAGTTCAATGCTTATGTCTGAAAGTAAAATGTTTTAAGATCCCATTGGTGATGGACTCCAAACTGAATTCCAGGGTAACCAGGGAAGAAGAGAATGAACTTCATTGTTTTATTTAATCTACTCAGAAAACACAGCCTTTTCTTATAAAAATCATTTCACTTCTCATTTTTCATGACACTGACTTTGTATGGCCCTTTAGATAAGGCTTGGACTCAATACCTGGATCTGCCTTCTTTCTACTCTCATGACTACAGCTCTAATTCAGGTCTCATTTCCTCTCAATTATTATGATACCTTCCTAATCTATCTCTAACTGTTCTTTTCTAATTCATTCCTTATGGCACTACTTGAGTTATCCTGATGTGGAAGCCACTGTTCAGACCTAATGTCTTCAGTGATATCCTACTGCCTAAAAGAAGGAAAAATGCAAATTCCTTTGCCTGGCATTCAGTTTTTTCTATGATCTGACTCCATGCTTGCTTTATACCACTATACTTCAGGTAGTCTCTGTTCAGGCCATCTGGACTACCAGATATTCTTTGATCTTACTCTGCCCTCTCGAGCCTTGGTGCATTTTAAGCACATAGTATCCTCTAGGATGGTCTCAATCCACATTAATCCCCCTGGTGTGGACTCCCTCCAATCACTACCTCTGGAAATCTTCCCTTCTTTCAAAGTTCACCTTAGGGGCTGAATTCTTCAGGAACTTTTCTCTACCCCCCACCCCCAAATGATTCCTCCCTGTTCAAGTTCTCATAACCTCTCCTATGCACTTATCACATTCTGACTGCATTGCATTTCTTTCTTTATGTCTCATCCCCATATCAGATTTTAAGTTCCTTGAAGGGCAGAGATTTTGCTGTTTTCTATCTTTGTAATTCCCGTGCTAAACATAGGCTCTTCAACACATCAGGTTTTATAGCCAATGTTTGCTGAGTTGTTTGTGGAACTAAATTCTTAAGATCTGTCCCTGTGAACTGAAGCCACGTCCCGCATCCCAGCAACCCAGCCTTCAACAACTGCCTTCTTAGTGATGATCAGCTGGTAAACCCAAGAAAAATCAGAAATGGATCTTCTGTATGAAGTATTTTATTTTTACTGAGGCAGGAAAGTGGGTCACTGAACTTAATCTGAAGCAATAAAAAGCCTTTTGTTGTTTAGAAGGGTAAGCTCCAGTTATCTGGAAAAGCCTTGTTTTCTGACAACGCTGGGTGAATGAGGTTTGTCTGTGTTATATGTAAATGAGCTAATTTTATATTTGTTGACAGGTTGCTCTATAAACATTCTTAAGTAATTTCCTATGGTCATGTTTTGTTTTCCCACAGACTCTTCTGGGGAAAAGAGGGAAATCAGCAAAGAATCCTAGGATCACAGAGTTGAAAAGGGTCTTAGTGGTTATCTAATTCCACCCCTCCCTGATGGACGATGCTTTCCACAACATCCTTGACCATGGCTACTCCATAAATGCTTGCTGACAGTGTTCTCAGAAAAGCAGCAGCTCAGGCTAGGAATGATGATTAACCTTATGTTGACACCCAGCTGTGGTGTCCCTGCCAGCATACCACAATGAGAATGATCTTTGAACCCCAACTCCAAAAGCCCTACTTGGAGAGGGTGGGGGGCTCAGATTCTATGCAGGGATGGAGTTAATTACATTTGTGGCTTCTGCATCCAGAGCTCATAGGAGGAAGTCAAGCCCTGCAAACACTCTGCAAATGGAATTGGCTTGCTTGGAATGAAACTGATTTTTGCTTGTGTTATTTATAGATCTCCTTCAGCATTTCTTTCCCTGGAAGGAGGCTGAGGAATGGAAGGTGATTAGGGCTATGTTAAAGTCAGTGCAGCGTACTGACCAAGTGTGCTGGATTCAAATCATGGCCCTGTTATTTGCTACCTGGGTAATGTTAGGCAAGGCAGTTTGCCTCTCCAGGTCTTACTTTCCTTATCTGTAAAATGATTGGGCTACATGACCTTTAAGATTGCATCTAGGTCTAGATTCTAAAATACTGCCTTCTGGCCCAGGAGAATCTGGGGCTATCTTAACACACCCTCTACCCCTGGGCTTTGGTGGGGAGGCAGGTAAATGCTGGTGCAAAACAGAGGAAATTAATGTTTTTGTGCACCAAATTGCCATATAATGCATATCTGATGTATACATAATTTCACACTTAATTTCTTAGAGGGGAAAATATTAGTAGCAAAGAAATTTTCTCACTGAGGCACCATTTACAACATGCAGATCTTCTGATTTTCAACCTGGATTCCAGTTTGGGAAATGCTACTCTAGCAGAAAGTGCCTTGAATTTGTGAGCAGAAGTCTTGGATCAGTGGTCTCAGTTCTACCACTTATCAGCTAGGCGACCTTATTTACCACTCAAGTCCCCTCAGCAGTGTGGTGCAGGGGAAAGAATATGGAATTTGTAGTCAGAGGACCTGGGTTTGAATTCTGATTCTGTTTCTTATTATCTGTGACCTTTGGAAACAGAAGTTTTTTCTCTGGGTCTGTTTCCTCTTTTTTTTTTAAGGTTGGGGCAGAAGGGAAGGATTGGACTAAATGATCTTTTAGGTTCTACCTAGTTTTTAAATACTTTGGTGCATGCAATATCTCCTGCGTGGGCACTCCCTCCAGCAAGGAAGATCAAAAGCCTCTGAAGTCTTCCTTATTTGTGAAGCCCTCGTCTATGTTCTCTAGTAATTCCTCTACAAGGGGTCTACCTAACACTGGAAGGACCTTCCTGGAGATTTCTTGACATTGCATGGATATACAGTGGAGCATGAAGGCTGTCCACTGTTACACCATGCTGTCATTACAGGACCAGCGCACATACTTTTTGGTAAAAACACATATATGAAGATGCCTTGATGTCACTTGTACAGCGTAGTCTGCTTTCACCCACCATGTGCCTCCCCAATGCCCTTTGGGTGATCCAAAGCTTTAATTCTTCAGAAACCCTGGTATTCTATGACTCTTAGCACCACCAGAAAAATACCAATGTTGAAAAGATCCTGCTATAGAACGCATAAATTTTTTCTCGTTGAAATTCAGCTTTCTAATAAATCTGTAAAGTGAGAATAATCACTGGACAATCTACCACACAATAGTGCCATGGGCTCACATGATATAATAACTGTTAAAGCAGCAAATCTGTAAACATAAGGTGTGATATAAATATGAGATACAGCAATGATGACATCGCCCAGGAAGACAAGCCAAGGTGACAATCTGTGTGGGTGGGGTTGTGCTGAGCTACCTTTTACACAGGGACCAGCCATGTTTTGAACAGTGTGAAGAGGGAATCAAGGGCCAGAGTGATGCCACCATCTGTGCCTTGTTGCCATCAGGTGAGCAGACTGAATGATGATAATGACAACTGGCCTTTATACACTGCTTTAAGGTTTGTAAAGCACTTTATATAACATAATCTCATTTGAACAATGGTGGTTATAGGTACTGTCCACTGATAGTGTTTGATTGAAAATCTTGGAAAGGCCTAAAAGCTCTAGCTATGAAAGCTATAATTCTTCATTTTTGTTTAGTAATTTATAGTTGCAGAAAGACCCTGATGAAGAACTGGAGCATGTACAGAGAAGGGTGACCAGGAAGGCGAGAGGGTAGGAGACCAGGCAAGATGAGGATAGATGGAAGACATCGGAGATACCTAGCCTAGAAAAGAGATCTGCTAGGTGACATGGCAAATGTCTTCAAGTATCCAAAGGGTGTTCACAGAGGAGAGATCAGCTGTATTCTGCTTGGCCTCAGAGGGTACAACTAGGATGATTAATAGGTGGAATCTGGTAGAGAGGTTGATTAAGACTATGTAAAGAAAAAACATCCTAATGATCGGACCCGTCCAAAAGTACAATGGGGCTGCCATTCCAGGGAGGTGGTATATCACTAGAGGTTTTTGTGTAGGATCAAGATAACTACCAAGATGCAAAGAAGATGATGATTAAAAACAGCAACAATAATATTTTCATTTTTGTAGTATCTTAAGGTTTACAAAACACTTTATCAATATTATCTCATTTATTCTCATAACAACCTTAGGAGGCAGGAACTATTATTAACCCTATTTTATAAATCAGTAAACTGAAGCTGACCAAGTAAGTGACTTGCCTACAGTCATACAACCAGTAAGTTTCTGAAGCCAGGTCTGAATTCAGATCTTCTTATCTCTAGGCCCAGGTACTCTATCCTCTGTGCTATCTAGCTGGTGTAAAGGGGATTCTTTATAACAGTGGTTCTCAACCTGTGGGTCACGAGCCCTTTGGGGGTCCAACAACCCTTTCACAGTGGTCGCCTAAGACCATTGGAAAACACATATTTCCGATGGTCTTGGGAACCGAGACACTGCTCCTCTATCCGTCTCCAGGTGGGTCTGCCCACATACGAGTATTA
This sequence comes from Pseudocheirus occidentalis, assembly GCA_028646575.1. Classification (NCBI taxonomy): domain Eukaryota; kingdom Metazoa; phylum Chordata; class Mammalia; order Diprotodontia; family Pseudocheiridae; genus Pseudocheirus; species Pseudocheirus occidentalis. The sequence continues at coordinate 74,428,801 of CM053594.1, read as the reverse complement.
AAGGGTCATGGCATTAGGAAGGTTGAGAACCACTGCCTTATAAGGTCCCTTTCTTCTTTACTATCCTGATTCTAGTCTTCTAAATCCATCATTTTGTCTGACTCTCTTTGCAATTCAGTGAGAGGACATAAAGTAGAGTTTCTTACTGTCTCAGAGAGGTGAGGTAACTTAGACAATGTGATATAGTAGCAGGGTCTAGGGAAAATGACTATATTAAAAATATTATTTTATTTTTAAGGAAAAATGCCCCACCCTTTTCAGACATGCTGTTAAATATTAACTTGCCAGACCAAATGCACATTTAAAAAGCCAAGCCCTAGATAAGGCAATATAAACCTCCAGGGCTGTTCGGTGTAGGCACATTTACCCTAGGGGAGACTGTCTTGTCCTACCCTGACCAACAGACTGATAATAAAAGTCACCTCACACTGAGGAGTCTCAAATTTTAATGTCTTCTCTAGGTTTATGCTTGTTTCTTTTCAAATCAGAAGCAGATTCTGAGATCTTTCCATTCCAGATAGAGCAAGCTGATATTATAGAAAAGCTCAGCTAATTCTCAGTGTTCCAATAACTAAAAGACAGGTACTATAACTGTTGTTCTATACTTATACAGATCAAAGAAACTGAGGCTGAGACAGACTGTGACTCTAAAATCATAGAATTTTAGAGGTTTATCCAGCAGAAACAGCTTTCATGAGCTCATTAGGAATCCCCTTTATAGCAGCCCTGACAGTCTTCTAGCTAGAAAACCTTCAGGAAAGCTCACTAACTCCCAAGGCAACTTATTTCACTGTGAGACAGCTTGGTTTGTTATAAACTTTTTTCCTTGTGTTGATCTACATCCTGCCTCTTTCTGACTTTCCCTACACTGTCCTAAGGTTACTCTCTTGAGATGTGCAGAGAACATCTCTCTAACTCCCCTCCCACATGCTTGACAAGTGGCTCCAAAAACATCTCGAACCATGAAAAACTTGTGAGGAGCATGCCATCATTTCTACTTCAGTCTGTTACTGCTCCCTCTGCCAATGGGGCTATGATGAGCTCACACCTCACTTACTAGAGGGACTAGATACTAGAGCTTACTAGATGGACAAGAAATTTGAGAGAAATAAATCAATCCTCTCAGCCACAAATCTCATTGCAGGATAGATTAAGAACTGTCTAGTAACAGTTCATTTAACTAGGCCAATTAACCATCTTCAGACACTCAGTGAGAGAACTCAGAAGCATAAAATTCACCTGCAACAGCATCAAATACAAACTTTAAATACCCTTATTTTCATTCCTTTGTTCTTGAATCTATCTGGGCACAAATGAGTTCTTCTTCCTCCCACCTTACACAAAGTTTCTGTCTTTACTATGCATTTCTTTTGTTCTATTTTAAATTACTTGTGCCCATGTGCTATCATTCAATTACAATTGTATGCTCCATGAGGGCAGGGAGCTAGCTCTATTTGTCCCCTAACATTTCCACACATATAAATGATTCTAGCTATTGTTCTTTGCCATAATCAGACCACACCTGCATCCAGTTGTGTGGATCCCATTTTAAGAAGGATATTGATAAGCTGGAGTGTGACAAGGGTGGTGGGGTGCGTGACGAGCATGGTGAAGAGGACTGACTTCATGAAGGGGAGGCAGCACAGTATATAAGGAGCACTGACTCTTGAGTAGGGGGACTTGGGTTCCAATCACACCTCTGTGAGTCACTTAGCTTTTCTCTATAAAATGAGGTTGTTGGTTTCTCTTGTCTGTGGTTACAGAGCTGCAGCAACCAGAATTTATGGCACTAGATGGAAAATAAGAAGAGCTTACTGGTAGGGTGGTGAAGTTTGAACTGCTAGGCTACCTGGACATTGGGATTCTTTTCGATGATTGAGATAAGAATGAGCTCAAAGTCTTAATTCCCAGCAGAACTGTGAGATATTCACTTCGGACATCACATTCCTTCCTACTTGGTTTGGAAAGGAAGAGACAAAAGGAAAAACAGAGGTCTGTCTGTCTGTCTCTCATGACTGCTAAGTCAAAAGCAGCAAGTGCTTACTTAATTTATTTTCAACCATACCCTTCTGCATTTTTATATATTGCAATGTATCTGATAAATGCCAAATCTGACAGTCACCTAAAAGAACTGAGGGAGTTGGATGGAATGGTCTCTAACAGAGGTCCCTTCCAGCATTTAAATCTAACACCTATGATTTTTATGTTTAGTTTGGAGAGGAGAAGACAACTGTCTTAAGTGTCTGAAGTACTGCCATGGAATAGATTATATTTCTTCTGTTTAGTACCAGAGGGCAGAGCTAAGAGTAATGAAGTCACAGGGAGGAAGATTTCAGCTGTCCATAAATAGAACAGGCCACCTCAAAAGGGAGCACTTCCCTGATGAGTGGTTAGGGATGCTCTATGGGGGATCAACTTGGGTTCAGGATGCACTTGATGACCTCAGGGAACCTTTCTAATTCTGAAATTCTGTGGATATGAAGTTTTGTGTTTCTCACTTCAATGATCCCTTTGATTTCACAACTTTAAGAAAGAGCTTTCAACTCTGAGTCAGCAGACCCTGGTTCTAATCCTGGCACAGTCACTAATTGCCCCACTAAATGTTCTGAGAACTCCTGATTCCAGGCTGAGGAAGGAGGCCTGAGAGAAGACCTTACCCGTTTTCCAGTGTCCTTTCTTTCAGCATCCTAAACTCACTTTCCAATTTTTAATGTACTTTCTTTACTTTTTCCTAAACAAACCTGTTCCTTCTGCTCCCTTTTCATAGCTTCCCCCCTTGTCTGAGTTCTCCAGCAGGTAAGTAGGCAGTACATGTTTTCATTCTCTGAATGGAGGTTTCAGATTCATTACACACATACACACACACACACACACACACACACACACACCTTGCTCTGTTTGTTTGCCCATTCTGAGCTTGCCAGTGTTTTTTTTTTATTATTATTGTAAATTCAATTCAAACAAAAGACAGACATGATAGCTGTCAGCTTTAGGTGTCTCCCAGGAATGGTCACCATGCAAATGCTGAATTAGTGTTCTTGCTGTCCTTGGCTCCCGTTGGACAGCTTTGTGCACAGAACAGGTCCTCTGGCCCAGCCCAACATCTGCCCTTTGTACTGGGAGACAAGGGCCTTAACAAGCTCACTCCACAGCAACCGCAAATACTGTCAACAGAGTCACTGAGCTGGCCATAATTGAGCATCAGCCCCAGGATTTAACTCTTTGCATAAACATAACACTAATAACAACAATACCTAACATATCTAGGGCAGTCTACAAAGCATTTTTACAGACATTATCTCATTTGATCTATACTAATGTCCCTTCCAGCGCTGATACTCTATGATTCTACGGGCTAAACTGTGAGCCTAGAAAACAAATGCCAGCTACTCTTTATTCAAATGACTTTTAGCAGGTAGTAGAGCTTGATCACCAATACCTGACAACAGACACAGAATTCAACAAGGAATACAGTGCGATTGATGGTCACTAAATGTTTCTTTCCTAAAGAGATGCATCAAAGGTGCTGGATGAGGTAGGAATCAAGAATGAGTGTAGCCTAAGGCACTAGATGGTAACTAATGCCCAAGGCAGGTCAAGACACTCTTGTGATCTATCATAATCTCAGAGCCCAAAAGAGAGGGGTCCATCCCTTCCAGTTCTAACATGATATATTCTATGATTCTATATGGAGAAAGAATTATCAGGCAAACTCAGGAGCTGGAAGGAGCTTCAGAGGTCATTTAATACAATCCGAAACTGTTCAAGAATACTTAGTACATCCCTCATGGGTGAACATGAACAAGTCTCTCCTACGTGTACAGATGGTTTTAGAGTTTAGATTTAGAGAATCTCTTTAGGAAGGGATTCTTAGAAATCAGTTAGTACAATACTGTCATTTTGCAGATGAAGAAACAGGCTCAGAGGAGGGAGTGACTTATCTAGGGCACACAGCAAGTTTTAGCAGAGCCTAGGGTTTCTGAATCCTCCGTTTTCTACTTTAGACCCTCTCACTCTTCTCACTGTACCTCACTGACTCTTACTGGAAGTCAGGAGATTGACTTTGATATAGGAAAACAAAAGTCAGGTAACTCCTGGCCCACCATTACCACCAAGGGAAACTCTGTGAGCTTAGATGCAGAGGCAACAGAAAAGGAGATCCAAACCTTTGATCTCAATATTTTTTCATAAGAAAAAGCACAAGGCAAAGTGAAGAGTTACTTACCCAAGTCTATAAAATCAGATGTTTTAGAAACCCAAAGCAGTAATTCATATTTCCACAGTACTTAACTCTTCAAAATTCTGTGCACAGATACCGACAGCATGACTGATTCTCAGAGTTCTCCTTTTCTGAATTTTTCTAGAGAACTTTCTCTGGATCTCCCCTTTACTTTCTTCCCAATCTATCTTATATCATGTGTTCAAAATGGACATTATAGAATGTATGCTCTTTGAGACAAGGATCATAGATAGTATCACACATGTAGATCTAGAAGGGATATTAAAGGTCATTCATTTCAATCTCCCCACCACCTCTTCTTCTACAGCTTAAGACACTTGGGCTCAGAATGATTAAGTGATTTGCCCAGGATTACAGGACTTGTAATTGCTGGAAGCATGACTTAATTCCAGGCCTTCCTAACTCTAAAGCCTGCACTCCATCCACTGGACCGTTTCTTTTTCTCCCTATCTTTTTATCTCCCAAAGAGTCTAGCACACATCCCAATAAATATTTGTTGTACTGAATAAGCCTATAAAGTAGGTATGGTAAGTATTATGTCTCTCATTACAAAAGGGAAAACCTGAACTGAAGTGGCTTATCTTGTGTCAAAGAGCTAGGAAGTGAATGAGCTGGGAATTGAACCCAGATCTCAGGTCATCTCTAAGAAAGGCTTGAGTCTCTGGTAGAGAAAATAAAATTCATCCACTACCACCCTGAATCTTTAGAAGGCCACATATCAGAGGTTTTTATTTTCTCCTATTGTAGGCTCTGCCACCTTCCCTAGAGCTTCCTTAAGGCAAATGTTGGGTGGTTGTCTTCTCTAGAGTGACCATCTTTTGGACAAATGACAACGGGACAGTTCTGGGGATGAGGATATGTTTGTTTTGCCACATTCACGCAGAGTAACTGGTTTCTCAAATCTGCCTCTGTCAGAAACTGTCTGGCTTGACACTATTTCTCTTTTAATCCCTAGAGTACTGATCCACTAAAACCACCACATTTCATGTTTGACTCTGTGCTATCCTTTTTATTTTCTAATCATTAAATATCCCGCCACCCCAACTATAATGGAAATTACTTGAGAGAGGAAGACTCTATCTTCACCTTTTTTTAAGGAAGGCAGCCAGGTACAGTTTAGTTTAGGTACTTGGCAAGAAGTCAAGAGCCAGGGGTTGAGGTTTTAGTTCTGACACTGTCTTGCCGTGTGATGTTCGGCAAGTCGCTTTACCTTTCTAGGCCTCAGTCTCCACCTTTGTAAAACGAAACGGTCGAATTCTACGATTCCTAGGTAACCTTTAGGATTCAGAGCTGGAGGGAGTCTTGGAAATCATTCTAGTCTAAGCCCCTTGAATTACAGATGGAAAAACTGAGGCCCAGAGGGAATTGCCTATGCTCACAGTAAGAGTACGAAGCAATGTGGAGGATATGAATGGAAGTTTCCTAACTATAAAGTCATTGGTGCTACCAGAAAACTGTGATTTCTGTAAGTAACTATGAATCCCCACAAGTGCTCAGTATAGTACCTAGCATGGAGGAGATGCTCAATAAATCCTCTAGGAATATAAATGAATATGCTAGAAACTGGTCAAAATAGCCACCACCACATGTTTTGTCTCTTTCCTCAGAACATAAGCCCCTTGAGGACAGAGGCCATTTCACTCTTGTCTCTGTCTCCCCAGAATTGAGGAGAGTGTCTGATACACAGTGAATGTTTAATAAATGCTTACTGATTGATGGATTAGCTCGTGCTTTTTTAGCTTGCCAAAAACATTTCACATTTATAACAGAATTTGATACTTAGAAAAATTTATGCATTTACTGGGACAGCTATCGAATCCAATTCAATCAGCATTTATTAAATGTCTACTCTGTTCAAGGCTCTGTTAGGCACAAATGAAGATAAAATGAAAAACTCATTATTCTTACGGATCTCATAACTGTATCTTACAGCTGAAGGAACTGAGGCACAGAGAGAGCAAAGTGACTTGCCCAAGGTCACAACCAGTCACTGTCAGACTTGGGATTCAGTCACATGTCTTCTGACCCTGAGGGCAATGCCCTTCTCATGCTACTAACAGACATTACATAAGGCAACAACCTTGAATAATCAAACTCTCCTAGGAACCTGGTGCTAGTTCTCTCCTCCACTGCTACAAATAGATTCCTCCATATTATGCTCCTAGGGACTTGTTCAGATTTCACGGCAAGGTCCAAGGCTGTAAGGTCATTTGATTCATCCTAACTTTCTTCCACCAAAGGAAAGAAAAGATGGCGGTGGATTAAGTAAGCACAAACAGTTCAATAAGAAATAGATTCTACTTGAACTTTTTCAAGGAAATTCAAGATCTGTTCTGATACCCAGTTCCTGACTTTGACCCACCTTACAGAAGAGCCATGAGAAAAAGCACTTTGTAAATCTCACCATCCCATTTAAGTGTGAGTTGTTATTATCATTGTGATTCTGATGACATTCTATTTTATCCTCAAGGGAAACAATTGGTTTTACAGGAGATAACAGCAGAGACCGCAGCTGGGACAATCTGTGGTTGGATCTGAGATAATAAGCAATTCATCACAATGTCCTGGCCAGACCCCATCTGGAATAATGTGTCTAGTCCTGGGCGCTACATTTCAGGAAGTAAATGACAATCTGGAGTCTGCCCAGAGGACAGTGACCAGGATGGTGAGGAGACTAAATCATACTGGGATTAGCTGAAGATACCAGGGGTGTTTAGCTTGAAGAAAATTTAGTGGAAACACAATGGATTGGAAGGTCTATCACTGGGAGGAAAGAGCACTGGTTGTCTTGTATTGTTTCAAAGGGGATAGTTGGAAAGTTCTGGATATAAGGTGGAAATTTAGGCAGATTTGAGTTGAACAGAATCAGCCAATCAATTAACACCGATTGTCTACTTTCATACTCAATAAACTGAACAACCTCAACAATAGAAGGGCCTCAGCCAGGGAGGAGTTGCTTGTTACTTGAAATATTTAAGAGAATGGATAACCATCTGTCAGGTATGGACTTGTAGAGACTGGACTAAATGACCTTTCAAATTTCTTCAAAATTTAAGGTGTAGCTCCTCTCTCTGTTGTGTACTTACTCCCTCTCTGTTTGAGCCTTTCCACTGTGAGGACCATGTTCCTGTAACTTCATGTTGGATGTGATTTAGCTGAAGGGATGGTTTTCTTTACTTCTGGCTGGCACCTGTGTCTTGGAACCCTTAGGCATTGTGTGTGTGTGTGTGTGTGTGTGTGTGTGTGTGAAGTAACTTACACAAACAGGGACCATGAATAAAACAGCCTTGGAACAGGTAGGTACCACAGTGGCAATCTTGTCCGCCCACAGGCAGACAAAGTGAACTGCTCAAAGTTACAGATACTAAGTAGTTGTGTAAGGATTCAAAGCTGTTTCTGACTACAAATCCAGTGCTCTTTGATGATACCAGGGTTGGAACAGAGATCCAAATGCTAAAAACAAACTGTTACCACTTCCCCCATGCATGGCTGCTCTCTCCATTTAATAACAAGCTGGCTTCCCCAAGTCTGATTTGTTTACTTCTATGACCTAAAGTCCAGCCAATAAAAATTTTAAAGTAGGTTTTCTGGTCACCCAGGCCTCCTGAGTGAAAGGGAAAGAGCAGGTGTCACAGTCTGGATTGTTTTTCCTGGTTCCATTGAGTAAAAGACACAATCGCGTGCAAATCAGTGGAGGGTGGCTGGCTCATTAAGCCTTTTTTTTCCCTAGGAATTATCTGTGTACTTCTGGGAGGCAGAGAGGCTTGGGTTATCAGATTATCTGCAGAACAGGATACGTACAACTACTGGAGCTTGGTGAAGGCCAACTGCATTAGAAGATATAATGATACCTTATTAACCTTTGACCATCCACTGTGGAGTTAACCACTGACTTCCATGAGTGCTAGAAAGATGAAAAAGGAAACTCTAATCCAGAGGAATTTCGGTTCTCCTTGTAAATGAAGCTCAAAAATGACGTCAGTCTAGAGAGCAGGGACCAAAGCTTTCATTTCTTTTACATTTTCCAAAGAATGGAAGGTGCCAGGTTTATAAAGGTACCTAGTAACTCATGTTTTTATAGCACTTGTAGGTTCAGAAAACTTTATTACAACCCTGTAATGCAAGTAGTGTAATTAATGGAATTATTATTATCCCCATTTAACAGATGAGGAAACAGCCTCAGAAAGGAATTACTTATTAAACCTCACACAGCTAATAAATATTCGTAATGGGATTTAAACCTAGGCCTCCTGACTACAATTCCAAGATTCTTTCTAGTACATCATGTTACCTCCCTAAAATAAGAAGGTTGTTTATTTCTGTTTACATTTCTTCATAAAAAGCTAGTGGTTTCTTAAAGATGAAGATTTACCTTCCAGTGCTCTGTGTTCTCAAGATAGCTTTTTTTAAATTACAAAAAAATCTGAATTTAAGAAACATCAAATAAAACGAGCATTTCCAAATACATGGAAAAAACAAGAGAAGACTGCATGCATGTAAAAACATGAATCCATATGTAGAGCTGTTTGGGGTTTTTTTTTGGTATAAAATAATTCAAAATGTAGTAGTTTTCAAATCTGGACTTCTTTCTGTTCTCTTCTCATTTTTCTTTTTAGAATTCCTTTTCTTCCCTCTCCCACCTACTACAAACTGAAAAGCAAAGCAAAACTCTGTTAACAAAAATGCACAAACAGAACAAATTCCCATACTGGCCTTATCCAAAAATGGATGTGTCATTCCACAACTTGAGTTCATCACCTCTCTGGCAGGAGGTGGGTAGCATGCTTTGTCACTGGTACCGGGGAAACATGAAAAGCCATAACAATGATCAAAATTCTTAAGTTCAAAATTCTTAAGCTCCTCTATAATCTCTGCTAGACAGATTGAATCCAGAATGCATAAATTCTGGGGTCTGCTTAAGGAAGGACCTAAATAAGCTAAAGATGGAATAGATGGGTGACTAGAATGGTCAGACATCAGGAGGTGAGGCTGTATGATGGTAGGTTGAAGGCACTGGGAATTTAGGCTAGAGAATATTGAGTAGGGGGCATGCTGCCTTCAACTATCTGAAAGGTTGTAAGGTAGAAAAATAAGCAAAATTAATAGGTTTTTTAAAAACTTTATTTTCAGTTCTGAATTCTCTCTACCTCTTCCTCACTTATTGAGAAAGCAAGAAATATAATATCCACTAAACATGTGAAGTTGTGTCAAATATATAGCAGAATTAATCTGTAGACTTGTAGAGGGTAATTTATAGGGAAGCAAACTTTATTTAATCTAAAAATGACATACCTAAAAATTAGAACTGTTCAAAAGTGTCTGCCTTAGGAAGTGGCATGTTTTCTGTTCACGGAGGTGTTCAAGCAGATGTGGATGTTCTCTCATTGGGGGATGGCTTAGAAGAAGATGCTTCATGAGAAATGGGACTTTGACTAGTGGATATCTGAAGCTCCTTAGCGAAGTTCCTAACAAAGAGTAGGCTCTGTGCTCATCTGGTTCTAGAATGAAATGTCTTCACCAAGAGAGCCTCACCATCTTTTCCCAGGTATTGGAGAATGGGAAAGGAAAAACAATATTGCTTAGGGCAGAAGTTCCTAACCTGAAGTCTATGAATTAGTTAAATTTTTTTAAAATTAACTACCTTTCAAGATAATTGGTTTCCTTCATAATCCTACGTATTTTATTTTATGCATTTAAAAATATTACTCTGAGAAGGCATCCATATTAATTTCACTAGACTGCCAAAGGGGTCCCTGACACAAAGGATGAAAAGAACCCCTGATCTAGGGGCATAAACAAGCACAAGAGAGGAAACAACAGTCTAGGCCAGTGGTTCTCAACCTTCCTAATGCCACAATCCTTTAATATTCGTATGTGGGCATACCCGCCTGGGGATGGATAGAGGAGGGGTCTCTCGGTTCCTAAGACCATTGGAAATATGTGTTTTCCAATGGTCTTAGGCAACCCTGTGACCCCAGTGAAAGGGTTGTTCAACCCCCAAAGGGGTCACAACCCACAGGTTGAGAACTGCTGGTCCAGACAAAAAGAATAACTCATGGGGAAAGCTCTAGTTCCAATCCCCTTACAATGTCTCTCCTTTTCCTCTCTTGGATTCTCTATAATGCTTCCAAGAAAGCTCTGGGAGGCACTTAGTGAACCATGAAATAGGATGTGGGGTGCCCACTGCACTGGTGACTTAATCTCCCTCTCTCCCCACTCCAATCTGTGAGCTCTGGGCAGGGGTGTGTGTGGAAAAGAAATGTGTTTAAATTCTGGACCCTGCATGGAGTGGATACTTGTTGAATCTGGACAACCTCCTTCATCTGTAGTGATGTGTGAACCTTGGCTAAATTTCAGGCCCAGTTAGGCCCCTGCTTAACATTCTGCTGGCTGGAAAACTGCTTTGTCAGGGCAAAGGTCTATTTTCTCTGACACATCTTTTGGTTGTGATTTATTAAGAATATCATGGCATTCTCCTCTGGGGCCTGCAGAGTTCTCTCTAAGAAGTACAGTAAAACCCACACAAGCATTAATAATAATAGTTCCCATTTCTTTTTAAGATTTAAAAAGTGTTTTCTTCACCACAACCCTGTGAGGGAGGATCACAGGATTTATAACTTGAAGAGACCTTAAAGATCATCTGGTCTTAACTCCTCGTTTTATAACTAAGGAGGTTGAAATCCCGAGGGCAAATGACTTGCCCAAGGTCATAGAGCTACCAAGTGGCAGAGCCAGTTTTTTGGCTCCAAATACAATGCTCTTTTCATAGAAGCATAAATATTATTACCTCCATTTTCCCAATGAGATTTCCTTGGCTGGAAAATTTTTTTTTGATAACTTTATTTCCACACAATTGTTTTCCTTGTAATCCTGTTTGTTTTACTTTATGCATATAAAGACATTAATCTGATAGGTAGTCCATAGGCTCCCTTAGATTGCTTTAAAAAAAAGCTCATGATACTAAAAAGGTGGGATATTAAGGGATAGAATGCTAGGGTTGAAAGGAATTTTAAAAAATAAAATGTTGGACCAAATGGTCTCAAAGGTTTCTTTCAGCTCTAATAATCTGTTGATCATAGACCACAGGAGGATTGCATGTAGCCTTTTTGTTGACAGTAGGTTTTATTTGTCCAGCCTGTGGGCAGATGTAGGGTAAACAAATTACCAGGGGGTTTCTGAGGAGGCCAGACTATAAATTCTGACACCTCGTAAGAAGTTTGACATTTTACACCCTTCTTTTCTGCAGCCCTCTGGGTAGTCACAAAGCAACCATTTGGAGTCCCTATTGCTTATAGAAAACAGTTGTCAACACAGGTTTTATGCTTTTGGGGTCATCACCTGCTTTGTATATGATCAGAGACATGCTCCTTACTGAGGAATGTCAAGAATGAAAGGCACCCTGGTGTAGTGGAAACAACAGTAGCCTTGGGGTCAGGAGACTGGAGTTCAGGCCCTAGGTCTGGCAGTTCCTGTGAGCTATTCAGCGTCCTAACAATTAGAGACTTCCCAAGGTCAAATGAGCTGTCTGAGGAGGTAGTGAGGAGAGGCAATGGGTCTCTCCACACTGGGGGGTCTTCCATCAAAGGCTGGATGACCACCTGGTGGGAACTGTCTAGAAAGCATTCTTATTTAGGTATAGGCTGAATTAGGTATCCATTGAGGTTCCTTCCAATTTTGAAATTCTGTGATCCTAGAAGCATGGACAAGTCACTAAACCTAGCTGGTTCTGAATTTCCTCATCTGGAAAGGGTATATAATAATATTTGCATCACTCATCTCACAGGGCAGTGAGGGTCAAATGATGTAATGGTACAATAGCTCTGTTACTCCTGCTCCACCATCCACATCGGAGCTTCAGAGAAGGTGCCTGTGAAGAGCTCACTCCTTGGGACCATGCTTCTTTGTCCCTGGCTATCTTCTGTTCTGCTGCAGTACATATCCGGCACATCTCATTCTGCCCCCCCCCCCAACCCCACCTCCACTCCCGTTGCTCTGAGAACTAGAATTCATTCAATACTACCACTGGCTTTGTTAGGAGGATGCCAAAGATTGTTAGATTGTTCCATTTATAGTCCCTGGAAGTTGTCAGACTAAACCATCCTTTCTTATCTATCTTTCCCCTCTTTGTATTCTCCCCTTCTACTAGAACATAAGCTCCAAGAGGGCAGGAGCTTTATAGCTTTTGTACTGGCATCCCTTTTTTCTTAGCATAGTGCCTAGCAGAGAGAGAATGTTTAATAAATGCTTTTTCATTCATCTGTGAATTCATTACTTCAACAGAGCTACAAACTCACTATGTGGGTATTCTCTCCAGCAGTGCATATCATAAATCCTTCAAGACTTTCTTATTCTACATGGTTCTTAACCATGTCTTTCCACAAGTCCTCCACAGATAATTGATCTAGCACATTACTGGCTTTCTGATGCAGCTAAGTGGTGCAGTGGTTAGAGCATTGGGCCTAGAGGCAGGAAGACCTGAGTTCAAATCTAATCTAACCTAATGTAATCTAATGTAATCTAATCTAATCTAATTTTAGTAGCTGTGTGAGCCTAGACAGGTCACTTAACCTGCTTGCCTTGGTTTCATCATCTATAAAATGGGCATAATAATAGAAACCTTTCTCCCAGGGTTGTTTTGTGGAACAAATGAGATAATATTTGCAAAAGCACTTAGTACCTAGCATAAAGTAGGTCCTAAATAAATGCTAGTTACTATTATTATTACTATTATCTTTACTTCTTGAGTTTTAAAAAATATTGTGAATAGCAGTACAACACTCATGCTAAGCATTTATTATTCCTTGTTCTTTATGTTTGATTCACATTTCTTCTCCAGTTACACTTGTGGTTAATGATGTAATTTATTCTACTTTGCTACACAGACACACACAAACATACACATGCATATGTAAGTTATCATAAAACTGCAGACTTATGGAGGTAGCACAATATTTTCCATAATATGAGCAGTCCATGGGGAAGGACAACAGCAAGACTTGAGTCCTGGCCCTGCCCCTCTGGGTGAGCCCAGGGCAAATCTTTTATCTTCTATGGGGCTTGGTTTCTTCCACTGTGAAAAGGAGGGGGCTGAACCAGATCCATTATCCCCAGCTTCTTGGATATGAGGACCCTTTTTTTTAAACACCAAAAATTTTTATAGACCCTCATGTGATTAGTAATTGAATTATGATTAAAATCATGATTACAAAAAGCTATCACAAATTTGGTGATATTTTTTAATCAATAGTTATGGGCCTTCACTGAAGTAGTTAATGACACAGCCTAGTTTTAGTTGGATGCTTAATGACTACCCCCAGCTTTAATTAGGGTTAAAAAAATGAATGAATAAATGTCTTTCAAAGTTGAAGGAAAATGACTAACATTTGCTTAGTTGTAATTTAGTAAATATATGTCAGGAAGGCAAATTTTAGCTCAAAATAATGAAAGCCCAACCAAGGAAAAGGCCATCTCATGCAGTACTGAAGAACTTGTCAGGGGAAGCGTCCAAGGACATGTTAAACGAGCACCTATCAGGATGGTTTTCTTTGGGATTTCTAGTAATTCTAGGACTGTCTGATTCTATAATTTTGTAATACTCTGCCACATAACTTTAGGTTTCCACATCCCTATCAAATCAGGATTTGCCAGAAGTCACAGAGCTACTAAATGGCAGATTTGAGCCTGGGTCTTGTCTTTTTGACTGCTTTAATTTCAAGCCCACTGCTTTTTCTACTCTACCTTGTTTTCTTGAACTGGAATGATTTATGATTTCCACAGGGACAGTGAAGGAACACCATCATTTTACGATTTTATGATTTGTTACTCACAAAACACCTCAAACTCTCAGGAACAGGTATCATTATTATCTCCATTTGACAGATATGGAAACTGAGGCCTGGAGAAGTTAAAAGGCTTTCCTAAAGTTTCACAATAAGTCAATAGAGAATCATAGACCCTTAGAGTTAGAAGAGGCCTTAGAGGTTAACTATTTTAACTGCCCAGTTTGTAAATAAATTCTTGCTATAGCATCACTGAGAAACCTATTTGAACATCACTGGATGATACTCAATGCAGGAAACTTGCTTCATTGTGACACAAATGGGTTATTTTTCTTTATTTTGATCCACAACTTCCCTAACACCCCTAACCACAACTTCTCCTCATTGGTCCCAGTTTTGCCTTCTAAAGCTATTTAGGGTACATTCAATCTCTTTTTCACAGACATGGTAAGTAGTCGCATAGAACACTCAATGTTAGAGCATAAAGAAATCTTAGAGATCATCTAATCCAGCAGCATCACATGCAAATGAAAATGGGGCCCATCAATTTGTACATAAAGATGGCTGTAGGTTACACATTGACTTAGCTTTAAAATGTAATATTATCTATGTTTTATTGTATTTTATTTATTTTGTTAAATATTTCTCAATTAGATTTTAATCTGGTTTTGGGCTATATGGTGTATTCAATACCTCTGATCTAATCTAATCTCCTAATTCTGAAGATGAAGAAATGGAGGCCCAGAGAATTGATGTGACTTGTTATCTGGCCAATGCCATCTTCAGGCCATGCTCCTATGCTACAGATTCCACCTAACAGTCCTGAGTTGGTTTCTAATTAGTGATCCCTTATCATTCTGGTTTTTCCTAGGCATACACACATACACATGCACACATGCATATATATGTATGTACATATGTAGATATATGTGTATACACACACTATGTTTTATACTATTAAAATACAAGCTGTTAAGGGCAGAAATTGATTTGCTTTTTCTATTTGTGTCTCCATAATAGTATAAACAAGACAGATACAGGATAATTTGGAGATAAGCACAGAGAGGATGCACTAGTACTGGCAGGGGTGGGAAGGCAGGTAAAATCATTGTATTAGGTGAGATTCAAGCTGAAAATGGAGGCAGATACGTAGGGAGAGAGTTCCAGTTCCAGTAAAAATGTTGGGAGTGTAATGCTGGTGGAACAACAAAGCTAGGGGTACTAGATCACAGAGTACTTGGGGGGGTGGTGAGTAAGGTATAAGAGTATTAGAAAGGTGTTGGGAGGTAGGGGTGCAGGTTATGAAGGGCTTTGAATGCCAGACAAAGGGTTATATATTTGTTTCTGGAGCCGATAGGAGGTCACTGAATTGGGGGTGGTGATGTTATATGTTCAGACCTGTGCTTTTAGAAGATCAATTTGACAGCTGAGTGTAGGATGGACTGGAATAGGGAGGAGACTTGAGGCTGGGAGGCTAACCAGAAGGCTACCACAACGGTCTGGGAGTATGATGGTGGTAGTGTCGGAGAAGAGCAGGGGGCTGAAATGAAAGATGTTGTGAAGGTGAAACCAACAGGACTTGGCAACAGATTTGATATGAGAGGGGGAAGAGATAATGAGGAGGCAAGGATGACACAGTTGCAGTAAGTAGATGGTAAAACTCAACAGTGATGGGGAAATTAAGAAGAGGGGCGAAGGGGCGGAGGGGGTTTGAGGAGAAAGATCAGCTTTGGACACAACGAGTTTAAGATGTTGATGGGACATGTGGTTCAAGATGTCTAACAGGCAGTTGGAGATGCGAGACTGGAGGTCGGGAAAGGTGAGAACTGGATAAACAGATCTGAGAATCATCTGCATAGAGGTGATAATTGAATCCATGGGAGCTGATGAGATCACTAAGAGAAGCAGTATAAAGGGAGAAAAGAGGGCTCAGGACAGAGCCTTGGTGGACATCACAGTGTAACCTGGATGAAGGTGCAGCAAATGAGAGGTAGAAAGAGCAGTCAGATAGGCAGGATGAGAACCAGGAGAGAAAGCAGTGTTAGGAAAACCTAAAGAGAAGAGAGTATCAAGGAGAAGGAGGTCATCAACATCCCATTCATGCTAAGTAACTTTGTTTGAATTTCTTCTTATAAGAGTACCATATTTAGAGATTAAGGGGACCATAGAGGTTAAGTTAAACCTCTTTATTTTATAGCTGAATATTAAACTATTAACAATAAAAGCAACTGACATTTATGTGGCATTTGAAGGTATACAAAGCACTAGAGCTATGTGTCCTTTTGTATTAATGATATCTACTCATATTTATGTTCTACTTTAGGGTTATAAAGCACTTTATATATTATTTAATTTGATTTTCACATTGAACCTTGTGAGATAGGTAGGCAGTAAAAGTATTTTTATTCCCAGTTTACAGATAAGGAAAACAAGCTGAGACTGAAGTTAAGTGACTTATAAAAAGCAGAGGTTAGACTCACATCCATGTCTTGTGACTCCTAGCCAGGACTAGGACTCAGAGCTGGAGCCTTAAACTCTTGTTTCTTAAGTGCTCTTCCTTCCTTTGCTCTTTCTAAGCCAATGGGCTGAAGAACTAACCTGCTGGTAATTACAGAGGCCCAGATGAGGACAAGCTCCAAACAAGTGTGTATGTGACTTGATCTAATTTGAAATCAGTGAACAACTTGATGGTAATTACCAGAGAAAGAGATGGTGATATGGCCACAGCCAAATGAGAATTGCAACACCCACCAGGTGTTAACTGCAGCAGCCTTTTACATGAGCAAATGAATCACTGCCATATATGATCAGAGAAAAGACAGGTACATTTCAGTTGTCAGAGGGCAACATTAAGCTGTAATTTAAAACTAAGACAATAGTAAAACCACATGTCTCTCCTTTATGTGATTAGAGAAAATGACCAATCAGCTCAGCTTTGGAATTTATGTCCTCCTGCAGGCTGTCATGATTGGTGGGTGAGTGAGCGAGGGCACATTCACCTAGCCTCTCTATCTAACCAGCCCCAGGCCATCAGGGCAGACCATGCTTCATACCCCATCCCCTGCCCATCTTGGCATCTTCTCCATGTGAGTATTCCTTCACACTCCCCAAATTTTCTGCCCCTTGCTCTGGGTTCAGTAACTAAAGCAATACTACCATTGTTCCTGGATCAACTGACTGCTTTATGGATCAATTCATCATTCCAGTGACTCATCAAACTCCTCCTTCCCAGGCTACCATTCCCATACATATGCTCTCTCCCCCATTTGAGTGTAAGTTCACTGAGGAGAGGGACAGTCTCACTTTTTTGTTTGTATCTTCAGTGCTAAGCATAATACTTATCACACAGTAAACCCTTGAGAAATACTTCTTCATCCATTCATTTTGTACATGATGAACTTCCTAAAACTGTCCCCACTGTCTTATCTCTATGACTTTAGTTTTCTTATCTGTAAAAAGGAAATGATTAGACTACACTTTTAGCTCTGGCATTCTGGCATTCCTCATCAGCATCTAGTGTCCTAAGATTCAATGAAAACAAATCGTCTTAGGTAGGCACCCAAAAGACTATCTTGCTTATCCAGTCTTTTCCTTCAGTGCTCCAGTTAGGTTGTCCTGCTCATTCTGAAATCTGAATAGGAAGGCAGATCATCTGGCAGTACAAATTGAGCGTGCATGACAACTTTCTGCGCTTACAGTCTGAGGGGCGAAGGGGTAGGGGAGTAAGAAGGATAATGCATCATGTAAAGTTAAAGCTGGAAAAATAAAGTGAAAACTTTTTTTTATGAGAGCCTAAGATCTCAGGGAAGGAGCCTAAGTTTGCAGAAAAGGGAGATGAAGAACATGGTCAGAGGGTAGGTGGCATCATGGTGAGGAGACAGTTGGGAAGTCAAAGCCCATTCTAAACCTATGTTCCTGCCCTATCTGGAATTTTTTCTCTTCCAACTATGTTAGTTCTATATGTATTTCAAGGCCCAGCTTAAATTATAATTTTTTTTCTTTCCTGATGACCTCAGCTAACAATAACCTCTCCACCATTGACTACATATATTATCCGCTACCTGGATTTCCTATTTTAGTGCTGATTATATGCAACGTAGTATCTTATTGATGGCATACTATTCTGCAAATTCTCTTTCCTGGGTATTGGTCTTGTTTCCCCAGTTAAGAGTGGGTGTGCCTTGAGGGTGGTACGCTGCTTTCTACTTCTCTTGCCTCCCTAAAATTTGACATCTGAGGACCTGATCTAGGATCTCCTAGTTACTACCTGTATAGTCTTGAAGAGATCATAGCCTCTCTAGGTTTAGTCTCCTATTCTGTAAATTGTGGGGGATGGCCAGAAAATTACTTCTAGCTCTAAATCTCTGAACACAAGATTACATATTGCTTATCACAGAGTTTAGCACATTTTATTATTCAGATTTATATGATGCTTTTATAGCTTCCAAAGCGCTCTCCAGTTATAAAGTATAAATATCACTCTCCCTATTTCACAGATGATGAAACTGAGACTGAGATAGGTGAAGTGGTAGATTACAAGAGAGTTTCTAGGAATAAAAAGAGTAATGAGTTGCTGTACTCTGCTTTGTTTGGAGCACATAAAGTCTAATATGCTCAGTTTTGGGACATCATATTTTAGGAAGGGCACTGATAAGCTTGAGAGTATCCAGAGGAATTATATTTTAAAAGAATTGAGGGATTCTGGGAGGTGCAGGTGAGGAAGGTGTATATTTCAGGCATGAAGGCCTATACCTATGGAGATAAGAGATACTCCCTAAGGAACAGAGAAGGAGGGTCTGACTGGATTGAGGAATGTGGGAAGGGGAATAATGAGGTAGCAAAGACAAGCTGGATGTAGACTGTGAAGGTCTTTCGAAGTCAAAGAGAAGTTTGTGTTTTATTCTAGAGGCCAAAGAGAACCACTGAAGTTTGTTGAGTAGAGAAGTGACCTGGTTTTTTTATATACTTATGAGAAATCACTATGGAAGCTGTTAGAATAGAGAATGCAAGAGTTGGAAAAAACCAGAAACACCATGCAGTCTAGCAGTTTTATATTACAAATAAAATTTGGACTAGATAGGTGTTATGGGAATCTGAAGATCTTCCCCACCCCTAGGCCCTTTGATAGGCTTAAGTGGCTCTGAGAACCTTCCCTGATTTGAAAGTATAGTCTGCCTCCTAATAGGCTGAATGTGGTCACATGGAGCCTGTAGCAGAAGGCTTGTTCTTCAGGAATGCCCACACCTTATTACTTTGTGATGGGGCAGTGGGTCAAGAGGGCTGTGACATTCTCTGACCCACGAGAAGGCTATATATACCCTGATGAGAGTTTTTGCTTTTGGGTTCACTTTGAGAAGAGTTGTGTGATTTGGCCAGATGAGACTCTGGGAAGTCATTGAGGCCCCTCTTCCCCCCGCCTCTGAAAAACCCAGATGTTTGTGCTTCCCTCTTTGGTAACTGACTAGGTATGGATGTAATGGTCAGAGGGCTGGAAGCCCTGTCTGCTGATCTGTTTCTCTGTCTGCTTGTAACTTGTTTGTATTCTCTGAAGTTCAGGGTGCTGACTTTTCCCCCTGAACTAAGTAAATGATATGTGTTTGAGTGAATAAAGTAAGACTGTTAACCCATTTTGAGTTGCTTTCCTTTAGAAAAGCAGATCTAAGAACCTGTGCTAGCAGCCATCCTGGGTATATACTAGAGTGCTTGCTGATACAATAGGGAAAGTACCAAGGACAAATAATTTTTTCAGCCCTCCCAGGCAACTTTCTAAGACTGTAAGTTATAGGCCAGGTGCTAATATATATTAGTAGGAGTTTCTACTCAGGGAGATGCCCCTACCAAAAATGAAAAACAAACAAAACTCCCCCACCCTCCTGGCTTACCTACTGTATAAAGTTTGATATGAAGAAGAAAGATATGCAGAAGGGCTTTGAAAAGTATTAAGTCCTATGTAAGTTTTATTTTTAGCCACTCATTGAACAGAAAACTAGAGGAGACCTTAGACTCCATTCAGTTTTACGGCCAAGAAAGCTGAGGCCCAGAGAGGTTAAGTGATTTGTCCAAAGATACACAGCTATTAAGCAGCAAAGTGAGGTCCTCTGACTTTGAATTCAGAGGTCTTCCAATTGTACATGCCTCTTCTACAAAAGGATCTGAACTTTGCATTTGTATTAAAATGGCTTTCCAGCAAAGCTCCAGAGGTGACTTTACATTATTCTTGCCAAAAGTTCCACTCTGGGAAAGCTTCTGCCTGTTGTAGGTCAAACAGGACAGACTAGGAGATAGAGTTGGTCCCTGGACAGCTGGCTGTTAATCCCTACTGCAAATAAGGAGATGGCTGTATGTATACAGATTCTCTTCAGATCTTTCATAAAGAAGTTGTGTTATGATTTTTGGTAAGAAGTGAAGGGCAGATTGGGGTAGGAAGGGGAGGGGAGAAGAGATGGTTAGACAAGCAGAAGAATGGGAAGGGGAGGGAATGAACCATTATGTAGCATGTAATATGTGCCAGTACCACACTAAGTGCTTTTTACAAATATTATTTCATCTGATCTTTACAACAATCCCGTAAGGTAGATGCTATTATTGACTCCATCCTACATTTGAGGGAACTGAGGCAGAGATTAAATGACTTGCCCAGGGTTACATAGTTTAGCAAGTATCTGAGGCTAAATTTGAACTCAGCTCTTTCTCACTTTGGGCTTAGAGCTCTATACACTGCGACACCGGCTGTCTCACAAGAGACAAAAAAGAAGGAAAGTGGAGTTTAACTGGAAGAACTTGCAAAGATCAGATGGGCCTTAGCCTCTGTCACTACTGCAGGCCCTATCATACAACTGACCTGAACATCTGGGTAAAGAACACTATTCTTGGAGTCAGATATTCTGGTTCTGACACTGGCCAGCTATCAAATCATTTAAAATTTCTGAGCCTTGTTTGTAAAATAGGGTTTGTGCTACCTGTCTCAGTTTACAAATCTTAACATTCCTACAGAAATGTTTGTGAATATTATTACTGTAGTGGTAGCTATTGCTGTTAGCAAATGCTGCAGCATCACACTGTACTCTCAGGCAGCAGGTCCCGATTTGGCCCTTAGACTGGAGTTTTTATTATTTTCATCCTTCCCTATCAACATCCTTCTTAAAATATGATCATAGTACTACCATAATTCACTTAATTCTCTTGATGACATATGATCAGGACAGAGAACAGTGAGACTGTTCTCTTCCTTTCTGAGAGTCAGGAACAGTAAGAGATGTCATTCCCAACGTAAAGTCTGAGAATCTAAGAGAAAAGGCAATACATCACAGAAATGTCTTTCACACTGCCAGACCTCTTTCTCTCAAACCTCCTCTTCTTCTTGGTGAATCTCTATTTTTAGCCTGCCATCAGCTGCCTCTGCCTAACATCTTTCCTATTGACTCTGCTGTCTTGGACAAGCCGACCTCACAGTCACTCAGCTGAAGCTGTGGGCCCTGAACATTAAGCAGCTGAACTTGGTCTGGAACTGGAAATCACACTAGGTTTGTCACAGTGTCTTCAGGTACTTTCTGAGGCCTGAAGAGACAGACTCAGGCTAGAGAACTCTTCCAGGGCCAATGCAACCTAGGGAAGATGTGATTCTAGGAGGAAAATCCTGGCGTCTTTCTTTACAGGAAGGGATTCTTTTAAGCCTTAGAAATAGGGCAGGGATGGTTGGTGGAGGCAGGGATAGAAACTACTAACTAGGACTAAGGCATAGGTCTGGCAGGAAGGTTCTGGCATCAGCAAGAGCATAATAGCTATCTTTAAGTATTTGTAGGATTGTCATATGGAATAATAGGGATTAGACATGCCGTACTTGACCTTAGAGGGCAGAATAGGAACAAGGGGTGAAAACTGAAGAATGGCAGATTTTGGCTCAATGGAAGGAAAAACTTACTAATCATTAATACTGCCCCAAAGTAGAACAGTCTATTTCATTAGGCAGTGACCTTCTCACATCCAGAAGGCTTCAAATGAAGTCTATATGACCAGTTGTGGATATCACGGAGGGGATTCAGGTAAAGATTAGACTAGGTGATCATGGAGGTTCTTTCTCATTCTGAGATTATGGAATCAAACAGAACTAGATAGAATCTAGGAAGGTAGGACCAGCCCTCTGGATCAGGTTGAGCTCCTATGACAGGCAAGTTATAAACCAAATCCAAAGAGGATTAGGAGGGTTTAAGAGCTGACTGCTGGAGTTTGGGAAGTGAGAAGTACAAGCAGAGGGCAATTAGAAAAGGAAATCATTTTCCAGTTCTAAGATGTTAGACAACTCATTTAGTTTCTTCCATCCTTTCTTTTTCATTTTGGAAACTGGGATACTAATACTGGAAATGACCAACCTCTTAGGGTCACTGTGAGAACCAAATGAAATAAATAGATATAAAATACTTTGTGATTACAAAGCACTAGAGAATATAAGAGATCACTAAAAGTGGTGAGCAAGAGGTCCCAAGATAAGCTCTGACCATAGAAGAGAGGATGGTGGTGCTCTCTGTTCTTTGACACATATTATTGCCATGTGTGGGCTAGGTTTGGTTTCTAGGTGTTCAACAAGATTTGGGAGGTTCTATTTATATACAAGATGCAAGGCTGGAAAGGACATTAGAGACCATTTAGTTCAAACCCTTCATTTTAATGAGAAGAGAACTGAGTGGTTTAATTAAATAAAATAAATATTTATTAAATACTATGTGTAAGGCACTGTGCTAGGTGCTGGAGTTATGAAAATAAAAGTGAAATAGTAAGTCCCCTCAAGGTGCATGAGTTCTGATGGGGGATACGAATGATGCATGAGGAAAACACAAGAAGGAAGAGAGTGATTTGCCTTAAGTCACATTCCTAGGTATAACAACATTAACAACAGCAACACCATTATAGGAAAAGAAAGTGGGCCTATCAAGTATTGAGAGAGAAGGATAATTAATGGATAGGCCAAGTTCTACATTGATATCCATGGAATATTAAAAGTCAGAGGAAACTTTTCAGATCCATCATGGTTCTTAACCTAGAGTCTCTGAAAATGTTTTATTTTTGTTTGTTTAATATTTTGATAGCTATATGTCAATAATTCTGGTTTCTGTTGCATTCCCATGTATTTATTTTCTTACATTGAAAAACATCATTTTGAGAATGGGTCCATCAGCTCAATTGTATTGCCAAAGGTGCCCAGGATGCAAAAAGTTAAGGAAGCTCTGTTCTATATGAAGGATTTAAGGAAGGACTTGGATCAGAACTATGAAAAATGAAAAAGTATAGATGGGTTGTAGTCTGTACAATGAGAATGTTCACCTCAGTGAGATCATAGACTAGTTGAAGTGTTGACAATAGAAACTCACATTTCTAAGTGTAAATGTGAGGTTCCATCCTCAGTCATTTAATATAATTCCAAGGTGTTAAATGTCAGGGTGGTCATATATGGTGAAGTTTCAGAAGTGTAAGCAAGCTAGTTTTTACCTTGAGATCTCTTTACTAAATGTGAACCCCTCTTTAAGTAGGTTAAAAAGGGAACATCATGACTGGCTAATAACACAAGCCAACCATACCCCTGAGACTTTAAACAGTAGATAAATTTGAGGAGTGACTTATCTATCTCAGCATTGTTACTTCTTCTTGAGGAGACAGACTCTTGTATCTTCTTCTTGAGGAGACAGACTCTTTGCCTATATCACAAACTCTGTGTGTGTGTGTATGTGTGTGTGTGAGAGAGAGAGAGAGAGAGACAGAGAGAGACAGAGACAGAGAGAGAGGAGAGGGGGAGAGGGAGAGAGAGAGAGAGAGAGAGAGAGAGAGAGAGAGAGAGAGAGAGAGAGAGAGAGAGAGAGAGAGAGAGATCCCAGAGGAAATGCTACACTCCCTCCCTTTCCCACAAATGACCATGTTATTGAGGGGACTAGACTAGTAATAGACACTACATCCAGAGGACACAATGAGAATCCAGGACCAAACAGATGCAAAAAGGAAAAAAGAAAAAAAAACACACGAGAGGAAGAAGCCTCAAGGCTCTTGATCCCTAGCATTAGAGAAGAATCCTGGCTGTGGATTCAAGAAAGGACTGGTTTACCTTCTGGCCACATGAGGTCTCAACACTCCCATTCTACCATGCACCTGTGTGTACTTGTATCCTCCAGGTACATGGATGTTTTGTACCAATTATAATTACTATATCACTTATATGTCAAACCCTTTAAATCCCTTTTTAAAAAAGGGTAATTGAAGCCTGATGGCTTAAGGGAAAGCAAAATGGTAAGGCCTCATGAATGACAGTAACAGAAACCCCATCTTCTTAGGGTTACCCTTAGAACCATAATGATAGTAGTAGTCAGCCGCCTGCTTACTAGGAGTACAGATGGAGTGAATGACCTCAGAGGAGATGTCGTTAGGAACTTACAAAGGATATATATGTATGTGTATGTGTATGTGTATGTGTATGTGTATGCATATGTGTATGTGTACATGTATATGTATATATTTTACACGACACTCCTGTGAGATTGTTATGTAAGTATTATGCTCCCATTTTACAGATAATGAACCTGGGACTGAGATAAGTTCAGTAGCTTGGAGCAGGATACATGGCTAGCAGAATCAAGATTCAAAACCAGGAACCATGACACTAAAGGCAGTGTTCCTTCTAGGAGTCACATTTTCTCTGAGTTGGGGCTGGGGCAGGGTCCTTCCTTTACTAACCGTTTTTCTATTTCTCTGGAATTGCTGACTCCTAATTCATACTTCAGTGCAAGAATGTTTATGCAGGCAAATCTCATATTGTGAGGGTGCCCAAGGGAAAGGATTAAAGCCTCTTATTTCGGAGCATTAAACTAGGGCACAGATGATGTTTCTCTTCCCTTGTTCTCTTCCTGTTTAATATTAGCTAGTTATAGACTCCACTTTGTCCGCATAAAATTCCTCCTGAAAATCACTGCCATGTTTATGCTACAGAACAAGAGACAGTTTTGTAAAAATATCCTGCTCTAAAGAGATAATGAACTCAAGAAAGATGCTGGTCTTGATCCCTTTTCTCTAGGTAGAGAAGAATTAGGCTTTTCCTGGGTCATTCTTCTTTGTTTCTTCAAGTTCAGGAATTATACCAGAGAACAGGATTTGAAGAGAAGTCATTCTGTGGATCTCACATGCTTAGGATCAGAAGAGCTCACAGAGGCCCAGTTCAAACCCTTGCTTGAAGTGGGAACCTCTTCTTGGTCTGTATTGTCAGGTATGTTTACAAACAGGCTACGAAGAAAGACCCCTAGTGAAAAACTCATTAAATAATAATAACAATGAATATTTATATAGCATTTTAAGGCTAGTGAAGCTTGTTTCTTGGAACAATCTCATGATGTAGGTAGTAACATGCCTCCATTTTATATTTGAGTAATATGAGACACAAAAATTAAATGAGTTGTCCAAAGTCACACAGCTACTAAATGTCAGGGCTTGAACCTCATGCCTTCTGATTACCAGCCTGATGTTCTTTCAATGACAGCACAGGCAACAAGAATTCCCTTGAGCACTGGCCTGATTCTCTAAAGCTTTTCCCCATTTACCTGACTTGGTCTGATTCCAAGATTTTCCCACCTCTGAGTGGGAATCAGGCTCTGGCCAGTTTCTTCACATTTGTGATGTAAAGACACGAGTCTTTTGGCAATCATTCTAGAAACCATAGTATTATGGAATACCAGGAAGAGGAGAATGGCAGAAAGCTTACCTGTATGTCACTGGTCATCTTCTTTGTCAGAATTTCTCATTCAATACAGCAAATATTTATTGAGAGCTTACTATGTGATATAAACAAGATCATGTCTGCCTGAACGAGGTTCACCATCTAGTAAAGGTGATAAGATAAAATGTCATGAGAGATCCTCTGTATCCCGGCATAGAGGTCATATTGGGTGCTTGAACGCTATGCCAGGAGAACTCAAAAGTTTAGGCAGGTTTGAGAAAGTTTTTTGGTTTTGCTTTTTTTTTTTTGGAGGGGGGGAAGGCAGGGCAAATGGGGTTAAGTGACTTGCCCAAGGTCACATGGCTAGTGGAAAATTTTTTAAAGATTCAGAAGCACACTTCATCACTGAGGACCCACCTAGCAAAGAACATGGAAGCTGAAACGCCAGATGGCCACCAGGGGACATTTTGGCCATAGCTATAGAAGATGAATTGACTAAGATATGGAGGGGGTTCTCATCAGCATGAAAGAAGGGAGTACTAATAGAACCTCAAATGTTGGTGGTAAAAGGGACCTAAGAGATCATCGAGTCCAACCTCCTCATTTTACAGATGAGGAAACTGAGGCCCAGAGAGATCAGTGAACCCCCTACCCCAAACAGACAGCGTGTCCCCACACTTCTGTGGTTTTGTGCAGGCAGGTCCTTTTGTCTGGAATGTTCTTGTTCTTGTCTTTGCTTTCCTCAATCCTGATCATCCCATTAAAGCAAAAAAATCACACGACACCTTCTCCATACGACCTTTCCTAATTCTCTAGGTCTTTAACAACTTTCTTCTTCAAACCTCTTGCAACATTTCATTTTGTAACTCTGATGTCATATAGGCAGCTACGTGGCTGAGTATGTAGAGTGTTGGACTGGGAATCAGGAAGACTTGACTTCAAATCCAGCCTCAGACACTTACTCAGACATCGTGGGAGAAGGGAATGGCAAACCATTCCAGTATCTTTGTCATGAAAATCCATGGGGTCATGAAGAGTTGGATCCTACCATAAGGCTGAACAACAACAAAAATTGTTCAATACAGTGATCTGGGGTGGGGTTTTAACCCCTTCCCAACCCCAATAGAAAATAAGCTCCCTGAAGTCAGGGACTACCTTATCTAAACTTCATTATCTCCCCCAGCACTCAGAATACTGCTCTGAATTCAATAGTATCTTACTAAATGTTTTTCATTATAATAGATTATTCAAAGTTACAGAGGAAGAAGTAGCAGTGCCAGGACTTGAACTCGGGGCTCCTTGAGGCCTTGGCAGTGTTCTTTTTGTAACATCATGCTAACCTGAAGAGAGAAGGATAAAAACGACAAGGGAAATACAAATTGCCATGCTAATTCAGAGGAGGGAAAGAGCATTTCCAACTCCTGGAAGGATGAGGGGAAACTTCCCTAGAGTAGGTGATATGAATGGAAGCTTAAAGGATGGGCAGGATTTCAATGGGCAGTAATGGTGGGGACACCTTGAGACTGGGGCAAAGGTGAGAAGCTAGGGAATGTATTCAAGGGAGTGTCCACAGTCTAGTCTGGCTAAAGTAAAGAATATGGTAGAGTAGGACATCTAGGTGGTGCAGTAGGTAGAGCACCAGGTCAGGAGTCTGAAAGACCTGAGTTCAAATCCAACCCTAGACACTTACAGACACATAGTCTGGCCTCTCTGACCCTGGGCAAGTTACTTAACCCCTGTTTGCCTGAGTTTCCTCATCTGTAAAGTGAGCTGGAGAAGGAAATGGCAAATCACTCCAGTATCTTTGCCAAAGGGGTATACAAAGAATCAGACAAGACTAAAACTACTGAACAACAAAAGGGGAGCATTGTTTCCCACTCAATTCAATGACTTTGGTTCTACTCTCCATCCACAGACTATATGTGCTCTCCTTGAGGTTCCACAGAGCTCTGGGACCTGCAGGCCCTATAGAAGATAGTGTGTTGGTAGGAGTCAGGAGACCTGAATTTGAATCCTACCTCCCATGCCTATTAGTATCACTTCTCTGAGCCTCAGTTTCCTGAAATGTCAAATGGGAGTAATTGTATTTGAGAAATCTACTACCTACAGTTGTTGTAAGCAAAGCTTTTTTTAATAAACTATCAAGGCTACAAACTTGGGACATGACAATCATGCTATTTATAGTACATCTTGCAACCTACTCCATGTGTTAGCTATGGCCATGCCCCTTTAGTGCAGCTGCAGGGAATGCCAAAAAAGGGCAGAGAACCTTTTCAAACAGGCCCCTTGTGTGAAGGAACTGAGGCTTCATTGTCCATAATTACACACTAGGTCTTAAAGCAGGCACAGTACGCCTGCAAACAAAGTTCCCCTTTAAGGGCTTTGCTAATACAGCCTGAGGCTGGGGTGAGAAGACAGCAAGAGCCAGGGAACAAGCCAGTTTCTCTCCCTGCCTTCAATTCTGATCTTCAGCCCCATTAATGATAACGGTACTAACATTCAAACTTTTTTTTCCCACATCGTTCAGGCTATCCCTTGTGTCTGAGATGCCCTTCCTTCACTGTTTGTCTACTACTGAATTCCTATCCATCCTCTGAAGCCCACTCATTTATTTCCTTCTCTAGGAAACCATTCCTGATCCCCTCAGTTGACTCCACAAATAATACTAAACAGCCCGATAATGATAGCCATAATAATAGTTAATAAGTGTATAATGCTTTAAAGTTTGCTACGGAGTTTAAAGTTACTACATGAATGATCTCATCTGAGTCTGCAAACTGAGGCAGGGGAAACTAAGTTTCAAAGGGCAACTTTCTTGTAATGTCAGAGATAGGATTTGATCCCAGGTTTCTCCTGCCTCTCCTTCCACTATACTATGATGCCTCTCACAAAGCAGTGGGCTTGCACCTCTTTAATACTCTCATCATGTTACACTCTGCATTATAGGTATCTGTGTTGGTATCTCTTATATGACTCTTATATGACTACAAGCTCTACGACGGCAGGCACTTTCTCTTATCTAAATTTGCTATTTTCTCTGTCTCCAGAGAACCGTGTCCTATAGTGGGTACTCAATAATAACAACAAAAATTCACTCAATACAGAACACTTCTTAGAGCTAGGAGAGACCTCAGAGACTACCTATTACAAACCATATTTCAACAAAACCCTCTTTACCCTCTAGCTGAAAAGTGGCCATTCAACCTTTGCTTGAAGACTTTCAAGGAGATATGAAGTCTAATTTACTTGTACTCCTAGCAAACAATAATTTTATATATTTATATATAAATTTTATGTATTTATACTTTTTATTTGGACTGGACTGATTTGATTTATATAGGCAACTCCCACTATAAATGCAGATAAGTACTTCCTCTGAAACCTAGAGAGTTTGAGTTTCCTGGGCACAGAAGTAACTCTAAATGACTTACTTTCTCAGGATCATGTAGCCAGGAACAGATGTCAGAATCCGGCTTTAACTCCCATCTTCCTGACTTTGAGGCCTGTTCGCTATCTTCTATGTCACACAATCTCTTATTATTAACAAAACTCTACCACCACAGTTGCTGATCAGAAATGAAGAGGATATGTAAATGTTCTTGGAGAACACAAGAAACAGGTTAAAAAATGCACAGAAATACTTTTGAAACCAATGGCCACATTTAACAAGCCCGACAAGTATATGCCATTGAATTTTTTGAATGCAAATGAAAGTGATCATTTTTGGATGGAGTTTATAAAACAGTGAAGATCCTAGATTGGAATCAAAAGGTGTTCCATAGATGAAATCCACGTGAACTCAACCAAACATATATCAACAAGGAAGCATTGAACAAATGGCTGAATCAAGCACATTTGTTTATAGAAACAAAGAAGTTTATGATAGAGATTTAGGATCAGGTCACTGCCATCAAAAATCATAGAAAAGTTATCCTTAAGGAGCCTGGACTTACAGATCAGTGTGCATTATACAATAAAGTGGTGGAAGCTAAAAAAATATTAATGCAGGTTGCAAAGTTTTAGTTATCTAGTGGCTATCTGGAAAGACAGGATCAGTTGGCAAGAGTCATACACCAGAAACTTGCAATCCTTTATAAATAAACAAATACTGGTACTAAAAATATAAACCCCAAAATACCCCTGAGAATTCAGGAAATAAACTTCACTGGAAATGGAACATCATTAGAAACAGAACTATTACCTACAAATGCCCAGACATCCCAAATGATCCATAAAAATTTACTATCCCAAGTACACAATCTCTAAACTACAAGGAACGAAAGGCTCTCCAAATACAGATGATTTCAGAGAAAAAAAATAAGACTATGTGGGTATGGGAGAATGTGAACCCATGTCATCCTATCTGCTACTCAAACTGTCTTGAAACTGTTTTCAATAAGCCTAAAATAAATGTGCTGAGATCCCAACATTCATTTTATTATAAAAGAGGTCATTTTATCTACCTGTGCAAGTTGACAGAACAGTAAATATAAAAGAATAGTAGGAGATCAATTTGTCCTCAGAATGTTTCTATATGAACATCATAAAAAAGATAAGAAGAATGAAAGTGTTTTCTATAGTGCTTTAAGATTTACAAAAGCACTTTACATACATTATTTTATGTATTCCTGAAGTTTCCAGGAAAAGAATTATCATTCTCATTGGACAGGTAAAGAAACTGAGCCCATGGAATATAAAGGGACATGGGAAGAATATTACAGAGGTAATTCTGGAATGGCACTGTATGATTCATTGCCATTATTTCTATATCACTTTGAGGTTTAACAAAAAGCTTTGCTCCCCACAAGATTAAGAGTACAAAGATTATCCTCCAATTTACAGACAGGGGAATTGAATCTCAGAAATGGGAAGCTATTTGTCTAAATCCACAAGGTGTCAGGGTTGGAGATGAGAGTTCCAAATCAAGTCTTTTGGCTCCAAGATCAGAGCTCAATGGATCAATAAAATCCCTAACAAGTAGTGTTGGCCAGGGAAATTTGACATCAACAGTAAACACAGAAATGGACAGTTAAGCGTAACCTATTTGCATTCAGCCCATGTGATAATACTAGGATTTGATGCTTCTTTATAAATGATCCTTGCGATTTCAGAAAATCAACTAGGGCTGGTAAGAGTTTTAAATTGCGTAGCAACCCAACTTCCTCAAAGTAGGCAATTAGGAAACAAAATTCACAGAACTAATTATCAGAGTGGAACCATAATGCTGTAAATGGAACACAGAGGGCTTCAAAGTACGTCTCAGTGTGTGTGACTATTGACAATCCCTAAAAGAATCCCACCAGGGATCTGTCCTATGGTCTTTCAAGCAAGATTGAAGAGTCCACCATGTACTTTCAGTACTGGGTAAGTTTCCGTCTGGAGATACAGAATTCAAGATTTCCTGACAATTCTGGGTTCTAAATTTAGGTAAGGATATGAACAAACTGTGATGCACATGGAGGTAACGAAGATGGGAATGCTAGAAATCAGACCCAATGAGGATTTGTTGAATGAAGTGAGAGTATTTAGCCTTAAGAGGAAAAAAAAAAGATTTGCAGATGGAGGGAAGGGGAAAGGAAGAGATGAGAGCTGTCAAGTATCTGGAGAGCTGTGACACAGAAAAGCAGATTTATTTTGTGAGGCACCAGAGGATAAAACTGAGACTGATGGGCAGAAGCCACAGGAAGGTAGATTTTGGCTAAGGTTGAGAAAGAACTTTAACAACTGGATTCTTCAACATGAAGTATGTAGCCTTAAAAAGCAATGAATTCTCCATCACTGGAGTTTCCAGTAAAGGCTATATACAACCACTTCTCAGAGAAGCAGCAGAGAGGATATACATCTTAGGTAGAGTTTAGGATAGAGTTTTCAGATAGAGGAGGGTCTAGTTAACTCTAAAATTCTGTGATTCTGTAATCCTTTTAGAAAAATAAGATACAGTTCTTTCCTTTGAAATTTCAATTTGGGTGGGTTGGTGATGACAGCTTGGGGGTGATTGGCGAATAGATCAGTTTTTGTAAATTTCAAGGACCTAACACAATGCTTTACGTTCTCCAGAAATATTTGTTGAGTATTCCCCTATGAAAAGTCATTTATCTAAACTGATTCCCTCATCTTTACTTGTAAGCTGCACAGGGCTCAATTTGGAGACCAAAAGGCCTCAAAGGTAAGTAAATCTTTATTAGATGAGGGTAAATCACAGTTAAGTAGGATCTCACCCCTACTTAACCAGGAAAAGTATTGTTTTTAAATTTTCAGGCCAGACTTTCAATAATGTTCTTAATTACTTCTCTTTATACTAACAGTACTTAATTACTTGCTTCGTTGACATCAGGCTCCTTCTCCTTTACATTTACTTTTCCTGACACTTAGAAGCAAGGACAACAAGGGACTCCACCACTCCCCACCCCCCCACCCCCCGGGCCCCATCCTATACCTGCAACCATATACTCAAATACTTGGATGCCTCATTAAATCTTAGAGGTGAGCCTGGACTCTCAATGGCTATGCCAATCAAAGGAGCTCTGTAAGTTCGGAGCAGACTAGAAAGGTTTGGAGTACAGGTAATGGAGCATGTTTCTGTCATGTGAACACCAGTCTAGCTAAATATTAAGAGGCTTATCATAAGACCAATCATCAAGTAATGCATCTTTTTGAATACAACTTTACAAATCATGTAATGGTTTTGATCTGTACTGGTAGAAGAAGTATAATAAATCACAAATATTTCAAAATGCCAAAGTAAAGAAACGTAGGCCAAACGAAAACAAAACCTTTAACCAGAACTCTGCTTTAGTCTGAAGACTGCAGTGGGTGTCAAGAATAAATACAGCAAAAGTCAGGAATATAGGAAAGAACAGAATCTTGATGCCCCCTGAATTAGGTCTTCATCTGGTTTGGTGGTTTGAAGACTATTAGAAGCACTAATTGTAAGTAAGTACAAAACCAATATGCCAGTGTCAACCAAACTATATTAGTCCATCCATAGGCTGTAATTTCCCCTCATATCTGATTTACTAAGCTAAGCCTATTTTCTAGTACACAAGTAAACATATATAATTATATGTGTATATATATATATACACACACATACACACACATATATATGTACCTCTATACCTCTCTCTATACCTTTCATATATACATTCCTTTATCATTTTAGGAGTGAGTGGCTTATATAGGAACAATATAATATAGTAAATGGTTTTAAAATTATATGCTAATATGGTTCACTTTTATTTATCAAAACTTTTTTTTGGCTACATTTCGTTTTTTGCACCAGTCATTTCCTGGCAAAACTTTTACCCATTGAACCTCCTCTTGAACAAAGAAAAAGGAGTTGTGCAAAACTGACAGTATATGCAACATTCCACACACATAGCCCCCCACTTTTCTACCAAGAAGAGGGAAGTTTTATCATGTGTTCCTGGGATGTGGCTTATGTTTTACTGAAACTGTTTCCTGGATTCTAAGCAAAGAATGATGTTTAAAGTTTTCCTAGTAGTTCAAGAAATCAATAATAGGCAGCACACTATAGTGGAAAAAGCATTGGACTGAGAATCAGAACACCTGGTTCCTAGTGTTAGTAGTTATTTGAATCGCTTCTTTCTGGGCCTCAGTTTTCTCCTTTGTAAGGGAGTTGGCCTAAAGCATGTTTAACATTCTAGAATTCTGAGAATATCCTTGACACACCCCACTGTCCTCCCCTCTTGTCTAGTCATAATTCACTTGACCCAATGCCAGAAAGTACAAATGCAAAGCAAAATGAAAAAAAAATAATTTTGGTTTTTAAAATACATTATCTAAGGACAACAGAATCCAAGTAAATTAGTTGTGGACCCAGGAACTTTCAAAGGGAGTCATGTGCTCTGAACTTCCAGAGAGCCTGTGTCAGTTGAAGTATATTTAAATTTTAAACTCCCCAATATACACATTTCCCTTGCCAATATAAATCTTCAGCAGATCTTCATTCTTAAACCAAATTTTATTCCAGCAAGGTTTGCCTTTGGAATTAATCAAGTGGCCTTGTCATATTTTAGATGAGGCAAATGTCACGTTTCAGGAGTTTAATAAAGAAGACCATACTTGAAAAAAAACCAGAAAACATGGATGGGGGGCTGGAGATGAGGGATGGGGGTAGGCTCTCAGACCACTAGCTCATTGCTATAAATCCCATAGTACCATCCTCTTCCCCTGAAGTAAAAACAAAATTGTTTCTCTCCACTGGGTAAAGAAGACTGATTCAGCATAAAATCCATGAATATACATCTTAGGTGGAGCCCAAATTTCTAGGACCAAGCCCTCGATAGTCTTCTAGGGATATGCAACAACTTGTTGTTTGTCACTAGAAATGTCCAAGGTGGGGGTGGATGACTCTCTGAAAGAGAATGAATTTCTGCTTTGGCTAGATGTAGGACTGGATGACCATTCTGGTAGCTTCCATTCCTGAGATTCCATTATTGGTTCAGTTGATCTCATTCAGTCATCCAATTCAAGCAAATCCAGAGGGTGGGGGAGAAGAGGATGGAGAGGAAAATAGTTTGGTAGTGTGTAGACAAAACAACTGGGGATTAAATGATCATTTAACTTCTCTAATGGTACTTACACTGTTGGATATAAAACATTTAATGATACAATAAATACATCAAGACAATAGGGTCTAGAATTCAGGGATGGGGAACCTTAAGCCTCAAGGCCACATTTGGCCCTCTAGGTCTTCAAGTGTGACCCTTTGACTGAATCCAAACTTCACAGAACATTCTGTTAAGTTCGGATTCAGTCAAAGAGCTGCACTTGAGGGCCTAGGGCCACATGTGGCCTCGAGGCCATGGGTTCCCCCCATCCCTGGTCTTAATTTAGGAAAGTTAGCTCCCATTTCTACAAAATAAGATAACTGGTCTTGATTATTTCTAAGATTCTGTTCAGTTTTAAAATACTATGATCTGCATTCTAATATTTTGCAATCTAAGAGCCCTTATAGCTCTAACACGGTATAACTGAAGACCCTTTCCCTTCAGATTGATAATATCAAGCAACACAAAAAGATAGCAGACCTCTGAATAATCTCTGCCAGCTTCTGAGAACTCAATTAGTAAGAAAAACTGGACTCAAGAGTCATGTAAGATGTAAAAACAAACTTCCCCTAAAATCCTGTTACAATTTCTTTAAGCAACAAACTACTTACTGTATGGATCACTTCTAATCCTATCAAAGCTCTCCAAGTATCAATTCATATATGTGTATATATGTATGTATATGTACACACATACATACGTGTATATGTGTATGTGTATATATATATATATATGAAAGTTCTTATAAAATTGTCCCATTTCCCTTTCGTTAGCAGGTGGTAAGAGTTGATCAGATCTCCTTCTTATCCCATCTGGACAATATCTTTGTTGCATTTTGAACAGGTCAGGAAATCAAAGAGAAGCCTGCTTAACATAATTGCTACGTTCTGGAAACAACCTGAGACCATGTTCCTAATGATAGTCTGACAAGGCATGAAGTGCTGAGAAGAGACAAAAACAAGCAAAAGCTAATTTTGATCTGGAGATGAGGGTGAGCCTACGAAGTGCGTTTTCTAGACATCCTTTGGAAGTATGGGGTGGGACCCAAGTTGTTTGAACTCTAGGCCTCAATTTGCTCATCTGTAAATGGAGGGGTTTGGACTAGCTGGCCTCTAAGGTTTCTTCTAGTTCTAAATCTATAATTATGTGACCTAAGTATAATGTGTAGTGGAAAGTGGACTGACATTAGGGTCAACACACATGGCTTTGAGTCTTAGCTCTGCCACTAACTGGCTATTCAACTTTGGGCAAGGAAGCTCTAGAGTTCATCTGCTCATCTATAAAATGGGAGTATTAATCCCTGTCCAGCCCTGCCTCCATCCCAGGGCTATTGTAAGAACTGAATCAAATGATACCTGTGACAGAACTTTGAAAACCTTGAGGAAATATATGTTTCAACTATGATTCTTGCTAATTTTAGGGAAGGGGGGGTGCAGAGAGCATGTTCTGTCAGAACCTGAACTGAGCACCATTGATGAATCTGCTCCCCTTGGGAAGGTGGAGGCTCATCAGACATTTGCCTTAGGCCCTAAGTGAAGGAGGGGCAAGTGGTGGTATTCTCATTTGACAGAAGAGAAAATTTAGACCTAGGGAGTTTTAAGGGACAGGCTGATTTTCACTGAGCTGCTTCATAACAGAGCTAAGAGAACAGATTAATTTATAGATCACAGAACCACTAATTCTAAATGCCAGATGCTAATTTCAGGATCTAGTGCTGGACAAGGTATTAGACGGTCAATAAACATTTATTAAGTGCCTACTATGTGTCAGGCACTGTACTAAGTGCTGAGGATACAAAAAAAAAAGGCAAAAGACAGTCCCTGCCCTCAAAGAGCTCATGATCTAATGGGGGAGACAATAAGCAAAAAAAAAAAAAAAAAGGCAAATGAGCTACATAAAGGACAAATAGGAAAGCCTAGATAATCAGGCCCAATGGCCCTGGATCTCATCTGAACAGTCATGATCTCAATGAGGAGGTCCCACAGTATTTAGGAGTTTGATGGAATTAGTGCCCACAGACAGAAGCATCAGGAAGAAGTCAATATCTTTAGCAATGGTTTTTAACCTAATATCCATGGGACTCCCAAGGAGTCCCATGAATAGATTTCAGGGGTTCTGTGAACCTGGATGGGAAAAAATATATGTCTTTATTTCTATGTAATCAGTTACTTTTGTAACCCAATGTATTTTATTTTATATATTAAAAACATGATTCAGAGAAAGGGTTCATAGGTTTTACCTGGTTGCTATAAGGGTTCATGACACAAAAAGCTTAAGAATTTCAGATTCCCTCTTCTAATTGGAAGGTGGGTAAGACATCTGGGAAAGTGGTGATTGCCGAGCACAAATCTCCCTGTTATCTGTCTTTCTTCTTATGAAGAATCAGGGGTTTGTTGAATAAAACATCTGGGTGGTGGCATCCATTAAGGAAACATGCACAATCTGAACATATTCAGATTAGACACTTTGTTGGAAGATAACCTTTAAGGTTGTGTTTTGCTCTACTGAGTCAAAGGTTACTTGATAATCAACCAGCAGTAAGCACCATGGGATCTTGTATGCTCTCTACCTTTCAGTCAATTGCATGACTGGAAAGATGTGCTTCACTGGAGAAAATCATTGACAAAAGCCTGCCTGTTCCTTTCTCATATTTTCTTAAGGATGTTTTTCTTTACACACCAATATTCTTCCAGTGATGCTTTATGGCTGTAAATCATGAGACACAAGAATTTCTTAGCAATCAAAATTGTGGGTGACTGGAAATATAATACAGAGAGATATGCCAGGTAGGCATAAGACTTAGCTTGTCTCAAGGACATTACCAATGCTAACTTGTGGATAAGAAGTGGCAGAGAAGATATCATCCAGAAATGTATGACTGGGAAAAGACATGGGTTGGTCACAGAACATGAACAAGGGGTAATAGATGGTCAGCCTGTTATAGTGCTGCTCCCAGAAAGGCCTAAACAAAGGCTTCTAGCCCACTGGAGGGAACCTCTATGGAGAATTTATGGGAGGAGATGGGTTAAAGATCAAAAGATCAGAATAGAAATATGTAGATGGGTTGTGATTGGTATTCTGGGTATGGTTTATATCATGGATCCACAGAAATGTTCAATTCAAAGACCTTTGATAGCATCTGATATTGAAAAAAAAACCACTACCCTGGAAACCTGTATGGTAATATAATTAGGAAGATTCTCAGATGGGGAATAATTGTATACAGTGTCAATTACTGGGTCATATTATTGTCAGCTAGAGGTGGCACCAAGTAGGACTGCCTTTATTCTTCCCTGCCCCAGAAACCACCATCAACATTCCTGCCAATCAATCCTTTCCCCTTTTCCCTTCTTGGCTGGACATGACTTCCAGAGAGAATCTACAGCCCCCTCCCCTATTTCTTTCCCCACCACCATCTTCAGCTGCAACTCATTAGGCTGGTAAGACATCCTGAGAGAGAGCCAGGAGGTAGTACACAGCAAGCAGGTCAAAATAAACCACCTTCCCTGAGAACCTAGTGAAGACAACCGAGTACTCAGAGCCCCAAAGCCCCAGAAATTGCAGGGCTCCAGTCTCTGATCCTGCTCCCAATATAGCCTTCAGTGTGGGGAGAAATCCTACTGGAAAATGCACCTGTCAACCTTACAACCATCAAAAGCAACTGCTGACCAGCCTCCACCAACAGGAAAGTAAGCCCCAAAGCCCTAGGAATAGCAAATGTCTCCTTACAAGTATCATTCAGGGTCAATTCTTGTGAGACTGGACCTGCCACCAGCCTCTGTATATTCTGCAGACCCTTCCTCCTAAGCAGCCACAGCTACTGAAGACCAGGAAAAGAAAGCTAATTCCACTAAAGGCCTTGGTATTGTTAAATGGTTCCAACACCACAGATAGATGTGTTTTATATCAGTGGAAATAAGATTAAAGAAGATGCATGACCCCCTGCATTGCTGCTGCATTTGAAGGACCACTGGGTCTTTCCATTTGACTTGAAGTTGAAACCTCTATTAAGTGTTATCTCATGTAAGCTCCTTGAAAACAGGGCTTGTTTTGCTTTTCTATTTGTATTTCCTGAACTTACTAGAGTGCTTTAAACATAGTAAACACTCAGTAAACACATGTTCATTAGTTCGTTCATTCATTCATTCATTCATTCATTCATTCAATGTTAAATTCCAAGGGATGTCTCTAGTGACCTGCCTGAAAATTCTGTCCTCTCCTTCGCGCTCACAGAATCTTAGACTTTGGAAAGAGCTTCAGAGATCATTTAGTATTGGTCTTACCCAAATAGGAATCTTTGCTGTAGCATCCTTGGCAAGGGGTCATATGCCCTGATTGGGAAGCAAGCTCATTTCTGAAGGAGTTCAATTTACTAAACAGGTCTAATTGGTGGGGAGTTTTTTCCCCCTACATTGAGCCAAAATCTGATACTGGCTAACTTTCACTTGTTACTATTAGTTCTTCCCAATGTGGTCAAGCAGAATCAGTTTAATCCTTATTAGGATTATGTGGAACAGTGGATAGAACCCTGGGTCTGTGGCAAGGAAGATTTGAGATCAAATATGGTTTTAGGTACTTTCTAGTTGTGTGACCCTGGGCAAGTCAAGTAATCTCTATATGCCTTAATAATAGCAAATCCCTGGGGTTGTTGTGAGGATCAAATTTTATATATATATATATATATATATATATATATATATATATATATATATAAAATGATATATTGATTACATATATTGATTATTTATATATATATATATATATGTATATATGATTATAAAACTGCTTATTACAGTGCCTGGCACACAGTAGACGCTTAATAAATGAATCCCTCCCTTCCTCCCTTCCTTCCTCTCTCCTCCTATCATAGCCTCTTAAAAATCTTGAAGACAGTAATCATATGGCCTTTAAGTCTTCACATTTTCTGGTTTCTTCAATAGTATTTTTGCATAATATGATCACAAGAACAGAGGTTCATAAATTTAAAGCTAAAGGGGCCTTGGAGATCCTCTAGGCCAATGCTTAAGCTGTGGGTCATAACTCCATACAGGGTTGTGTAACTGAATGTGGGGGTCATGAAAAATTTGGCAACAGTAAAAGATTTGTTCAAATCCATCCTCAGACACTTACTAGCTGTGTGACCCATGGTAAGTCACTTGACCTCTGTCTATCTTCGTTTCCTCAACAGTAAAAGAGGTTTAAAAATAGCATCTACCTCCCAGGATTATGAGGATTAAACGAGGTAGTATTTGTAAAGTGCTTAGAACAATGTCTGGTCACATGATAAGTACTATATACATGTTAGCTATTATTGTTACTAATTAAGAAATTACTAAAAAAAAAAAGCCAGTATCACTGAAATTAGATCTCCACTGGCCAAACTTATCTGACTGAGTTTATTCTTCTCAAGTTTTAATATTATATGTCCACATACTCCAGTTTTAGAGACTTGTACAAAATGGCAGAATAACAGGAAAGGCTTTCCCAAGGAAAGGAATT
Organism: Pseudocheirus occidentalis; assembly: GCA_028646575.1. Taxonomy (NCBI): domain Eukaryota; kingdom Metazoa; phylum Chordata; class Mammalia; order Diprotodontia; family Pseudocheiridae; genus Pseudocheirus; species Pseudocheirus occidentalis. The sequence continues at coordinate 74,389,021 of CM053594.1, read as the reverse complement.
TCACTACCCTCTCAGTGCTGATTGCTTCAGTTATGACAGTCCTGCCACTCCTGAGCCTGTTAGCTGTGAGACCAGCTTCACAGGGTAGACATATCTCACTTGGCCAAGATATCACAGCAAGGGATGTGGATGTAATTCCACTGGTAAAATGTAATAGATGTAATCAAATGTGTGCTGCTCTGGATAAAGCTAGTGCTGCTTAAGTGCATATGTGTGGGGGAAGCTCCCAATGTTTCTTAAATAGTTCTGTTCTGTTTAAGAGTTCACCAGAAATTTCGTTGTCTTAATGACTGAATAAAATTAAAGGAAGTAAAATATGTACAACTGGGAGAGACCCTGGAGGTGAAACCATAGGCCTGTTTTACAGCTAGATGGTGCAGTAGGTAGAGTCCTGGATTGGAAGGCTGTGAGATGTGAGTTCAAATTCTTCCTCAGACATGAGCTGTGGGACCCTAGTCAAATAAATTCTTAGTCTTTGTTTCCTGATCTATCAAAATGTTGAGAATAACAGTACCCACTTCAAAGGACTGTTGTAAAGACTGAATGAGTTAAGATTTATGAAGCACTCTGTATACATTAAAGTGCTCTAGACAAGTTTTATTATTATTATTTTTATTATCACTGCATATGAGGAAATTGTGGCTCAGGCAAGTGACTGGAAGAGTCACTTGGAAAGCTCAACTTCGAACTCAGGTCCTCTGACTCTGGTTCTAATGTTCTTTTTCCTCTTCCTCTGTGTGTACTTAAAGCAGATCTCTAGGACCCCTGGCAGCTCTAGCATTCCATGATTCCAAAGGCCTTAGAGTCACACGGCTGGAACTGAAGTCAGAGGACATAGGTTCAGATCCTGGTTTTACTGCCTGCTGCCTATGAAACAATAACTTCTCTGGGCCTCAGATTCCTCAATCATCAAGCTGGATTTGAGGATCTCTAAAGTCACTTCTGAATGAAGGCTAGAAACCTCTTATTCCTGGGTCACTGAGGGGTCATCTGCGTGTCACATTCGTTCTCTTTACTATGAGATCTAGACCTGCGTTCAGGTCCATGCTTCACCACTCACTGGCTGGGCTACCTTAGCCAGAGCTCTTTATCTCTCTCAGTCTGAGTTTTCTTACCTATAAAAGGAACATAACGATACTTAGACCTCCTTTCTGAACAGTGGTGTTGTGAAGAGAGTGCTTATCAGTCTTAAAGAAGGAGACATCACGGTATAGTGGAAAGAACACTGGGTTTGGAGTTGGAGAAAATAGGTCCAAATTCATACTTTGATATTTATTACTTGTATGATATGGAGCAATCACCTCACCTTTCTGGATCTCAGTTTCCTCATATAGAAAATGTAGATGTTGTACTAGTGTCATGGTAATGGGAATTTGAGGATCTTCCCTGCCTCTTAATAAACCTAAGGGAATCTGAAGATCTTCCCTGCTTTTGGAGACTTTCCCTGTCCCCTAATCATTACTAAATGTAATCACATGGAGCCTGTGGTGGGAGGAGTTTGATGAAAGGTGGAGCAGAGCCCACAGGAAGCCGGGAATCAGAGCAGTTAGAACTGGAAGGAGGAGAAGCTGCACCCAGGCAGACAGCTAGGCTTGTAAGTGATGGTTTGTAGGAAGGCTAAAGGATGGTGTGGCTCTCTGGTGTGTTACGGTGTATTAACTTCTATGTCGCTATGATGGATTCAGTTTTCTGGTGTCTGAATAAATGTTTTGCTTCTGTATTATATATGGAGAGTCTATTATATTTTGTGATTGAGAACTACACCAGCATATTTACAGTTGCCATTAGTGCTGTGAATATTGCGTTGGTGCTATAACTAGAGATGACCTATAAGGCCCTCGCAGGTCTAAATCTAAGAAACATGATACTCTACATGTGAATTATCATTTACATAGACAAGAGGTGAATTTACATAGACAAGGGAAACCTGTGGCCTTCTACATCATTGGGTGTCACCTTTTAACTGAGTCCAAGTTTTACAGAACAAATCCTTTTATTAAGGGGATTTGTTCTGTGAAATTTGGATACAGTTAAAGGGCTACACTTCAAGGTCCTAGAGAGCCAAATATGGCCTTGAGGCTGTAGGTTCCTCACTCCTAACAAAGACCATTTACATAGTATAATGAATAGCCTACAGTATATAGTGTAATGGATTTAATAAAAGTCAGTGTGTTTATATATAGTGAATGGATTAATAGTAAATATCGATGGATCCATAATTGTATCCTATCATCTGTGCAGACTAGAATTAATCTATGCTTTTTCGTTCTGTATAGTTCTTATTAATTTCCTTCCATGAACTGAGGCTCTATTTCAACAGTCACGTACTTGGTAAGCTCATGAGCCACCATGGGTTCAATGACCATCTCCACAGCGATGACTACCGGACGGATTATATGTAGTGCTAGGCTTTCTCCTGAGTCCCATCCTCATCGCCCATGAGGCACTTCAAACAGTATATTCCAAAGGCATCTCAAACTTCTCCCCTTCTTTATGGCTATCAAAGCCACTATTATCCTTTCAGTTCTCCAGTTTGCCGTCTTAGCATTAACCTAGATCTCACTCACTCCAGATGCAATCGGTTACCAAAGTCTGTTTTCATCTCTGCAACTTCTTTTATATCTATGTATATCTGTATCTCCCCTTCTCTCCATTCACCCTGCTACCCCTCCCCCCATTTCAGAATATCACCACTTCTTATCAGTTCTATTATAAAATATAACAGCCTCCCAATTGATCTCCCTGCCTCAAGTCTCTTCCTATTCCAGTCCACCCTCCACACAGCTGCTAAAGGGCATGTCCGACCCGTGTTAGCCCTTTCCGTTACCTCCAACTTGCCCTAACTACCTGCCCAATTACCTCTATGCTCAAATATAAGCTTCTATGTTTGACTCTTAATGAATCATTTCAAATACCATCACCTGTAGAGGACCTTTCCTGTACCTCCCAATTGCTAGAGTCTTTCCTTCAGTCTAAGGTTCCCTTGTATCTACTGTATATGTATCTTTTATATGGAAGCAGCTAGTGGATAGTGTGCTAGATTTGGAGCAGGGAAGAACTGAATCTGAATCTTGCCCAAAACACTTGGTAGCTGTGGGACCCTGGGTTAGTAACCACCTCTTAATGCCTCAGTTTCTTTATCTGTAAAATCTATCTCCCAAGTGTTGCTGTGAAGATAAAATGAGATAGTACATGTACTTTATGAATCTTACAGTGCCATATCAACATCAGCTACTACTATTACTATTATATATTACTGACATATATCTATATAAGTCCATGTTGCTGCCTTCATTAAAATGTAAGGTCCTGGAGGGCAGGAACTATTTTCTCTTTGTGTTTGTAGTCACAGTACCTTTTATAGAGTAAATGTTAATGGAATAATTCAATGGACTGTCCATTTAACTCTATGTCATAATCTGGACAATGGAGTTTCTTCATCTACGGCAATGGTTCTCAACCTTCCTAATGCTGTGACCCTTTAATACTCATATGTGGGCATATCTGCATGTGGATGAAGCCGCCTGGAGACAGAAAAGCAGTGTCTCAGTTCCTAAGACCATAGGAAATATGTGTTTTCTGATGGTCTTAGGCGACCCCTGTTACCCCTGTGAAAGGGTTGTTCGACCCCCAGAGTGGTTGGGATCCACAGGTTGAGAACCACTGATATAGTTCATAGTAAGTAAAGTTAATAATTAATAGCTTATATATGTCATACAGTTACTAGCCTATATACAATATATGAACTGTAGTTTTAGTTAGGTGGAGACCCTAGAAGTCAACAACCTGGAGTGGAAGAGGCATAGCATCATTGTTAGAGAGAATTAGATGTTAAGCATAGAAAACAAGGAAGGTTAGATTGTTTTGTGGCCAGTCTGACTGGGCTTTGATTCCCACCACAACCAAAAAAGGAATATAGCTTCAGCTTACTTACCTGTCTTGAAGGGATGGATTTTCAGAACATAGCACCAGTTAGGGCATGTGAGTCTTAAATATATGGTCTAGAAAAGGTTTCTATGGTGTGTTCTTAAAGCTCTCAGTTACACTGGTGCACAGTTCTTAACCTTTCCAACACTGCTTCTTTATAGCTTTGCTGGAGCGGGCTTTTGCTCTTCTAGGCATGGATAATCCAGTCTACTGCTGTTTTGCTGTTCTCATTGTATCATGTTCAGTCATCTTCTTTCCTCCTCCTACATTCCATCTTTTGACATATTATGTTTTAAGGTCTTTTCTCTCTCTAGCACTCTATGTTCTTTGTTCTCCCATTTTAAGGTTCTATGGGTAGTATCCCACCAATATACAACCTGACACTCACTGGACCACACTGAGATGATCATCTTAGTAACATCAGACATTTTTGCTGATTTCCTACCCTACCACCCCATTACTCTATTTCCTTATGGGCCTTCATGATGATGAGTATTAAAATAAAAGGTTAAAAAAAGATTAAAATAAGAGATTAATCTGTCCATGGATAGCTTTTCTCCCCCAAGACTCCTAACCCAGGGAGAACTGGACTGCCCAAAGAGTGCAGCAATCCTGAAGCACCCAGGTATAAAAGTATTCAATAAAGATGGATCAATTTAAAAGGATCAAAGAATGCTGCAGAGAAAAACAGATCAATAGGCTTATCACTCCTGGTCTCTGGGACCTCCCTATATTTGTTCCGCACCAATAAAGCACAAGTTTTCCTTGTAAATCACTAGGCTGCTGAAGAATAGTCCTAAATTGATGAGCCAATAGCTGCATATGGCCAGAAATCCTTTCTCCTCCTTGTCCTTAACAAAGGGCCTCAATTCCAGATGCTACCTCTAGATAACACTACTTTATTCCTGCTGCCAATACTTACTAACTCATCTAGGCAATGCATTTAAAACAAACAAACTAAAAAGCATCCTTCCTTCTCCATCACAGAGGCCCTACTGTTTTCTTCCAGCAATCAGAACTTAACCTTGGCTTAAAACCAAAGATCTCACTCTCCTCTCCTTATTTTTTTCTTCCTCATTTAATTCTCTCTCAACCCTGTTACTGTTCCTGCCAGGCCAGGTTGTCAGCCTCAAGTCCCTTGGGTATGAATTAAAAGGAGGTTTCAATGGTGCAATTTGAGGCATCAGCTGTTCTTGGGATGGACTTTCACAAGAGAAGACAAGATCTGGGAGTGGGCAGCATGATATTTGGAAAAGTAATTATTTTTTTCTGAATACACAGGTAAGAGACTAAGATCACTGTTTATAGGCTCTTGGACTACAGAATGCTAGAACTGGAAGGTAACTTGGAGATAATTCTGTCCAACCTCCTCATATAGACAAGAGAACAGAGAGGTTCAGAGAGATCCTGGTCCACTGCTCTTGGTTTATATTTAAAAAAATATTTATGGCAAGAGCTTCTTTTTTTACCCCTTTCTTTCAGATTAGACTAATGTATTAGAACTGGCTCAAGGAAAACTTGTCAAATCTACTAAGGCTTGCATTTGATGGCACCAATCTCACTTTTTAGTTGAATACTGTAAAGAACCATAGAACCCCAGATTGTCAGAAATGGAAAGAACTTTAAGGATTATGTAGTCCAAACCTTCCTTTTACAGATGAAAATACCAAGGTCTGAAGAGGTCAAGAGAAGGTCACCAAGATTACACAGTAGTAAGTAAAAGAACTATAAGTCACTCTCCTAAAAGGGACTTTCAAGAAAGGATGTAAAATGCATTTTTGCTATTGTGTAAATAACAGAGAACAGCGTCAAGTATGCCTTCTCCAGTGGCAACTGGAATGTTAACAGGTATCAAAGGCAGGAGTTGTGAATATTTGTTTGTATCATGGACCGCTTTGGCTATTTGGTGAAGCCTATGGACCCTGTCTCAGAATAATGTTTTTAAATGTACTGAAAAATAAAATCAAAACCAAAAAACCAAATGCCCAGATCCCACATATAGAACCCTTGACTAAAGGAATGAAGCTCAAATGGAGGGATTTCAGGGATAAGCAGGGATACTCAGGGAATTTTGGAGGGAGAGGTGGAGAATAGAGACTTCTTCCTTTCTGTCCCCTTTACTCTCTAGTCTCCCTTTTCTTCCTCTTCTTCTCTCCCTATCTCTCCCTCTTTCTCCACCTCCCAATCTTCTTCTTCTTCTTCTCTCTCTCTGTCTTTTCATTTTTTCCCCTGGTAGGCTTTTTATCTAGAATTTAAAGTTATATGATCAAATGTTAAAAATATATATATTACATGCAACTGGGAATTAAGATATACAGGCACTGGGGTAGGGAGATCCATCTTTCACTACCAGAAAGTCAGAGATACAATGGGAGAGGACATAGGAGAGAGCAGATTGGGGGAGGGGTTATACAGTGGGATAGGGTTATTTTGGGGTGATGGGCAGAGGAAAGATGGGGAGGAAATTTGTAATTCAAAATCTCATGGAAATGAATGATATAAACAAGAAAATAAATTAATTAATTTAAAAAAAGAAAAAAAGTCTGTTTTATGAGTATATATTATCATGAGCTTCTTTAGATTCAACCTCATATCTCTCTTCCATGGTCTCCTCTCTTCCACCCCAGTTCCTCAGGAGAGGATCAACAGCTAATATAGACTGTAGGACAGGGATTTAATTAGGCATAAAGCTGTTTTGCATAGGGTAAGGGCAGACATTGGAAATGATCGTATGAATCTGTTTCTGATCAGATAAGTAATGAAATACCAATAATATAAAACTAAGAAAAATATAATTCTGGGATATTACATTTAGAAGGGATATTAGAATATAGGAAATTAGAACACAGAATGTTTGATGGAGGAAAGACTTTACACATCACCTAATTTGAATGACCTAGTTTATAGATGAGAAAATGGTGTTGAAAAAGGTGAAGTGACTTGCCTAAAGTGTCCGTGTATTATATATGTAATATACATACACATATATATATACACATACATTTATACACACATGTATGTGTATATATGCACTATATAAATATTGATATATAGCACATAAGAGCTTAAGCACATATACAGCACATAAGGCAAAACTGGGGTTTGAATCCAGATCTTCTGACTCCTTTTTCCAGACTCTTTTGACTACAATATAACAAAAAGATGCTTTTCCTGGGTGCCCAAACCCAGTTTGACCTTGACTTCAGGAACACCACAGAAAGAAAACCATCTTTCTGCCCATAAGTGGAACAGTGCAGTGGTAAGAATGTTAGATTGAAGTCAACAAACTTGGGTTTGAATCCTAGCTCTGCCACTTATGACTTATGTGACCTTGGACAAGTCATAAGGCCCTCTCTGGGTCTCAATTTACTTAACTAGAAAATAGGGGTATTAGACTGACTGGTTTCTAAGGCTTCTTCTAATTCTAAATCTACTATATGATCTCATCTAAGACATGGATCCTAATTTAGACTCAGTTATTCAATTGTTGTATGATCTTGGGCAAATCACTTCCAGACTAGGTCTCCATATCCCAATCTGCAAAATGAAGGGGTTAGTCTAGATCAGTGGTTCTCAACCTTCCTAATGCCACTACTCTTTAAGACAGTTCCTCATGTTGTGGTGACCCCCAACCATAAAATTATTTTCGTTGCTACTGTTATGAATCGTAATGCAAATATCTGATATGCAGGATGTATTTAAATTGAACATAACCCACAGGTTGAGAATTGCTGGTCTTTCTATGATCTTTCTATGTTCAGTGTTCTTTCTATATTATAAAGGCCTTCCAGTTCTTATTCAACAAATATTTTCTAAGTTATTATTATAAGACAATGTGCTAAATATGAAGAATACAATGAAAATGGAACAATTTCTGCCCTGAGGGCATATCCAATATGTGCTCAGGTCAGTATAATTAAAGGTAGGAAGATAGGGATAAAGGAGAAACAAAAATCCTCTAGGAATATTTATGTTCTCAATGTTCTAACATTCTAGGGACTAAAGTCTCCTCCCAGATCTAATGTACTTCACTCTAAATGGACTTTGTTCTATATATCTTTAATTTAAAAAAAATAAAAAGAGAAGTCACTATATTTGAGTAGCAAAGAACAACAGAGAAGAATGACAGATGGATTTAAACATGGGTGTGATCAAGTAACTGAAGAGGCTGGGTACACAGCTGATTCTGGGACTCTAAAAGCACCAGGTGCCTTGTTTTAATGAGCAGGTGTGAAAAAGTAGAGCGATTGCCTATCACTGAACAGGCCTAGAACAGCATAACTGTCACATGATATCTACCTGGGTCAGGTCAATTTGAGATGTTAGGGTTCACTAATAAATGCCTATTAAGTTATCCTTTTCAGCTACAGTTTGGACTAAATGCCCTTGGAGATCTTTTTCAACTTGGATTCTAGTGATCACTTTCATGTAAGTTTGTGAGTAGAGGGTTCAGGGATGGCTTCAGAGAAGAGGAGGCACCCAAGGAGCCTTGAGTCATACTTGTGTTACTCTGCCTGTCAGGGGCAATATTAAGAAAATATTTTGTTATCTGCAAACCTTTATTAAAAAATGAGGAGCTGTGATGATCACGAGGCCCACTCCCTGTTTTCAAGTTGGATTGGACCAAAACCAGGTCTCCTAGCAGCAAGGTCTTTCTGCCATATCAAGAAAGTAAAGATGCTTCATTTTTCTGGGCAAGTTTCCTTATCTGTAAAATCGGGTCAAGGGTTCCCTAAGGGAATCTCTATGGTCTTGCCCAGTTCACTGCTTTGGATAGTTAAGGTCTAGCCTTCAGAGACTGGGTGAAACATAATAGCAAAGAAAAATTTTATCTTCCCAATGATCTACTTTTTGACATGTGAAACTAAATCTTCATCTTAATCCACTCAATCATATGCATGTTTAACAATTGCTGAAGTACATAATTAGTTCAGAAACCCCCATGCCTCTTACTGCTTTGCAAGCAGGCAGAATGCTGGTGGAGATATTTTTAAAAGGCCTGTATATGTGTAATTACCCTCAAGTCTAGAACTACTCCTGAGGAGCTATTTGGATCTCTAGGGTAAATAATTTACTTTTACAACTTTCCATTAAAGATTAAAGGGAATTAAATTAAAATTAAGATGCATTAGAGTTGGAAAGGAAACCGGAAATAGAGCTGAGAATTGGACTACTTATAGCATGCTACTGGTTGACTCTCACAAAGATACTAGTTTGGTGCTAATTTCCAGATCTGACAATTTTTCCACAGTGTTAGCAGCCCTCTTTCCTCTGGCCATTACTAAACAGCTTGAGATATGCACTTCCTTCCATGAGGGAGAGATAAAGGTCAAGGATGACTCAGGCTGTGAAGCTATGGGACCAGAAGGATGTGATGCCCTCAAGACACATAGCTTAGAGGGTGTGAGGATTTTTTGGAAGAAGATAATGAGTTTAGTTTTAGACTAATTGAGTTAGACTGAATTTGAGATCCTGATGAGATATCTAGATTAAGCTGTCCATCAGGGATTTAGGAAGAAGGAACTAAGAGGCATGAGACTTGGAAATATAAATTTTAGAGTCATCTGTGTGGTAAAAATAATTTAATCTATAGAAGCTGGTAAAATCACTAGGAGAGACAAGAGAGAGGAGAGAGGAGAGGGGAGAAAGGAGAAAGAAAGATGAAAGAGGAGAGAGAGAAGAAGAAAAGCAAAGCAAGAAAGAATCTTGGAGAATGCTACCTTTAATGGATGGGAGTTGCATGATGAACCAGAAAAGTAATAGTCAGACTGGTAGTGGGAGAATCAGGAGAGAGGAGTGCCTTGGATGCCAAGGAAGGAAGGAGTATATAGAAAGAGGTGGTGGACAATAGCAATGAAAGTAGCAGAGAGGTAAAATGAAGACTGAGAGAAGCTCATCAGATTTAGCAGTTGAGAAAACCATTTTAGTAGTGATGGGATCAGTAGATAGATTATAAGGGGTAGATAAAATAGGAGGTGAGAAATGGAGACAATGAGGGCAAAAGGAGAATTGTGAACCAGAGCGGGAATGATGGACTAGATGGGGGACGGGTGGAGAGATATGAGGTCACTGTGAGCACACAACGCTGAAAGAGTGATGGAAAGGGAGAGGTGGAAGACAGAGTATTACTACCAGAGAGTATAACTGCATTCAGCCTTATGTAGGAAGCACAGTGCCTGTCATATAGTAGGCACTTAATGGCTATTTGTTGACTGATCCAGTGGGTGGCTGAGATAGAGTGGAAGTTGAGGCTGATGAACTGAGAGGCAGGGGTATTAAAAAAGTTGTCAATGGGCATAATGAAGCACCTGAGCTTGAGTACAGGAAAGGAAGATCCTACACTAGCTACTGGATTCCTTATGGAAGGAGGAATCAAAGGACCTACCTTCATACTCTAACTTTGCTACTTACTCCTTATGTGACTCTGCATACATCATTGCTTTAATTCTCTGGATATCAGTTTCTTCATCTAAAAAAAAAGAGGGGTGAAACTAGATGACTTCTAAGATTCCTTTCCAATCTAATTTCTAAGGTTCTAAGACTAGGACTACTGTAGATGATTGCGACAAGAATCTTAACTAAGGGATAAAGAGCAGAGGCGTCACACTTGCAGCCAGGAATGAGTGCTGCCCAAACCAAATTCAAATGCACTTGGGAAATGTTTAACAAAATAAATCAAAATACAACATAGATAATGTTAATTTGTGGTTTTCAAAATCAATATGTGTCCGTTTCTATTTGAATTTTTTACCACTGATATAGACTGAGACAATAAATGTCAAAGGAAGAGAAGCTACTGGAGTTATGGTCACAAAATAGTCTGGTTGTGACAAGGAGGATGAAGGAGAATACCTAATTGTTCTCCTGATCTCAAAGACATGAGAGAGGTTCTAGACTTAGACAGTGGCCAAAGAACAGGGTCTCCTGGAGAGAGCTAGGTCTCTTTCAGTTCACTATGGAAAGTATGTGTGATAGAAACAACAATAACAACTAGGATTAAGGGAAATTTATTAACAATACAGTGGAGATTTCAGAGGCCAAAGAGAAAGGGCAAAGAAGGAAATAGAGTATGGATCAGAAAAGAACTTTGTAAATCTTAAAGAGTTATATAAATGCTGACTATTAATATGGAGAGTAGTAGCAGAGGAGAAAGATTTTTGCCTCAGCAGACAGCGATTCTGAGTAGTAGGGATTAGAGGAGCAAGAGATGAGACCCAGAATGGAGGAAGAGCTAGCTGATCAAGAGCACCAACCCCCAGGGTCCAAAGATGACTGAGCAGAACTAGCAAAAGGAAAACTGGTTTCTTTCTCAAGAGAAGACACCCACACATAAAATATTCTTCTGATCACCATATTAGTGATTCCAGTCAAATACCTCAGAGGGACCCAGCAAAAGGAAAATCCAATATACTTGATGGCCAGCTGTATTATGCAATGAGTGAATGATTCTAAAAATGTGGCAGAATTTCAAATGACTCTTCTATCCCTCTTTCTTTCTCCATCAAATCTCCCACTTTCCATTCTCTATTGATTTGTTGTTGTTGTTTAGTCATTGTCTAACTCTTTGTGACTCCATTTGGGGTTTTCTTGGCAAAGACACCAGAATGATTTGCCATCTCCTTTTTCCAGCTGATTTTATAGATAAATAACTGAGGCAAACAGGGTTAAGTGACTTGCTCAGGGTCATACAATCAGTAGGTATCTGATGCCAGATATGAACTTGGGAAGATGAAATTTCCTGACTCTAGACCTGGTACTCTATTCACTGTACCACCTCTCTTTATTGACAGGATCTTAAAAAAAGGTGAAAGTTGGCCCACTGAGTCAGGGAGACCTGAGTTGAAATGTAGCTTCAGATGCTTACTAGTTGTGTGACCCTGAGCAAGTCATTTAACCTCTGTCTCAGTTTCCTCAGTTGCAAATGAGGAATGATAACAGCACCTATCTCTCAGGGTTGCTGTGAGGATCAGATGAAATGATACTTATAAAGTACTTAGCACAGTCCCTGCTAACACATAGTAGCACCATATAAATGTTAACTATCATTATATTACCCTAGGGTCATATGTTTGTCACTTAAATTGTCTCAGTCCATGAAGCAGAAATTCTAAGAAGCCCTTTTCTGGTAGCAGCCTTGAGATGACTTCCCCAGTGCTGATGGTTTGATCACTGACTGAGAAATATTCATAGGATTTAGAAAAGGAAGAGACTTTAGAGATGAAATAGCCAAGCTTCTTCATTTACACAAGAGGCAACTGAGGTTCAGAGAATGGAACTCATTTGGCCACGGTCACACGGAGAATTCAATTTGGGGAGAGATCATCAGTTTCCTTTCATTTTACAGATGAAGAAAGTGAAGATTGGAAAGAAGAAATGAATTGTCGAGGGCCACCCAGGCCCTAGGTAGAAAACACTGAATCTGAATCCAGATTTATTCTCTGATCCCCCCAAACAATGGGAAGTAATAGTAACAATAGCTCACATTTATATGTATTTACAGCCAGAAGTAATTTTAAATCCACTGTCTAATTTTCAGTTTCAACAAGCATTTCTTAAACATATCTTCTGTGCTAGGAGCTACACATACAAATAGTGAAAATGAAACAGTTCCTGGCCTAAGGAAGTTTTCCTTCCAGTTTAACTAGTGGGAAACAACATATGGACAGATATAAAAATATAAAACGTCATAAAGTAAAGACAAAATGGAGTGGGGAGGCTAACAATTAGGCAAATCAGGAAAAATAAATATCTTGAAGGAAGTGGTACTTGGATTGACTTCTGAAGAGGTCCAGAGACTCTAAGAGACGGAAGTGAGAAGGAAGCGCATTCTAGTTATGGGGAACAACCAGAACAAAGGCATGGATGTCAGAAGGAAAAATGGCAGCAGCCCAAATGGGTTAGAACTAAAATGAAAGGCCGTAACGTGTGATCATCGTGGAAAGATAGACTGTAACCAGACAGTAAAGACAAAGGCCAACCAAAAGAGCGTGGATTTCAGCCTAGAAGCAATGGGGAGCAACTGAGGCACCTTGAGCAGGACAGTGATATGGTTAGACCTGTGCTTTAAGAATATCAATGTGCCAATTATGTGCAGAATGAGCTTGAGAGAAGAAATGGATCCAGGGAGACAGATTAAGAGGCTACTGCAATAGTCTAGAAAAGAGGGGAAGAGAATCCTGAATGATGTGGTTGCCATGTGAATGAAAAGATGCTGATAGGTGAGAAAGATGCTATAAAAGTAGGACTGACATGACTTGGCAGATGACTAGATATAGGGGTGTGGCAGGGAGTAAGAGTAAGGACTGAAGATAACTCTAGGCTCACAATTCTGGATGACTAAAAGAAGGGTGATGCTTTGATAAAAACAGGGAAAGTAGAAGGAGGGAGTGGTTAACATGAAATTGAACAACATGATCTTCCCAAAAATGCTTTGAGGGTGTCAGGATGGGAGTCATTACTCTTATTTGAAAGGGGAGGAAATGGATGTTCAAAGGAAATGATTTACCCAGGGCCACACAACTGCTAAGTGGCACAGCTGAAAATCAAACCCAGGTCTTCTCATTCCAGGGTTCTTTCCATTCTATCTCACAGGAAAGAATACAGATGGGTATCTAAGAATGTGATGTAGGGGGCACCAAAAAGCACTGAATGATCCTTCTCCAAGTATCCCAAATTCTACCACTACTCATTCCTAAAGGAATTATTACTAATTCCAGGGCTAGAAAGGACCTCAGAGGTTATTTACTCTAACCTCCCATACACAATAGAAACAACAACAGTAATTGTAATTAATAATAATAATAATAATAATAATAGCTATCATTTACACAGCACTTATTATGTGTCAGACACCATGCTGTTCTTTATAAACATTTCATTACATCCTTGCTATAACTCTGAGAGGTATATCTATTTTACAGATGAGGAAACTGAGGCAGTGTTAAGTGACTTACCCAAGGTCACACAGCTAGTGTCTGAGCCAGAATTTTTAATTCAGATCTTCTTGACTCCAGGCCTGATGCTGTAGCCACTTTGCCACTTAGCTGCTTCAATCCCACTACTTCCCAGTCTCACTATTTCATGACCTAGGTCTGCCATTATCAGACAGTTCAGACTATTAGAAAAATCTTTATGATGAGCCAAAACATGTTTGTCCCTACATCTTCTATCCATTCACTGGTTGAAGTTTTGTCCTAGAGGGCTACAGAGAAAAAGGTGGGTCCTACTTCTAGATGACAGTCATATGATATTTGGAGACAGAGATCTCATTGTGGCACAGTGGAAGGAATGCTTCTGATTTAAGAGTCAGAAGATGAGTTCCAGTCAGGGGTACTCTGTCAGGTTCAAGCTGCCTGACTTCTCTTTGTGCTTCACTTTGCTCCTCTGTGAAATGGATCATAAAAGAGAAGAGGGAGATAGGGACCTGAGTGGTAAATCCCACGAGAAAACTAGGAGACCCCACTTAATATTAGAACATTTCTCTTTGGAATGCTTGTGCCTTCCCTTTAGGTGGTCCTAATACTCAGGACATTCCCTTGCTTTAGAATATGCCACCAGCATAATGTAGTGGAAGGGACACTAGTCTGAGAGTCAGGAGAACTGACTGGCTTCTAGTCCCAACTCCTCCAATAATTTGTGATGTATTTTTGGGTACATTACTTCATGTTGTTGGGTCTTAGTTTATTTACAAAATGAGTGGATTGGAAGAAATGATCTCTAGGGTTTTTTCCATTTCTCACATTCAATGTTATAGCATTCCGTTCAGCTCCAAGTACTATGATGTTGTGATTCTACAGCCACTTTTGCAAACAGTTGGCTTAATTGAAGCCCTGAAGATAATTCATCTCCTTTATCTATTCCCTGCCAGGCAGAGCTCCAACTTCCAAATGAACCTCCCTTAGGTTGCTGGCAATTCTTAGTCTTGCTAATGCAAGTCATCCTTTTTTCCTTGTTGGTCTGAATCCACCCCCTCCTCCTGAGTCACCAAAGTCCTAAGGGTAGGGGGACGTGGAGAGCACTTTCAAAAAAAATCTGTTGTGCTAAGAGATGGGGGGAAGGGTTATAGGAAGGACACAGTATGTAGTGATTTGGACAGAATGAAGGGTGAGCTTCCCTATGGAATAAACTGAAGTGGAGAGAAGAAACTTTCTGATAATGTATGCCATTCAGTCCTTTTAACTTTTCAAAGTACTTTTTCATCTACTAGACCATTTCAGTCTCATGATTTGGCAGAGCAGATATATCATGCCTATTTTACATAAGAGGAAACTGAAGCCCAGAGGGAAAGGTGTGTGGTATAGGGGAAAGCTCATGAGGCTTAGAATTAGAAGACTTCAATTTGGGATAATAAGATTTGGATTCAAATCCCAGCTCCACTCCTTACTAACTGCCTGAGCTTGGGTTACTTCTTTCATTTCCCTAGGCCTCAGTCTCTTCTTTATAGCATGGGAAGTGGACACTAAGTGATCTGTGGGGACATTTTCAGTTCTAACATTTTGTAATTCTAGGGAAGTCATAAAATACATTAGATCCAAATCTAAGACTAGAATACAGGTTCCTAGCCCTTTATTGCAGTATGTTGTACACATCTTAATCAACAAGTAAGCATTTTCTAAATGCATCCACTATATGCCAGGTACTGCATTAGGTGACAAGAAGAGAAATACAAAGTAGAGACAGTCCCTGCCTTTAAGGATCTTACCTTCAATAGGAGAAATAAAACATTGACAAATGCATATAGGCTATTTACAAAACAAATACACAGTGATCTGAGGCTGGAGAAAATCAGGAAAAGTCACTAGAAGGAAGTGGCACTTGACCTGAGCCTTAAAGGGAGCCAAGAACTAGAAGTTCCAAAAAGTGCAGGTGAGGAAACAGCACATTCCAGGAATGGGGGATACATCCTGTACAAAGGCTGTGTTCATAAACCTCTGTTCTTAAAAATATAAGTAAGATTATGAAATCATAAGTATTATATATAAATTCTGAGTCAGTTGGCTAAAAATGAGGATCTATGGGGCCTTTTCTACAGAGTATAGAGCAAGCATATCCATGCTTGCTTTTGGGAATACTATTGGAACAATTCAGAGGCCTGGTTCAGGCATATATTCCAGATGGCTAAAGACTGTTGGAAGCTTCATCTTCAGATTAAAGGGTAGCACTTTACTTGTAGGGCTATGATGTAAAAGAGAGATTATGTTTGTCTTCCTTGGCCCCAGAAGGTAGAACTAGGAGCAAAGTAGAGAAGTTGTGGAGAGACAGATTTTGGCTCATTTAATGAAAAACTCCCCAATCACTTGTCGAGAATAATGTAGAAGGAATTTTGCATAGGGCAAAGGATTAGACTAGATGCTTTTTGAAGCCCATTTTAAACTATGATATTCTGTGATTCTAAGGCTCTACAGATTTAAGACTGGAAATCTAAGTCTAAGATTTTATGATTTTAAGGTTCTTAGATTATAAATGTCTGAAATTCTATAATTTTAAGAGTCTTTGATTCTAAGTTTCTATGATTTTAAAGACATTTGAGTTTAGGGCTCTATGCTACCAAGGTCCTAACAGTTTATATTCTAAAATTCTGTGTGTCTAAGATGCTAAGAGTAAAGAATTCTACTTGGTGGTATTTTAAGTTTCATAACACAGCGATAAAATTATGTATATTAAACTGATAAATTTGAAAAGTCATTTGCACAAGATCCAATAATGCCCTTCAATGTCCTGCCACCCTGAATCATCCAATGGAGTAGCTAAGTCACTAAATACTTTCTTGTAAAGTTTTTATGTTCCACTGGGGTTACTTCTTTTCCCTACATGAGAGAAAATGAAGGTAAAACAAATGCATTCATAAAATAGAATGAACTGAGTTTGGACAATGAGTCAAATAAGCAAAGTTTGAGCAAGACATTTTTTTTAAAAGACCTACATTATATCTAGAAATTATATCCTTTCCCTCTGCCCACCTGGGTTTACTATCCATAGAAGGGTGTGTTCCCTCTATCACTACTTAACACAAAATCAATCTCTATGGGTCACAGAGGCAAGATTTTCCAGCATTAAAATTATGTTCATTTATAAAAGGGTATCCCTTGTCCTCCCTGCCAGCTGCAACCTATGGTGGCTGCCTATTTTGCTTGTCTTTAGCACCAAAGATGCAAATGAGGGTGGGAGAAAAGACTTAGAGGGGAGGGAGGAAAGGGACAAGGAACAAAATTATTATCTTCACATATCTGAAGTGCCATGAAAGAGGGATCAGATTTGTTCTGCTTTGTCCCAGACACATCTGGGGCAAATCCCATCTGAGACATTGCAACAATGTAAAGGAATCCTTCATAAGGTAGCAAGATCCCTATCAATGGACGTGTTTCTTGGACAGCTACTTGTCAGGGATGTTGTAGAGGGAATTCATGCTTTGGATAATGATATGAATAAAAGATGTCTGAGGTCCTTTCCAACTCTGAGCTTCAATGATTTTATCTGTGGGTAGTCAGTCCTGGGAAAAACATCCAGATCTGAATCATCACTCCTATATCATTCCACTTGTTGAAAACAAATCCCCAAGTAATCCTAATGATCATCTTTTTCACATTTTTATGGCACTTTAAGGTTTATGAAATACTTTCCTCATACTAACTAGTGAAAATATTATTCTCACTTCACAGATGAGAAAATTGAGGCTCAGGTAGGTCACACCAACTAGAAGAGGTCAACAATAGAATTCAAACTGTGATCTCCTCACCCTAAGTGCAAGGTGCTTTCTCCTCCCTCATGTTGTCTTCGGGCTCAGGAGAAGCTGCTGGGGCTCTGATGCCTCACATGCAGGCAGAACAGCTGATTAAATTATGAGACAAATTGATGTAATGTGAAAAGATGGGAGCAATTACCCCACAAGCAGGCTCTGAAGATCTTGAGTTAGAGAGTGTCTTCAGACCAATCTAGGCCTAAGCACTCTCACAGGGCGGGAAATGAAACTGACTAGTGTGTACTGAATGAGCCTGTGATATTATGGTTATTAATAAGAGTAATAATTGTAATTATAGACAACACTTAACAGTGTGTTGAGCCTAATGCAGCAGTTAGTGAATGGTTTCCTGGGAGTTAATGCTTACCTATGTGAAGTGGATGGATTGCTGCAGGGCCTCTGTGTATGTATGTGGGGGTGTGTTTAATCCAGGTGCATATAATTTTATATAGTGGACCAGTCTTCAAACAGCTCTTTGCAAAACATATTTGGGGAAACCATAGTATCCTAGGATGAACTTTAGAGATCATTTAGTTTAGTCCCTTCATTTTATCTAGAAACTGAGACTTATTTAAAAGCAAGTAAATTATAGAATTACAACTCAAATTGACCCCCAATCCAATACTCTTTTTATTCTACCATCTTGTATCTCTAATTCAGACCAATAAGGGCAATCCCTGAGATAGGTCCTACTGAAATTGTTCATTCATTCAACAAACATTTATTGAGTACCTGCTGTATACAGAGCACTGGGAGGAAGGGGGCGGGAAAACAGAATAATGATAAAGATGCAGTTCTTCCCCTCAAGGACCTCACAGGTCAAGTAGGAGAAGTTAAGATTTGTATAAATAACTAAAATAAAGATCAGAATATGAAAAGCATGAGGGATAGCAGACACCTAATAATTGCTGACTGGCTGATGAAGTCAGATGAGGAAGAAAGTACTTCTAGCTTGTGACAAAAATTAGGGAAGTTGTCATAGGATGTAAGGAAAAGTTGGAAGGGACATTTGAGATCATTTGTCCAAAGGGCACATAGCTTAATAGTGGACCCACTGTGATAGGAACTCAGGCACATCAGTTCTCTGAATTGAAGTTGTTATTTTATTTGGTACTTAAAGCAAAGATAGTATATAAGCAGAGGGCTGAGAAGTGAGATAGGAAGAGTACGAAAGGGTCAAGATTGGAGGAAAGTCTGAGATGCACTGGGGAGAGAAGTGTGCAGTTTGGTTCGAGCACACAGTATGTAAAGAGAAGTATTGAGGGGTGATGCTGGAGAAGTAGGCTGGGGCTAGATTATGAAAGGCCTTGAATGTCAGAACTTAGTATATTATAGGACCTTAAATAATATTTGCTGAATGAGTAAATGAAGAAATATTTAATTCAACTGAATTGAATGCAGGTCTTGGGTTTTTTAATTTTTTCTGACTAATGTTTAGTTTGTTGTTAAAGTACTTTAACAATGTATGAAGTTATTCAATTGCCCAGGAGAAAGCTGTCTCCTATTCAGCTGTTCTGAATTGAATCTATGCTATGAAAACCCAGGAGAAGATTGATCTTTGATAAAAGCATAGAATTCGTCATAGAACTTTTTGGTTCTCAAAACAGGGCCTTCTCTCTTCAGAGAGGAGAAATAATTGTAACCAACTACTGTTAGATACATACTATGCCAAAACCTCAAAAGACTGGCCAATTGCCTAGTACTACTCTCTTGCCAATGGCATTACCTGTTATGAATTATTAGTGTTATTATTATAGTCAGCATGGCCAAATGGATAGAGAACTGGCCTGAGTCAGGATGGCTTGGATTCAGGTACCACCTCTGACACATATTTCTTTGTGACCCTAAGCAAGTCACTGAACCACTTAGTGACCCCAGGGAGCTTTCTAATACTATAAATTGACAGATGGTACAATTGACTGATATTTCATATGTTAAGGCCTGCTCTTTATTTGTAGAAAAAGTTTTCATTGTGTGAATACTGCCACTTCAGAAACCACTTGAAGGAAGTGGAAATTTTGAGAAGAATTGTATATGTGAAGATATCAATCATGCCCTTCTTGCAGATTTTCACAGAGAAGTGGGATTAAATGCAACGTGTGGTTTCCGAGGACAGAACTAAGAGGACTGGGTAGAAGTAACTGGTAGTGATCATTTATCTTAATAGTAGAAAGAATTCTCTAAAAATTATAGCTATCTCCAGAATATCAAGGCAATTAATGAAAAGAAATGCTAGGGAAGGTGGCCTAGCTATACCAGATTTTAATCTCTATTATAAAGCAGCAGTCATCAAAACTGCTTGGTACTGGCTAAGGAATAGAGTAGCAGATCAATGGAACAGATTGGGTACAATGACTCAGTAGTCAACGACTATAGTAATATACTGTTTGATAAGCCCAAAGACCTTGGTTTTTGGGATAAAAACTCACTATTTGACAAAAACTGCAGGGAAAACTGAAATATAGCATGGCAGAAACTGGGCATAGACCATCATCTCACGCCATACACCAAAGTCAAGTCTAAATGGGTGCACAATCTAGCTATAAAGGCTGATACTTTAAATAATCTGGGGAAGTAAGGAAGTTTATTTGCCAGATTTATGGAGTAGGGAAGACTTTATGACCAAAGAAGAGTTAGAGAGAATTATAAAATGTAAAATGGATAATCTTGATTACATTAAATTGAAAAGTTTCTATACAAACAAAGCCAATGTAACCAAGATTAAGAGGGAAGTGGGAAATTGGGAAAGAATATTTACAACCAGTGTCTCTGATAAAGGCCTCATTTCTACAATATACAGGGAATTATGTAAAATCTGTAAGAATACAAGTCATTCCCCAACTGATAAATGGTCAAAGGATATGAACAGGCAATTCTCAGAGGTAGAAATTAAAGATATCGATAAGCATATGAAAAAATGCTCTAAATCACTCTTGATTTGAGAAATGCAAATCAAAACAACTTTGAGTACCACATCTCACCAGCCAGATTGGCAAAGATGACAAAACAGGAAAATGACAAATGCTGGAGAGGATGTGGAAAAATTGGAACACTAATGCATTGTTGGAGGAGTAGTGAACTGATACAACCATTCTGGAGAGCAATCTGGAACTATGCCCAAAAGGCTATAAACAACTGCATACCCTTTGACCCAGTAATACCACTTCTGGAGTTGTATCCCAAAGAGATCCTAGAAGCGGGAGGAAGACCTGTATGTACAAAAATATTTATTGCAGTTCTCTTTGTGGTAACAAAAAACTGGAAATTAAGGGGATGACCATCAATTGGTGAATGGCTAAACAAGTTGTGGTATATGACTGTAATGGAATACTATTGTGCTATAAGAAATAGGGAGGAGATGGACTTCATATTTACCTGGAGAGGCTTATAAAAATTGATACTAAATGAGAAGAGCAGAACCAGGAAAAACTTGTACATAATAACAGACACAACATATGTGTGACAACCAACCCTGATAAACTGGACTCTTCTCAGCAACACACAGCTATAAGACAACTCTACAAGTCTCTGGATGGAAGGAGATACCTACATTCAGAGAAAGATCTAGAAAGAACAGAGTTTAAATGGAGACTGAAGGAATCTACATGCTATCACCCTTTTCCATGTTTGGTTTTGTTTCCTTTTTCCCACTGTCCACTCCATTGGTTACAACCCTTCTATACAACCAGACTAATGTCCAATGTGAAAGTATTTGCAGGTTCTATACTTGACTGCATGCAGCCATGGGAGGGGGGGAAAGAGAGGGAAGGGAGAAACCTTGAAACTCAAGGGATTCTGGAACTGAATCTTGTAAACTAAAAATAAATAAACAAATCAATTTTTAAAAAAATAAAACAAATAAAACTTATAGCTATACAATAATAGAATGGGTTGCCTTGTGGAGTATACTCTCCATTCTTGGTAGAGGCTGAATGATTTTTGTTACCCTCCCTCTCCCTGCTAGTCCTCCTCCAGATTCCAATCAGAGAAATCATGGAATAGATTCTTGTATGAGGTACAAGGCTGGTCTAGGTGACCACTGAGGTCCCTTAGAGTTCTGGAAGTCTGTAATTTCATGACTTCCTGAAGGTAGGTGATTGATGACGTAAGGTAAAATGAGACTCAGGGATAGGAAGCTAGTCAGCAGTGGTATCTTTTTAGAAAAAAATAGTAATGATGCTATGTTTGGTCACACAACAAATATATTATTTGATGAGCTAAGCCTAGACAAGATCTCTTTAATGAAGTGATCCTGTGATTACCCTGTGTTATACTTAAATCTCAAGACTGATTCTATCTGAGTTTATTATCTGAAATCAAAACTGAACTTTTGGAGTTGAAGGTATGATTAATCAAAAGAAAATTTCAGTGGCAAAGAGAAACATGTCTGTCTGTATCTTAGAAGTCAGCTGGCCAGATCTGACCTTCCTCTGAAATTTCAAATTTCTGTATTTGATATTCCCAGTTGTATGTCTAATGGGCACCTCAAAAATCAAATTACACAAAGCATAACTTATTTCCCCCAAACCCACTCCTCCTTCTGGGTTCACTATTTCTGCCTATAGCACTAATAACATTCACACTTCTCCAATGTTCATAAAACTGGGGCTGACTTCCCTTTTCCTCCTCTCTCACAGTTAATCAATTAACAAAAGTTATTGATTCTACCTACTTAATATTTCAGAACACAGAATGTTAAAGCCAGAAGTATCCTTAGGGGTTTTAAATTAGATATAACAGGGAAAAATAATTTTAAAGAAAGTTTTGTCTTTAACATATATATACATATGTGTGTATATATGTATGTATGTATGTGTGTACATACGTATGTATGTATGTATGCATGTATGTATATTTAAAAGGATGATCAGAGAATGGATATAGCCACTAGGTAAAAATGAGACTTTGATTATAATGGGGATTTTATGATAATTGATTATGGCAAAAATGTAGAGTTGTTCAACACTTCCCTCTCTCCTTCCTTTCCTCCCTCCCTCCCTTCCTTTTTTTTGCTTCTGTTTATATAAAAGAGAATGATTTTTGGACTATGAAAGGCAGAATGAAAATGACTAATAAGAAGCTGATACTCAAGTAAAAAGATGGAGAACAAATAGCTGCCACTGATGAAGAGATCAAGCCACCAGACCAGAATTAACTGCAACCCAGAGTACTAGAAGTGATGTGATTGCTGATCCACCCCATAGCAAACTGAAAAATTATAGAGACAATGATAAGTGGTCAAAAAATATAAACAAACTATTTTTAAAAATTAAAAACTTTTAAAAACTATATGCAAGATTGCTCTAAAACATGAATAAGAGGAATCAAAGTTGAAACAGCTCTGCATTTTCACCATCTACCTAGCAAATTAACAAAGATGAAAAAAAAGGAAATAATAAATATTGTTGGAAATAGAGGCACACTAATACACTGCTGGTGAAGCTGTGAACAGGCATAATCATGTTGAAAAGCAATTTGGAATTATACTAAAGGAGTGATGAAAATATTCATACCTGGACATTCTACTGCTAGACATATAGCCTACAAAGGTAAAATCCAGAAAGCAAAGTCCCATATACTAAGGGGTATAATGAAAATTATCATTATAGTAGCTAACATTTACATAGTGTTTTAAGATTTGCAAAGTACTTTACATGTATTATCTCACTGTATCTTTACAACAACTCTATGGGGGTGGGGGAGAGTCAAGATGGTAGAGTAAAGGCAGGGACACACCTGAGATCTCTTCCAAACCCCTCCAAATACCTTTTTTAGATGACTCTCAACAAATTCTAGAGCAGTAGAACTCACAAAAAGATGGAGTAAAACAAATTTCCACTCCAAGACAATTTGGAAGATTGGCAGGAAAGGTCTGTTGTACCAGGGTGAATGAGGAGTGTAGTTTAGTGGAGGTCACTCCAGTGCAGACCTGGACCCAGGAAAACCAGAGTAGGCCTTGGGATGACTGAATCACTGGCAGCAGTTGTGGTTTCCAGACCTCTCAGACTACAGATGCCAAAGACAACTTAGAAGGTCATCAGAAAAGGTCTGTCACACCTGGGTGAGAGTGGCTCACAGTCTAGTGCAGGTCACACCAGCATGGCCCCAGCCCCAGCAAATCAGGAGAAAGCTTACAGTCACTGAATCAGTAGTGGTAGTGGAAGCAGCTGCTTTTGGAGCTCTTAGCCCACAGACAGTAGGGGAGTAAAAAATTTTGTCAGAAGGAGATTACAGGGGTCTTTTGTTGACACTGGAGTAAGACTCTATTGCTTTGTCCATCCTTAGCTCTGGGTGGCAGCCCTGGGTGACAGTACCAGGGCAAGGAGGAGTGCTAACAGCAGAACTCATGGCCAATGTGGAGTGGGGAACAGTCCTCATAGTTCCAGGGCAGAAAAGAGTGCTTGTGGTTGCCCACAGACCAGAGCACAGGCCAGGAGAGTAGTAAACACCACTCCTAAGATCATACCCTCTTGGAAGAACTGAAAACTTTACAGGTCCCTAGAAGTATCTCTGAAAAAAGCTGCATAAAACCCCTGGAGCTTGGGACAGTTCACCCTCAACCCTGTAAGCAGAACCCTACCTTAACAAAGAGTTAAAAAGTTTAGAGATAAGCTGGGGAAATGAGCAAACAATGGAAAAAACAGCTCTGACTATAGAAAGTGACTATGGTGATAAGGAAGATCAAAACACACACTCAGAAAGAGATTGAGATAACAAAGTCAAAGCTCCTACATCCAAAGCCTCCAAGAAAAATATGAATTGGTCTCAGGCCATGGAAGAGCTCAAAAAAAGATTTTGAAAAACAAGTAAGAGAAGTAGAGGAAAAATTGGAAAGAGAAATCAAAGTGATGCAAGAAAATAATGAAAAATGAGTCTACAGCTTGGTAAAAGAGACAAAAAAAATACTGAAGAAAAAAATCTTAAAAAACAGACTAGACCAAATAGTAAAAGAGGCCCAAAAAGCCAAGAAGGAGAAGAATGCCTTAAAAAGTAGAACTGGTCAAATGGAAAAGGAGGTATAAAAGTTCACTGAAGAAAATAATTCCTTAAAAATTAGAATGGGGGTGGCTAAGTGGCGCAGTGAATAGAGCACTGGCCCTGGAGTCAGGAAGACCTGAGTTCAAAACTGGCCTCAGACACTTAACACAAAAAACTAGCTGTGTGACCTTGGGCAAGTCACTTAACCCCAATTGTCCTCCAAAAAGCAAATAAAAAAAATCAGAATGGAGCAAATGGAAATTAATGATTTTATGGGAAACAATAAAACAAAAGCAAAAGAATAAAAAAAAGACAATGTGAAATATATCACTGGAAAAACAAATGACCTAGAAAACAGATCCAGGATAGATAATTTTAAAACGTTTGGACTACCTGAAAGCGACAATCAAAAGAAGAGTCTAGATATCATCTCTCAAGAAATTATCAAAGAAAACTTCCCTGATATTCTAGAACCAGAAAGTAAAACAGAAATGGAAAGAACCTACCAATTACCTCCTGAAAGAGATCTCAGGAATATTATAGCCAAATTCCAGAGTTCCCAGGTCAAGGAGAGAATATTGGAAGTAGCCAAAAAGAAACAATTCAAGTATCATGGAACCACAATTAGGATAAATACAAATATTTAGCAGCTTTTACATTAAAGGATCAGAGGGCTTGGAATACAATATTCTGGAGATCAAAGGAGCTAGGATTAAAACCAACAATCACCTACTCAGCAAAACTGAGTATAATCCATGAGGGGGGAAATGGACATTCAGTGAGACAGAAGAATTTCAAACATTCTTGAGAAAAAACCAAAGATGAATAGAAAATCTGACTTTCAAATATAAAACTCAAGAGAAGCATAAAAAGGTAAACAGGAAATAGAAATCAATTAAAGTTAAAGTATTTACATTCCTACATAAGAAGAAAATATTTGAAACTCATAAGACCTTTCTCATTATTAGGGTAGTTGAGAAGAATATATATTATTACTATATTATATATATTATAAGACCAAGGCTCCTATCTGATGATCCTAGCAAGAGAGAAACTGCATATAATTATGTTCAATTAATAATGAGATTACCTAAATTACAAAAGAGTCCCTACTTCCCCTTTACAAATTCCTCCCCACCAAGGACCGCAGCCTCTGTAGTAGAATATTCATCCTTCACTGAAATGTCCCGAAAGGGGATTAACAGAATTAACAACTATTAGGATAGACATACAAGGAACATTTAACTTTTGTATCTCATCTATCTGTCTATGTATCTTAAAAATGAGTAGAGGACAGAAGTGCTGTAGGATTAGAAAAGGGCAAGTGTTGTTATTTTAATAAAAGGAAAGAAAGTAGATTCTTCAAACTATAAGTGTCAATTCCTGGCAAAATTCTACAATGTGTTATTAAAGGGAGGATTGGTGAATATCTCCAAAAGAAAGCAGTCATCATAAAGAGGCAGCACTGCTTGATTAATTAATTGATGATCATTATTGTGTACCAACTGTGCGACCTAGAGTAGGACACCTAACCTCTAAGTGTGCAATACAACTCAAAGAGTATGAACTACAGAGAAGGTCAAAATCTGCGTCGATAAAAAGGAGTTGCTTATCAGGAACTCCCTAAATTGGTAAAATCATAGGTTCAGTAAAAGAAGAGTGCTTTACATGGTTGTGTTATGGTAGTCAAAAGTGAGGTAGCCAACTAGCTAAGGACTGAAGGATAAGGTAGACATAGAGAAGTGATTTTTCCTGAGTAATTGTTGCAGTGTAGAAGTGTTATAGCCTTGTCAGGGAAGGAAAAGCCAAACTTCTTAAAGTTACAGATTCTTGAAGTATTGGCATGATGAGAATAGTGCAATATCACAATCTCTATATCAGTTTACACAATATATGTGTGTATATATACATATACACACATATATTGTGTAAATTATACATATAATGTGAAATATATAATGTGATACATATATGTGTGTACACACAAATATATAGCACATACATATATGTATATATACATATACGTATACATATATGCACAAACATGTGTGTATATAATTTGTTCAGGTAACATGTAAATCAGGTGGTCAACAGATCATCATCAACAGAATAGAGTGCTTCTCCATGCACAGTTTGTTGCTTATTTTAAAGATAAGCCAACACACGCTTTGCATCACTGGAGCAGAAAAGGAGTGAGCAGCTTTCAGAGATTTGGTGTCCAGTACAACATTTGCTCATTTGAGCCAGAACACTTATAAACATCAAGACTGGTTTGACAAAAATTATGGGGAAATTCAGAAGCTGCTAAATGAAAAACAAGAACTCCAAAGCATTTACCAGGAGAATAATTACTCTGTCTCTAAGAATGCAGTTTACCTCCATGAAAAGTAAAATGTAAGCAAAGTTTAAAGAGATGCAGGATTCTTCGTTCAGTAAGAAGGCAGATGAAATTCAGTTTTACATTTAGAGTAACAATCCAAAGTGGTTTTTTTGATGCCCTGAGGGCTTTTTAGGGTTCAAAGACTTATGGTGCATTTCAACTACTCAGCGCTGATAGAGCCATATTGATTAGTGATAAGGACATGATCCTGGAGAGATAGATTGATCTCAACAGATTGTCATCAACCAATGTTGAAGTCATTTATCATATACCTCAAGTTGAAATCAATTCATCTCTAGCTGAACTTCCAACTGAAGAAGAGCTTTTGAATGCCAGCAGACTCCTTTCATGTGGCAAAGTACCTCGTGCTTATTCCATTTAAGCTGAGATTTATGAGGCAGAGAGTCCACTGCTCATATCAAGGCTGACTGAAATTTTCACATTATATGGAAAGAGGTCATCCCTCAGGAGTTCAAGGATGCCTCCATTGTCCATCACTATAAAGGAAAAGGAAATAGGTTGTCCTGTGACAATCATGGGGGTGGAGTGAGGGTGGGGTGTCTCCCTTAGGCACTGCTGGCAAGATTCCTGCCAGAGTCCTACTTAATAGGCTATTCCTTCACCTGGAAGATGGTCATCTAACTGAGAGTCAGTGTGCCTTCAGAAAGGGTTGACAAATGGTAGCTACTGTGTTGGCTGCCCAACAGCTCCAAGAGAAACACTAGGAGCAGAAAAGAGGTTTGTACACAATGTCTGCTAATCTGATCACGGCCTTTGATACTGTCAGATGTGAGGGCTTGTGGAAGATCATGGCCAAATTTGGTTGCCTGGAGAAATTCATCAGTATTGTATGCTAGTTCCATGATGGCATGCTTTCACAGGTTCTGGATAATGGACAATGCTCTCACACTTTCCCAGTCACCAGTGGAGTGAAGCAGAACTATGTGCTTGCTCCCATGCTTTTTAGCATGATATTTTCAGTGATAATGTCAGACTCCTTCAATGAGGATGAAAAGGGCATCAAGGTTAGTCATCCCACTGACGGTAATTTAACTTGAAATGGATACAAGCCAAGATTAAAGTAAAAGGAGAGTTGGTGTGTGACTTTTTATTCTCAGATAACTGTGCCCTCAAAGTAGCCTTTGAGGGTGAGATGCAACAGAGATGCAACAGATGCAACAGAGATACAACTGATTTCTCTGCCACTTGTGCTAATTTTGACCTGATAATTAACACTAAAAAAAAACCCAGAGGTTCTCTACCAGCCAGCACAGCATCTGGAGAAATTTTGAATGTGGTGGATAAAGTTACTTACTTTGGCAGTATACTTTCCAAGCATGTACACAGAGATGATGAGGTTGATGTTAAACATTGTCAAAGCTAGCTCACTTGTTTGGGAGGTTTCAAAGAAAATCTGAGAGAAAAGGTAGTAGGCTGCCTACCAAATTGAAGGTCTACAGAGCCATCGTGCTAACCTCATTATTGTAAGCCTATGAAACCTGGACAGTATACCAGAAACATGCCAAGAAACTGAAATGCTTCCATTTGAATTGTCTTAGGAAGATTCCAAACATCACCTGGAAAGATAAGGTACTGAACACTGAGGTCTTTTCTAGAGCTGAACTGCCAAACATTCAAAACTCTACTGCAGAGAGTACAACTCCAATGGGCTGACCTCCTTGTTCAAATGCCAAATGTACATTTGACTAAAAGATAATTTTATGGGCAGAACTCATACAAGGCAAGCTCTCACATGGAAGTCAGAAAAAGTGACACAAGAACACCCTCAAAGTCTCACAGAAGAACTTTAGAACTGATTATGAGACATGGGAGACACTGGCACAGGACCATCCAGCATCAAAGAAGGCTCTGTGCTCTGTGAGCAAAGCAGAATTGTGATATCTCAAAAGAAACGTGAGATGCGCAAATTTAGAGACATCTCCACTCCAAATGCTGATATGGACTATTTGTGCCTGTCCTATGGTAGAGTCTTTTAATCCCATATTGGTCTGACTGACCAGTCACACACACTGTACCTTGACCTCAACACAGTGCTGTCATTTTGGCCCTCTTTGAGCATGACAGATAACAACCAAGTCAGGTAGTTCAAAAATTGTTGACTCTATTTTCCAGATGGGGAAACTGAGACCTACAGAGGTGAATGACCTAAGGTTACATTGCCAGAAAGTAGCAGCATTGGGACTTCAACCTATGTCTTCTAACTTTGAGATCAGTGGGTTTTTCTATCACACCCCATTATTCTTCTTATGACTGCTACTTTTGGGTGCTTAATTCCTTGCATTTGGTGTTAAAAAGTTCTGCCAAGTGATTAAAAATATGGCATCACTAGAAGAGGACTCATTTTTTATGCTAAACAAATGTACCCCATTGTAATTGTGCTGGAGAATGCTATTTCATCCTTTAGAGAATGCTGCAATTAGAAAATGAATTAAAAACAAATTAATCTTTGCTCTTTCCCACTTGGATTGGACTCATAAGCTTCATAGCAGGACATATGCTTCAACAAAGAGCACCCATATCCATCCAATAAATTTGGGATTGAGGCAGGGAGATATGTTTACATATTATACTTTATTTGCCAGCAAAAGGCAGGAGCTGAGGCCAATGCCTTCCTTAGGCCCAGTGATAACTTAAATTGCACTGCCGAGAACTGAACTGAAAAGTTTTTTCTTCCTGGCTTTTAAAATCCAAATTGAGTTGGCTGACATTTAATAAGAACAAAAAGGGATTTTGGTCATGAATAGTAAGAGTTCCAATTTTCATGGTTCTTTGAAGTTTGTAAAGTTCTTTTTTCTCAACAACACTGTGAGGTAGGTAGTGTAAGGATTATTATCTCCATTTTGTAAATGGAGATACAGGAGGTCAGAGAGGTGATCTGACTTGCCAGGAGTAATAAGGGTCACTACCAGTAAGTGGAAGAGATGAGAATTAAGCCAAAGTTTCCTAGGTCAGTGCTCATTCTGTCATACCATACTGCCCCTCAAGCATGCCACACAGACTCTGGAATTGTGTGCTGAGGAATATTGGACTGGTAGTCAAAGGAATCACAAAATTTCAAAGTTTCAAAGAGTTTTCAGAGGTTATCCAGTCCAACCTATACCTAAAAAAAGCATTAATTATTTCTGCAATAGCTTCAGTATCAGTCCCCAACCAATCAACAATCATTTGTTAAGTGATTTCTATACATCAGGCTCTGTGCTAAGAGCTGGAGATACAAAGAAAAAGGAAAAAAGCAATCCCTGATGACAAGGTTAGCAACATTTGAAGGGAGGAGACAAACAGGATACATCTAAGATACGCACAGAGTACAATGAGTTAGAGGGAAGGCAGCTGGGATGACTGGAACAGTCTCTAACAAGATTGTATTTGATCTCAATCGACAGGAGTCACCCAATCTTTCCTTAAAAAAACTCCAGCGGCTTGAGACTACACATTTATTTCACTTTTGGATGATTCTAAGTATGAGCATATCTTTCTAGAGAGCTAAAATCTTTCCCCCTGTGACATTCATTCAAACACTTCTCCCCTTGGAGTCACACAGATCCGTTTTTTCTTCTGTATGACAATTCTAGCAGCAACCAGAACCCAGCTTGCTCTGATGTCTTCTTTATACTACACAGAGCCTGGCCCCTAACCATCCTGGTCACCTTCTCCTTTACATGTTTTGGTTTGTCAAAGTCCTTTCAAACATGGCACCTAAAACTCAACAAAATACTCCAAAATTAGGCTTTGCCTTTATGGCCTAGGTTAGGTTATACTCTTAGTTCTGTCCCTAAGTCATCACATGAAATTGGTTAAGATTCATCCGTGATAAATCAAGGGAACTGACCTAGACCCTGGAGCACAGGTTCTTAACATTCTGTGTGTCATGAATCTTTTGGCAGTTTGGTGGAGCCTATGGACCCTTTATCAGAATGTTTTTAAATACACCAAACACATAAGATGACAAAAAAAAATCTGCTCTAGAGGATCTCTAAGGCTCTTTCCATGAAGAGGAAAAAAAAATCTAGTTATGAAGAGAGGTTGGTGGCAGATTGTTCAAGATAGGCTAGGACTTCAATAATGACCTAAGAAGTTTGGATTTCTTTCTGTCGGGAAGCTATGATTGAAATCTGGCAAAGGGGAGAAACTGGACAGAATGTTTAAAGAGCAGGTCTACTTTGCTGAGGTAACAAGTTATAAATTGCTCCTAACTGTCTTTGAATGATGAGGTCAGGGTGCAGGTGACTTTTTTGGGATTCTGCCTGCAATTCTGAAAGCCAAATCCTCATTTAACAGCTAATCTCATTGTCCATTTTTGTCTGTTTGAGGGTTCAACCCAATTCTGAAGTCTCCCTTGTGTTCTCAGTTCTGCAGTAACGAAACACCACTATGTAAATATCCAACATAGTCTGGCAACCAGCAGAAAAATAAGGAGCCCATATTGCTAGAATGGACTCTATCAGATCCATTTTGGCAACTCAGGACAATGCCTGAAACAGCATAAAACAGAATTGTGAAGAATTATAAGTCAGTGGAAAGAACATTGGCCCACGAAGTGGATTTGAGTTGAAGGTCACTATCAGGAACTACTTACGTGAACATATTCAAGTCACCTCCCTCTGGACCTCTGTTTTTCCCTTTGTAAATGGAGAAATATATTATTTTCATTTTATGAGTGGGAAATTTGAGGTGAAGAAAGGTGAAGGTACTTAACTGCTGGACCACTCAGTTTCTGCTTCTCAGAATGTAGAGAATGCAGACTTGGAGTCAGAAAGACCTTAGTAATAATACTGCCTCAGACTGATTGCTGAGACAATGTTTTACATATATTAAATCATGAATGGATACAAGTATCTTTTATTTAAGCATGTGTCCTTTCATGAAGCTTATGAGTTCAGTTCAAATGGGAGATGGAAAAGATTCAATTTTGATTTATAACATTTTCCAAAAGGAGTAAATCATATTTCCCAGGACAATTACACTGGGTATAACTATTACTGTCTCTATTTTACAAATGAGGAAACAGAGGCTCAGGGAGGTCATGTGGGTTACCCAAGGTCATGCAGTTTCAAAGTGGCAGAGTTGGGACTTACATCCAGATAGCTCAAGTTTTACTCTTATGAACCATCCTCTCCTATACTGCAATTTTCTCCCTTTTATGATTCCTAATGAGATTCCTGAAGCTTGTGATAAATGAGCTTCCATCACAGTCACTTTGGTTTTTGCTTTTGCTACACACATGGAAACACAACCTTTAGCACTACCACAAGATGCATCACGTTAATTTACAGGAGGCGTTGCAAGGAGTATAAAAAATGAATGTTGCATTATTTATTCTTCTCTGCCTTTGGCAGTCCAGTTTAGGAACTGGATCAAACAACTTGGAGCAAATGCCCATTTGGAAATATGTGTGTGACGGCATACAGTTTTTGTATTTCTTCCACAGGCCCATACCATGAAGAATGGAAACGATATTTTAGTAGCCATACACGTTTAGAAGTGGCTCTTTGGAGCTATAGAAAGAGCACTTCCCATAAAAGCATCACAACCAGGACGATAAGTGATAGCAGGACAGTTTATCTACCCATGATATTCAGATTCTGGATTAACATCATCAATTAAGTTCTTCAAGTAGAGTCTGGATAACAACTCATATACAGGATTCTTATTTCAGGTCAGAACAGATGACCTTGATATCCCTGCTAATTCTGCCAGTCTACAATTTAGCAAACTGATCTAGCATTGCTAATATTTACACAGGCTGTTCTTCACGCCTAGAATGAAGGCCTTTCCTTACATCTACCTTTCAAAGTTCTTATTGACTCACCTTACTAGGTCTCAGCTTCCTTATCTGTACAATGAAGAGATCAGACTATAAACAAGAAAGTCCCTTTTAGCTCTACATCTATGATCCCTTGATCTTACTTCAAGGATCGGTTTGGGAGATACCTCTTCTCTATAACCTTTCCAGATTTCTTCTCTCCCTTCCCCATCATACTGTCCTCACCAAGCCATTGCTATTCCCTCCCTCAAATATTCTTATAACATTTTTATGTTAGAGCTTTCCATACTTAACTACATTTCATGCCTTTGTTTATGTCACCCCCCACCCCCTCCTTCTACCCTTGAATGTGAGCTCCAGGATGGCAGGCATTGTATTGTTTTGTTTATGTATTCCCAGTACAGAATTTTCTGCATGACATGCCCTAAATAAATGCTTGTTCAATTGAACTGAAAAGAATCTTAAGAAGTGGGGAAGATTTCTGAGATCATCCAGTCCAATTCACACCTAGGCAAGAATTCCCATATAAGCATTCCTTGATATTCTCCATTGTAGAGTGGTAGTCATTAGCTCTGACTGAGGGGAGTCACATGCAAACAGTTCTCATTTCCCCACTGCCCAGTTGTCACTGTCAGCTGGATGCTGAGCCCCCACATTTCTACCTCTGCTGGAGGTATCCCCAGTCCCCATTCTACTCTAATCTACCCTCTTGGGAGGGGACCATCTTCTATCCTGTCAGTGTTCCCCAAATACTCAGGCCTTGCCATCTGCCCTGATGATTTCCCTGCCTAAATGCTAGCATTTTCATCTGCAATGAAGTGAATACGAACCTTTATTTATACACTGTCTCCCCCAATTCCAATATAAATTCCTTGGGATGAAGGATTTTCTCAAATGTCTATCTGTATTTCAGTATTAGCACAGTGCTTTGCATACAGTAAGCACTTAATAAATGGCTTTTAATTCAATTTCATTCCACAACAACATTTTTAACTAGCTTTAAATGTTAGATTTCAGAAAGGGCCTAAGTCCATCTTTGCAACTTCTAGTTCTGAGTATAGCAAAACAAGCTTCATCTCTCTTCTATAGGACAGTCCTTTAATACTTGAAATGTTATCCTGTCCTCACTAAGTCTTTGCCAGGACAAATATTTCCAGTTCTTCTAACTGATCCTTATGTAGGACTGGTTTGAATCTCCTTTGGAGATAACTAGGTAGTATAGTGGATAGAGGGTTGAGCCTGGCATCAGGAAGACCTGAGTTCAAATCCAACCTCACACTTACTAGCTCTGTGACCCTGGGCATGTCACTTAACTTCTACTTGCTTCAGTTTTCTCAACTATACAACGGGGATAATAACAGCACGTGCCTTGTGTGGTTGCTGTGAAGATCCAATGAGATCCTCAAGTAAGATAATATTTGTTGAGAGTTTAGCACAGTATCTGGCACATAATGGGTGCTCTATAAGTGTTTATTTCCTTTCCTTCCCTTCCTTCCCATCCTGGTGGCCCTCTCCTGATGGTATCCCAATTTGTTAGTGTTCCTAAAATGTGGCACCCAGCAGTAAACCATAATATTGTAAAAGTGTATTCTGACTGAGGTAGCATATAGCAGGACTACTGGACCCCCTATTCTATAACACTATCCTTCTATTAATGGAACTTAAAAGTGAATTCACTTTTCTGGGCTACTCTGTTCTTTCTGTCTGTACTGGAAATCCTGGGCAAAGTCTCTGTATGAGTTTACTTTGGGGAAAGGGAATATCTCTGGGGACTTGTACTAGTCTTGTCTGCCTGCTGATATAGGATGGGACTGAGCAAGAAACCAAACTTGCCTACTCCTCTTAGGGGGTTTTGTTTCTTATCAGGGGTCTGGAGACTGTTTCTAGGAAAGGGCATCATGTTCACTGTGTCCCTTGGCAAGTTTCCTTTCTGAGTCTTTGCTTGTCTAGATGTATCTGGGTGGGACTAGAGGGATTCATGAACTTGAGCTAAGCTGAAAATGAGCTGGAATCTAGAAATGAGAACAGTCTAGGGCTGGTCTTACGGAGGATGGTATGTGAGTATTGGGGTGGCTGGATGGTACAGCAGATAGAGTGCTGGGCCTGGAGTAAGGAAGACTCATCTTCCTTAGTTCAAGATCTGGTCTCAGATACTTACTAGCTTTGTCACCGTGGGCAAGTCACTTGACCCTGTTTGCCTCAGTTTGCCCATCTATAAAATGAGCTGGAGAAGGAAATGGCAAACCACTCCAGTGTGCTTGCCAAGAAAACCTCAAACGGGGTCACCAAGAGTGGGACACAATTAAAATGACTGAAAAACAATGACAGCAACATGTGAATATAGGTAAAACTCAGGTATAACCTGTGATAAGAAATGGAAACCAAGTGTGTCTGTGCAACAGAACCCTCATTGGTTTCTGGTGAGGTGATTTTATCCTTCATGGTCACAGTATAAAACTGGGAAGAAGGTGATTTGTTAGGAACATATATCCTCTAGGAAGATTTTTTTTTTGCATAGCTTCCCATTGTGATGTTCCATAATGAATGTAACCAGTTCTGGTTTCTCCTTAGAGGGGTCTCAAAAGAACTGAGAGATGTAGCTTCTACCCCCAAAGTAGCTAGTGTCAATATAACCAGCAATAAATAAATGGTGCTTGCTGGTCTTATCATTAAATAATAACTTCTATTTAGACTAAATTAGAGTGTGTGAAGGGAAGTAATGTGTAATAAGGTTAGAAAAGTAAGGTGAGTTCAGACTGTGAAGATCTTTAAATCCCCCCAAAGGGAGTTGATATCTGATCATAGTGTCAATAGGCAATGACCTGAGTTTAGTAGGAGCCTAACATGTTTATGTCAACATTTTACAAAACTCATTTTGGCAGCTTCAATTGCTTCTCATATATAGCATGATCTCAAGGTCTATCAACAATCTGATTGCTCTCTAGCTTACATATATATTTCCTACAATGGCACTCAGAAGTAAATATAATATTCCTGATGGAATGTGATCAAGGGAGAGTACAGAAGGACTATCACACCTCCTTATTTCTAGATATAATTTTCTCAAAGAAACCTAAATCTTTATCAGATTTTTTTTGGCTACCATATCACACACCATTAAGGACTGAGAGCATAATCTATTAAAAATATTTGATCTTTTCAAAATTAATTACTTCTAGGAACAACTCTGCCATCTTATTCTTGTGAAGCTTTTTTCCCCCCTAAATCATAGATTAAGATTTATTTACCATCATGAAATAAAATGTAGGATGCAGATGTTTATAGAGTTGGAAGGGCCTTAGATACAGGACGTCAGGAAAGGGAATGTTAATTCCTGGATGACCTTAGGCAATCATGGCATATTAGAACAGGAGAAAGAGAGATCTGAGGTAGAGTGTAAGTGGCTTGCTAAATGTCATAGTGTAAAGTACAAGAAGAGTGAGATTACAATGAGTCTCCTGCATGCCAGGCCATTGCTTGAACTGGAATGAGGAAACCCTTCTCTTCTTATCATACATTCTCTTCACCCTTAGTACCTATAATCTCACCTCTTATACATTTCTCTGTTTCAGCAAACTCTAACAGTGATTTCAGGCTCCCCGCACCGTCCCCCTGCCCCACTGTAGCAAAGATTGCCTCAGCCCGCAGTCTGAAACTATAAAGCTGCTGTCAAACTGAAAGCTGATATCAGCTCTGTGGAGGTCCTATGTATATCACCTACACAAAGAACAGACAGTTTATGCATTGGGAGGTGGCTGGCCATTGGCCTAATAGCGCAGATTGTGGTTATTTAAGCTTTAAAAGTCTGCTTTCACCCCTACTCAGTGTTCAAAGATGCTGGGAAGAAAAATGACCACAGGCTCTATGCCAGGCCTTCTCAGTACTCTGCTTTGCATGCCCAGAAAATGCCTTGATGGACAAACAAGCATAGTTCATAAAGAAATAAGAATTCACTGATGCAGGGTGATACGGACAGGGCCTGTGGTGGCCAGTTCAATTCCAAGAACTACATCAGACCTAAATATAGGAACACGGAGGAAAATGATAGCTGGAATCGCAGAGGGGAATGTGTATCAGACTGGAAGGCAGGAGACCTACACTTCAGTCTACTCTACTCTGCGGCCTTCAGTGATTCTGGGCCTTAGTTTCTTTATCTATGAAACAGGGATGTTGGAATAGATGACCCCAAAATCAGATAAGGAAACTGAGGCTTGGAGAAGTTAACAGATTTGATCATGGTCACAGGGAAAGAAAGTATTAGAGGTGAGATGTGAACCCAGATCTCTCCTGATCACAAGTCTAGGGCTTTTCCCACTGTACTCTATGTTTGCCCCATTTGGAGAAAATTCGGTATGGAAGCAAATTATCTAAGATCACAAAGCTAGAGTCAGAGCTGGATTTAGAAGCCAGGCTGTGATTCCCAGACTAGGGATCTGGATTTCTCTCCTCGTTATTATCACTGCAGTATTATCATTCATTACTGAGCTATGGCGTCTCTAAAAATAACATGTTTCTCTAAGGAAGGGCACCCATGTCTTTTATTTGGAAATCATGAGCAGAGAAAGCATTTCCAGATGACTAACTGCCAATCAGGAGAGGAACAAAACATGATTCTGTTTCTTCCTCAAGCAAAGCCCTCAAAGCAGAGCCATTTGTAACATGGCACTAATGAAATAAGCCACAGGGAGTCTATCCATTTGGTGCTCAGGGTACTGGGGAGGACACTGAGAACAACCTGTTCCTCCCTGCGGCACCCACCTTATGAGGCCTATTCTTCTCTTTCCAGTAACAAGCCTGTCAAATCACCTGCAGCAAGATGGCCACACCTAGAGACCCTATAAAAAATGTCGAGTTGTCCCAAGGTTTGCTACTTGAATACAATATGCTGGGGCACAGGATCACAGAATGTTTGAATCTGTTTAAGTCTTAGAACACAGACCGTTACAACAAATAATGTAAGGACCTTGAAGCATAGAATGTTAGCATATGGGATTTAGGATCTGGAACAGACCTTAAAACATAAGATCTTAGAACACATAAAACTGAAAATCAGAGCTGGAAGGAACCTTAGAAATCAGTCAGTCTAATCCTCTCACATTAAAGATTAAGAATTTGAGGTAAAGAGAAGAAGTAAGACTTTCCTACAGTCACAGAAATAGAGATGTGAAGAACCAAGCCCCAAACTGATGTCTCCTGATTCCCAGGAGACTCTATACTATGCCAAAGTACTAAGTCATGTGTGTGTGTATTCATATACATACGAAATTATCTCTCTATCTTCAAAGAGCTCACAGTTTAGTGATACATATATAGTACATAGTATATGTATATATGTCTTCATATTATGTATATACACACTTATATATATATGCACTATGTGCAGAATTAACTAACGTAGGATGTGTTAATTACTGTAGAAGAGGCAAGGACAGAATTGTGAGAGTTCAGAAATGGAAGAGATCACAAACTGCCATCTGTGGATCAAGGAAGGCTTTCTGGTAGAGGCATAACTAGAGCTACATCTTGAATAATAAGAGGAATAGATAATACCTTTACTGTACTTTGAGAATTGCAAAGCAATTTACAAATATTATTTCATTTTATCCTCACAACCATCTGTGAGGTAGGTAATATTATCTCCATTTTGTAGGTAAGAAAACTGAGGCTCAGAGAGCCTAAGTGGTTTATTCAAGGTCACATGTCTAGTATCAGAAATAGGATTTGAACTCAGGTCTTTCCCAATTCCAAGTCAATGCTCTTTCCACATTTTGGATCTTGTCAGGCAGAGATGGTGTGAAGTTAGGTCAAAAAACATTTGTTGAGCACTTATGTGCCATATACTGTGCTAAGCATTTGGAATGCAAATACAAGCAGAAAGGCAATCAACCCTGACCTCAAGGAGTCTACATTTTAATGGGGGAAGACAGCACATGAAAAAGTGCTGAAAAGCAGGTGCGAAGAAAGTACCCACATGGAGGTCCACGGGAGACAAAGTTTGGAGAGTCAGAACAGAGCTCAGAGAGGAAAGGGTGAGAAGCATTTTGTCTGGAGAGAATAGTGGAAGTAAATGAATGGAGTTAGGCATGTTTACCCAAAACAATTAGTATAACATTCTGTATGTAGCAACATGGTACCTAGTACAAGTACGCATTATGGTCTTTCTCCCTATTTCTACTATAACTTTCTTCAAGGGAAGGACCATACAATATAATCAGAATTTTTATAACTACTCCGCAACCCAAAGAAACTAGCACAGTCCTTTGCACGTTATAGGCCCACAAGAAAAACATGGATAATAGGTTTGTCATTGGCTAAGGTGAAAAAATCCCAGTCCCCGCAAAAGTCCACTCGGTCATCAGCTTCTGTCATCATTTAACTCTCTAACTACCACTGCAGATTCCAGTGAATGCCATCTCTACATATCTGTTACCCTCCATTCTTTACTAGCAATCCAGTGCCAATCATACTTCTCAGAGAGTGTATTCTTCTGGGACATAACACATACACACTACCTGAAATCAGTAGACAGTTTCATGATACCGTAACTCAGTTTATATGAATAATTCTATAATTTGGGAATTATATTTCTAGGTAGTCAAGATTTAAACTAAAATAACTGCTTTTTCAGAGACCCCAGACTAATTTTTTTAAATGACAAAACCAGCCCTTTGTTCCTACTGGTAGGGGAGTAAAAAAGAATGACTCCCTATATTTACTTCTATTTTCTGCAATTAGAGGGATGGGGCTGAGATAAGAAACAGGCTCAGGTAACACTCCCCCAGCTACTTCTGGGGAGACTGATATAGGGCAATACAGAAGCCAAAGCAAGGAAGATACCCCTTAGGATTTTGTAGCATTGAGATGACTTTAGAGTGAATCAGAAGATGAAAAGGATTTGTATTCCCTAGAATTAGCTGCCCTTATAGAACTCTAGTTATTGCATCTTAGAGTGGGACATTCATTCATGCTTCTTTAGTTCATCCAAAAGACATTTAATAAGCACCAGTCATGTGTAGAGTATTATCCTAAGCACTGCACAGTACTGCCCTAATGGAGCTTAGTCTAGGAAATAATTTATATTTCAAAGGGATTTATAATATATAATATATAAATAATATATATTTCAAAAGGATTTACAATTTAGTATTAACTTATAAGGATCCATCAATCAACTAGCATGTATTATAGTTGAAAGGGATCTTAAAGGTCATATAATCCAATTACTTCATTTGACACACCAGGAAGCTGAAGCCCTGAAACAGAGAAATGAAGTGATTGGTCCACGGCTATACAGTTAGTAAGTAACCAAAGATTTTCCCCCATGATAGCTCTTTGAGGTAGGCAGTTTAAGTACTATTTTTATCTCTATTTCATAATGGAACAATTGGAGGCTCAGAGTACCAAAGGGACTAGGCCTTCTCACTTGGTTACCATGTACAAACAATATTGATTGAAATTACCCTGACTTCAGGTTACACCTGTACTGGACAGTGAGCTCAGTGGAAACTCTCCTTGTTCTGATATTAGATATTTAATAGTCAGGAGGTGTTGGTTCCTTGACAAGGCAGGGAGAGCAAAAGTAGATAACTTCTTAGCTTCCTTCTAAGGAGAAATCTTTTTCAGGAAGATGATTGGTATGCACATCCCACTACCTGGGAACGTTCCAAATTATTGTTACCTTCTGCTGTTGGGGCCTACTTCCCATTCCCAAATGCCCTGGCTTCTATTCCTTTATGTGGAATGGAATAGGAGAATACCTCTGTCTCCTTGGGACAAATGTAGAAGAGCTATCATTCTGGAGATAGTGCTTTAGGACAGATGTTTCTAGGGCTATAATTTCCAAAAAGCAAAGTGGAAAATATATTACCTGTGTCCCTGAGGATGAGTAACTACCCAATCTATGCCAAATCATCTGCTGTCTACCAGACCAAGAGGAGATGACTCATTTTCTGCTGAGTCAGGGCTTGGATGAGGAAAGAGGTTGCCTATATAGTATGAATGTGTTCAGAATTAGCTTACAGAATGTTAGAACTGGAAGGGCCCTGCAAATATGAAACACAGAATGTCAGAAATAGAAAAGATATTAGGACATAGAATGTTAGAGCTTAAAGGATTTTTAAAACAAACAGTATTAGAAGACAGAACAAAGAATGTTAGGGCTGGAAAGATTCTTTAAAAACATACCATAGACTATATGAACTGGAAGAAAATTTAGACTATAGAATGCTAGGACATAGAAAATTAGAGTTGGATTTAGGCCTTAGGGATGTTTATTCAAATTCTCATTTTATGGACAGGAATTGAGACACAGAAAAGGGAAACTGCTTGCCCAAATTCACAGAATGAGTAACAGAGTGAGAACTAGAATTTGTACATCCTAAATGTCAGCCTGATCGTTTTTCTGCTATGATCCACTGTCCTATTCTGTTCTCAAAGAACTAACAAAGACATAGAAATGACATGGAAATGAAAGGCAGTTAGCATACAAGTAAGTAGAAATGTTTCTTCAAAATGTCTATGAGGGGCAGGTGGCACAGTGAATAGAGCACTGGCCTTGGAGTCAAGAGTTCCTAAGTTCAAATCCAGCCTCAGATACTAGCTGTGTGACCCTGAGCAAGTCACTTAATCCCAATTGCCTTGCCTTCCCCTCTCCAAAAACAAAATACAAAATGTATATGAAAAGAAAATTTGCGAAGTGACTTATTCACAAAATTTATATATAAATATAATACAGATTATTTACCATATCTTTATGTATAAATAATTCTATAGCAACACATATTAAACTTGGAATGAGGAGACAGTTTATTTGTCACCAGAATTATTAAATTTAATCACTATTTTCTTGTAGTCTGAAGCACGTGGCCTTTATTTTTTCCTGAAAGAGATCTGTGGATCCTTTAGATTGGTACTTTTTCTTGTATTCAGAAATTCTCAGCACTTTCCTTTTGTTTCTTGCATTATGGAGCACAGGTTTTTTGACTATCAGATTCTTCTGGGGAGGCCTATAATCCTTAAAGTTCCTTCACACATTCTGTCTTTGTGAGTAATGTGCTTTACTTACATAGAGATATCTTAATGTTTTATTACCTTTTAGTTCTTGTCTTACAAATTGCTCTCCACTTCAATGTTCTTTCACGCAGCATGTTCTCTTTTGCTTCTTTGGAAAAACTAGCCACTGTAGATATAAGTTTCCTATTTTCAAGTTCTACTAATTATTTTTCCAAGAAGAATGCAATCACTCCATCAATGAAGAGGTCTTTACTGAATACATATTATTTATGAAGCTCTGTGTCTGGTACTCTGGTTACAAGACTGATTCTTGGTACAACCTGCTGTAATATTTGCTTTCTTTACATCCTCCACAGCACCTAGCATTGAGGCCCCCATGGATTCTCTGTAAAAAAACCATAAACTGTAGGTAGTTTGTTTGCACCTACTTATTTACATGTTGCCTCCCCAACTTCATTATGATCTTCTTGAGAGCAGGGGCTGTCTTTTATCTTTCTTTTTATACGTATACCTACATGTCTCAAATTCAATAAATGTTTGTTAACTGAATAACTAATTTGGCTTACCTAATTCAGAGCATTGTTAAAAAAAAGAGCTTTCTAATTGGTTAAGTGCTATAAAAATATTAGCTGTTACCATATAGATTATCTTGCTAACATACTTTTTCCATTTAGGTAGGAGGTGCCTTCAGCTAAAACTATTCATTCTACTATTTTAATTAAGATCACTGTTAAGAATAATGACCTTTATGAAAAGGATTTCTTTAAAAATTTGTGGCCGTTTTAATTTTAAGTTGTTGCTCCTAAGAACAATACATTGGCATCAAAGTAACACAGAATCTAAAAGCTGGAAGGAGACCTCAAATATCAACTGCTGCAACACATACCTCATAGTCCCTTCCTAGGTCCTACAATTGTTCCTTACCTAACATGTACTTCAGTGCTCACAGATACTCTTGTCTTGCTTCTCTGAATATGGCATAACCTCACTTTGATATACAGCCTTACTATTTTAACAGTGTTGATGACTTTGAACACTGATACATCATGTTAAATTCTGTGGTGCCCTGAAGTTTGCATGATGCTTTCTATCTGTGATCTCATTTAAGCCATACTAGTAAGTCAGAATAGCAGATTAGGAAACTGATGCTCAGAGAGTGTGGTCACAAAGCTTGTAACAGCCAAAAGTAGAATTTGAACCCAGGTCATACTAACTAACATAGGTCCCTTGTACTTTGCCATGCTTATGTTTACAATTTTGGTTAAAGAACTGTAATAAGGGGAAATAAAAAGAGTTAAATTAAAAATTGCTTCCTCTTAATAGGAGAAAAAGGACTACTCACTTGTTAGTAAGATAGCCTATGTGGTAACAGCATTTTTTATGACACTGAGATTGTTAGTCTAGGGGACTAGAAAGATGGTTGTGCCCTTGATAGCAACAGGGAAGTCTGAAAGGAGACAGTTTTGGGGGAATGATTTATGTTTGGGATATGCTGAATTAAGATGTGTACAATGCAGGATATCCAGTTCAAGATGTCGAATAGTCAGCTAGAGATGTGAGACTAGAGGGAAGAAGAGAGGGTAGGACTAGATAAGCAGATTTCAGAATGGCCCCCAGAGCAATGATCAATGAATCCATGGGAATGGATGAAATCACCAATTGAAATACTATAGAGTGGGGTGGCTAGGTGGTGTAGTGAATAGAATACCAGCCCTGGAGTCAGGAAGACCTGAGTTCAACTATGGTCCCAGACCTTGGGCAAGTCACTTAACCCCAATTGCCCTACCGTCCCCCCTCCAAAAAGCAAAAAAAAAAAAAAAGTGAAATAGTATAGAGTGAGAAGAGGGACCAGGGCAGAGCCCCGTGGGACACCCATGGTTAGCAGGTATGACATGGCTGAAGACACAACAAAGGAAATTGAGAAGGAGGAGTGAGATAGGTAGGAGAAGAACCAAGAGAAAAAAGCATCCTGAAAACGGAGACGAGAGAGTATCAAGGACAAGAGGGTGGTTTACAGCATCAAAGGCTGCAGAGAAGTCAAGATATATTTAAAAGGAAAAATAAGGAAAAGTCATTATATTTGGCAATTCAGAGATCAGTGGTCACTTTGGAGAGAGCAGTTTCAGTTGAGTGGAAAAGCCCAGTTTACAGGTAGGAAAAATGGGTTTAGAAAGTCTAAATAACTTTCTAAAAGTCATTTTAGAAAAAAAAAAGCTCAGTCTACATGATTAAAGTCCTTTAAATGCCAAATAGAAGATCTTGTCCTAAAGGCAATGGGAATCACTGAAACTTCCTCAAGAGCAGAATGCTATGGTCACCCCTGTGCTTTAGACTGAAGAGGAAAGATGGACTAGATTCAAGGACTTAGAATGCTTTTATAATAATCCAGAGGGGAAGCAATGAAAAACTGAGACTGTGGTGAGATCAGAGATTTGGGGAAAGATGTGAGAGATGTGGACGGGGCAAAATCAAGAAGGTTTGGCCACATATTAGATATGTACCTTGCACAGAGTAAGTGCTTACTAAATGCTGACTGACTGACAGTTGACTAATCTCTCTGATTAGTTTGGGAGAAGCCAAAGTACTATGACTAGGGAACACAAAGCTGCTGACAATTTAACTTAGACAAAACCTCACCTATCTATGCTTTAGTTTCTTCATAGATTAAATGGTTTGGGCTAGAAAATTATCTCTAATGCCCTTCTGGTTATAATATTCTGCAACCCTCTGATTCTCTGCATGAGAGAGGATGCTGATGTCACATTAGTGTGGGACAAAGAGAGCCAAAGGTCTAAGAGGCTTTGGGAACCAATTTAAGAATCATGGTATTACAAGAGTTTGGTCATAAAAGTCTGTGTAAAATCAATGCTAGCTTAAACTGTGATTTTAATGAATCAAG
Source organism: Pseudocheirus occidentalis (assembly GCA_028646575.1). Taxonomy (NCBI): domain Eukaryota; kingdom Metazoa; phylum Chordata; class Mammalia; order Diprotodontia; family Pseudocheiridae; genus Pseudocheirus; species Pseudocheirus occidentalis. The sequence goes on along the minus strand of CM053594.1, from coordinate 74,344,302 downwards.
AATTAGTGAGAAAGGTAATGAATTTCACCTTAATGTTTATTTCTTTTAGAAATTATTCTAGGGGCAGCTAGGTGGTGCCATGAATAGAGCACCAGCCCTGGAGTCAGGAGGACCTGAGTTCAAATCCGGCCTCAGACACTTAACACAAAAACTAGCCATGTGACCTTGGGCAAGTCACTTAACCCAAATGCCCTCCAAAAAAAAAAAAGAAATTATTCTATAATATTATGCTTTCCTTAATAAAGCCAAAATTGTTTACTAACTTTGATGGAATTACAGTACATGTTTATAAAAATTTTTTTAAAAGCATCCTAATTTTCAACAGAATATCCCTGTTTTATGAGAGCAAATTGTAAACTCTTTGAAGGATGGTTTCATTTTTGTCTTTGTCACTCTGTAAGTGTGACACTAGTCACACTAGTGTGTGAAACTAAGTGCTGTGCCTAGCTCATGGTAGAAAACTTAATTAATGTTAAACTGAAAAAAATGCCTTAGTGTAAAGAGCAAACAGGAAGTAAAACACACTTCTACTACCTGATGGCTATGAACCTAAACCATAGGGTTAGATTATTTCTGAGAAACAAATAAACATTTTAATAGTAATAATACCTAGCTTTATATAGAGCAGTGATTCTCAGCCTTCCTAATGCCGTGACCCTTTAGTAGAGTTCCTCATGTTGTGGTGACCCCCAACATAAAACTATTTTTGTTGCTACTTCATAACTGTAATTTTGCTATGGTTATGAATCATAATGTAAATATCTGATATGCAGGATGTATTTTCATTGTTACAAATTGAACATATAACCCACAGGTTGAGAACCACTGATGTAGAGCTTTATGGTGCTTTACATATGTTATCTGATTAGGCCTTCACAACAACCATGTGAAGAAGATAAAATCATCCCCATTTTTAGATGAGAAATGGAGATTGAGAGAGGTTTAGTTACTTGCCCAAGGTCACACAGCTAGAAGTGTAAGAGAGTATTGGAATTTAGGATTTCCTGACTTATCCAGTGCTCTCTCCACTATGACATGTATCCAAAGCTACACAGTGTAACAAAAAACACCAACCAGGATTTGAGGAGATTGGAATTCTAGCACTGTTTCTATTAGTAAAGAGCTGTGTAAATTGAAACTAGTCCCTTTGTTTCCTGGGGTCTCAATTTCCTCTCTAAATAAGCCCTTGTTACCTCTCAAACAGGCGCTTGATTAGATCTGACATTCCATCCTCAAGACACATAACTATTCTAATGTTCTATGCTCTGACATTCTATGTTCTTAGGCCCCTTATAGTTCAGACATTCTATGCTGTAGTACCTTCTGTTCCAGGTTCTAACATTCTGTGTTCAAAGGTCTCTCCCAACTGCAGCATTCTAAGATTCTGCTTTGCTCTGAGTAACAGCTCTATCTGCACCTACAAATGCTATAGGAAGTTTCAACAATCTACTAATCAATATACTTTCTCAGTTTGCCTAACAGCTAATGGAGGCAGAATTAAACCACTTAGCAGTAACTGCTAGAGTCACAAGTGAAATCTTACGTTTGTTAAGTGCCCAGAGGAATAGGTACAGGCGAATGAGCAGCCTAACTGATATCTGTATACACTTCCTTTTTTTTGGACTTAGGAGCAGAAACAACATCAATATGGAGCTGCACCTAGAGATGATCTGTGGCAGAGATTTCAAATCTCAGCTATATCTGAATCTTGAGCATAGATATGAAGGTTGTATTGGCCTTGGGGAAATCTTTAAGCCAGAATACTGAGGTGACAGGGTGGCAGTGCCGTGTAAAATTCCAACCGTGAAAATCAGTGATGTAGTAAAGAGGTCTATGGAGCCTACAGATAAAGTCAACGGGAAACGGTTTTAATTGTTTTATGCATAAGAAAGCAGCTTAATTCCAGGGGTTTTTCAGCTATGTCAGATAGAAATATTTTGGGACAATTAAGGGAAGGGAAGGCGGCTGATGATGGGGATCAGAGGCATCAAGTACTCAAAGACCATTTGGGAGACTTTCTTTTTAGTAACCTGTTATTAGAAAGTTTTGTCATTCCCTGGATTTTTGATATGATTTTTTTCTTCCCTTTTAAACAAATAATGTACCAAGCTATTTATATTGAAGACTAAGGGGATGAAGTGACTGGCCTAAGAGCACTTCAGCTAGTAAATAGAAGAGTTCAAACTTGAATTCAATCCTCTAATTCCCATTTCTCAACCTCTCTCCTTCATCCTCTTCTTTCCCTCATCCCAAACTATAAGCTGTGGATTATAGGCAGAATTCTAATATAAAATGAATAAGACTCAATTCCCTCAAGGAACATCTAGGCAAATTGCAGGGGATAAGATGTATGTGTAAATATGCAATTTTAAAGAAGAAGGAAAGAAAGAAAGAAGGAAGGACAGACTTTTGAAGTGTCTGTTATATGCCAGACACTTCACTAAGGACTTTACAGCATTATCTCATTTGATCCTTACAATAACCTTGGGAGGTGGGTGATTTTATTATTTCCATTTTATGACTGAAGAAACCAAGGCAAACAGGTTAAGTGACTTGCTCAGGGTCACACAGTGTGTGTGGCTAGATATGCACTCTGGTCTTCCTTCCTGTATTTAATCCATTGTGTTACCTACCAGTCTCTATCTCTTCTCTTTAGTAGTAGTCTTCAGGAAGGCTTTATGGAGAAGGGCCTTGAATACTATGATCTGGAAAGGTAAACCCGCAGTAGGGCAGTAAGAGCAAAGCCAAGGAGTAGGTAAGGCTGACAAATCCTCTGCCATAGTGATAAGGCTCCAGGTGAATGTTGGTCTCCTTTCCATTCAGTATCACTGTAAGGGACTTCCTTGGTCCTGTAAGCCTCTTTTCACTTCCTTTCTTCTCACTCTTAACCCTAAGTTGTAAAGTTTCTTCAAATTATAGCATTGTATTCTGTGTTCTACCTTTAATGTTTTAATATCTTTTTATGTTCATTTGTTGAGACATTTTTCAGTTGTATCTGACTTTTCATCACCCCATTTGGGATTTTCTTGACAAAGATACAGCCGTGATTTACCATTTCCTTCTCCAGTTCATTTTACACATAAGAAAACTGAGGCAAATATGGTTATGTGACTTGCCCGGGGTCACACAGCTAGTAAGTGTCTAAGGCCAGGTTTAAACTCAGAAAATGAGTTTTTCTTACTCTAGGCTCAGCATTTTCTATACAGTGACACCTAGCTGTGCCTTTCTTTTCATGGCTTACCTTTTAAATATAGAAAGGGGGTCTATTTCTTTCTAGGCCAGATTCAAGTGAGAAAATGGAATTTTCAAAAGTAACTGATAAAGGTACTTTCAGGGATAGTTGGACATGAGAGATTGTGGTGGGTACCAAAAAATGTTTAGATGGGAATCAGTAGTTATTGTGGTTATAGTTAACCAAATGTGCACAGGGAAAAGACAGGTGTGATGTAGTGGGGACAGTACTTCTGGTATTTGTTTGTGTGTTTCCTCCCCTTATGCCATCACTATCATGTGTGTGTGTGTGTGTGTGTGTGTGTGTGTGTGTGTATTTACAAATGACTGTTTTGGTTTTGGCTCATAGCTTATGATGCTCCCAAGCCTACCCATGAGCTACAGCACTGAGGAAGGAAGCACTAATGAGAATTTTGACAAGATCCTCTTTTTGTTATTGTTCAATCATTTCCAACTTTTTGTGACCCTGTGGATCATACTCTCCATAGTATTTTCTTGAAAAATGATACCAGAGTAGTTTTCTGTTTTCTTCTCCAGTGGCTTAAGGCAAATGAAGTGACGTGACTTGTCCAGGATCCCACAGCTCAGTGTTCTATCCATTGAGTCACACAGCTACCTCTGAAATCTTCTTTAGTTCTGTTTATCTAAATTGAACTAACTGAACATATGTCCAGTTTCCCATCCTTAAAGAAGGATGTAGTGGGCACAAGTACCAACAAAAGTTAACTGCCCTGGCCTTAGAGGCAGGACTGCTATCCAGGATGTTGGATATCTCCCAAGAAGCCCCAAGTGACTCAAGCCTGTCCCAGACTTGACAATTTAAATTCAGTTTTTCTTCTTAGTTTAATCCTTCCTTTGGAAGTTTTATTTTCATTATTTCTTTAAGTAAATGGAGATAAAGCACGGAACCTGGGTCTAGGTTGACAAGATCTGGTCCTTTTTCAATTCACTTAGGAACGACATGTCCTTGAGGAAGTCACTTAATCTCTGTTCCCCCCCCCCAAAAAAAAATCAGACACTGTATTGCTGCTTCTGCCTCCCTCATGGGAGGATCAAATGAGATACTGGGTATAAACATAGTCTGAAAAGCATCGATTAAATAATCATTATTATGATTGTTAATCTAGTGGTAAAAATGAAAAAAAAACCCCACAGGTCTTAGAGATACACATTGGAATTCCAACTCTACTGTCATTTATTAGCTGGGTACTTTTGAGCAAACCCCTGTATTGATCTGAGACTTAGTTTCTTCTGTAAAATAAGGATGTCTATCCCTCTCCCCTCTCCTTTATAGGATTGGGGTAAGGATGATCAGCTGACATAATGCCTACAAAGTGCTTTTTAACTGTAAAGCATTTTGTCAGTTACTATGATTTTTAGTCATAAATTCAAATTGGTTGAGGCTAAATTGCTACAGATTTCTTGGCCACCTCATTACTGAAGACTATATTGTCCCAGTTTTCGTTGAAGGTATTAAGGCTTACTGTTAATAGAAACACAGGCAACAGGCCAAGAAAATATAGTGAATTTAAACATATACCACACACATACACACACACACACACACACACACACACACACACACTACAATTTGTCTCCTTGACAGAAAGGAATTATTTTCTTCTGTAATCTGCCGATAAGTGTAAGACTTAGGAAAGAGTGATAGGTCAGTTTCCATCATCTTTGAAATGCTGAAGAAAGATACAGTATCATCTTAAAGCACCAGAACAATAAGTACTAAGACAATACAGGACTCCATACTGTATCAGAGTCTAGAGGTGAGATAAACACATACCACATTTTCTAATCATATTAGAATTAGGTTCTTCCGGGCTTTGCCCTATCTTTTTTTTTTAACTCATCTTTCAAGATAGGTGTAAATTCACTATAAATATAATTTTCAGTTTTTCAGTGGGAAAATCTCTTTTTCATAAATTCACAGAATCAGAGGCCTAGAAATGACCTTAGAATATAGCATATTAAAGCTGGTAGGTAGCAGAATGTACTACAGCATGTTACAATGCAGAATCCTGAATATTATGGCTAAAGGAGATATTAAAAAGAAAACAGAAAGTTAGAACTAGAAAGGATCTTAGAGATAATCTTGCTCTATCCTTTCATTTTTTTTAGATTACAAGAAAGAGAGGTTAAGGGACTTGCCCAAGGTATTATAAGGATTCAATGGCAGAGGTTGTATGATGGCTCCCAAAACAAAACTCTTTCTAGTATATCATGTCATTTAGAGGAATGAGTTTCCCCTCCTCCTTCTTCTCTCTTCCCACTCTCAAGTTATTGCCTAGGTGTTCAACTAATTCATCAGTAAAGAAATCTTTACTTAAGTGCCTCCTATGTGCCCAGCACTGTGGGAAACAGAAAGCACAGCATTCCAAATAAGTCTTCATCTAGCTTGTTTTAAAAACTCCAAAGACAGAGAACTAGCTATCATATAAAGTAATCTATTCCAGTTAGTCAGAAATCTGCCTCCCTGTAATGTCCATCTATCATTCTTAATTCTATGTCTTAGACCAAATAGAACAAGCCTAATACTGTTTTCACACAGCATCCCTTCAAATGTTTGAAGAAAGCTATTATCTATCCCTTAAGTTATCTCTTCTCTAGACTAAACATCCCTAATTCCCTGAATGACATATTTCGATATGTCTAATACCCTAACCATCCTGTTACTCTCTTCAGAATGTGTTTAAGTTTATCAATGACCTTCCTAAATTGTGGTCCTGAAAAGGAAATCTACAAATACATAGATGTTTTTTACAGCAATATTACATGTAATCCCCCTCTCAAGCCCCAACAATCTAAATGGTCAACAACAATGGCTAAATAAACTGTGGAATGCTGAGGCAGTGGTATACTTCAATGTGACTGCCTGACAAGTATGCAATATATAAATAAATGTGGAAATATACTCTTTATGAAATAATGCAAGAAAAATTCAAACTCTTAAGAATGAAATACACATAAACCATGGCTACGTTAACAGAGAAAAATGAATGAGAAGGAATGCAAGGTGATTCTGATAAGGATTTAGAGGCAGTAACTGATGTGTATTGTGACATTTTCAGCTTGGAAATTAATAATTCAAAAGGAAATAGTTACTAAAGAAGTTCAGTAGGTTGTATTGATGTTCAATGTAAAACTTTTATTAAAATATTTTGAAATTGTGTCTCTGAAACCTGAACTAGAGGATTAACTATGTGATATTCCTCTTTAGTATCATCAACCTGGAACTTCTGGTTTTTTTCACTTGTATATACTCTCTGCATATAGCCCTGGAAAAAGAGAAAAGACTAGTGTAGTCCTCAGAACTGTTAGCAATTGCTATATCAGCACTCTCACAGCTCAGCTGCTGTGGTATAGTAGTTATAGTTAGTATAGTAACAGCCAGACCTTTGGGGTCTACTTTGTTCTTATTAGCCCCATAATGAGATGTCCAGTTTGTAAGTCCATTTAAGAACAGAGATCTCTGGATTGAAACACTTCTAGTTTTTGTGTCTGTGAGTAAGAAACCACAGAACGTACTAAGAGAGGAAGTAGTCACTAAAGAGAACTGTTCCCAGAAAAGGCTCCTTCTCAGCACCATGGACAGGTCTATAGTAGCTAACTTGGGGACAGTGAGAGAGTCAGCACTATGGTAAGGACAATACTAAGCAGAATTTTCTAGAAGATGAAAAGCACTCAGTTATGAAGAAACAAGAAGGTAGGAGATTTAAGGAGGAACAGTGAACTCTAACAATGCTTGTACTAGAGTAACTATTATTATGGAGGCTTGTGAAAGATTCTATCATTTACAAAAAGTGATTCAGATCTAAAAAAAATATACTGTGATTCAGTATAGTTGAATTGTTGGGATCCCTGGGAGTCTTCCCTTATATGAGCATTTCTGTGTGTTTCTGGTATGTCAACCCAGAGGATGGTTAGGGCACCCATGTATATTGTCTCTTTCCTCTTTGTTATCTTTTTGCTGGGCTCTTGGTGCCTGAAGACCTTAGGGGGTCAATCTCTTGACACTGGTAAACTAGTGACAGGGACTTCCTAAGACTGACAGTCTAGACTGAATTTCTGATAGAACTGAGACCCTATTCTATCAATCTGTGGTACAGTTTAAGAGGCCTAAATAAATCTCTAATACTTCATGTTCAGTCCTTCCTGGAGAATAAGGCAAGACTTTCACACTCATCAACTGACTTCAAAGTTCAGAAAGCAAGAAGAGATCTGTGACAGTTTCTGAGTTTTGATAGCAGTCAAGTCAGGATAGAGGAGAAGGGGGGTAAAATTATCCAGAGGATGGTGCCTGAGTTTGTAAGTGGGAATCACCATTTCTGAAGAATGCTATTTGTGGACCCCAACTCAAGCCTTCACCCAGCAATATGGTAGAGCAAACAAACCAAGCAATAATTGGAAACTGAATAGAGTTTTACCAATGAGTATCAGTCACTGTAGTTATTGATCATTTCAATGGCTCTTCAAGCAATTTCCCTAACACTCCAACTGTCTGAACACTCTCAGACTATTTACAGCTTGGATAAAGCAAGCTATGCAGGGAACCATGCATTACCTCTCATTAGGTCTGTGCCAACAAATGTCAGATATTGCTTCCACAGACCAGCCTTGCTATATTCTGTCCCCATTTACTGTTCTCCCCAACTACTCTTTCAATCTTCCAATTTGAAAAATGTTAGCTTGAGGGGCATAAAATGTTTTGTTTTCTCCAATCTCTGTTTTTGGTGCTACTATTGCTATTAACAATGTCTTCCTTTCCCAACCTTGTGGATTTTATCTACATTTTCAATTAGCAGTTCAGGTCTACAGTCTTCCAGGAGGCGGAATGATGATCCAGTCCTAGAACTGAGGTAACAGAAAACTAAAGAAATAGGGAATATAAGGGACTGACATAAAAGACAAAAGCTCTAGAGAAGTGGTTAAGTCAAACAGATGGCCAACTCCTTCAACACACCCTACATCTTGATCTATTGCTGAACAGTCCAAAAGCCCCATTTTATAGATGAATCTCTGTTCCTACAATCAATCTTCTCACTTGTTTCAATCCCTTGTATTTGGATGCTCTAAAGAAATCCAGGTATTGGCTAGCTGGAGGCTTTTGGTTTATGTTTATACAGATCTCCATTTTACCTATAACCTCTCTTTCTTCTCTTCACTGTTTGTCTGCCCTCCTCCCCAACTATGAAGATCACCTTTCCCCCTATTTAGCTAATAAATGGCAAGTACCAGACCTCTCTGGGTAGTAGCATACAATAGAACTTTAAATTGAAGGCAAATTCTATTGTCATAATCTCCATATTTCCTAGTTTCCTCTCATTACCAGAGGGTATATGAGGGGACTTTTTTCTTCATAAGAAATTTCAATAAATGCAACTAGATTTGGATTAGTCCTAACTCCATACCTAACCACATCTTGCCTTCAATTTTAGCCTCCACAAAATGATGGGGTTGGGTTAAGCGACCTTTAAGTCAGCTTATTTTCCAGCTTTATGAGTCTATGATTCTTTTATTGTAGCTAAGACCAATGGGTGCAGATAAAAGTTTTAAGAAAACAGATTTCCATTCAGTATAAGGAAAGACTTTCTAATTAGACTTCTCCTTCTGGAATGTTCAAAAGAGGTATGGGATTGACCTAGACAGCTTGCTATATTATATCCTTCCTTTGTGTTCCATAACTTTATGACTGTTTACACATTGAAAGACTTGAGGGGAGGTGTTTTAATTAAGGGAAAAATATTTTCTCTTGCTCAGCAAAGAAAAAATGGCAAAATAAACCAAGATGCATGCATAAAAATGGAAATTCCTTGGAAAAGGGAGCAGACATATGAAAGAACAAGATCTAAATCTACTCTTTGGCAAGGATTAGGAACTTCTAATAAAAGCAATGGCCATGTTAGCCTAAAATCAATAAGAAAGAGATAAACACTGTCATTTCCCCTTAGAACTACTTTGCACTTCAGAGAAAAGCAATGAGCCCCACCTTACAGTGATAGCTCACTTTCTCTTCAGAATACTATCTGTCTAGAAAGATATGAGTGCAGCCACCAATGGTTTTATTTATGAACCAATGAAGCATCTCTTGGGTGAGTAAAAGAAGTGTGGTTGATAGTTGCTGAACAAAACTGACAGAGGTATCAGGATAAGTCCTAAAGGCATCAAAATAGCCTGTCTATTCAGATCACCTCGTTCAGAAAGGTTAAGGTCACACAGCTAACAGGGAGGAGCTCTAACTCCAATTCCAAGAAATCTGACTCCAAGCCCAAGTTTACTTTGCCTCCCCCAGTTCTAGGACCTGAAGTGATGGTGGTTGAAAGGTAGTGACAAGTCTATCCATAGAATCTATAGGTTAGCATACTGGAAAACAGAACAAAACAAAAAACTGAACTTAGAATCAATAGAAACTTGGAATTCAAATACTGATTCTGATACCTGTTAGCTGCATAACTATGGGTAAATCACAAAGTTTCTAAGCTATAGACTCTTCATTCATAAAACTGGCATAAATGTACCTGTAATTCCTACTTCACAGGTCAAATGAGATAACATGTAGAGTGATTTGTACACTTCAAAAATTGATATAAACACTGCCTTCCTCTTTTCTTTTTGCCACCACCAGCAAATAGTAAATGATTGTTTGAAATTCTCTGCAATTGTGTATACAATGGCTTTGTCAGAAATCATCCACAACTAAGTGTATGCATTTGTGAGTATAGTGGGAGGGATTTGTCAAATGCCTAGTTTGAGAAAAATGGAGTGTAGTTTTTTATTGTAGTAGATAATTCTACATTGCCAGTAACCTACAAATGTGGGTAAGTGTGTGTGCATGTGTGCATGAGAGAGAAAGAGAGAGAGAGAGAGAGAGAGAAATACATAAGAGGCAAAGAATACTTAGGATAGTTATAAATATAGATAATTAAAAATAAAATGTTAGAGTTGGTAGGAACTTTGGACCTTACAGAGTTAGAACACAAAACACATACTATTACAGATGAAGGGGACAATAAATATTATCTAGTCCAATTCCATAATTTTAAAGATGAGGAAACTGATGCCCAGAGAAGGTAAATGACTTTTCCAAGATCATACAGGTAGTTAGGGATAGAAATAAGATTACTAATATTACCACTTAAGTATAACAACAATGTCTATAATGATTCCATAGAGACAAGTACTTTACACATATTGTCTCATTGGATCCTCACAAGAACTCTTAGGAAAGTAATGCAAGTATTATTGTTTCCATACTACAGGTGAGGAAACTGAGATCCAGATTGAGGAAGTGACTTGTCTGAGGTATACACAGGTAGGATCATGGCTTTAAATTCAGAAGAGTCTTCTCATTTTATTTACCCTCTCTTTTTACAGATAAAGAAACTGATGCCTGGAGAGGTTGACTTTCCCAAGGTCCTACAAGCAGTAAATAGTAGGGCAGGGATTTGAACCCAGGTCTTATGACTCTAAATCAGTCTAAATCCTTCTATCCCACACTCATTTCTACAGCATGAATTTGTACCATATTCTAGGTGTGCCTGAGATCAAAGACAAGTAATTTAACGGTGAAAAATCATTTGGTGAAAACTTCATTTTGATCTATCAGCTCGATCCCAGTAATCAAGGGTTAAACCACCACTACACATGACATGGAGTTCAAATGTTGCTAAGAGCTATCAGTTTCTCACAGCTCACCCGGAGACATGTATAGCTAACTGATTAAATAACTTGGAATTTAGACATAATACAATCATTAATCAAACCAACTGTGTGTACATATGTGCATATATATGTGTACACAGAAATTATTCCAGGAAAAGCCAGTACCAATGTTACAATGTCAAGTTTCTATGAACTCTTCTCAAAAGACCCACTGATATAGTTATCTCCAATGCTATAATAATATTTCTTTCTACCCTAAGTGAACACTCTGCTTCATTCACACCAAGTCTAATAACTCGTACTGTGGGACAAGAGCAGAGGAGACTCTTTATAATCATCTAAAGGATGATAAGCATGGAAGGCAAAAACAATAAAGTGACCAAAAAACTAGATTCAGAATCTACAGACTTAAGTTCTAGACCTGGGGCTACCCCTAATTTGCTGTGGGACATTTCACTTTCCAGGGCCTCAATTTCTACTTCTTCGAAGTGACAAAGTTGGTCATCCCCAGTTCTGCCTCTAAATGCATCTCTCATCAAACTACATAAATTCGCAGACTCCATTTTTTCATCTGTAAGATAAGTAGGTTAGATTAACTGATCTTAGGATCATGGTGTCATGGCTTATCCTCAGAGATCAAATAGTGTTGCTTCCTCCTTTTATATACCTGGAGAACTCTGGTAACTTACCCAAGGCCATGGAACTAGTAAACAGCAGAGTAGGTAGAGTCCGGACAGGAAATTGAGGGCAGAGAGAAACGAAGTGATTTGCACGAGATCACACAAATAAGATCTAAAGTCCCAGCAATTCTGATTGGTCACCCCTTTTGCAGCAATATTTTCCAGATCTAATATGCCATATTCTCAGATTCCTTCTAGCTCAAGAATCCCTTCTTTCCTTCAAAGCTCAATTCAGACAGCAACTTCTCCATAAGACCTTTCTTATTCTTCCTGGCTGCTAATTTCTCCCCAAACAAGATTTCCTTATCTTCCCCAATAGAATATAAGTTCTTTAACTGCAGGTATTGTTTCAATTTGTCTTTGTATTGCCAACACAGTGCTCGGCACATGCTAGGTGCTTAATAAATTTTTGATTGATCCGTCAAGATCAAATGGACTAAGAGTTGAACTAGGTAGCATTTAAGGCCCGTTCCAACTCACAGATTCTATGACTCACTGACTATTAAGTATAGTTGTGCTAGGCTCTTGAGATATTAAAAAAAGAAGACATGAATCAAGAGTTCTTCCCCTCCAGAAGTTTTCTATATGGTTGTGGAGATAAGACATATGCATAAAAAAGAAAAGAACACTAGGCAGGAAATGATAAGAAACAATTGTGCTTTACAGACACTATAGGAGTTCAGAGCCACAAGCCCAGCATAAGAACTATAGAAGACAAAGCTTCCTCCCCTGGACTAAGTGAAGTGAAACTCTTCTTGGCCCGTATCCCACTGTTGCTGTGACGACACAGGTGTCCAAAAGGCTTGTGAATATCAGGGTTACTGAGATGGGGATGACATTACAACAATTGGATGTCTACAGGCCAAAAATTACTCTGGTTAGACCTCTGCTACTTCCTGATAAACAAAGATTAAATGCCAAGCTAGCTACATAAGGCAGTGAGAGTTTGCTCATTTGGGGATTCAAGAACAATTTACCATTTTGTTAGCATTTTGCCTCTACGAAATAGGCCTTCCCTGGCTATCCCAGTTTGATCTCTTCCTCTTCTGAGCTCCTTAAGTACTTATTATAGGAATCATGGAACCAGAGTATCTCAGACTTGGAAGGATATTTAATCCAACACTTTTTCCTGATGAACGATGAGCGGTCATTAATCTCTTGAAGTCCTCCAAATAATGGAAAGTTCACTATGAGTGAGGTCAGCCTCTTCCACTGCTGAGAGAGATTAAGGGGCTGGCTTGGGGTAACAGAACTAATAAGAGTCAGAGGCAGGATCTGATCCCAGGTCTTCTGAATTCAAGGCTAGTACTCTTTCACTATAACTATCTTGCTGCCTCAAGAAAGGAGAAAGAAGAAAGTCACTGGAAGAGGAAATGAACAGTCAAAATATCTGAGTCCTACTTCTGGATTTTTTACTAATTCATTTTCTAATGAATCATGTGCTTGGACAAGTCACTTAAACAGCCTTAAACAACTCAATTTAATTATCTATAAAATAAGGAGCTTGGACTAAATGATCCATAAATTCCTTTTCAGAGACCAAATCCTCTAATTCTATAATTATAGAATCGTATGACAAAAGAATGCTGATAAATGTCATTATGATTTTCAGAATCCTTTACATGTAAAGCTACTTAGAATTTACAAGGATATATAAAATTTCATTAGCATTCCACACTAACCCTGCAAATTAGCCACAGCAAGGATTATTATTATTTAGATTTCTCAGATGAGAAAACTGAGGCTTAGGTAGTAAGTTTACTAAAATGCTTGGGGTCATGGTAAGCTAGTAAGTAGTCAATACAGTCATAACAGAAAAAAACAATAATAGCACTGAATTCAGAGTTAAAATTTCTGGAATCTGATCCTGGCCACCACCCCACCTAGTTCTGTGAGTAGACAAGTCACTTTATCACACCAAGCCTTGATTTCTTCTTATTTAAAATGGAGATAATACTTGCACCTTAAAGAATTGTGAGGAAAACCCTTTGTAAAAACTTAAAAGTGCTTTAGAAATGCCATTATTATTGTTACATATGCCTGCCCTCCCATTGTACTTGCTGTCTTCATACATGAATATAGACATGTTATGAAAAACCCATTTGTTTTGGATGGAAGGTTCAGAACATGGGTTATTTCGGTTAGCCAAGGTGACGCCATTTCTTCTCTATGAAGATGAATCTACAGAAAACTGCTAAAAATTAAGAGCATCCTTTCCCTTATTCACAACATGATATCAGCTGATGTGCACGCATATTGAAGGGAGGATCATCAGAAATGACCAGCTGGCCAAGAGCTGAAAAACGACCTGCTCCCTGCAGTGCTGTTTACTCACTGAATCAGACGGACAACACCACATACTGCTGAAAAGCAACCTCCTCTTCTTCCAAAACCAAATGACAGATTTGGAAAAGCCTGTGGATGTCTGCCAAGCCGACTGGCAATTCTGGTCTGAGGGTAGTCTCTTCAGTGGCCCCTGCCAGGGGAGTTGTTCAGGGCCGAATAGGATAATAACACATCCATCAGCCAGTATGATCCAAATTACCCCTTCAGCCAATGGTTTAAATGGCTGTGCCTGGAATAAGATTGTGGGCCAATGAATGATTTTAGGCAGCATTCTTAAACAGAGTTTTCATCAGGCCCAAAAGCTTTACCTATATACTTATACATCTACTTATGCCCATCTTGAAAACCCACTCTCACTTATATCCTTAAACATCTACCCATGTCTACACTTTCATCCCCTAACACATCTCCTTAAAAAAAGTTCATACACACACTTTCATACATGTGCCCATGTAAAGAGCCTCAGAGCTATTCTTCAATCTCCTCTCTCATTGATTATCATACCTTCCTTTGTGCAAACTGCATACAAACACACACACATATATACATATACACACACACACATATATATATATTAAATCTACACATATATACACATACTTATACTTACAGTCTTATATGTGTAGTCTGTCTCTGTCTCTGTCTCTCTCTCTCTGTTTCTCCTTCCCTCCTTCCTCTCTCTCTCCTTTCTCTTATGCAGGACCCAAATCTACTCCCATAAGTACTCCTCACACCTACTAATATCCATCCCCCTAACCTGCAAACTCACTTGTATGTACAAAATGATCGTTTCACAGGCACACATTCTCTACCCTCCTACCTCTGTTCCTCCTTCCCTCTCCCCACCAAAAGAAAAAACAAACAGATAATCCAAGACTTTGAATGTTGTGGAAATGTGTAAATTATGGGAGAGTGGGGAAAAAGGAGAGCAGGAGAGGGAGATGAAGGGGGGAAGAGAAAATCAGGATAGTCTTAGGACAAATATTTTAACTCTCAAGTTTATTCTATTTCATTTCACTGAATCAAAAAAGAATCACACAACCTTAGAATTTGGGATTGAAAAAAGCCTTAGAAGATAAATTATGACCAAACCCAATCCCTAACTACAATATCCCTAACAGGGAAGTTCAGACTTCATCTGAACACCTCTAGTACCTCTAAAGTGACAGAGAATTCGGTGTTTCCTGCACTTGGGCAATCCATTCTCCTTATAGATATATATCAATTAGGAAGAATTTCATTGTTCTAAGCTTTAATCTGCCTTTTCCACAACTTCCTACCATTTCCCTCATTCCTTCCTGTAGTGGGTGAATCTGCTCCCTCTACCTCAAAAGAGAGTCTCAAATGCTTGAAGGCAGCTTTTACATCCCTTCCTGCACCTCCAAAGCTTTCTCCTCTTCAGACTGAAATATCCCCCAAACTCTTGGCTATCCTTAAATGGAATGATTTCAAAGTCCATCACCATCTCAGATCAGAAGCCAGGTCTCTGGACACTCAGTCCTACTCTGATACCAGTGCTAGCCTAAGAACTTCCCTTCTGCCCACTTCTGAAGTCAAAAGATTTCTCCACATTTCTGCACAACAGATAATTGCCTGTCCACCCAGAGTCAGCCCTTCCCCCTTGGGCCTCGACCCTGATGACACTAGTTTATGACTGACATTTCTTTCAAAATCCCTGCAGGTTGCCTTTTTCCCAGGCCCTGGTTATTGGAGATGTTGTCTTGCCTTTGATGCTTACTAAAATAGCTCAGTGCCTTCATAGGGCCTCTGATTTTGATAATAGACCCTGCTTTCACACCAATAACAGAGATCGGAGGGCAGATTATCAGTTATTTTAAGATTCTCCAGGGGCAGACAAAAGTTCAGCTCTGAGCGTGCTTTGTTTGTTAATCTCAAAGACCCTTGAACAGTCAAAGAATAATAGAATATAGAATATTAGAGCCTAAAAGGACTTTAGAACAAAGCCTGTTGGAATAAAGAATATTAGGGCTAGAAGGATGCTTATAACATAGAATGTAAAAATAAAGAATGTTCAAGCTAGGAGGAACTTTAGCAATACTGTAGATTAACTCCTTCCTTCTGACAGAGGGCCCAGAAAGGTTAAGTCATTTGCCCAACATATACACAGTAACAAGGTGACAGAAGGTAATTTTTTCATCACATCATCTTTCACACTGTATGGAATTCACTTTATCTCTCACTGAAGTATCATGACTTAAACCTGAGTTCAATGATCACTTTTGTTCAGATGGTCCTGAGATCTAGATATTCAGTGCTGGACTCTCTTCTGAACTCCAGTACTGTATTACTGCCTATTGAACATCTACAACTGGAGGTTTTGTAAGCATCTCAAACTCAAAATATACAAAATAGAACTTGTCTGGACTATTATTATAGTAGCCTTCTAGTTGGTCTCCCTGACCCAAATATCTTTCCATACTAGTTCATCCTCCATTTAGCTTCTAAAGTGATTTTCCTAATGCCTAGGTCTGATCATGTCATCTTCCTACTCAGTAACCACCAGCGAGTCTCTATTACTTCCAGAATCGAATATAACATGTTCTATTTGTCATTTGAATCTCTTCAAAATCTTCACCTTTCTATCTTTCCAGTTTCTTTACGCTTTCCTCCCTTGTACGTTGGGCAGCAGAGTAGCACAGTGGATAGAGTACCAGACCTGTTGTCAGGAAAAATAGACTTCAAATGTGGCTTCAGATTTTCTATCTGTATGACCCTGCACAAGTCACTTAACCCTGTTTGCCTCAGTTCCTTGCCTATAAAATAAGATGGAAAAGAAAATGGCAAATAACTTCAATATCTTTGCCCAGAAAACCCAAACTGGGCTATGAAGAGTCAGACACAACTGAAGAAATGAACAACAATACTTCTACTTCCTCTATAAGAAGTGACATTAGTTTCTTCATTTCTCTTGGTACGTCATCTCCCACTTCCACATCTTTTCACTGGCTATCCATCATTCCTAGAAGCCTCTTCCTCCTCATCTCAACCTACTGGCTACCGAAGTTGGTAGCTCAAATCCCACCTTCTACAGAAGGCATTTTCAGGTCCCCTTTCCCTATCACTTGTGAGTTCCTTTTCTCTGACATTACCTTCCATCTATTCTGCATGTATCTTATATGCACACAGTTGTATACACGTTCCCCATTAGAATGTGAGCTCATTAAGGGAGGGGATCTTTGTCATTCTATATTCAAAGGTTACCAGAATTCCTGGCTTATAGTGCTTAATAAATGCTTGCTGACGGACAGACTGACTGCGTTACTCTACTGCTCAGGAAACTCTAGGGCCCCTCTTTGCTTTAGATACAAATATCCCTGTTTAGTTTTTAAAGCCCCCTAAAATATGGATTGAACTACTTATCTTTCTAGGACTATTGTACATCTTTTCAGCTGCCTAGCCCTGACACAGGAAATCACTTTTACTCCTGTGCAATGGGTAGAAAGGGAAATTACTTGAACCCTAAGCAAGGGAAGGAGTTGCAGCCTAAATATGCTGCTAGTGTTTCTAAACTTGTCCCCTCGTTTTTGACCCTTCAATGATAACCCAGGAGGAATAGGAAAGGAATAGCAAGCATAGCTGGTGTGTTTCCCTCTGTGTCACCTTGTTTGAGTGCTACTGTTCCTCCCCTCTCCTAGAGAAGACATCTGGTACATTGTTTTGTGTCCATTCCCTTGGGCAAGTCCATGTCAGTAAACTGCTTGGGAGCTTGGTCATGCTACATCGATATGGAAGTGGCACATGATGAGATGCATTCCTGCAGGCACAGCTGATGGCTGCTCGCCTGATATTTTTTCCCAAGGGCATTCTTCCATTCCCTAAGGGCATGCCTACTGTAGTGGCCACAGACTCTGATAGCATCTGTATTTATTCTGATTTCACAGAATATTCTGTATAATTCTTATGCATTTATTATTTTCTGTTTTACATGACAGACTTATATATTGGTATAAAACCTCCCCTAATTGTATGGTCTTTGAGAACAGGGGAATATATCTCAATCATATTACATTTTCCATGTAATACAGCAGGCATTCAATAATTCCTTGGTAGGATAATGGATAGACCTGAAGTCTGGAAGACTCATCTTTCTGAATTCAAATCTGGCCTCAGACACTTACTAGCTGTGTGACCCTGGGCAAGTCAGTTATCCCAATTTGCCTCAGTTTACTCATCTTTAAAACGAGCCAGAGAAGAAAATGTCAAAGCACTCCAGTGTCATTGTCAAGAAAATCTCAAAAGGGGTCACAAAGAGTCAGACGTGTCTGAAAAGGCTAAATTTTAGTCTGAATTAGACTAAAAAATAAATAAGAAGATGTAGAGGTAGCACATTGTGGTACAAAGTACACTGGACATGAAGTCAGGAAATGGGTTGGAGTCCAGTCTCTGCCATTTGCTCTATGTGTATCCTTGGGTATATTACTTAATACCTCTCTGAACCTCAGGTTTCCTCATGTAGAACATGAAGATAATCACAGTGGCACTGCTTAACTCACAAGCTTATTAACTATGTGATTTTGGGCAAGTCAATCTTTTGAGCCTTATTTTCAACATTCAAAGGATGGGGATATCATCAGCCCTGCCACACTTAACTAGACTGTTGCAGGGGTCCAATGATTTGATGTATGTGAAGCACTTAGTAATAATAATAAAGTGCTACAAATAAATGCCAGGATTACGGCACCCACTCTGATGCCTCACTATGTTATGGAGATGACACAAGGTTCTCAAAAGCTATGCCTATGTTGGGAGGTTCCAATATCTGGAAAGTTGGCCACCAGGGGAAAAATCAGTTTTGGTCCTGACAACTTAAGAAATTCTTTCAGGCATGGCTGGTTTCTGATCTAGGCAGGCGGATGGACTCCCAACAAAGTCATAGATCTTTTAAAGGATTATTAATAATATTAGTAATCATTAGATAAATGATTCCAAAAGTAAGTAAAAGGCACTTGTTGATGTAATTACCAATGAAATTATATTTCCTTAGCTTCTTTCTATCATCACAGAACATACATGTCCCCTGATTTCCCTACTAAGCAAGCTCTGTGCTTGCCCAGGTCCAGTGGTGACTTATTGCCCACATTTTCAGCCTTAATCCAGGAGATGCTGGGCTGGCTTGGCTGCTGAATTTGGTCCCTTCTGGTCTGCCCTGTCCTCCTGCTATCCATGATCCTCACTATGCTGACGCTTCACTCTACCTAGAGATGGATTAATTTTTAAAGACAACTTGCCTTCCTTTTCCACAGGGGAAAGGAATACGGACAGCTTTCTAAATTTAGCCCAGCCTGTCATAACGATTAACTATCACATGGGGCAGGGAAAGGGGCTGATCCAACAGGGAAAGCAGCAAAGAAAGGGGAAGGCAAAGGATGAGGAGATAAAGTCCATTCTGCAGCTGGACAAACATCTAATGCCAGATGGCAAACATACCCAATTAGGGAGTATTTTGATGAATGTTCATGGCAGAACCATGAAAAATAGGAATTTCATAGTTCACCATTGTCACCCTGGAGTAGCAATCACTTGCTGTGCTAAAATGGGAGCTCTGACAAATTTGCATCTTCCCATGGGATTAGACCAAAAGGCATATTCACAGATATGAGGGTTGGAAGGATATACCTGTATATCCTTTGTGTAGACTATAAAGATGATCGCTGACTTGCAAAACACTTTTAAAGTAAAAACTTGCTCACTGTTTTCCTGAATTTCAGTAAACTCTGTTTCTTAGGTGCTTTTTTTTTTAACCCTCTGCTAGATGAGAGACTGGGATCGATGCTTTCTTAAGAGTCCTTTTAGTTGGAAGGGACTTCAAAGACCATCTAGGTCAATTCTTAACTGATAAAATCCCCACCAAGTGCTTGTAGACCTTCTATAACAGAGAATATATTAATTATCAAGGACATTTAATTATTTGAAAGTTTCTCCATATATTCAACTTTATATAATCTGCTTCTTGTTAAATGCTACTCCACTGCTCTTAGTTCTGCCCTGGGGGGACAAGCAGAATCTGTATAATTCCTCTTTTGCTTGAGAGTCCTTCAGATACCTGAAGAGAGCTATCATGTCTCCCCTAAGCCTTCCCTTCTCCAGGTTGACCACCCTAGTCTCTTCATGGCCCTGACCTCCACCATAATGATAACTGATGTTTCTGTAGTGCCTTTAAGGTTTACAAGCCACTTTCTTCATAATTCTTTGAGATAGGAACTATAGATACTACCAATGCCTACCTCCTTTCATCCTCTCAGCTGCCTCCCCTCCCCCACCCACACCCCAAGGGGAAATGGAGGATCAGAAAAGTTAAGTGATTTGCCTAGGATGATACGAAAAGGCCAATAGGAATTTGAACCTGGGATCTCTGACTTTAAGTATAGCACTTTTTCAAATACAGAACAGTAACTTTCTAATAATAAGTCATAAAAGATGGACTAGGATTTGGGGAAGGTGCTAGGATCAGAAAGGATCAAAGTATCAGAAAGGAAGAGAAAGGGAGGGGGAAAGAGTTTGGAAAATACACATCTAGGGAGGTGGTTCACTTAAAAACCAACTAGCTACTTTCCTCTAACTACTTCTCCATCTTCAAATACCATACAAAGGTAATTTTAGAATGTGTCCAAATAAATTACTCTAGACATTAAATAAAATTGCATAGAACAGTTCACTCAGCTTCTCCCAAGCCTTCTAATATGAACTTCAAGGTGCATGCCTATTCCTGAAACACTGGGAAAAAATTACAAAATCAAATCAATGGAATCCTTATTTGAGGAACAACCGTCAAAATCTATCAGTTTGCAATAACAGAGGTGATGCTATGACATGAGCAGGGTATGTTTTGCCAGAGAGGAGATTTTGGGGGATGGAAGTGTGATGTGAAGGAATTAAGATGGGATTTGGATGCAAATTCTAGTCCTGCCATGACACTGGGGATCACTTTACCTCGCTAGGCCTCAGTTGACTCAAAGGTAAAGTGAGGGAGTTAGACTGGTTAATCTTTAAATCCCATTCAGATCTAATAGTTGGAGGTTAGGATTATTCTTCCTCAAGTTTCCTCTCATAATTTTTTTCCTAACAAAAGGTAGTCTTACCATAGAGTTCACACCATAAGTTTCAGAAGTGGAATTGACCTTAGAGGAGATCTGGTAGAAACTCTTTATTTTCTAGCTGAGGAAGCTATGGTATGGAGAGATTAAATGGCTTACTCAAAGTCACACAAGGAATAAGTCAAGCAGCATTTATTATGCAGTAATTATCAAAGGAAGAATCTGAAACCAGGTCATCTGAATCTAGAGCCTTACAATGTAATTGGCATGTGGATTCAAAGTGAATAACATGCTGGATTTTAAGTCAGCCCTGGGTTTAAATTTGGTATCTACTTAGCTCTATGACCATATAGACAGGTGCTGTAGGGGTTGTTGAACCAAGGCTGCCTTGATTCATTTCATTGTGCCTCGTTTGTGGTTTCCATGACATTTTCTCTGTTACATTATCAGGATATGTTTGTTTCTTAGAAGTTAGTAAATGTGTTGTCTTTCCTCTGGGAAATGTAAATGAACTAATATTGCTTCCTAGAGAATATACACATGCATCCATATGTATATTAATATATTAAATATTAATAATATAATTAATATGTATATTAATAATCAAAGCTTCCCCCCATTCCCCACCCCTGCCTCATTAGGATTTTTGTATACAAAAAGTTAATTCCCTCTCCCTCCCCTTCTACCTTAAACAGAATGTTAACATTCACTTGTACTACAGAAAAGAGAAAGAAAAAGTTTTAAATACTCTGTCAGAGGCCTTTGATACTTTCTTGAGAGAGTAACCCAAGGTAATCTTCCTGACAATGGTCAGACAATTTGGAGGTAGAATTCCCTGGAAAGACTCAAGCCAATGCTAACTGGCTACTAAACTTTTGTATAATCATATCATCTTACGTATTTCTTGCTTTTGTTTTGCTCTTGTTATAAATGAGCCTAGGCAATTTTACAATGATCAGTAAGCCAAAGTTATAATGAAAATATAATTGGAAAACATTTATACAACAAATACAATAAAAATAAGTGTTAAGACTCTTAGTTATGCCACTTTTACAGAATCTGTTGCCAAAGAGAAACCACACATTCAACCCCCCTTCCGACAGCATTTACACGATTTCAGATTAGCTGAATTATACCTAAATCTGGGTTATTTCACTGAGGTAATTGGAGTATGAAAAGACTAGCACATAAGTGTCACACAAATGTTGGTTAATTGGTTGGTTGACTTTTCAACAAACAAATCAGTATTTCTCAGAAGCAATACACCTATGTCAATGTTGCTGGAGTGGCTCAGAGCACATCAGCACTTCTTTTTAGAAGCTGCCCTTCAGGGGTCAGTGTAAGGACTTCTGAAGCCATCAATAGTGACTTCTCATTCTCCCATTAGGGTGAACTTAATTTTTGGAAGGAACCAGGAAGTTATTTGAAGTCAAGTAAAAAATAACAAACATGAAAGGGAACTTATAAAATAAAATGTCAGAGATGGAAAGGGCAGCAGCATAAAATCTCAGAGTTGGTAGGGTTCTCAAAAGACATCTAGCCCAATCCACAGCTAAACAGTAATTCCTTCTATGATTGGCCATTCAGACTTCACTTGAAAAACTCTGCCAAATGGAATTTTCTCCTTCCTGAAGTAGACCATTCTACTTTTAGAAGGATCTAAACATTTGGAAGTTTTTTCCTTAATAGAACTTAAATCTCCCTTTGCAACTTCAATAGATTATTTCTAATTTTTCCCTCTTGGGTGAAGCAAAATAAACCTAATTCCTCTTCTTCAAAAACTGAACGTATAGGTATTATGTTCTTTCCAAACCTTTTCTTCTCCAAGATAAACATCCCTTATTCCTTAAATTGATCTTCACACAGCATGATCTCAAAGGACCTTCACTATCCTGTTCACCTCCGTACACATTCTAACTTACAAATATCATTCATTCCTAAAATGTAGCAACTAGAACTGAATGTAGTAGTTCAATATCTCAAGTTTGATAAGGGTCAGGTATAGTAGAACTATCTCCTTCCTTGTCTTGGATACTACATGTTTCTTAACACAAACTAAGATCAAATTAGGTTTGTTAGCACCCATGTCACACTAACATCTTACACTGAGCTTGCAGTCTGCTAAAGTCAGAGATCTTTTTCAAATAATCTACTACCTTTAGCCACATCTCTCTCATCTTGTAATTATAAAGTTGATTTTTAGAATGTGCATAAAACCTTACATTTATCCTAATAAAATTTCATCTCATTAAATTTACTCCAATTATTCTAGGTTATTAAGATGTTATTTCACAGAATTACTGAGTTAGAAGGGATCCTGCAGGCAATATGTTTCAAGATATACCTGAAATACCAATCTACCAAAACCAAAATAAAACAAACAAAAACACCTAGCAGTACAGTTTCCACTTAAATATACTTGCAATGATGGAAAAGTCACTCTACTGTAAAACAGTTCATTTAACTGTTAGATTACTTGTAGCTGATTTTCTTTACATATAGTCTTTTAAAATCTTGTCATATAACATACTAGTAATCCCTGTCAATCTTTAAATTTTTTTTTGGTCATTAGCTAATTGATAAGCATACCATCATTTTAACAACACAGAATTTTTTACCATGAAGAAATTGGAATGGAGAATATTAGAGGCAGAATAGACTTTAGGACATAAAATCCTAATATACAGAATAAAGAATGTTAAGAGTTGTAAAGCAGCTTAAACCATAGAATGTTAGAACACAGAGTACAAAAGAATGCCCCAAATGGAAGAACATGAGGTTTTAGGAAATCATGTGGTTTAGCATTTTGCATTTTAGAATTGAGAAAACTGAGACCTAGGAAAGAGGTGACCTTCCTAAGATCAGACAGTTGGTTAGAAACTAAGATATGGCTAGAACCTAGGTCTCTTATTCTTCAGTCTGGGCACTGTGCTTGTTAAATATCAGTAATTTGAATAAATGCTTGATGACTGACTGATAGATCTACCCAGTATAATACAGGGTTTCTCTGGTAAATAAGGTATCTGATCAGTGAAATAAAACTATTTTGGTCTAAAATGAAGTGTGATTATAACAAAACTCTTTTTCTTGTATGTTACAGCATCTACATCATAAAGTTATTGTGAGGGTCAAATGAGATGTTGTATATAATTTAAACTTTACAGTGATGTAGAAATGTTAGCTATTAACTTTACAGTGATATAGAAATGTTAGCTATTAACTGGCTCTAAAGTTCATTCTTCTTCACTCCCCCTTAACAAATGTGTTTCAAACACATTCTGAGTGACTGAAGATTCACTGGAATCACTGTATATCTTCTCATGAGGTCTACTTTGAAGGTGATCAAATTCATGTGGCTCGATGGGACTTACTCTAGCCCTAGGGGGCAAACCTAGGACCGGTAGATTGCTGTTGTAGACAGACAGATTTTGGCTTGACATAGTGCTAGTGGTGAGGACTGTCCAATATTATAGCGGATTATGTGATCTAGTAATATGTGTACCCTCAGCAGATGTGGTCCTTTCCTCTTCTGAGATGCTATGGTTCTAAATTTTATAGTGTTTCTTGGAAAAAATAGCCGCAAATCATTTACTTTAAAGTAGACCTCATTTGTGATTAAAACTAATCTGAGAGGACAAAATTTAGTATTATAGTAAACCTTGCCCGTACAAAACTTATGCCAGAGGAGAAGGGTGAGGGCAGGGGAGGTAGAGAAGATACAATCATGTTATTACAAGAAAACAAGAGTATAACCTTATTGAATGGCGATCTTATTCTGTGACTAACACATTCATTTTATTAACAGGCCTGAATTGGTACATTTGAAAACAGTAATCTGATTAAGCCAGGCTGCCTCTCTCCCCCCACCTCCTGTGTTAAGGAAATTATTTTGTGTGTATCATCTTTTCCAATAATGTTTTTTTTTTCCATTGCCTGGTTGGGGAACATTAAAGTCCTGTTTTGCTAAACTGGAACACCAGGTGTTTCGGGCTATATCTATATAAAATGGTAACAGTCCAACCTTAGATCAGGACAAAACACACTTATGCATGCACATGCACATACACATGCACACAGCAAAGACAAGGGAAAATTGAATCTTATCACTAATTCATGGAGCTAACACCTATCATTAGGTCTCAAATACAGTATGTTTTCCAGGAGATAAGTTTAGCCTTGTTTGAACAGGAAAATGAAGTGTTATTAAAGCTGATGCTAAACTGCTCAGTTAGTAGAAATGGTACTAGATTCAGAGGACCTGGGTTTGAATTCCAGCTGTGCAAGGCATTTAACCTCTCTAGGCATCAACAGCCTCTTCTGTAAAATGAGGGGGTTGGATCAGATGCTCTCTGGGGTTCCTTTCAGCTCAAAATCTTTTATTCCTATGAGCTAAGCTAATCAGGTTCATGAATTCTGAATCAACCTTCTGGAGGTTTTTGACATATAAAAATAAACATTAAACAGAACGATGCTTTATTCTTAGGTAGAATCATTCTGGGATTTTAAAACACCTTTTACAACTGAATGCAATAAACATTTGCTGAGCCTCCTAGGTCTTTGATACAGGGCATATACCCAAGGAGAGAAAAGAAAACAAAGTACTATATACACCAAAATATTTATGGCAGCACCTTCTGTGGCAGCAAAGAACTAGAAACAAAGGATGCTCAACAACTGAACAATGGCAAAATAAACTTTGGTACATGAATGTAATGGAATATTATTGGGCCAGAAAAAAAGATAAAAAGGAATAATTCAGAGAATCACAGGAAAAGAAGACTTATGTGAACTAATATATATTAAAGCAGAACCTGATAAAGAATATATAGAGTAACTACAATGGTATAAATAGAAAGAATAACAATAAACAAAATTGAATGCTATGTAATTATAAAGGTGAAGTTTAACACTAGAGGTGAGAAAATGTACTATCTCTGCAGAGGAAGGATTCTGTGAGTGTGGTACATTACAAATACTATCAGATGTGGTTTGTGTGTACATTAGTTTGAAATGCTTTTTGTTTCTATTTATTTTTTCTTTGTTACAAGATATAGTTTTGTGGGTTGGAGGTAGAAATGGACATATGAAATGCAAATTATGTAACACAAAAAAATAACAATAAAAATTTATTTTAAAAAGCTCTATAAGTACAAAGTACTGTATTAATGGCATGGAAGTCACAAAAGTGAAATTTAATTATAGAACCAGAGTTGTCTTCCATGTGAACAAGGCAAAGATTCTACCCTCAAGCAGCTCGTATTCTAGTAGAGGAGATTTCATATACACAAACACACACACATATGTGTGTATGCACATGTCTATGTCTATATATATATACATATATGTGTGTATATAATGTGTATATGTATGTGTGTTTTGTAGATGCAAAACCTTATCAACCTAAATAATCTAGCTAACCCTCACACAGAATAATAATAATAAAAACAGTTCCAATTCTTGGTTATTTAGACTAAGACCTGATACATCTGCAATAACTTTACAAGTTAATAACTACAATATAGATAGTTCCCAATGTTACCAGGTCTCTAGGCAGTACACAGGAAATAGAACCTGCAAAGTTCAAATGCCTTCTTATAGCTCAGTGTGGCTCCATATAACTGTCTTTCTCTTTCAATGTAATGCATTTAGTAAGAACTTTAATAAATGGTTGGATAAGTGAGTGAGGGAATGAAAGCTCTGGGCAAATGACAAGTAGCTACTTAAAAACCTTCCTCATCAATTCCTCTCATTTTATTCTCATTTACAGTTACCCCTCCCTGTGTTTACCCTAAATCCTGTGCAGTGCCTGCTGCATAGGCCTGTTTCTTACTGTCTGTACTACTGATTGATTTTTAATGATGGCAGAATATTTTTAATAAAAATAGAGATAATTACCCTAATAAATAGAAAATTCTGCTTGCAGTCTCCTCCAACATCTGATTGTGGCATGGAGGTGGTCTGGAGTCCTCAAAGGCTAAGGCAGCAGTGGAATTCATACTCTGGCAGATCCAACCAGGCTAGGAAGATTTCAGATTTGGGTCCAGTGATGGAGTATACATCTATCTGGGTGACTCAATTTAATTTAAGTCAATTCAACCTACCTTGACATTTATTAAATTCCTACTAAGTACAAGTACAAAGGACAGTCAGGTGGTTGTAAAAGCAGACTTGTACTTAGCTCCCTGTTTAAGTACTTAACTCTTTGTTTCAGCTCTTCAAGTGCCTTTCAGCCTCACTTGTGATTACATCAAGTCTTTGTTAGAAACAGAGCCTGTGAAGCCCACAGTGGGAGGAACTTGCCAAAGCCTGGAACAGGGAAGACCAAGAGAGGGCAGAAGAGGAAGGAGGAGAGGAGATAAAAGCTCAAGCACAGCTGGAACTGAGAACTGGGAGGAAGGACGGCTGTGGCGCTGGCACTCTGTTCTGTATGTGTTGATGTTACTTTGTCAGACCTGTTTGCTGATAGAGGATGTTGCTGCTATTACAGAAGTCCTGGGAACTTACTGCTGGTTCAGAATTCCTGAAACTTTCCTGCTGTTTATGGAAGTTCTAGAGGAGGATTTTATTGATGTTTTCAAAGGTTTGGGGACTTTACTGATGATTTGTGTTAATTTCTGAGACAGAGGCCCTGTCTGTTGGTCTGTGTTGATTTCACAGGCAGAAGGTCAATTGATAGTTCTGGCAATGTGTGTGAGTTCTGTTGTAACTCTACTAAGCCTGACGTATGGAGATGGACTAGGAGCTGGACTGGGAGCTGCCTGCCTGTGGATCCAGGTAATAGCTAGGTAAATTCAGGCAAGAGCTGGGACCATGAAAGAGAAGCCATGGAGTTTGGAAATCAGCCTTGAGTCAGGATGAAAGGACTTTTACTTAGGTACTTAGTGCTGACTGACAAGCTTATGACTTACTGGAACCTAGGGGTGGGAGACCCTTGTACTTTGCATTTTGTACTCCTTAAGGATGATTGCTCCTTAAAGACGACTGAGTTAAAGATGATTGGAAGACAGTCTCCAATCAAGATGAAAGAAGAGTTTAGATGGGTACTTTATATTGATTGATTCAGATTGTGGCTTACTGAATGATATCTTTTGTTTAAGACTATGTGGCCACTTTAGTAATAAGTTATGTTATATTGTTGTGAATATTGAACTTTGGTTTATGTGAATGTTTTGCTTTAGTTTATTGCTGAATAGAGAGTTCACTATACAATGTGATCAGAACCTTAAAGCTATTCACAGCAGCAATCCTCAAGAGAGCTGCTCGTGCTTGGCTTTACAGTGGTGCGGTGTTCTAGACTGGAGAGTCAGGAAGATCTAAGTTTAAATCTGGCCTCAGATACTAGCTGCATGACTTTGGGCTAGTCATTTAAACCATATTTACCTTGGTTCTTCATCTGTAAAATGGGCATACATTAGAGAAGGAAACAACAAACCATTCTAGTATCTTTGCCAAGAAAACCCATGGACAATGTCTATAGGGTCCCATAGTCAGACATGACTGAACAACTGAACAAACAGTAACAAACTGCAAAATATAATCTTTAGGGCTAAATAATTTTGAAGAAACATGCTTAGAACACTGGCCACCAGGTGGCGACTTTTTTGGCACTATGTGCATGGGCAGTAATAATAAATGACATGCATACAGCGCATTAAGGTTGGCAAGGAGCTTTTCACATGCTAGCACACTGGAGTTTTAGAATAACCATGCCATATAAGAACCATGAGTACTCTAGTCCCTATTTTAGAGATGAGGAAACTGAGGTCCAGAAATATTAAGTGATTAACCAGTGGTCACAGAACTAGTTAAGTGTCAGGCCTGGAATATGAGTCTAGGACTTCTTAAATCCAAATCTAGAACTCTAACCACTATATCATGGTAGCTCCCAATACAGTTAGGAAGATTAGAGGGTGAGTATGGTTTTGTCAAAATAAATAAATAAATGGATGAATGAATGAAAAAGACCACTGGCCCTGAAATCAAATGACTTGGAGTCAAATCTCTCCTCTGACATTTAACACTTATATGCATGACTTCAAATACGTTACCTTCCCAGGCCTCAATGACTTCACTGAGGTTGCTTCCACTTAAAAATCTAATGTTCTATATTCCTAAAATTATCCATACTTGTACATTTGTGGACCCTTGGGGTACTGACGTAAACAAAGATAATTAGCCTTAAGTATACATCTATAAACTATTCTTAAGTGGCAGTCCTCAGAAGCTCTCCATAATCCTTTATATTCTACCATTAAAATATCACCCAAGTAGTCTTTTAATTGAAGGTAAGCCAGAGAACTGCTGAATGACAGAATCTCAGAGTTGGAAGGAAATCAGTGTCTTTCTAGAAATCCAACTTGTATGTACTTTTTTCATCATGTTAAAACAAATTTAACATTCATTTTTAAAAATCTGGGGTTCCAAATTCTCTCCCTCTCTTGCCCCTCCCCTACACATTGAGAAGGCAAACAATATGATATCAATTATTGTATGCATTTTTTAATAATTTCCCATTAATCCATTCTCCATTAGAAGACCTACAATGAAAGCAACTCCCACGGAGGAGTCCATACTACATTGGCACAGATCTTTTAGGAAGCATTCCCTTTCATCAAACCTACATTTTCACCTTTGCACCTTTTCTCTGTTGTTCCTAATTCCATCCTCTCAGGAAAAACAGAACAGGTCTAATTCCACTTCCATGTTAGAGTTACGAGGCTCCTACAACCCTGACAAACACCTTCTATTCTACTGACTAAACATCCTTAGTTCTTCTAACTGATCCTCATGTGGCATAGTCTCCAGTCTTCTCATTCTCCTGACTGTCTTCCCATGGACATGTTTTAGCGTATCACATCCTTTTTAAATGGGATAACCAGGTCAGAACTTACTATTCAGTTGGATTGTGATGAGGGGAGAGGAGATTTGGAACTGACGCTTCTCTCATTCACGAAGTAGGGCTTCTATTATTGAACGAATGATGATGCATCCTCTTGGGAGGAAAGCATACCTTAAAAATGCAAATTCCAAAGGCTCTTCTGTAGTTGTTGGCTTATCTGATTTATAGTTTTACGACAAGAGGGGAATAAAAACTCTTGCCAAATATTGAAAAGAAAAAGAAATGAAGTCTGTCATCTGTTATCCAATTATACCCCTGTCTGACTCTGCTGGACAGCCTTCTGGAGACAGCCAAATGAGGAAAAGGCCAAGGCCACTTCAGTCGGGTCCCTTCAGGCCAAAGCTGTGTAGAGCTAGTGTGGGTGGCAGAAATAATAATAGCAGCTCATATTTTTCTAGTACTTTAAGGTTCACTTAAGAGTTTTGCTCAAAATTTAACTATATGGAAAATAATATAGAAGTACCACACCCATTTTGCAGAATAAGACGCTGAGGCTTTGAGAGTAAGACTGACTTGCTTCCAGCTACATTGTGAGTGTTAGAACCAGGGTTTAAACATGGGTTTTCTGGCTTTAAGGTCAGTAAAATTTCCATTACATTCAGAAAGTCAGAAAATCTGGATTCGGATCTTGATACCATCACTGCCTCTTCATTTCTTCTCCAAGGGCTGCTGTGTGCCCTTGCAAGGGGGATGTAAGAGGAGATGAAGCAACAAGCAGACAGATGTCCAGAGGCAGTCTGGTACAGTAGGGAGAACACTAGAAGAGCTTGGGGTCAGTAGGCCTCGGAAAAACCCTGGTCACTCTATGCCCTGTCAACTCTCCTCCACCCCCCCCCAAAAACATACAATTTTCATGGAGGACAATGCTCCAAGGGACTGTGAAGACAGGAAACAGATTAATATCTGGAATGCTTCATCAAGCCCCTGAGTCATTCACCACATGGTAACCATTAGAGTAGAGTTCAAGGAAAAGATACATGCCCAAGTGAGTTTTTAAAAATATGTTCATCTTGTTCTTGACTTTTTGTTTTCCAAAAACAAAAATAAAGTGCCGATTCTTGCTCAGCATCAGTATACACAGACTAGGTTTTAGTTGTTTCTTCCCCATGCTTATTCCCAATTCTGGAATGCCCTTTCTCTGAGTGCAAAATCCTACTTGTCCTACAAGGCCCAACCCAAATGCTACCTTCTTTAAGGAGCCCTTCCTGTCTGCACCAGCCCATGTTCATCTCTTTTTCTGACCTCTTCTAGCAATTCCTACTGCACTAGTTACTGGGGAGAGCTGGATCCCAGGATTTTAGAATTGGAAATTATTTTAGACATGTGCTAGTCCAATTTCCTTATTTTTCCTGATAAGGAAAATGAGGATCAAAGGCTAAGCAATCTGTCTAAACTCTTATATGTAGTTCATAACAGATCCAGGATTCAAACTTGGCTTGTCTGAATCTAAACCCTATCATATTATGCTCTCATATAAATAAATAAAGCATTCTCTGTTCCATAAGTTTACAATAAGCAAAGTGGGCATCTATAAAAAAACATAGCATTATATGATAACTATGTAATAAATACAAGGAAAAATAAAATGTGTAGCTTTATCAAAACATAAGAGAACCAAAAAGTATTATTCAAAGCTCTAAGAAGATTTTAAATCCACATGAAAGTAATAGAGGAAAGTCTCCTGGAGGAGGGAGTATTTGAATTGGGTCTTGAAGGATAGGGCTGATTTTCAGTGACAGGTTAGAGTGGGGAGAGGCTACTGGGTATAGGGGAATAACTACAGAGGAAGGACCATGAAAGTCTGCCAAACAGGTAAGCTTATCTAACTATACCATGAATTAATGTCTTGTCTCCATATTATGCTTGCTGGGGACAAGAGCATGATTTTATATTCATCTTATTCAATTAATATTGATTAAGCACCTGGGATGTACAGGGTGTTCAATGAGGATGAACACCTCTGGTATGAGGGTTTATGAGAGCTCTTTTCAGGGTTCTTCATCCACCTTTGGTGTCCACCTTCACCCAGCTTTCACCTGTGGCTACAAGAAGCTGTAGCACAAAGAGTGGCCATACCCTACTGAACTGTCTTGGGGGATGGGCAGCCAATGGGCCTCAAACCTGTTGGTGAGTTGGAGGGATATCTGCCCCAAGCATGTGAAGATTTTCCAGATGGAATGGGTAGATTAGAAAAATTTGTTTCAAAGGCCATGAAGGTGGCTGAAGTGGGAATTGTGGAACACTTAGAGTTTGGTCAGGCATCAAAGACACAAAAGTTATTCACTGTATTCTGGGTCATTACCAGTTTTCCTGACTTGTCTAGCCACTTAACTTCCATGATTCAGGAAGAAAGAGTAAAGTTGAAGAGTAAAATCTGTGCAACTCTGCCACACCTAAATCAATTCACAAGCAAGTCAAGACATCCTCCTGTGATGTCATTGATTCTTTAAAAGATGAAGAACAGACAACAACAATGAGGCACTTCCTATGTGCCAGGTACCAGGATAAGTGCCAGATATGCAAAAAGAGGCCTTGAGGAGTTGAGGCTAATGAGACAATATGCAAACAAATACAAAGCAAGTTATATATAGGATAAACGGGAAATAATTGAGAGGCAAAGTACTGGAATTAAGAGGTGTTAGGGAAGGCTTTCCATAGAAGGCAAGATTTTTGTTGAGATTTAAAGGAAGCCAGGAAGTTTAGCAGTTGGACTGGAGGAGGGAGAGCATTCCAGGCCTGGCAGACAGAGAAAATGCTTTGAGCAGAAGCCTAAACAAATAGAATATGCTCAATAAATGTTTATAAAATTCAATCATGGAACCATATTAGAGCTGATAGGGCACCTTAAAAATAGTAAATATTCCAAGCTCTGAGAAAATGCTGAACTAGGTTTGCCAAAAATCAGGGAAAATAAAGCAGTTACAAGGACATCTGAGAGCTGCTGGTCTAACCAGAGAAATCCATAAGTCAGCCTTTTGGCTTCTGCTTGTGTGAAATAAGTGAAAACTTCTCAATTTGGGGTTGTTAACCTTCCCTTCCTCCCCCCTCCTCCATTGCTGCTGTCAATCACTTTAACTTCCTTTGTTTTCCAGCCTTGGTGGGACCCACCCCCCAATCCCTTTCTCTTGCTGTCCCAGTTGGAAAAAATTTGGTGAGGTATGCCTCTCCACCAATGAGAGGAAACCATCAGGAAAGGGGGCTTGACTAAGTTAAGTTATAAATTCTTGCCCTGTCTTTTGTAACTTGCGTCTTCTCCATGATGAGTCAGGGGGAAGACCACCCTCTTCTCCCAGGGAAGAGAATAAACTCCTGTTCTTATCCTAAAAGATCTCTGTGTTTATTTTTTCACTAAATTAAGGATAAAGGATATTTTTCATCCCAAACATGCTGAACTGGACCTGTAGCTCATCAGCCTGTATTGCCCCTTTCTTTGTTTTAATCTAGTCTCTTTGACAGCAGTCAGCTTTGCTGAAATGGCAATACAATATGACTTTGTAGAAAGAGAGGTTTAAAAAAAAAATCAAAGACAAAGTTCACAGCCAATGTAAGTCCTTAAGTAGATACCATACCATAACTAAATACCTTATGAGGATTGAATGGTGCATAGTCCCATTCATCTTCTAGGCTATTTGTGGGTAATAAGAGATGACTAAAAAAAAAAAAGGTCATTTTAGCTAATATTTGATGACAGAAGCACAAGTTCTAGTTAATTTTCCATAAAATCAATTGCAGTTCAAAGACTGCAGAGTTGTAGAAGAGAACAAAAACCTCTGTGTGCCAGGGAACAGGTAGGGGAGGAAGAATATGAAAGGAAACAGCATGATGTGGTAGAAATTATGTTGAAATGTGTGGCGGGAAACCAGAACTCAGGTTCCACCTTTGCCAATGATTATGTCCGCTTCCCCTAAGCTATAAAATGGAGATGATAATCTCTGTCCTATCTTCCTTTCCGGGTATTGCCAGGAAAATCACAAGTTGTAAAATGTTACAGAAATGGAACTGTTGTTGTTGTGTCAATGATAAGACTGAATCAATCCATCCATAAGTGTTCAAGTGCCATTTATGGTCTAGGCATAGTGCTGTCCTCAGGGAGCTTACATTTTAATGGAAGGGACAACAAGAACTGATTTGAGTATGTACAAAATATGTATAAGGTAGTTTTATTGGTGAATCAGGAAAGGCTGTCTGCAGGAGGGTGACATTTAAGCAGAACTCTGATCTATTTATAAACTTCTGTCATAGCCTGTAGCTCTTCCACAAATAAGGGACACAAAGAAAGCTGGGGACACAAAAGTGACTTTAGTATCTCTAGAGCAGTGTTTCTTTTAAGAAGGTGAAATCTAGGGACTGGAAATCTGGACCCCAGCAGCTATCATATCACAACAATGTCTCTTTATGAAAACAAGGTCCTCTCCCCCAACTATGGGTGGGATAGAGAGACCCTGTCCCTTCTCAGAGGGACCTTTCTGTCCTTCAGCCTTTTTTTTAAAAGCTAACGTCTGGCAGAGGTGAGGAAACTCAACAGGTTCTCCAGGCTAGCCTTTCTCTCTCTGAAGTTCTCAGACGTCAAAGAGATTCATTCAATAAAGCTCAATTAAACATCCACTCTAAGAAAAAATGAGAGACACTGGTGGCAGAGTGGAGAGAAAGCTGGCCTCAAAGTCTGCCTATGATACTTACTGGCTGTGTGACTCTGGGCAAGTCACTTAACCTCAAAGTGTGGCAGGTAACTCTTTAAGTCCATAAAATTTAGAGACAGTGACAACCTAGACTGGCAGAGACAAGACTGGTTCTGGTTGTTGTCCTTTGTTCTCATAGAGGATCAAAATGACATCACTATATTGGAGGCAAGGTAAAGTATGTCTGATTGTGGCTGATCAGACTGATATGAATTCAGAAGGCTGTACCACAGAGCACAAACAGACCAACACTTGCAGCAGAGACATCTCTAAATTTGCACATCTCAACTTTCTTCTGAGCTACTACAATAATGCTTTGCTAATAGAACACAGTGCCTTCTCTGACGTAGGCATGCCATGTTGTCAGTCTTGTGCCTGCTTCCCATGTCTCCCAAGACTACAAAAATAAGACTTGCTCCTTGACCTCTTTAACCTTAGAATCTAGTAACCCCAGGATAATAATTCATAGACTGTCTAGTCCAATTTGGGGGGGGGGGGCCGGGGGAAATGGAAAAACATAAAAGTGCTTTGTAAACTTTTTAAATACTATATCCTGCTGCCTCTGGCCCTTCAGCCCTTCACAATCCAATCTCTTCTTACCTCTCTAATCTTACACTAAACTCCCCCCCATACATTCTTCTTCTAGCTGCCTTGGTCTACTTGCTGTTTCTCAAAAAGGATACTCATTTCTTGACTCCCAACGTTATGGCTGGCTGTTCTAGTGCCTGGAATGCTCTCCTTCCTCATCTCTACCTCTTGGCTTCCCAAGCTTCCTTCAAGACTGAGCTCAAATATCTTCTGCAGGAAATCTTGCCCAGTCAGTTTTCAATATGTATCCCATCCCCACTCCAGTGTCTTCCTCCTGAGCTTACTTTTCATTTAAATTTTTTGTGTATATATATATATAAATAAATACATATCATGTATATATTTCATATACAGCACATATAAAACACACACGCAAGGAAACTAGACATTTCTAATACATAAGCATATATGTATATATAAAATATATATTATATGTGTTTGTCTCCATATATATGTGTGTACATATACGTACAGATAGATATACACATATAGACACACACCCATAGTTATTTGCAAAAAAAAAAAAAACCCACAACAAAACTCTCTTAATAGGATCTTAACATCTCTCTTAATAGGATGTTGGCTCCTTGTGGGAGAGAACCAATTTTTATGGGGGCAGGGGGGACTTTCTTTGTATCTTCACTGCTTGGCATGGTGCCTGGCACATAGTAAGTACTCAATGTTTGACTGACTAATGTGAACACTGGAGGCAACTTATAAGCAACCTTAGAACACAGAATATTAAAATATAGGATATTAGCACTAGAAAAGACCTCTGAGATCACCAAATCAATTTCTTTCATTTAACAGAGGAAGAGACTAAGGCTCAGAGAGGGAAAGGCATTCATCCAAGATAACACACAAAATTAGTGGCAGAGTCAGGACTACAAGCCAGTCCACTGACTCCCAGTACAAGGTTTGTGCCATTACAGTACACGCTGACTTTCAAAAATAAGATACCAAGGTAACTTCAATGAAGGCCATCTAGGTAGCCACAACCAGAGCTGCATAGTCCACACAGATTACAGATGAGGAAAGTGATGATATATAAGTCTCCTGACTTATTCAAGCTCCAGTGGACAGTAAGTGTTGGGACTGGAACTTGAAATTAAATCTAACTCAGAATTCAGCTCTCTGTCCCTTACAATTCTGTAATTCTGTGATATCATTCACCACATTGCTTCCATAAAACTTGGCAGGAAGCCCCTCAGGTTCTCAAACAGCAAATCTCAATGTCATATCTGACCTCAGGGGAAAATGCCTGGGTGATTTTTATCAGCTTCTATAAATAGATCCCAATTGAAATGCAAACTTGAACCAATTAAGGATGACTCCCTTTCTCCAGGAAATCAGGGACTGGGCACAGAAGCAGGTGCTGTCTTCCCTCCCTTTCTCTAACCAGGCAGACAGCATACCATGGCAGAACCACCTGACTAGGCTACGAGTTAAAGCTCTCATTAGCCAGAAAAGCTTCCTTCCCCCATTCCTAGGGAACTTCAAAGGAAGAAAAAAAAATTCCACTTTTAAAAAGCTGCTTTAAAAAAAGCCAGTTTTGTGTGTGTAGTATATCTGAAAGAACACTGGAAGTTAGCCAGCAAACCTGAATTCCAATCCAGCAGTGCCATGTATCAGCTGTGTGACCCTGGCCAAATCTTTTAACTGTTCTGAGCCTCAATTTCTTCATCTATAAAATCAGGATAATACTAAGAGTTACTATTAACCCTGCAAAGGACTTGTAAGAAAAGCATTTTGTAAACCTTAATGCACTACAGAACATGAGTGTGTGTGTGTGTGTGTGTGTGTGTGTGTGTGTGTGTTTTCTCTGTCAATTTCTGGTAAATTTGGGTCCTTTATTTACTTCCTTTGGGAGCCAAGCTGGTGGTTGGTCTGGTAAAGGAGAAGACTGATGTAGCTAAAGGAAATAATATCCATCCAAAATACTTAAAAAAAATCTCTGTGATAGAGATAGTCCAAGTATGATTTGTACTCTTAAAAGAAGTAAACTAAGGTCCACTATCACATATATGGCTTATGTCCAGCATTCAAGCTGCCCCCTGGCTCCCAGGGAAGCTTATCTGGGAATGAAGATAGGGAAAGAACCCTCAGACAGGCTGGTCTGCAATGAGGAGTCATGTCGTACACTCTAGTTTCTCAGAGCTAGGTTGGAAGACTGAAAATAAACGTGTGGCAAAACAAACCACAGAAACAATAAGACTCATAGCTTTAGAGCTAAAAAGCACGTCAGAGGTCATCAAGCAGAGGTTCGGGCAGCTTGGGGGTGCAGTGGATAAAAGGTTGGGCCTAAAGTCAGGAAGACTAATTTCCCCAAGTTCAAATTTAGCCTCTAACTCTGGACAAGTCACTTAAGCCTGTTTGCCTCAGTTTTCTCATCTGAAAAATGAACTGGAAAAGGAAATGGCAAGTCCCTCCAATATCTCTGCCAAGAAAACCCCAACTGAGGTCAGAAAGAGTCAGACATGATAGAAACAACTCAACAACAAGAGATAAGATTCATACATAAGGATCCTCATGAATACACATCAACTTCAAAAACCATGTTGACATTATTTCTGTTTTATTGTGATTTTATTTTTGTTAAATGCTTCCCAGTTACATTTTCATTTGGTTCAGGCAGCATTCGAGGATGCTGCAGGTGCATGTGGCCTGAGGGTTGTGGTTCTGACATATCTGATCTGTTCTAATCTCCTCAGGTTACACATGAGGAAACTGAGGCTGGGGTGGGGGAAATGTCTTGCCCAAGGCCGTATGAGCAGTAAGGATTAGAGGCAGAATTTGAACTCAGGCCCTCTGACTCCTAAGTTAAGGCTTATTCCATTTTATCACAAAAAGGTGAAAGGATTTAGAATTTTTTTTTTTTCTGCAGCAGAGGATAAATGCTGGTGTTATCAGCAGCACTTGCTTGGAGATGACATTATCCTAGGGCCAGACAGGGCTACCCTACTTCTAAGAGATCTGATGAAAATTTGTTGAGAGCTTATTATTCAGGAGGAAGTGCTGCTTTAGCAGAAATACACAGATAAATTCAAGGAAGTTTAGATGAAATACTACCACCAACAAACTTGAAGAGCCTGATTTAGAAGTTTTCTTCAGGTAAGCTCAAGATGAATAGCTTCCCTGAGCAAGGATGAAAAGGGAAGATGCTTTTGTACAAATGTATGAAGGATGGGAAAAAATAAATAAGAGAAATCTCAGTGTGGGGAAGCTGACAAGGGCAGCTGTGAGGAGGAAATTCTAGAGAACGTGCCACATCATCTCTGTGCCACTGTCTTCTGACTGGTGTGTGGCTGCGACAGCAAGAAATATATTAATAGTAGCCATAATAGCTGCATTTCCATGGCATTTTCTAGTTCACACGACGCTTTCCTCATAAGCATGCTGAAATAGACAGTGTACATGGTCCAATGATTTCATGTGGACAATTATAATTAATTTTTCTAAAGTCCTTTGAAATCTACCAAGTTCTTTTTTCCATCATGACCCCGTCAAATAGCATAGTATGATTATCTCCATTTATCCTTTAACCTTTCACAAATCACTTCATTTCTCAAGACACCAGCTTCCTCCTCTATAAATGGAAATAGTAACAACTCTCATTTCTGAAGTGTTTTTAAGGCTTACAAAGCGCCTTATAACCACACGTGTAGTTATGACCTCAGGAGCGTTCTGAGGCTCAGAAGAGACAAAAAGGCATCTATAGATGTATATTGTTACTGCTCCTATCTGCCTTCAAGGCAAACCCACGCCTCCTTTGATCTTCCCTGGAAACTGGACAGCTAAATGTCTATCAACTGGTAAGTAGCCAAAAAAAAGTGTGGCATATGAATAGTATTAAAAGAAATATCATATTTATACTACTACATTTTTTCAATCATTTTTACAATCATTTGAGAAATAGTTATAACTAAATAAACGAGTGGTACAGAAATCAAAGAAATGTGGGGAGACTTTTGATAAGGGATTCAGTATGAAGAAAACCGAGCCCAAAAAGGATAACTGATATGACTATAGTAATGTGAATCACAGTAATACTAACAAGCAATCAAACTGTCATGAATAATACTGGTCCTGGGAAAATACTTATGAGACATACCTTGCTCCTCTGCATAGAAAGGTGGAAGATACAGATGGTGAATGTAGTCAATGTTGAGGTTGACGTTAGTGTTTTTCTTTGTTATAAGGAATAGTTCAATAGTGGTGATGATAAATGGCTAAGGGGAACTGGCTACGATGTAAAAATAAAAGACGACATTCTTAAAAATAAAATTAACTAATTAAAATGTAGATGAGGAGATGAGAAATTTGTTCAGGGTCACATGGGCAGCAATAAGCAGAACTGGGATAAAAACCCAACCAGTGAGACCACTGCTATTTGTACTAATTCACAGTATCTTTCTCATCCATCCTTCATCACAGGTGGTCTTCAAGCAAAGCCTGGATAATCACTTGCTAGGATGCCAAAGGGGGGATTCTTTTTCATTTATGCATTAGACTAGATGATCTGTCTGTGATTGTGGAGGTGCCTTTCAAACTCTCATATTCAGTTTATGTGTTAGTGACTTCTTTGAAACAATGGGAAATTAAGCTGAATTAAACCCAAAAATTATGTTAGAGCCCAAGCAGACTTGTAGACTACAAGGTTCTTCAGGGAAGGCACTGTCTTAATTAGTGCTTGCCTCCCTCACATCAGGGAATTCTTATAGCTTGCCCTTACTAGCTGTGTGATGAGAGACAAGTTGCTTAACCTCTCTGGGACTCAGGCATACCATCTATAAAACAGAGACAATAATATTTATACTACCCACCTCACTTGGTGGCAGTGTGGAAGGTGCTTGGAAAACATTAAAAGACTCTCAAAATGTGATCTGTCATTATTATTTCTATCCTCCTCGGGCCTAGTATAGAGTGCTGAACACAGGCAATACTTCCTAAGTGTTTGTTGATTTAAATTGAATACTCTAGCCAACAATACAACAGAGTGAACACTGCTTTGAGCCCTAGGGAAGAAAAGTGCTCTAGAAATCTAATAAATGAGCAGCAATGTGGCTAACATCTATCAGTGTGTCTAGATACTTCAAAATCAATCCATTAATATAGCATTGATTGTATTCATGTAAAACCTTGGCTTTGCTGGGCCATGCTTTATAGGATCAGTATCTTATTTTTAGATGGCTTAGGAATCTAAGGTTTTGCCTTTGGATAAAAATGTTTGGCAAGGAAGATTACAGACACTCCTGTTACAGGAGCATAGGGAGAAAGTGTGCTATACATACTAAGCAATTCCCACAATTTGTGAGGGTATCTATAGCACCTTGGTTAGGATAGTTTTTAGAAGAAATGGGCAATATCAGAGTTCAGTGTTGTTCCATACTCCTCTCTCCAAACCTTTCCTCCCTTTCAGTACTTTTCTTAAGTCTTTTTCCAGGCACCAAGTGCCTTCATATTATCTTATCTCCCTTTAGACAAATTGAATCTATTCTCTGGGACAATTTCTTCCCCTGAAAAATGAAGGGGTTGGATTATGTTATTTCAAAAGTCTCTTCCAGCTCTGACATTTTATGATTTATCATTCTCAGTCCTTAAGTCCCTTCCAGCCCTAATGTTCTCTTTCATATTCTTAGGTTTCTCCAAGCTCTGACATTCTATGTTAGGATGGAGAGGCAGCCAAGAATTATGGAAAGAATGGGCTGATCAGGGAATAGAAGGTCTGGGTCTGATCCAAGCTCTGACACTTATAAGCTGAGGGACTATCATACTTAGCTCTTTGAGTGTAGGCTTCCTCACCAGGAAAATGGATATGACAATGCTTATAGTATTTCGATTCAACAAGTTTTCATTAAGTGCCTACTATGTGTATGGCACTGTTCTAGGTACTAAGCATGCCAAAATAATGAAGTTACCAATCTCACAGGGTTGTTGTGTGGAAAGCACTAAAGAAATATGAGTCCCAGGTAGCAAATCCCCTTTCAGATCTAAAATTCTAAGATTTATACCTTTTAGAGGTAGGTTATACTGAATGCACACTTTATAGTGCTCATTGTTATATCTTACTGCTTTCTAATTATTTCAAGTACGTTTGGTTTTTTCTTCTTAAAATATGTTAACTTTTTTCTGGAGTATCACTGCAAAGATTTCTGAGCTCCTCCACAGTAGCTAGTCCAGCACTATGGACAAATGCTTACTGACTGCAGTAAAATATAGGCATACATTTTTTTAATAACTTTTTTTTGTTCATTTCAGTTATGCTCATAGAGGTCTGAACACATGTCTTCCAAGGAACTGAAACCTGAACCAATACCCTTCATGATTTACAAATACCACAAATACCATGGAAGTATCAAACAGCCCTCTCATTTTCAGCTGTGAAACTTCCAGGGAATTGAAGCATTAAAAGGTAGGGGAAGAGGATTTTGACCTCATAATTTGAGGCTCTAGTTTACCAGTGAGGAAGATGTGGTCATTCAGCAAACATGGTCATGGAGATATGTCATTTACCAGACTGACTAATTTGCTTCCAGTAGTTTCCAAAATGTGCCAAAAAGCAACTGAGGAATGGATCCACATGGAATCCCAATTTCAAGGAAAACAGTAAAGGTTTGTTTCTAAATGCTGTATGGCAGTCATATGATGTTTGCTTGTGGACTAAATTTATTTCTCTTTTCTCTGCATTACTCACCACCATCTACCTCACCATCGTGACCCCAGTCCCAACAATAATAGCTTTTATTTCATTTCAAACACATCAATGTCTTTGTAACGCCATCTCTGAAGCAGTACCTTCTCCATTTTAATCTTTCCCCTTCGTGAATGGTATTGAAGTAACCCTTAAGCACACATGTGGAAGAGTAGAATACATCACTGTAAAGACTAGCTTACTGTTTCTTCTCCCTTTGTCTGTCTGTCTCTCTCTCCCCCCACACACAGTTGTTTCACTCTTAGCTCATTCCAACAAACAAAAAGAACCCCAACATGTTAGAATTAGAAGGGATCTTACTTAGAGATCATTTAGTTTGCCAACCTCATGTTGCAGAGGAGGAAACTGAGGCATGGAAAGATGTGTCAGTCACATAGTGTGTGTGGCAGAGCCAGGGTCTCCCGATTCCCAGTCCAGGGTTCTTTCTGCAAAAACATTACTATGTATGGACTGAAACGTCTTTGTGAATAAGGTCAGTGTGCACCCATCACTGTAGTATTCCTCATCCTGAGCACATGGCTTTTTGCGCACACTAAATCCTTATACATTTTTGCAAAATTGAAGTGAATTATTCCCAAGTCAAGGTAGGAAGATGGGCTCTAAAATAGGCTATACCACACCACAGTCCTCAGCCAGTCTTCTTCCTTTCCTCTATTTCCCTGAACTATTAGAACAGGGGAGGACAATGACTCCCCCTACCCATAACTGGAAGGGATTTTGCAAAACACACATTCATTCTAACTCCCATTATTTTAAGGATGAGTAAATTGAGGTAGAAAACAGTTAAGTGATTCGATAGAAGTTATATCACAATTAAGTATATGTGGCAGAAGTGGTATTTGAACCCATTACTATATCTAGATCCAGAAGCTCTTTTCATTGTACCACACTAATGCTGCCCCAGCCATGAGTGGTTTAGTGTAGAAACTTTGTTCTTTCCCCTTAGTGTACCTGATACAGGAGGTTGCTTAGTGACTACAGGAAAAATTTCATTCAATTAAATTAAACAATTTATGAATTTTCTACCATGTATAAGGCACTATGTTAGACAAGGTAGCTATGAAGACACAAAGAAACAATAGCCTCTGCCCTCAATGTATTTTCATTTTTACTGGAGGTAAAAAACAAACAAAATGAAAAAAGAACCAAATGTGTCAACTATAGATTCCAAGGTCCTCTTAATGTGATCTAGAGAGGAGTTTCCTGGGCCAATTAATAAACTCTTTTCCCATTGGTGAGCCTTTATATCTAGCCTAGTCAGTGTTCAGCCACCAGGCTTCCTCTAGAGGATCCCTAGCATAACCTTGACCTGGAATAATCAAACCTAAGTCTCAGGTCAGTGAAGTGTTGGAGCAATGTTTGAATCCAGATCTTTTGCTGCTATACTGTGCTATGTGTAAATCAGAATAATTGGGGAAAAGGTTGGCAGAACTCTGAGTTATCCATATATTTACAGATTCTAGATTTGTTGGGGTTGAAAGCTATTTCAATAATTTAGTCCCATTTTTAAAGGACTTTGACATTTCAGCCCTCTGGAGTCCTATCTCACAATCAGACTTTCATACAATTATCATATATCATTCAGTATTTTACTTATCTAAATGTCATAGGTCACAAGATCTAAAGCTGAAAAAGACCTCTGAGGTCACCGAGTCAAACTCCTTAATTTTATATATTTCTTTTTTCTCTTTTTTGCTTTTTTTTGGAGGGTGAAGGCAGGGCAGTTGGGATTAAGTGACTTGCCCAAGGTCACATGGCTAGGAAGGTCTGAAGCTAGATTTGAACTCAGGTCCTTCTGACTCCAGGGCCAGTGCTCTATTCACTGTGCCACCTAGCCACCCCTAAATTCCTTCATTTTATGGTGAGGAAGCTGAGGTCTAGAAGAAGGAATGACTTGTCCAAAGTCATAGGTAATAAGAGACCTAGCAAAAATCCAAAGAAGGCTTCTCCAAAATCAGAGCTTCTCACAGATAGAAGAGACTGAGATAAGCAATCTAGTTCAATCTGCACCTGAACAAGAACATGGCTACAATAAACCTAAGAGAAGACAGCATGGCATGTTGGAAAGAGGTCTAGAACTGAAGTCATGGGTCTAAGTTCAAATTCTAGCTCAAGTATATAATTGTGTCTGTATGACTTTAGACAGGTCATTTAACTTCTCTCTCTCTCAGAGATAACCAGAGAGGAAATCATGTAAGAGATCCCAGAGAAGAGATAAACATTTGGCTAGAGTTCATACTAGGATGGATATGGTGTCACTGTTGTGCATGTTCCTTCTACAGGTACAGACTGCTGCCCATCTTTACCTTTGAATCCTACACACCTTTCCTTAAATATTTTCTAGAATGCATGGGTATGAAGTCTTTCTCTGGCTCTTTTCACATCTCAAGGGTAACAGAGAGCCACAGAATCATAAAAAAATTCAACACTAAAAGGGAACTCAGAAATCATCTACTTCAGTTCTACATGAATGAAAATCTTCTTCAGCAACCCTCACGAGAGATCATTTAGCCTCTCCTGGAAAAGTCACCAGAGTATCAGTAAGGCTGTCCATTTGTTGCCTCTGATTCTTGATAACAAATCATTGGTCCATTAATTGGCTGCTGGATTATAATCTCTAAAAAAAATTCTCTATTCTTCTGATTTTAGATAGAGAAGATACGTTCTATATGGAATAGAAGATTATGAATTTCTGTAGTAGTC
Organism: Pseudocheirus occidentalis; assembly: GCA_028646575.1. Lineage (NCBI taxonomy): Eukaryota > Metazoa > Chordata > Mammalia > Diprotodontia > Pseudocheiridae > Pseudocheirus > Pseudocheirus occidentalis. The sequence continues at coordinate 74,299,738 of CM053594.1, read as the reverse complement.
TATAGTACTATAGTGGTTTTCAGAAGAAGTGTACTTTACATACAGGCTGGTTTAGCCTTGCTTAATTCCTCTCCTACCCTTATCTCAAGTGATTCTAATGGGACTGAATGGGTGTTTCCTGAGCTCATTCCAATGAACATAATCTTCCAATTTTATTTTAGTTCTTATGAACAGTTATAATAATTTTGTGCTATTAAAAATTTCTTGCTCTTCCCAAAATATGCTAGTAAGTATACATTAGTAACTACATGAATATCAGTATACATTCTAAGCATCAGAAGAATGAGTGAGAGTAGGGAGTGAGATTTTCAGTTGTTGAAGGTAAAGAGTCAGATCTGTGAGTTGCTATTTCATCTTCTTGCTGCTATGATCGAGATGTAGGAAAAGAAAAAGCTTCAGATGGCACTCCCAGGTCTATGCTAATCAGCAGAACGTGGGGCCGAAATATCATCACAGGAAATTAACCTTCACTATCATTGCAGGCAATTTCTGCAGTGATTTTTGACCAACCCAGGTCATGTTCTCAGCTAATCCCTATAAGTAGCAGACAAGCAAGGCTAGTGGAGTGTCCCCAGAGACTGCCATCTTCCTCAAATAGATACTAATAAGATGAGATATCAGGTGTTTGCATCCCACAAAGAGCCACAGCAAAGCACCAAAGAGGCAAGGAAGGAACTAAAACCCTTTGCTAGCATGAATGAAGAAGTGACTCTGAATCCTATATCTAGTCTCTGTTTGTTTTATCTCTGAAATGTACTGCAAGGAGGATCTAAAGTGCTTTATTTCTTCTGTCAGGGTTAGTGAGACACTGATGGTGCTTTTTACATATCTTTAATCACTATTTGAAGATGTAAATGAAGTTAGCTGACCCCTGACTTCTTAGTATTTCCCTATTCTGGGGGGGGGGTTTCTTTCAATGTTTAGAGCTCATGAACTATTCTAAGGATGTTCTAAGTCGCCACTGGACTCTGTTTACCTGTCTTCCTGACAGAGGCCAAGGAGAAGAATTCAGAATGTAGATCAGATTCTAGCATGGAGAAGATAAGTTCAAAGTCTCACAAAATAAGGACAAATAGAATGCAGTCAACTTTTGACCTAGTCAGGATTTGAAACCTTCTTACATTTGTCTTTTTTTTTTCAACACAAAGATTTTGTTAAATGGTACACCAGAAGGGCTTCCTACCTACTTCCTACCCAGGCTTCTAAAGGGGCAAACCCTTTATTGGGTACTGCTACTCTCACCTGACCCACTCTAGTTCACCCAGGACACTGGACACAATGTATTGTCTCAAGAGAGTTAAAAGATCTCGGTGTTCAGGAGAAGAAATTAGATATATACAAACAAGTCCTAAATTTTAAGTAAACTTTAATGTTTACAAATTGTGAAACACTTAAGTTTTTTAAAACCCATTTATTTGATTCATTTTCACAAAATAAGGTTAGCAACTCATCAATATCACACATGGTGCACTTAAATGGTATTATGATGGAATGTCAAATTAATCTCTTGTTTATAAGAAGCTTTGAAATGCTCAATAAGCAAATCTAAAAAACACTATAATTTGCAGTTGGCAAGCCTCATTCCATTAAAGCAATTTTCCCAATTCCAGGGTTGGGTGAGTCCTTTGAGCCAAAATCCATCAAAGTTCCTTCTGCTGACATTAGCACCAACCTGCAGGAGGACCAATGCAGAAATCACATCTTTGCCACTTGCTCGGACTGGGTTCCTAAAAGATGCTCATGAAGTATAAATTTGGGTAAAGAAGTGAGGTGATTCTGGCAAGGATATTTGGTTCCTACATTTCACCAGCAGTTGAGGTTGCAGTGAGAAAAATGATAAATCTTATTGAGTTCTGATGTCAGGTGAGATGCTAACCAAGGATACAAACTCTTTTAAAGTGTTAGGGATGATTTTTCTTTATGCATAATTAAAAAAAAAGAATCTCCTATGGAAGGTAACGCTCTCCAAATGATCCTTTTTTAGAAGAATCTGATAATAACTGAACGAAACTCTGAATATTAGGAAGCTTCTTCAGTTTATGGCAAAGAGATCTTTCTAACCATCTAGGGTGCAAAGCAAAAATGAATGAAAAACACATTTTGTCCAATCTATGGCATATATGGATGGATTTCCACTGAGTTAGTAGGACAATATGTCTATCTTGGACAAGTCCTGAGATAGACAGTAAGCTGGGCCCAGAATTTTAGTAGTAGGGGGAGAAAAGGAAGAAGAGATGAAGCTAAAATATATTTGGGAGATTGCATAATGTTTTCAATGATCCCAAGTTGCTGCTGTTAGTCTTCGAAAAAGACCTATTGCTTTAACAACAATATTGTGTGTGTGTGTGAAATTATAACTTAAAAAATAAATTTGAGTTTCAAGTTCTGTTTCCTTCCCACCCTTTCCCTAACCACTGAAAAGGCAATAATATGATATCAATTATCCATATGAAATCATGTGAAACATATTTCCATATTTATCATATTGCAAAAAAGCAAGAAAATAAGGTGAGAAAATTATACTTCAATTTATACTCAGAGTTCATCAGTTCTCTCTCTGTAGGTGGATAGCATTTTTTTCATCATGAGGTCTTTGGAATTGTCTTGAATCATTCTATCAAACTGAGTAGCTAAGCCACAGCTAATCATTATAGTATCACTGTTACTGTGTACCATGATCTGGTTCTGCTCACTTCACTTTGCATCATATAGGTCTTCCCATGTTTTTCTGACACCATTCCCCTAGGCATTAGCTTATACCATAATAGGACTCCATCACAATCATATGACAAGTCTCATTCAGCCATTCTGAAGAGCATCCCTTTGATCTCCAATTCTTAGCCTCCACAAAAGAGTTGCTATAGTTTTGTAAATAAAGGCTCTTTTCCTTTTTCTTTGAGTATTTTTTGGGTACAAACCTACTAGTGGCATTGCTAAATCAAAGAGAATGCACAGCTTTATAGCTTTTGGGGCATTGTTCCAAATTGTTCTTCAGAATAGCTGGACTAATTCACAACTTCACCAACAGTGTCTTAGCATCCCAATTTTTCCATATCCCTTCCAGCATTTGTCATTTTCCATCTATCATGTTAGCCAGTCTGATAGGGGTGAGATGATATCTCAGAGCAGTTTTAATTTGAATTTCTGTAATCAAGAGTAATTTAGAGAATTTTTTCATGTGACTACTGATAACTTTGATTTCTTCTGAAAACTGCCTACACATATTCTTTGACCATTTATCCACTGGAGAATGGCTCTTACTTTCATAAATTTGACTAAGCTTCCTGTTATTTGAAAAATAAGGGCTTTATCTGAGAAACTTGCTGAAAATTTTTTTGATATTACTTTGATATTAGATTTCGATTCCTAATCCATTCTGCTATGCACTTCTGTTTTATGGATGAGCACATCCCATTCACATTCATAGTTATGACCACTGTGTATCTCCCTTCATCCTATTTCCATTTGTTTATCTCTCCTTCTTTTTATCCCATACCTCCTCAAAAGTCTGCTTTATGATCACTGCCTACTTTGATTTGCCATCCCTTTTATCACTGCCACTCCCCCCCCCCCAACTTCCCGCCTTCCATTTTCCTCTTCCTCTGCTATTTCCATATTGGGCAAGATAGATTTCTCTATCCAACTGGGTGTGAATACATATTCTTCCATCTTTGAACTAATACCAATGAAAGTGAGGTTCAAACATTGCCTTCTACTTCTTCCAATTCCCCCTTCAATGTAAAAGCTCTTCTTTGCATACCTCTTTTATATGAGAAATTTTTTCCTACTCTACCATCTCCCTTTAAACTTTAAACATAAAAGATTTAAACTTTAAACATAAATCCTTTATGATTTCTCTTTCATGTTTACCTTCTTATGAAAAGTTTCTTTTGAGTTTGTGTTTGAATGTCAAAATTTCTACTCAGCTCTAGTCTTCTCATCAGGAATGTTTGAAAGTCTTCTATTTCACTGAATGTCCATTTTTGTCTCTTGAATTATACTCAGTTTTTCTAGGTAGATTATTCGTGGTTGTAATTCCAGCTTCTTTGCCTTCTGGAATATCATAACCCAAATCCTTTGCTCTGTTAATGTGGAAGCTGCTAAATCTTGTTGTGCTCCTGACTGTGCCTTGATGATATCTGAATTGTTTCTTTCTGGTTGCTTGCAATATGTTCTCTTTGACCTGGGAGCTCTGGAATTTGGTTATAAAATTCCTGGGAGTTTTCAATTTGGGATCTCTTTCAGGAGGTGATCAGTGGATTCTTTCAATTTTACCCTCTGGTTCTAGAACACCAAGGCAATTTTCCTTGATAATTTCTTGAAAGATGAGGTCTAGGGTCTTTTTTTTTATCATGGCTTTCAGGTAGTCCAAAAATTCTTAAATTCTCTCTTCAATCTATTTTCTAGGTCAGTCAATTTTTTCTGATGAAATATTTTACATTACCTTCCATTTTTTACTTTGTTTTATTATATCTTAGTGTCTCATGGAATCATTAGCTTCCACTTGCACAATTCTAATTTTTCAAGAGTTATTTTCTTTAGTGAATTTCTGGATCTCCTTTTCTCATTTCACCTATTCTTTTTAAGAAGTTATTTCCTTCAATGAATTTTTATGTCTCTTTACCATTAAGTGAATCCTGCTTTTTAAGGCATGGTTTTCTTAATTGTTTTTGGTGCCTCTTTTACCAAGCTGTTAATTTTCATAATATTCTTGCATTACTCTCATCTTCCATCCCCCCAATTTTTTCCTCGATGATTCATCTCTCTCTCTCTCTCTCTCTCTCTCTCTCTCTCTCTCTCTCTCTCTCTCAAACTTTTCCAGGAGTTCTTGCTGGGTCCCTTTGGCAATTTTTCTTTGAGGCTGCTGTTGAAGCTGTTTTAACTTTTGTTGTCTTCTGAGTTTATGTCTCAGGCTTCCCTGCCACCACAGCAGTTTTTTTTAGTCAAATTCTTTTTTTTTGTTGTTTGCTCATTTTTCCAGTATATTTCTTGACTTTGACCTTTATAATAAAGGTGGACTCTACTCAACTAAGAGTGAAGAGGCACTACCTCAAGCTTCATACTTTTTTGTGCTTTTGTTTTTGGAGCTAGTTTTGGTAGTTTAGAAGATTTTAGTGCTTCCATGGTAGAATGATCCAGGGTGAGGTGTGGTCACAGCTTTCCTGATTTGCTCTCTGGTCTTTCCCCAGGAAGGGTTCCTGCTCCCCTGCAGCAGCAAGCAGTAATACTCCTCCTGACCCTGAAACTGTGACCAGGGCCATAGCTCCTTTATGATTGACCACAAGCACTCCTCTCTGCCCTGGAACTGTGCCCCAGAATTGTGTGCAGGCAATAGAGTTGCCAATCAGCATCAGGTACACCTAGTCTGCATGAAAAGGTCCCCTGTAATCTCCTTCTGACAAATTGTGTGGACTCCCATCCCCTTTACTATCTCAGCTCCAGAAGGTGGTGCTGCTGCTGCTTTTAGTCACCCTGAACCCAGGGATGGTGTTGGCAATGAGCTCACTCTTGGCCAGTCCCTACTTTTAATGTCATGAACCAATCCTGATGATTTCCTAAATTTTCTTAGGCTGGAAAAATATCTCACCCTGACCTTTTGTTGGCTCTGCTACTCCAAAATTTGATTTGAGGTGTTATTTTAAAGTTGTTTAAAGGGAAATGTTGAGAGAGTTCAGCTGGTAGCTGTTCCTAATTCACCATCTTGGCTCTGCCTATTCAATAATATTATATTAAAGCTAGATGGGTAGGGATCCTGAAATACTATAATCTTAGAGGAATTAAAACGACAACCCAAACGACAATGAAAAGACTCAGCACCTAGACCTTAGCATGCTGTCAACCATCACTTTAATGCAAGAAATAGAATAAAAAGTCACCAAATTTAGTTAGGATTGGAAGGAATTTTCAAAGTCATCTAGCATTGATAATATAAATGACTGGAAAAGGAGACTCACCTCCTAACAGTCTTTTCCATCTTGGACCTCACAAAGTACTTTATTTTTTACCTCTCAGATATACTTATCATCTCTTAATCTAGATGATTAACTTGTTTCCTTTGTGTTATGCTATGAGAAGTATTGTGGGCTAGTGGTTAAAGAACTGAGACTTCAGCCAGAAGCACTTAAGTTCAAGTTCTACCTTTCATTGAGATCCTGGGCAACTCTCAGCATCCCACACAACTCTCTAAGTTAATAAGTAGCAGAGAACCTAACAATTTATGTCAGTAGAAGAATTTGCTGCGCCAATGAAATCAAAGATTTGGTACAAAAGGTATTATGCTCCATATGGAATGCAAGTTAAATGAGAGGAAAGACAACGTCTTATCTAAACTTTCTCTCTTTCTCAGAAAATAAAAAATTAACCGTGTCTACCCTTTGACTTAGCAATACCATTTTTAGGGCTGTATCCCAAGGTAATTGGGGAAAAAGGGGGAAAAACCCTATGTTCTAAAATATTTGTAGCAGCTCCCTTTGTGGTGGCAAAGACCTAGAAATTAAGGGGATGTCCATCAATGGGAGAATGGCTAAATAAATTGCAGTATATGACTGGGGTGAAATACTATTGTGCTATAAAAACAACGATGAGCTGGTTGATTTTAGATAGACATGGAAAGACTTTTATTAAATAATGAAAAGTGAAGTAAAACCAATAGAGCATTGTATACATTAACAGCAATATTGTTCAAAGAACAACCGTGAACAACCAAGCTATTCTGAGTACTATAAATCCTCAAATCAATACAAATGGCCAATGAAGGAAGATGCTATCCATCTCTAGAGAAAGAACTAATAAACAGAAGTATGCATAGTATGGTTTTACACATATTTATAAATCTATGTCAAATGGTGGCTTTCTTTAGTACAAGATGTGGAGGGAGGGAGCCAGTTCAGAACTTAAAATGTAAACAAAAATAAATTTAAAAAAATTAAAAGTATTCCAATTAAAAAACCCCAACAGATTTAATACTATAATAGATTACAAGTGAACTCTTTCCCCACCTTCCATATTAACGAAAGAAGAGAAAGATCTTTATTGCAGTAGGCGATTTCTTTCTGAAGGATTTATGGGGGAAAAAAATGAACAAGAACCACACAGGATGATGAGTCTTGTTGTGAAGGGGTTGAAATTTGCAAAATGTGAGTGAGGTTTCCTCCTGTGGCCCTAAATTTTTCTGTTAACTCTTAAGACAACTTTCTCTATGCCTCTGTTCTGGCAGCACATGTAAAAAAATTCACACATAAATCTCATGTATTACTATTGTCAACATGAAATTCCCTTTGCCTTAGGTCCTTGTAAGCTGTAGGCAAGGCAAAGACTTCCCATGAAGAAACTCAACTCTTAGCATCCAAGACTAGAAAAAGGAAAGATTTCAACTTCAAAGGCATCAATCTTAGAAATTTGCACAAAAACTCAAAGTCTGCTCAAAAGCTAGGGTTCAAGAGCTACTTGGATTTGGCTCTTTAAAAAGTATAGGATGAAAATAAATAATAGTAGTTGAGTAGTTGGGGTCTTGGCATGTAAACTCAGGCACCCATTTTCCAAGGGGCCTATGCCCCCATGCTCCTGTTGTGCCACTCCATCTTCAAGTCTCCCTGCTCCCTCATCTGGCCATTAACTTCTCCCATGAATGGCAGACTTGACCAATGTTCTTGCATCATCTTAGAGTTAAAGGAGATGAAGAAGGGAATATTCAGAAAAAGGAGAAATAAAGAGACTTGACATGCTGGGGGATAGGCATCTCATCCCCCCACCATAAGCTGCTCATAGGAATACCCCCAGAGGGAAAGGCCTTTTAACATCTAATTTTAGTGATTCTTTTTTCTATTTTCAAGGCTAGTATAGGGTTTCTCCTTAGGTCCCCTCCCATCACCTTGTATCAGGGGCCAGAATTCCTAGTTACAGCTCTGCATATGGCTAGTTAGACAGCAATGTTTAGCTCTTGCTCATTCACTCAAGTGAGACACCTTCCTAAAGCAGGAAGACAGTTCTTCTGGGTATGTGAAGAGTGTTTGCCCTTCACAGTGCTCTGTAAACTCCATGCCACTTCTGGATGGCTCTAACTGTGAGGCAATTTTTCCTTAGGTTGAGCCAACATCTGATTCCTTCCAGTTTCTACCTAGAAGCTTTTTGAGGGCCGAGCAGAATGAGCAAAATGGTGACTCACAACATTTATTGACTACATTTTCACAGTCCTTTCAGGTTTGCAAACCTTTCATGTTTCTCATCACAACAGCCCAGCGAGGTAAAAAGGGAGAGAATGACTATTTCCATTTTGCAGATAAGGACCTTAGGACTCAGAGAAGCCCAGACTTACATAGTTAGTATGGTATGATACCGAGATTTAAAACTAGGTCTTCAGATTACAGATTCTGTGTTCTTTCCACCACTACCACACACTGCCTTCCTGAAATATTCCTTCAAATGTTCAAATCCAATGATCTTGTTCCTTCCCAGACTTCTATCCTCTTGGCTAAACATCTAAACTGATCCTTACTTGGCACGGCCTTCATGCTATTCTATCTCTCAACAAACTGAACTGCAAAGGAGCACAACTGAAAAATAAGAGAGTACCTGGGAAATTCTGACTTCAACACCCCATGGATCTGGTGTGATGGGATCTGAGATGCTTTTGTCTGTAACCTCAGTTTGTAAAATTTCATTTGTGTTGGGGTACCTATGTATGTAACATCAGTCTGTAAGAAGCCTGTGCAATTAAGTTGTAAAAGTCACACTTTCCGCCTGCCATAAAGGCATAAACCGTGCCTCTCCCTTCTCCCAGCCTAAAAGTCTTTTCCCCTGAGCTAGCAGTCTACCTAGCAACAATAGCCATCCCTATGAATACATCACCCAAGTATTTCATAAACAAACTCTTTAGTTTAGAGAAATGCATAGCCCCTTTGTTCTAAGTGGCCAGCTGCATCAAAAATCCTTGAGTAACATTATCAAAAGATAACTCCATATCAATATGGCACCTCCTGAATCCCTAATCAGTCTAGTTCCCAGACTTGGAAACAATCAAGCCCATCCTCCCAAAAGCCATATAGGCCATACCTCATTCATCCTTGACCAAAAAGTAACCTAGTGATATGTCAAGATCAAAACCACACCCCCCTCTAACCTCCCCCAAGGAATTTATCAGTGAATTATGGGTAATTCACATGCACAGTTGATATGACAAGTGCATGTCCCTTTAAGCAATGACCACTCCTAAACTCCTCCCTAACTCCGCCTTTGCCCACCTAGTTAGCATAATTAGCCTTTGACTGACAGTTTTAGGGTTATAACTGTCCCTCAACCCTCAGCTCTTTGCAGGTTCCCTTAACCTTTTTCTGCCCGCTGCAGAGCATAAAACTTTATAACTCTACCTTAGATTCCTGCACTTTGCAGGTCCCCCCTATTTCTCCTGCCTGCTACTAAGCCAGCATATGAATAAACTTTGTAACTTTGCCAAAAGACAGCTTGGGTCCTATTTGAAATTCTTTTCCAGACAAAGAACCCACGAGGGATTATATGACATCCGTAAGACACCCACATCAGACCCCCAAATCTCCCACACCTCTTCATGGTGGTCCTCCCCCACCAACACTGACCAGCACACCTTCAGACTGTCTTGAGAGTTGCTGTGGTTAAACAAACTTTATCACCTTGAAGTCAATGAGTTATCGATCCCCTAAGAATTGAACTAGGCTGTTCTCTGAATGACTGACACCCAGGCCCTGGGTCTTTCCTGGGCCTTCCCCTATCTAGTAGACATGCCAGAACTCTATGAGGCATCAGATGAAAAGAGTTTAGTGTCCTAGAACAGTAACAAAACATAATGTGTCTTTGAAGTAAGAGCTGGCAGACAGAACATTACCTCTAGCTGGGACAATTCTCTTTGACCTTTTCTTCTGATTTTATATGTATCTATCAAGAACGGAAATACACAAAATAGTTAGACTAACTTGTAGTACTTGTTGTTTTCCATAGTGTATACAAAAAGAATGAATGAGTATGTGGGCTCCTTTAAAAGAAACTCAATTTTCCTGCTAAACCCTGGTTAGGTACAGGGATAGAACACACTTCTTTTCTAACATGCTAAGGCCCCAAAGTCTCCATGTGGGAGACTCCTCCTCCATGCAGGAAGGACTTTAACAATTTTAATTTCCTCTTCCCACAATTTGTCAAATAGGAAGAAATTCGGCCCAGACTGAATCTTCAGATAGGTCTCTGATATAAAACTTTTCACAGATAACAGCTCTCTAGAGGTGTTTAAAAAAACAAAAACCTAAAACAAAAACAGTCTCCTACTCACAACCCCCATGTGTTTATACAGATAGAGCACAGGCTCAGGTAACAATCTGTTAGGAAATGAATCTTGCATATTTGAGAGACTGAAAGAATCTCTCTAAAGGTCTTTCAAGAAACAATTGTAATAGAATAATTTGTTCTCTCCAGGGGGGAGACAGGGTAGAAGCACAGAGCTTTAGGGTTTTAAGAACTGGAAGAACCATGAGGATCATCCATTCACAAGAACATAGCTTTAGAGCTGGAGAGGACTTTAGAGGTCATCTGGTCCAAGTCCTTCTGAGGCCTCAGAAGTGAACTGATTTGGCTAAAGCCACATATGTAGTGAGGGGCAGACCTGGCATTCTGACTTGAATTCTCTAATTTTAAATCCAGTATTCTATCCACTGTACCATACTGCTAGTCAAATCCTTCATTTGGCAGAAGGGGAAAATGAGGGTTCCCAAGAAGGGAAGTGATTTGTTCAGTCATACAAGCTAGAAATAGAATACAAGGGTCTCATTTCACCATGAATAGGCACAACTTACTAATGTTGTTAATTTGAACAGAGGAGATCTTAGAGAACAACTAGTCTTACTCCCTCATCTCAAGAGGGGAAAACTGAGGCTCACAGATGGAGGTAACCTCACTTGATAAGATCACATAGAGTATAAATAGAAGAACCCTGTAACTTAAAAGCTGTGCAATTCTAAGCAAGTCATTTAATCACGTTTAGCCTTTATTTTTCTTCATCTGCAAAATGGGGATAACCATAGCCTATAACTAGAATATCATATCAAACCAGAAAATAAACGTAAAATGTTTTGCAAAATTTTAGAGTGCTATAATAAATGTGAGGTATTTGTGATCATGTCTCATGATACTGGCAGCCAGGTAGCCCAGGAGATAAAGTGCCAGGCTGGAGTCAGGAAGACCTGAGTTCAAATTCCACCCAGACACTCACTTACTACCTGTATGACCCTGGGCAAGTTACTTAATTCTGTCTGTCTCAGTTTACTGATCTGTAAAATGAACTAGAGACAAAAATGGCAAACTGTTCCAGTATTTTTGCTAAGAAAACCCCAAAAAGGGTCACAAAAGTCATACACTTCTGAAATAAGTAAACAATTCACAGTATTACAAAACAATATTATTCATTATATCAATTTGATTTCCACATTTCAGATATGGTAGCTGAATAACCATGGGAAAATCTTGACTCTGAATCACAGTTACCTTCAGCATAAGTATAAGACTTATAGTACCAACCTCATAAAGATTCTTAACCTGTTTTGTATCTGGGATCCTTTTGGAAACCTGGTAAAACCTATGTACCTTCTTTTAGAATGTTTCTAAATGCATAAAATAAAATAGGATTACAAAAGAAACCAATTATGTTGAAAAACAATTATAAGATAGCTTTCCCATCAAAGTTCATGGAATTCCCTTATATTTATGTATGGATCTCTCGATAGGGGGTGGAATCTGTGGATCCTAGGTTAAGGACCCTTGTTATATAATAAGATAATGCATATAAAGTACTTTGTAAATCTTAAGGTGCTATATAAAATCAACTATGACTACTACAATTGAGGTACTACCATTGAAAGTGTAAATATCGATATTAATGAGTCTCTATTAATAGTCAGTTTTAAAACACTCCTGTGAGAACCCCATCTAATAACCCAGGGTTCCTTAAGTGAACTCTGTAATGATATGCTGAACGCTGGATCTGCCTAGGAGAGTTTTCTCTTAATATCTGTCACAGTTCCAGCATGTCAGAGTGATGTCTCATAGCTCGTCCAAAGACTTCAAATTATGGGATTAAAAGCTCTATAAGTCAACTGATCTCAGGGTTTGGCTCCCTACCATTATCACTGCCATACAGTAACATACTTGCTTTTAAAATGGTAGGTTTTTCTCTCAGAGACAGAAGTAAGACATAGACAAGCAGGCATTTACTAGAAGTACAACACCCAGGTCTAAGGAATAACAATAAGACTTCACATTTATATATTAAGGCTTATAAATAATTTTACTTACATTGTCCTATTTGATCCTTGTGATAACCCAGCAGAACAGGTTCTCAGTTTTCAAAGGAAGAAACAAAGGTTCAGAGTGCTTGAGTGTTGCCTAGAGCCATATAGCTTCGTCAGTGTTTGAGACAGAATTTGAATCCAGGTCCTCATGACTCAAGTGCAGTGCTAAGTTCACAATGTTGCACTTCCTCTCTACTTAACTACTTCAAAGCTCTGCATTATGCCATTTGCCCCTTACATCTGTGACACAAAGAATCACAGACCTAGTCCTGAAAGGGACCTCAAAGATGATCTCCTCCAACCTCCTCATTTGACAGCAGAGGAAATGGAAGTTCGAGGCTGCTAGGTTATGGGTCTAAGGCTGCACAGAGTAGGCATCGGAAACTCTGGGCCTCTGACTCCAGAACCAGAGTACTTTCCCCTGTACCCTGCTTCCTCCCATAGTCCAGCTAAACTATTCTAAATAGCACCTACTCTATTACTACTGGGCAGCTGGGTGGTGCAGTAGGAAGAATGATGAAGTTGGAGTCAGGAAGATTTCTCTTTATAGTTCAAATCTGGCCTCAGACACTGTGTGATCCTGGCTAAGTCACTTCACCCTTTTTGCCTCAGTTTCCTCATCTGTTAAATGAATTAGAGAGGGAAATGACAAACCACTCCAGTACCTTTGCAGAGCAAATTCCAACTAGGGTCACAAAGAATTGGACATGACTGAGAACAACCGAACACGACTGAACAACTATTACTGTACATAAAAGGGTTATTACTGATGACAGCAATATACACATACTTACTCAGGGCTTGTAACAACAATCCTTTGCATACGAATAGCACTTTACATTTTTAAAGCCCCTTATAAATACAACTGATTCACTGTAAGCAACATGAGGACAGGAACTATGATTTCAACTAAAGCAGGGTGGGGAACCTGTGGCCTTGAAGCCACATGTGGCCCTCTAGGTCCCCAAGTGTGGCCCTCTGACTGAATCCAAACTTCACAGAACAAAGTCCCTTAATAAAAGGATTTGTTCTGTAAAACTTGAACTCAGTCAAAAGGCTGCACCCAAGGACCTAGAAAGCCACATGTGGCCATAATTGCAGGTTCCCCACCCCTGATCTAAACTTTTCCTCCCCTAAGATCTCCTGGGGACTTTTCTATTAATGGGCTCTCAATAAATATTCACTGAATTTGCTGAACTGAAACTCATTTGATCATCAACACAAGCCTTTCAGGGTTTACAGGACAAGTAATTTTACAAATGAAGAACCCAAAGCCTGTACAAAAGTAAAGTGATTTGTTCGGCACCACACAGCTTATTAGCTGTGAACTAGAACCCTGAGCTTCTGACTCCTAGTTCTGTGCTCTTTCCACTCAACCATACCAATGCCTCCTCAATGGAGGGCATAGAAAAGAAACAGAAGGATAATGACTACAGTGATAAAAAAGAGCGCAGATAAAGGTTACTATCAGGATATAATATCCACATTATGTGAAAATTCCTAAAAATAGAATTTGATTTATAATATCAATAAGAGGATTTTATGTAGCACAGAAAAAAAAGTTACCAATGCTTGAGAAGAAACACCAAACAGTGATGTTTATTTTCTCTCAAAGAGTAAAATATAAAACCAACCAAACATGGCAATTAAGTACAATGTCCTGCAAGAGGTAAGATGAGCTGCAATGATTATTCCCATTTCGATTGGGCTTTAATATTTGTAAAATTCTTTCTTCACAGTAACATTATGTGGTAGGTAGTACGAGTATTCACATTCTTGTTTTATGCATGTTCAAACTGAGGTTACTCCCCTCCACATACTTATTCTATGATCCAATGACATTAACCCTGTTGCTGTTTCTCACCCATGACCCCCATATCTCTGGACTTTATCTTCTCACTGTCCTGGTACTTGGAATGCTCTCTTCATCCTTGGCTCTTTGGCTTCCTTCAAGATTCAGTTCAAATCCTACCTTCTGCAAGAGGACTTCCCTTGTCATTCCTTCTCCATGCCCCTTCCCCACCCACTCACCCCCACCCTGCCTTCCCTCTGGGATTCCCTCTCACTTACACTGTAAAAACCTTATATGCTCGCAGTTGTTTGGAAGCTGTATCTCCCACTAGAACGTGAGCTCCTTGAGGGCAGGGACTGTGCTTTTGCTTTCCTTTTTATCTTTGGTGCTTAGAAGAATACCTGGCACACGGGAGCTTCTTAAATGTTAGTTGACCAATTGACTTGCTAACTGACTAGCTGACATACAGGTGATGAAACTGAGGCTCAAGTGACTTACCTAAGACAGTGAGTGTTAGGGTTGGGATTCGAGCTGGCGTCTTCTAAGACAAGTACTACACAAATACTGAATCTTGAAACAAGGCAGAACCTCCTATCTAGAGCAATAACTTAAGAACTTTTGGATTCTTTTCTGGAGATGACTCAGCTGACATGCTCATCTACAGCTTGGGTTCAGGCTCTTCAGGCTCTATGCTACTATCCAAGGCAAATTAGTATAGAGGGAAAAAACACTGAATTAAAGTCCAAATATCTGAGTTTTGGAAAATGGGCTTACATTTATATGGTGAAGATAAAGGAAGAACTGAGGAAAGGAAGGTCACTAGCTGGTGTCATGAATGACTTAGATCTCCTTTATGGGCGCGTGTGCGCACACGCACACAAACACACACACACACACACACACACACACACACACACACACATAAAAAGAACCCAGCCTAGAATCCACTTATACCATCGTATGGCAAAATGAGTATCACCACCAATCCCATCCATTCACTGGCTTTCTAACCTTTCAGGTCACTTATTTTTCCTTTTAAATAATAAAAACAATAGAAGAAGCATATATTTCTATGGAACTTTACAGTTTACAAAATGTTTTCTTAAAAACAATCTTGGGTGGTGGGCAAATATCAGCTTCTTTTAAAAACAAATGAGTAAATTGTGGCTCAGAGACGCAGCTGACTTAGAGACTCAAAGCCAGGTCTTTAAGACTAGCGATTATTCCACTTCCCTGCATTATATCATAAGTCTGTCTTTGGCATTCACTATAATCTGCTATGGTAGGAACCATCACCAACTTATTATCCTCTGTTAACATTTCCTTCCAAAACCCCATCATGGAATAGAGATGACTTTGGAGCATTTAAGGCTACCGCTAGCAGAATACAAAATGGTAGATTCTACTATGCCAAATCAAGACAAAGTAAATGATTCTTGTCTGTCATCTGAGGTCCATCCTAGCTAAGTTTGGAGAGGCAGGTCACCAGAGGTTTGGTCAAGAAGTGATGATTTGTTTCAGACTCAACAACTCACAAAGACCATTTCCTAAAGCACTGAAGGGCCACACCAATGAAATCATACATTTTTTTGGTATGAAATTATAATGACAAGAATAATTTTGACTACATAAAGATAAAGAACACTAGACACTAATTCTCTCCATTAATCCTCAAAACAGTCTTATGGAGAGGGCAGGGAAAAGATTTGAAGCCTATTTTAGACAACGAAGCTGAGGATGCAGGGTGGTACAAGGAATGTCTTACTCAAGGTTATAAGGAGAATGAAGGGAGGAATTAGGACTCATCTAATCTACTGATCATCTCACTATTTTCTCACAGAAAAATGTGCACGGAACTAGGTAGATGGAGGAAAAGAGAGGGTGGCTGGCCTTTGGGATGAATATGTGCACTAGGACTTTAGATTCCAAGTGAGAAAAAGATGCCATTCAATACTTTCAGGCCTCTAGATTCCTTTTAATTATCCCAGAAGATTACAAATCCTTTCCATTTTCCAGGACTTGCCAGAACTTAGACTCAACTGACACAGCCACGGAGAACCTGGGGTTCCCTCTATACTACCAGGAGGCATACTTTCCTTTAGAGCCTCCCAAACACTGAGCTACCTCTGAAAAGGTGTGCATCAACCTCATTATCAATGTGTACATCCCTGTAAAGTACACCATTAAGGTAAGTGAACTTATGCACAGCATTCAAAACTTATCCATTTGCTGTATGGATGGTGCGGTGGTGGCTGATGGAGCACCTGTGTTTTCTTGGTGTTAATTGTTAGAGAGAAAAGGTATTAGACCGACTACCACTCTAAAGGTCTACAGAGCAGTTGTACTATACCCCTGTGAAACCTGAAGAGTCTACTAGCACCATAGCAGGAAACTGAATCGCTTCCACTGAATTGTCTTAGGAAGATGCTGAAGACCACCAGGGATGATAAGGTACCAGACACTGAGGTTCTTAATCAAACTAAACTGCCAAACATTCCAAACTCTGCTTTAGAGAGTGCAACTCTGATGGGCTGGTCACTTTGTTCAAATGCAAAACGTATGCTTGTCAAAAAAAGACTATTTTATGGAGAACTCACACAGGGCAAGCGTTCGTATTATGGTCAGAAGAAGAGATAACAAGGACACTCTCAAGGTCTCTTGAAAGAACTTTGGAATTGATTGTGTGGCATGGGACACACTGGCCCAGGACCGCTCAGCACAGCGTGCTCACATCAGAGAAGGTGCTGTGCTCTATGAGCAAAGCAGAATTGAAACAGCTTAAAGGAAACACAGGATGCACAAATTTAGAGTGTCCCCCTCAGAGGTTCACATGGACTACTCATGCCCACCTGACCTATGTTAAAGCATTCTGAGCTCGTATTGCTCTGATCAGTCACAGCCGGATACACTGAAACTTGACTCTAGCATAATGATGTTATTTTTGGTCCTCTTCAAGAATGAAGGACAACAACCAGGAGGCAGGGGTAGAGGACTTCCAAGGAGGTTAGCAATACATCAGCCAAAAAAAAGGATCCCAATTTGCCGAGCTAATTTCCTGTCTCTTGACTCCACAGCCCCTGGCATGAATTTGCCAGACTGAAGCTAAACTCTATTATATCAGTTGTGCCTTGTTAGCTCCATTCTCAGAACCCTTTCTTCTTAAACTTTCTGAGGGCCAATTAGCAAACAAAGAGGATTTGCCAGGCACACTGATAGTGAATGTCAAACACCACAAAGTGGTTGTTCAGGCTGTTAAGTAATCGCTGCTTAAGTAACCTTTCTAATCAGAGATATTTACACTCAGAATTCACCGGCAGGCTAGAGAGAATTGACTTTTCCTTTTCAGTAAGCCCATTGCTAGCAAGGGAAAGAACCTTTACCACCTAAAGCCTTCTGAAGAGAAGCCAAATCAAAAGAACTGAAACACTGTGAATACATCAAGCTTAAAAGGTAATTGGTTCCTTGACTTGCTTATCCTTAGGTATTCTGACCTTATCCTCATTCCTCCATCTTCAGGCCAATAATGCAACAAGGAATACCATGGACAAAATATGTCTTGGCAAAAGACAGGACCCTAATTTTCAAAGAAAGAAGGGACAATAAGTACATCTGTGAATGAAGCTCTATTACTCCAAGAATATTGCTTTTGAGTGATCCTGGCCTTTTGCACCTAGGCCTGCTGACATAAAGGTGGTTCTGCTAAACTGGAAAGAATCAGCCCTGCCACACACTGTGTCTGTCATCCAGTGACTGGCTTAGGGAGCCGCCCATGAAAAAAAGAACATCTACATTTTAGCCACCAGAGGATGATTTGGTTTTGTTTGTTGGTTTTTGTTGTTGTTTTTTACTTACTCCTGCAATTCATAGAGGCTGTCAAAGTGGGGATGAGTTGCAGTCCTGCATCAGTGGCAGGAGTATTCCCTGAATGATAAAAGCGCAACTCTTTTGAAATACTGACATTCATAATTCAAGAATTGTAAATAATAATCATGTGTTATTTTAACTGAGGGCTTGTGTTTCAACAACACTGTAGTAATGTAAAGTATTGATTGACTATTGTTCCCACTGCCCATTAAACCACGGGCATTTTAAAATCAATGTCAAAAGCTCAACTTACTATCTTTTCACCAAAAGCCTCCCCACTTCTGAACTTCGCTATTACTGTGGAAAGTGCTACCATACTCCCAGTTACCCAGACTCACAACCCAAGTGTCATCCTCAAATCCTCACTCTCTCTCATTCGCCATTATCCAATCTGTTGCTAAGCCCTAACATTTTCATAATGTTAACCTCTTGTACACAGCTCCTTCTTTCTTCTGACACTGCCATTCATCACCTTATGTCTTTATTACTGCAATAGCCTGCCGGTTGTTCTCCCTGCCTCAAGTCTCTCCCCATTCTAGTTCATCTTACACTCAGCTGTTAAATTAACCTCACCTCCCTAGCAATAAACTCCAGGAGTTCCCAATGACCACCAAGATCAAATATAAAATCTTCTGTTTGGCATTTCTCCAAAGTTACTTCTCTGGTAGAATTTATGTAATTGCTATCCCTCTCATTATGGTATTATAAGAACAGATAATGGACTTTCATTACATTCTACTTGCTGTAGAAAAACCCATAAAGGTGGAACAGAGAAGTCTAATCTATAGAGTTGCTGGGTGAAAATTCTCTTGGGGAGAATTTTCAGGAAGGTGAAAATTTTGGCAGGTGGTATTCTAGATGCTCCTCTGTCCTAATTTCCTGTGAAGGTCCACCTCGTGAAATCCCTGGCAACTTCGAATCTCACCAGGGCAGCCACAAAATAACTAGGGGACTGCAGAAAAAGACGGTAGGCTTCACCATGGTCCAGAAGCACCCCAAGCACACACAAGGTAGGTAGCCCATCTGAAAAGATGGTAAGAAAGAGGCATATAGAGAGAAGAAGGAATGCTGACCTGGAATCTTGAAAGACAAATTGGTTGGTTTGGGAAAAGTGATGAGATGAGGAAATCAGATAGCTGGCATGTCAGAAATTTCAAAGCAATGGTTCTTGGGTAAGAATGCCTAAGTTTAACAAATAGCTACCAGGATTAGACAATAATCAAATCCACAGATTGATGAGATTTTTAAGAGACAAGGGCACCTACAAAAGAGTCTTTCAAGACCCTGAACTTTTTGAATAGGGAAATTACAATCATATCTCTGCCTTATTAAGAAGATTTTGTCATCATGCATAACCAAGTGGGTGATCTCATTCGTTCTCTCTAAAAATTCTTTGTCTTTCTTTACTTGGCTAAATACACAACACATTCATATATACATATACGTGCATATATTACACACACAAACATGAGTATATAATTACATACCTATCTATAAACATAAATATAAATATGTTTTATATATGGATGCCTATGTGTATATGTTACATATATAGGTACAACATCAGCGATCTTCTCTAGCTCATCTCCACCAAAAATTTGGAAGAGCTCTGCCTCATGGAATCAACTTGGGCCCCCTCAGTACTCAATATGGTGTCTGGCACATAGTGTATGTTTAATAAATACTATTTATCTAATAAAGTCCTACTTTTGGTGCCTTACTATAGCTCAGAGGTGGCCCTAGCTTCTCAGTGGCTGATGATGGTGATGAATAAGTTCCTGCAGGTCCAACAAAGGTGAAATGCCTTATGTTTGGAGCCAGAGGGAAGGGGAAGGCAGAGAATAGGATGGATTACACGTTGTTCAAGTATCAGGTGAACTAAGTGTAGAGAGATTTATCACTGGAAGACAAGTGATTAGGGGCCACAGCAATTCATGAAGTCCATCTACTAAGTCAAGGAGGAGTTGGATTACAGTTTAGTGGAAAGCCCTCTTCCCCCATAAAGGACAGATTATTAAAGTTTTGAAAAGGCCATGTGATATACACAGGAAGGACAGAGAGACATAACCAATATATGTAATAACATATTCAAGGTTGAATCCAATCTTTTAAAATGCTGGTTTTATATAAGCTTGGCCCAAGCTTAAAAATCTCTTAGAATCTTTATAATGGAGTTTCTTAGGCTTAATGATGTGGATAAAAATGTAGACATATAAGGTCTATATTCTATCATATAAGGAATTCTAAACCTAATGTCATCACTTGCTTGCCTTGTCTACATTACCTCCCTAATCCAAGCTTCAGGTTTTTTTTAAATCTTAAATAGGATATTGGACTAGATAAATCCTAGAATACAAATACTGACACACATTCACAACCTCCCTCTGGATGTATCCATTTTCTTTAGCAAGCACAAGTATGAAGGCAAAACAGAGACTGTATATTTGAAACATACCTCAGTGATTAGTAGACTGCTATCCCATGAATGCTGAATTAACTATATTGTTTCAGAATAGGTGGAAGGCAGGGTAGGATATCAGGAAGAACATTGGCCTGGGAGATTGGGGATCCAATTCTTATCCTAATTCTCATAAAAACTGGGTAACTTTCAGCAACTTTCTTTGCCTTCCTGATTTTCAGTTTCCACGCTCTCTAAAATGAAAGGGTTGCAATGGACTGAATAAACTCTACATTTCTTTCCAACTCTAAGATTCTATGTCTTTTTTAGAACTTTTCTAGGTCTAATATACTATATTTTGTATTCTGATATACTCTTATCTTCTGAGGTCCTTTCTAATTCGAACATTCTAGGATTTTGTTACACTTAACTCATAAATGGGGTTAACTCCACTAAGTTAGCTCATCCTGGGAAGAAAAACTATAGAAGAGGCTCTGAAAAGCTCTGGCAAAGCACACAGAGCTACATCAGGGGTTGGCCACTTTGCAAAGAAGTATGCCAACATTCTAACCCTTTTCCTTCTTATATGCCAAGGAAGGAAGGGGAAGGAATGCTGCAGACTGCTCACTGACTCCTGGTTCCAAGGAGAGGGAATATTTGTTGGAGGTAGGGATAAAGTGTAGTGGGAGGGTGGGAGGTCTTACCAGGTCAATAAAAACCAGCCTGCATAACCTCCTGGGTTCAGATCCTGGAAGCCTGAGCTATATTCCAAAGCAACTTTAGTTTCCAAGTATTTCTTTATTTTATGTCAGCTCTGATAGTTCAAGGGGGTGGCCAGGAGCTTGAGTTTCCATAAAAGCAGCATAATGGGCAATCCCATTGATGGCTGTAACCCTGCAAGGTCTTATTTTCACTCAGATTTCATAGATGAGGAAACAAATGTCAGAGAGGCTAAAGGACTTGCCCAAGATTATATAAGGAGTAAGTGGACTAGCCAGTTCTCAAACCAATCCGTGTTTTCACTCACAAATGTCCAATCTCCCACATAGACTCTACATTTGGTCACAACCACATAATTCCTACCAATACTAGGAAAAAGGTAATTTTTAACAAGTACCAATTAGCACCAGCCCTTGGTTTTCCATTAATTCTTGATGCTCTGATAAAAATACTTATCTCTCCTTTTCAGTTCAAATAATTTCAATTCAACAAATCTTTATTTAATGTTCATTTCTTTGTTCAAGGCACTGAGCTAGGTGCTAGGGGTACAGACAATCAAATGAAACAAAACAATCCTTCCCCAAAGGAGTTTACATTCTATTGGGTGGACAAGGGAGAAAGCACTAACAATGGGGAGG
This sequence comes from Pseudocheirus occidentalis, assembly GCA_028646575.1. Classification (NCBI taxonomy): domain Eukaryota; kingdom Metazoa; phylum Chordata; class Mammalia; order Diprotodontia; family Pseudocheiridae; genus Pseudocheirus; species Pseudocheirus occidentalis. The sequence goes on along the minus strand of CM053594.1, from coordinate 74,278,021 downwards.
CCACAGGATAAATGAACCATGCTATTTCCCCTGGGATTGGCTATAAGGGTAAGGAAGATACGGAGGAACTGAACAGTAAGAAGCTGTAAGATATAGAGGAAATAGCTCTACACCTAGAATCAGGAAACCTGGATTAAATTCCTAGATTTAACATACACTAATTGCGTGATCCCACCTCATTCTTGGACCCTTTTCTTTATCTGTAAAGTGAAAAATAAATATACTTGAAGAACCAATATTAGGAATTATTTTACCTGGAGCAAAAACATTTGAAGGGAAATAGTGGCTATTAGTGACAGTTCAGTGTGGATGGGGATCAAGATGCCAGAGTTTCATACACCGGAAATTCTGACAGGGCAGGAATGAGGCAAGGTAGCAGTGAAGAGGACAGTTTGTACAACCATGAGTGTAGTCATGCCAAGAAAACCTATGGCTTGTATTCCAGAGACTTTTCTAGGGATTGAAAGAAAGGCTGGTCCTGGGAATGAAGTTCTGAAGTGATAGAATGCTAAGGGTAGGTGCCAGGGCATGGGGAAGGAAGCAGGGCTGCACTGTACAGCTCAGGCCAACAGAGAACTTGTAATGATACTGAGATTTAAATATCTTCCATGCCCCTTGAACTTGCTGATGTAGCAGGAAGGGGTGGAACAAGAGAATGCTGGAACCAAGCTACCATCCGTGCTGGTAACTGAAGGCGGCGGCGGCGGCAGCAGCAGCGTGAACTCCTTTTTCTTTGAGCCAGTCAGAATCTCTGCTAAGGACTCTTGCTGAGGACTGCCAGGGAGAAGAACTGTGGAGGGGCCGGAGCTGTTGGACACAAGGCTGCCTGAACTCTGAGCAGTTGCCATAAGTGAAGAAAGGATCTTTGCCTGAGGTTGCCTGTCCTGTTTTGAAGGCTTGAGAATGTGGGTATTTACTACTTTAACTACATGTGCCAACTTCATAACTACTGTGTTGGCTTTGACTTTCTAGTTTTGGGACTCAGTCTTCTGGTACTTGAATAAATGCTCTGACTATACTTCTCATGTAGAGAGCCTGTTACATTTTGTGATTAATAACCATATTAGCATAATTATAGCTACTGTAGGCTTTGTGAATGGTGCATTGCTGATACAAGAACTATAACTTATAAAGTAAAGGCAAGAAACTGCCCAAAGGAGGAGGTCATATTGATGAGTTGTAGACTCTGGGACCCCTTCCCCCTTTTTGAGCTCTCCTTGATTCTTTGAGGTACAGGCTCTGGGAAAGTAAACCTTCCCAGGGAAGACATTTGCCTGAGGTCATGGGCCTTGAGATACAGCTCTGCCCAAGTCTTTAGCTTGCTTTGTTCCAATAATTTCCCACCCTTGAATTGGCCTGGCCCATCATTGTCTATGGTCTCCAGGTAGCCTCCAGCAACTTTCCACCCTGAACCACTCATTACTGGAGTCTGACCTCATCTGACTCCTCCTGAAGACCCTCCCCAATCTCCTCCTCTGGACCACCCCTAGATTCCTCCCACAACCTTTTTGTATATAGAACCCCATCTTCCCTCCTTGTGGTGTGAGAGCACCATGGGATAGCTTAGTACAGATTTGCTCAGTGAGAGCGCCATGAGATAGCTTAGCAGAGACTTGCTCTGTGAGAGCACCT